>OY744616.1:12622053-12872689 GCA_963556255.1 Allolobophora icterica
AACGGCTACCGTACACAACTATATTTAACAATAATTATTTAGAATTTTACTTTGCGATATTCAGGCCTACGCATTTACGCTTAAATTAGAGCCGTGTATCAACACATTTAAATATAAAAAAATCATGTTAAGCTGTTCTAAATCATGTTAAGCTGTGCAGAGATCGTCACAATATCAGCTATCATGATTTTCTAGGTAATTCCATTTGTTTTTGTACTAGTAATTTCTTCCTATAGTTCGCAATATGTATATTATGTTATTTTAGTAATTTTTTAAAATTTATCTACTCTCTTAACTCAGCTGAGTTTCTGCCTGAGATCATCAGTAAGCTGCGGTGACCTATGCATGTTACACAACATATATTACATTACATGAAATATGTTATAGGCCTATTATATGGCAGTTGTTATATTACACGTGTTCACTACATTTGTTATATTGCATGCGTTACCTTACACATGTTATATTGCAGATGTTACACTATATATACATCTTACATTATATATATTGTTTTACACATGTTACACTGCATTTGTTGCATTACCTGTGTTACATGTGTTACATTACATACTTCATAGTGCATACCTTATGTAACATTTGTTGTAATACACACATTACATTGCATATGCTATATTGCATACGTCACATTACACATTTTACATCGCACATGTTTTGTAATGTACAGAGAAAGAAGTAAGTAAGAACAATTGCATAGATTTACCCCTACTGTCGTCTGTTAGCCGTGGAAACGATCCGCCACATACTTCTCTCGCAGGTAGACCCTTCTTGTGTGGTTTCGGGCTGCTAGAATGCGGTCGGTCCTTTCGGAAATACCTCAATAAATCGCTCATACCTTCGTCTGCGTAACTAACTTGGAACGATCCGTATCCTACAAATCTACTTCACCCTCCTAGATTACAATGTCTTCTCTTCTTTGACCTTCTAAAATGCGGTCATCAAATGTCAACGTTTACCAGTTATCTGTCCTGCTATTGAGCGACCTGGTAAGCTGATATATACTGCAAGAAAACTGTTTGATCCTGTCTTAATCAGCCATCCGGTGCGATGAAACGCTGTCACTAGCGCGTAATCTTATTCTAAGCTTATTCACCGTTGGACTGTTCTCGTGTGACTCAGTTGAAACGATGACGGCGAGTTTCTGTTAACGATGAAACGTTCGGAATCTGTGGTTAAGGTGCGGCTCTTTCTAATGAACTGCGAACGGCGCTTTCTCTTTACAAAGGTTCCCACCTCACTCGTCTGACTGAAATTAGTTTCAACGAATCGCATATATACGAGAAACGCGGCTCGGAATTACTGCGCTCATTAAAACGATTATTCTCTTCGCCGCCTTTGGTTTGTAGGTCACCGGCGATAAATATACGACGCTGAATCAGCCGTTTATCTTTGAGTCCTTAGTTTAGAATTTTGGCCAGGCCGCCGCCGCTCACGTATCTAGTCTACGGCACTTGACCCGTGTGAGTCGTGGGTCCCCTTATACGACTCTTCTTCTCCCTCGCTGCCTCCCTCCTCCTCTTGGTCCCTCCCTCTTGATCTTTTGTCGTATCATCTTCGTACCGTTGTCTCTTCTTATCGGTCGCAGTCAACCGTCGTACGTCACAGTTCCCTAATAACAACCTGTGCAAACGCGAGACTGACACGGACTCCGTGTCTACAGAGACGACACTCTTACCGTTCATGTCTGGTAACACCAGATACGCTCTGAAATACATGCATACATAAACACACACATATGCATACATACATATAAATTATGCATACATATATAGGCCTACATACATTCAAACAAAGCACTCATGCATACATACATACATACATACGAACATACATACATACATACATACATACATACATACATACATACATACATACATACATAAGAACATACGAACATACATACATACATACATACATACATACATACATACATACATACATACATACATACATACGAACATACGAACATACATACATACATACATACATACATACATACATACATACATACATACATACATACATACATACATACATACATACATACATACATACATACATACATACATACATACATACATACATACATACATACATACATACATACATACATACATACATACATACATACATACGAACATACGAACATACATACATACATACATACATACATACATACATACATACATACATACATACATACATACATACGAACATACGAACATACATACATACATACATACATACATACATACATACATACATACGAACATACGAACATACATACATACATACATACATACATACATACATACATACATACATACATACATACATACATACATACATACATACGAACATACGAACATACATACATACATACATACATACATACATACATACATACATACATACATACATACACACATACACACATACACACATACACACATACATACATACATACATACATACATACATACATACATACATACATACATACATACATACTATGTATGTATGTATGTATGTATGTATGTATGTATGTATGTATGTATGTATGTATGTATGTATGTATTTATGTATGTATGTATGTATGTATGTATATATATATGTATGTATGTATGTATATATATATATGTATGTATGTATGTATGTATGTATGTATGTATGTAATACAGACATACATACATACATGCACAGTTGCACACATACATCCATCAACAGACATACATACAGATATACATGCGCATGCATAGTATTGTTTCTCCTGTGGTGGTTCGACAGCCAATTGATCTTCAGACCTGTAACCTTGACGCGCACTGGTCTGTTCTGAGGCCGACTTACGACACGCGTCTTCCTATTGGCTAACCGTTTGACTGTGTAACGCCCTCTCGTCGGTCACTATTATAGTGGCGCAATATAAATGAAGAAGTTTATCGCATTGTACGCAGAGCACTTGTGAACCAACTAACCGTCCGCGCCTCATTTGGTACGCGCTCGTTCATAGGATTTTGTGTAACAACCTTGGGCAGGTTTTACGCCGCACGTGCCTTTGGTACCAATCTGTATACGTCTCTAATTTGGTATCGGCGCGACCTGCAAAGCAAAGGGCAAGTCCTGCTATGGGGTCGTTATATTTGCGAGCACGAGGGCAATATTTACCTCTTTAAGCTTCTTTAAGGGAAAAGGGAACTTTGACGCTATTGCGTCGTATATTCGTTATTAAGACAATATAATTATAGCATGCAAACGTTGCTTGTTACAAGAGCAATTGGAAGCGTGGGTTTTACAGGTAACAGATAATCAATAGTTTGGGGTCTCAATGCTTAGTAAATGTTTTTATATGCGGGGTATAGGCCTATAGCTTTTTGGATTGACCATAGACGATGTAAGATTAATTTTCGCAGAATAATCTGCATATTATTGTAGTTAAAATTATAAGGCTTTAAGTATTTTTAAATTTACAATAGGCTCATGATTGTTGCTATTAAATATGAAGCTGCTTCATGTCATATAATTGTAAATATCTACAGTATGTGACGTAATTTTTCTGTTGTATACACTCAGCAATTAGTCACCGCTGACGTCAGGAAATGCGCGCGAACGTCTAACAATCAGAAGTTTGGCTCAGCGCCAGCCAATCACAAACAGGTCAACAACCCGATGACACATCACGTGATGCTGCGGAAATTCAAATACAAACGCGCGCTTAGAAACTTTCCGACTTAACAGCTGAAAATGCGATGACTTCATATACTTATAATAGCCACAATAATTTTCATATAGCTAGCTCAGCCATCGTTTAAGAGATTAAAGAATTGCGACAACAACTTGTCGAGACTAGTTTCAAAACTCTAAGTCCGCTTATCGGATGAGGCAGAGGAACGCTGCGTAACTCGACATGTCGTGCTACACATGGAATAATCGCTGTCATCACGTATGATAGATTAACGGCGGCCCGTCGTGTTTTGAAGCGTTTACAATGGGCGTTACATCACGTAGCGTACCTTCACTTGTGCAATTGGCTGCAGGAAAAACTTAAGATGAGATGTCGTAGCGATTAATCAAGAACTATGTCGTGGCGTTTAAAAATAGAGTGTGACACTTCTAGAACCACGCAGTGGCCGTTTTATCTGAATGGGTGTACCAGGCCTAGTTCTATTGACCTCCAAAAGTCTAAAATCGTCAGGTGCTCCACTATTACATACAACTTCATGAAGCGTCTAGAACCTTGGCTCAATACCAAGCTTCTCACCGTGAACTACATTTTGTTTATGTATGATGTATATGTATGCATGTGTGTATTATAGTACAATGTATGTATATTTGTATATTTGCATTTATGTACGTGTATGAGTATACATGTATGTATGGATATATATGAAAAAACATATGTATGCATATGTAGTGGCTGACTTCTATGGCGCCAGATTGTCACTTGGAAGCATGCACTTAATGACACGAGTAATTGGTGGTAGAGCTCAAATAACCACACAGACTGACAAACCGACGCACAGATTCCAGACCACGAAGGCGCCGATTAGTCTGAAGAGCGAACCCACTGACCAACTGGCCAGATGCAACGTGGACAGAGATATACAGACGGACAAATACGGATACGGACAGAGACAGAGAGAGGGATGGACAGACACAGCTATGCGAGTAACCCAACCGACTGACTTGACTATAAATAGAGACTGAGGATAACAGTAGAGAAAGAGAGAGAGAGAGAGAGAGAGAGAGAGAGAGAGGAGAGGAGAGAGAGAGAGGAGAGAGAGAGAGAGAGAGAGAGAGAGAGAGAGAGAGAGAGAGAGAGAGAGAGAGAGAGAGAGAGAGAGAGAGAGAGAGAGAGAGAGAGAGAGAGAGAGAGAGAGAGAGATGTCACGAGTCATATTAGAAGCAGCAGTACGAGGTTATCGTCGTAATTGTAACGTGTGAACAGAGGCGTAACTTGGTCTACAAAGTGGGGGGTACCAATTTCTTACATACACGAAGCAAGGCTAATACTGCGATCTCTGGGAAAGCACAATAATAAAATATTGATTGGCATTGTTCAAAAGTGGGGGTGTACGGTACCCCAGTCCAAAAAGTGGGGGGTACCCCTCGCACCCCCCACAAATTACGCCTATGCGTGTGAATAAACTTATGAACTGCTGCTGAGCGTTGTCTAAGTCTTTCTTCGGGCCATCGGCCTGGGACCTGTGGCCGGACCTGTCATCAGGCACGGAGATGCTCCGCTCGGTCGTTTTAGGGACGCGCCGATAACGACACGAACCGATATACTATAAACACGAGCGTCAACTACCCTACATGTAGTCTATGCTACATGCTCCCCTACTATACATACGTCAACCTCGTCATCAGGCTAGCCACGCTACACATATTAATATTGTATAGATGTATCATGTATGCAGGCGTGCCTGTATGTGCAATGTATGTATGTATGTAATTAGTTCGTTCATCTATACGGAGAAATGAGACTTCCAAAAAATCATAAAATTCATTATTTTCATTATTTACACTATGTACAAATTGGGAAGATAATCATACTTCCAGAACAAGAACGCAAAAACACTTCAAACACAAGAAAGACTCTAGAAAAACGTCAGCAGAAATTAATGCAATCGTCATCCGTGCACGTAATGAGATACTAAAATGACATCCGGAATGCATAAGAAAACGTGACCATCAAGGGTGCACCAAAAACGTACTCAAAACTAGAATCCTGTCTAATCTTTCTCTTCAAGAGCCTCTCTCTATTTATACCATTGGACAATCAATCCTTCTTATCAATTAAACGATATATGCGTCTTAATTAAGTACCGTACACAATACGTGCGTGAGTGAAAATGATGGCATGATGAAGGATTGGTGAAGGAATGGGGATGGGATGGGTGATGGGATGGTGATGGGATCATAGGTGACTGCCTAACAATGTATGTATGTATGTATGTATGTATGTGTGTATGTATGTATGTATGTATGTATGTATGTATGCATGTATGTATGTATGTGAAGATAAAACCAACTGAAGATCCTAGTCCTATATATATAATTTATGTATGTATGTATGTATGTATGTATGTATGTATGTATGTATGTATGTATGTATGTATGTATGTATGTATGTATGTATGTATGTATGTATGTATGTATGTATTGATGTATTGATGTATGTATGTATGTATGTATGTATGTATGTATGTATGTATGTATGTATGTATGTATGTATGTATGTATGTATGTATGTATGTATGTATGTATGTATGTATGTATGTCTGTATGTATGTATGTATGTATGTATGGGAGGGGTCCATAGAGTAGTGGTAACATCACTGGCGTGAAGAGCAGTATAGGTAGCGGGATCGCTTCCCGCAACCCTCCCAAAGGTCCAATCAGCCTATCATTCGCGAGTTGGCGCATTGCTAAAATGAGATGCAGGACGTGATGGGCGCCTTGCATGTCTGTCGTATACAGTTAAAATTCGACTCCTGTAATAACTTGTGATCATCCGTTCATACTGATTTGTAATCATACTGCGTAATTGTCAGTTTCAAAATATTAAACGAAGATTATTATTATTATTATTATTATTATTATTATTATTATTATTATTATTATTATTATTATTATTATTATTATTATTATGTGGACGCCTGCTGAGTTTGGTATTGGATCTGATACCACGATCACTTGTAAAATAAGTCCTAACTCCCAAGGTCAATTTGTGTAGGCCATCTTCGTAAATATAACAGAGCTTTAAAGATAAGGTTTTAGATGTATAAATATATGATTAAAAAATATTAATAGCTCAGCCAGATATCATGTGCAAACAGCGAGTGTTGATCATCTGTGTAGTAGGCCTAATTCAATCTACATGCATAAGTGTCTTAAGAACCTTATTTAACCAGCACTTGTACTAAACGATAATCTATTTTTATGTTGCTTATTCTAACCTCCCGTATTAGTAGTTCTTTGAAGGTTGCTTCTCTTGGCTTTGATATGCGTGATCAATGCTGATTCCCGTCGGCGTCCATCTTGTGCAGATTTGCCAATTCTTCGTCGTAGCTTCTCCAACCAAATTCTTCAGAGTAGCACTTTAGAAATCTGTTGTTTACGATTACGCTTACAGATTACATACATACATCTGCTTATAAGGGTGGCGGTCAAGAGAAGAGGATTCTATTTGGGATGATTTAGGAGTGTAGGGTAAAGGATGAAGGGAATTGCCAATTCCGAATTGGCCCCAGGAAGGTGTCTTGAGGAACGCCACAAGATAATAGGAGGGCTGTAAACAATGGCTAGCGTCTTTAACAAGGAAGGATTGGGAAGACAAGTAACGCTCGGACCAAAGTAGAGCAGTGCTATAGAGACGCTAATAAAACAAGAGGACAGCAGAAGAAGTAGGTAGTGATTGGTGGCAGTATGAGAATTGTAGAAAAAACACTGGGGGGTTATACTTTGATCCATATGGAGTTTGGGTGTGCAATGAAGACTTAACTGTGGGGTCCTAAGGAAGACTGGGAGGGTTGAACCCCTAACCCCCCCCCCGACATTTCTCACCCTGATTGGTGGTGTTGATGGCGACATAAATGTTGAGCAGAAACCAGTTTATAAAGGAGGACATTCAGTTTATGTGCACTGATGGTTAGTTAAATCAAATTGGTTGGGATTGAGAAGTGAGTTAGAAGAAAGGTAGTCGTTCACCCGGGCAAAGACAATGGTCAGTTTAAATAAAAAGGAAAGATTGATGGGAGAATGGTTAGAGAGGTTCTATACTTGTCGAGATTTTAGCTTTCTTGAGGAGCGGAATGACAATAGAATGCTTAAAGACGATGGTGAAAGTGATCAATAGAGAGAGAGAGAGAGAGAGAGAGAGAGAGAGAGAGAGAGAGAGAGAGAGAGAGAGAGAGAGAGAGAGAGAGAGAGAGAGGAGAGAGAGAGAGAGAGAGAGAGAGAGGGAGAGAGAGAGAGAGAGAGAGAGAGAGAGAGAGAGAGAGAGAGAGAGAGAGAGAGAGAGAGAGAGAGAGAGAGAGGAGAGAGAGAGAGAGAGAGAGAGAGAGAGAGAGAGTAAGCAACAGAGAGACAGACAGACAGACACCAGACAGACAGACAGACAGACACCAGACAGAGACAGATAGACAGAGACAGAGAACAGAGATGACAGAAACAATGACAGAGGCACAGTCTTTGAGAAGAGAGGTGGGAATGTGATCTATAGTTATTTAATATAGACCCTACAATATATAAACTCATCATCCGTCGGCCGCATTTCTCTAGCCGACTATAAATACTTCAAGACGTCTTTCATAAATACTTAACCTCCTACTCTGTAGTGCCAGTCCGACGCCTGGATAAAGGAGGAGGGCGGCACTAATCAACTTTGTCATGACACGATGCGTTAAACATTGATTAACCACCCATAAATATTCGAAAGCCTTTGTTTCGTGTCCACTTGAAGCCGCCGTCTGTATACTTAGATATAATTTGTACGCGTCATACATTCTGCATATATATATGCTATGTATGTATGTAGGCCTATGTATGTACATAGGCGTAATTTGTGGGGGTACGAGGAGTACCCGTACTTCCACTTTTTGGACTCGGGGTATCGTACCCCCACTTTTTGAACAATCAATATTTTGTTATTGTGCCTTCCCAGAGATCGCATGCGGTCTACGCCTTGCTTCGTGTATGTAAGAAATTGGTCTCCACCCCCCCCCCCAATCTTTAGACTAAAGTTACGCCCCTGTGTATGCTTGTACGTACGATCGTACGTATGTATGTATGTATGCATGCATACATGCATGTACGTACTGTACCGTCTGTACGCAGGTAAATGTAAATGAACACGTATTTCTATAGCGACCGTACGGCCTCGGCCATGAAATGATCGGGTGCGATCCTTTACCTTCGCTACCCGTTTGAGTTGGCGCCACGCCGGTTAAGGTACACGTGTACGGACCGTGCCATCCCGAGATTAAGACGTCTATAATTAGCCATCGGTATGCAAACCGTCAACCAAACGCACAGCGGTATATGACGCATGTAAATGATTTATGAACAGAGAGAAGAGAGACAACAGAGTCAAGTGGGCACAAGACAAAGCCTTTACAAATTTATGGAAGACGTCTGACTGATGTATTTATGTGCGGCTTGAGAAAGGCGTCCGATAGATAGGTGATGAGTTTATGGAGTTCTTTTTATAGCTAAACCATAATGATTGCATCCACTTCAGTCCGACCGTTTTTCCACGAATACTTAACAGAATATTTACGATGCACAGAGAAAATGACTTAATTTCAAGCGGTATCATCATCATCATCACCATCATCGTCATTATCATTTGCCCACATCTCTGCCTTTATTCGTGACTCCCTCCACTGGCTTCCTGCCCAACAGAGAATTCAGTTCAAAACCATCACCCTCGTGAACAACTGCCTTACTGGGTCTGCTCCGTCTTACCTAATGAATTTCTGCACCCCGGTTTCTTCTCTGCCTGAGAGGGCCTCCTCGCGATCCTCGGCCCGTGGCCTTATGGTTGTTCCGAGTGTGCACTCGGATACGGCCCAATCCAGGAGGTTTGCCTATGTGGGCCCTTCAGCCTGGAACAGTCTTCCACAGTCCCTCCGCCAAAAGCTTCTTGTCATCTCTCCTCTTCAGTTCCGTAGACGCTTGAAAACCTTTCTTTTTGCCGGTGCTGGCAGTGATGTGGGTCGAGAGCGCCGCTGATTTGAGTGGCGCTATATAAATATTCAATTACAATTACAACTACAATTATCATCATCATCATCATCATAATCATCATCATCATCATTAGGCGGCTGAAGTGGATGATAGACTGGGTTCGTTGTGGATCACGGAAGCCGAATATTTAAAGAGCTCGGCTTGGAATACCAGTTCGAGCCTCCCATGAGACGATGACCGTGTAGGGTCCTTGAGCAAGTCCTTCACTCACAACAGCTCAGCGCCATCGATCGATACTTGGACATTAGACTATGGCGCTTAATAAATGCATAATACGAAGAAAGTACAGGGAAGAAACAGAAAAGAATGGCGTAGATCAGTGCTGTCCAACCCGCGGCCCGCGGGCCGCATGCGGCCCGCGGACTGATTTTAAAGCTGAATACCAGCCGAAAATAAGAAATTGCAAGCACAGTTCGAAGCCAAATATCTCACTAAAAACGTGCTTGAACGTTTATTGATATACTTTTTGCGCTGAACTACTATAACGCATACGATAGGCCTACATATTTGCTATTATTAACTGTTTATTACATGATTATTGCCATAATAACATAATAAGTTAGTAATTTACAATAAATTTTAGTCATTGCTTTTGAGTTTACTGGTGCGGTCCTCGGCGTCAAGAATAATTGTTTCGGTGGCCCGCGGTGTCAAAAAGGTTGGACAGCACTGGCGTAGATGGATCTTTCATATATCCGCACTAGTACCACTACCGAGGGCGTCTACTCCATAGAAACCTTGGAGCAAATGCTCCGTCCAAAAATAGGGGGAGATCTGTCAGTGTATGTGCAATCATTATTGGGGGAAGGAAGGGGAAGGGGGAAGAGAAGGAAGGGGAAGTTGCTTCAATGACTTCGGGGGGATAGACGCCCACTACTACCATTACCACCACTACTACCACTACTATTGCCACTACCACTACCACTACTAATACTGCTGCTGCTGTTGCTGCTGATGCTACTGCTACAGCTCCCATTACTACTACCAATACCATTTCCACTACTACTCCCACTACTACTACTACTGCTACTACTACTACTGCTGCTGCTACTACTACTACTGCAACTACTACTACTACTACTACTACTACTAGTCTACTACAACTATTACTACTACTACTTCCGTCTTCCGCAGGAATTGCAGCTTGAGCTCCTCAGCCTTTCTCCTCCCATGTTCCAGAAAGACCATTCTATTTGTTAGTTAGGCCCTAAAGCACTGACATCCGAACCGTTGAGTGGCCCATTTATAAAATTCGACTACAATTACGATTACTACTATTATTACTAGGCCTACAGCTACTACCTACAGTCCGGGTCGCTCACTGAGGCGTCCTCCGAGTGTAAAAATTATTCGGTTGAATTAATTGAGCGTATGAAAGCTGCTGAGCCATGTAACAGCTAAGGTTACGCAGAGCCTGGTTAACTGAAAGCGCACAGAACGTTAGTAGCTGTATTCCAGTGATGAACTAACATCTGACGGCTGCTAGGTTCGTCGATGTCGATCTTACCTTGGACTTGGCGAGAAGGCTGCATGCGCTGAACTCGCTAGCGTTGTACAGCGTACACCATTCCCTGCGGAAAAGTCCAAGCCAGCAGGCCTAAGTAATTGTACGCGCTTATGGCATGCGGGTAGTAGAGGCCCTATCCATAGTCTATGGCCTATCATATATAGGCCAAAAACCGACCTTTGCGTGCCTCTACTGGGCACGAACTCTCCTACTAGAATATTCGCTTCAGTATTGGTTCACAGTTTCAGTGTTGATGGCTACGGTCGCCCATACGTGTCTACGATCCCTCAGCGATTCTGAAGTGTACGCTGCATGGATGTCGGCACCTACGGGCTACCGTAGATGGATGCACTTGTGGACGGCTGTCTGTTTTATTCGTGTAGTCCGAAAAGATGGTAGGCCGGTCCCTATCACGGTGTTTGGTTTAACTGCTGGGAGTAAATGTCCGGATTTCGTTTTCCTACTGGAAAACTCGTAGGAATTGGTTTTCAGTTGGAATGGTTACCATCGGATCAGAGGGATAGAGTCTAAATATAATTCGTGGTCTCATTTCGAAAGCAGAAGTCTCATCCCTGGTCTGTGCACAGGTGAGTCTGAGTTTCGACGACGCCCATCAAAACCAGGTAATTGTTTACAACTTCTATGGCGCCGATATGTAATGCACAACCTTGCTGTAGATTATCCAATGGAATTAGGTGGGACCGATGTGGGCTCTGTACGGGTTCCATATGGGTCCTGTGTAGGCTCCACGTGGGCATGATGACAGAGAAGGCGTCAACCGATGGCACACCCAAATCAAACAGCATTGCAAAGAAAGTAAAGTAGGCCTACGTGTACTGTAAGCTGAAGCAAAATTCATACATTTGCATAAGCAATAATTAGTTCTATGTATATCTGCATAAATTAGGACGTCGAGCCTTAAAAAAATTTCTCAAACTTTGCCTTTTGTTGCGATTCTTCCATTCAGGGCTACTCCGAGAGCAACCACTCTCTCTACCCTTCGTGAAGAAGTGTTGTCATGGAAACGAACAGTTCTGAGTCGTCGTCAGTGACTACTTCAAACCAACAGGTGTCTGACACCTCCGCTGGAGGCGACTACCGAAGTAGCAGTAGCGGATGCTCATGCACATGCAGCGCAGACGAGATCTCATTCCCATCTTTGTCCGCAGGCGAGGAAACCCAGGAGTCAGCATCGATTCTCAGCAGTCAGCGTCTGCAGCCGAGTCATCAAAGCAGAGACCCAGAAGCTGGAGAGCAAGACGATTCTCCGCTCGCTCGTGTTGACATTTTAACTTCCTCAGACGACCAAGGAATTAGGTCGCCTTCTCTCGTTAACCTAGATAAACGGAATCTGATTGGTTGCGCCGAGAATGGAAATAGGACACATCACAGTGACGTCACTGCAGGCGCAGAAAAGCTCTCAGACAAAACTGAGTCTCATTCCAACGATTCTCCACAGCTTGGCGTGGTAGAGCTATGCTCACAAGTTCACATTTCGTCCAATTCGATTCGTTTTGTTACAGGTTCCAGTGACTCGGACTCTGTTAGCGGTCAGACGCTAGAGGACAAAGTCCTCAGACTTCGGCAGGAGATGCGCATCGTCGAAGAAAAGATCGACCACGCCCGAAGGAGTTTCGCCGAAAGACAACAGCAGACAGAGGCGCTAAATAAATTGCTGTCGCTGCTAAGAAGACAGGAACTGCTGAGAACGGTTCAGAGGCTTCGAATGCAGCTCGCCAGGCAAACGACCCGACTGCAAACACATTCCCAGAACCTTCGGAAATTATCTCCAACGTGCTCTCCCAGTGTTAGAAACTTAGAATCTGACCCTTTCGCGTAGTTAAAACTATGACTGAGGACAGAAAACAGAAATATTTTATCAGTAAATTAGTTATTGCTTACGACCGATTCGGTAGGCCTGTTGCTTGAAGTATAGGAGGCTTCGCACACTAGTAGGCCTAGGCTTAAATGTAGGCCAATGTAACTTACGTAAGTATAAGCTCGCATGGCTTCATTGCTAAATCTGTAGCATTCAAACGTAGGCCTATCGTATTAAATGGACATAAAATAAATTACTAAATAAATAAAATACGAAATAAATGAATCTATATATAATAAATACATAGGCTTATTGTATTAAATTGGCATGAAATAAATTATTTAAATTGTGCAACTAATTGCTTCTTAGCAGAGATCATGATGTAATTGACACTCTTATCATTTGATAATTATTATTAATTTGACCAGGAAGTATTAAATCTATTTGAAATGAGCGTAGGCCTACATATGTTTAGCTACAGATGTATGTAGGGCTATAGGCCTATACACTCTCAGACACCTACAAGTCAATTCAATTCGTTAGTATAGATTAGTCAGACAATAAACATAAGGAGCAGTTAGAAGAGAAGAAGAGCAGTCCCTTAAGCTAGCCTGAGAGGCATGCTCAGGCAGCCATGGGTACATAAAGTGTTAGCGACTTCATTTTCTCAGCTTCGGCACACAAGGACGAGTGGCCAGTCCCCCCTCGCCGTCTCATCTTCCCACAACAGTGTTCGATCAGTGTACTCATTTTAGCTGAGTTGGCTACGGGCGCAGATGGAATAGACAAGCAAGTTAAACACTATACTATTGCACATACCCAGTTAAGGAGCAATTAAGAGGTCAGTAAATTAATAGGCAGCATTCTGTCGAACCTCGTATCTAGTTCCCTGAGAAAAGATAGAGTTAGATTTAAGAAAAACAAATCTTTGGATCGGTGATTTTGTAACTTATGCAATCTATTGATGGGAATGATGGCAAGCGTTATCTCCCGAGTTCTAAAGCGCTACTTAGAATGTAGACCTATAGGCCTATAGGCACCAGCTTTTAGCCTACACGAGCGACTCCTTGTGTCAAAGGGGTTGTCCCAGTGCCGTCTCAACAAAATTGTAGGCTCTGGGCAAAGCAATGCACTGGGGCCTCTGCCATCCATGGGGTTAACAATTTTAACGGTCAACAAAATTAAACCTATAGATTTTTTGTACTTTCAACATTCATTTTGTAACTAAATGAATGTTTAAACATAAAGAAACATAGGCCTACTGTAAAGCATAGCTTATTAAACACAAAGTTTTGAACAATATATAGCCTATAATTAGGCCTATAACCTTGAAATAAGAAATTTCACTTCTGCCGTGCGTGAAGGTCATTCTCACAGTAATTTTTTTGGTCTGTTTAATTTGGGGGTCTTAGAATCATGGGGCCCCTGGTGACTGCCCAGCGTGTCCATGCCTTAAGACGTAGCCTACGGCTCTGGATTGTCCAGGAATACCAAAGGAATCTATAGACTCGTACATCGAATCGCGAATGTTAACGAACCAGCTAAGTGCGTGAGAAGTTGAAGATCTGATTTGAAAACGAGAGATTTGGGTCAAAGTTGATGCCGAGATTGCGAACAGGCGAGTCAGATGTAGGCCTACAATGCCCTACATAGGCCTAAAAGTCAGTGGCGGCGATCTTGTCTGAGAGGTGGGGGGAGGGACAAAGTCGGTCACGATCTCGTCGACGACCGGTTTTGGAAAATCTTGTCCCAACAATAAATTTTTCTGCCACTTCATCTCCGAAAAAAGTTTATGACCTTTTTTAGTCCTTCACCTCTTTTTACAACTTTTTCTTTTTTTCTTACACTATCTTTTTTCCCCACTTCACTTTTTACTTTTTTGCCCACTTTCATTTTCACCAATAATTCATCTCCGGAAAATATCGATTTCTCGATTTCATCTCGAAAAAAAGTTGATGACCTTTTTTAGTCATTCGCCACGTTTTACAACATTTTCCCGTCTCCCAGCAATAACCCTTTTCTTTTTCTGATTTCTTCGTCTAAAAATTTTTAACTATTTTCACGAATTCCTTCTTCTTTCTCATAATTTTTTTTGGGGGGAGGACACTTCTGCTAAAAAATTCTTCTGGTCAAAAACGCTGCGAAAACCCTCACGCGCAATTACATTTCTCCGCCTTATTTGGTGTTTCTTCAAAATGTGAGGGGACACGTGCATGGAGTGTCCCCCCACTCTTAAAGGTGAGGGGACATGTCCCCCCGTTCCCCCCCCCGTAGATCGCCGCCCATGCTAAAAGTGAACGTGAAGGAAAATCATTTTGATGGGCGCAAGAATGGAAGAGTCATGGGTTTGAATTCTTGATCTGTCCGGTACACGATAGACCTAGAATAATGACTTAGCCTAAGTTTGGCAGGGTTGAGGCAAAGGATCATTTTGAGATTTGGTTAATAGCATAAAGTAATTAGGCCTATAACTGATCATGAACAATGATGGATTAGTCCCTTCTGGGTGCTTGTTGCTCCCTATAAATTCTGAGAACCACCAGTGCATACTACTCTCATGTTCAATGTTATATTGATTATATAACTTTTTTTAAACAGTTACCTACTCTTATTTCTTTTCTTTTCCTTGAACTGCCTCACCTGTACTATGTGCTGTTTCACTGCTATGATGCTGTTGCTGAAGTTGTTGTTGGGAACAATAAACTGAAACTAAACTGAAACTGGATGATCAAAAACGTACAGACGGGAAAGAGACGAGTTGAGTGTCGTCTGAATAAAGATGGTGGTTAACTTAAGAGAACTGAACGCAAATAACTAGCATTAAAATACAGGCAGACTTTAATGTAATAATAGATGATTTTTGTGGCGCGAGTGTTTAGCGCTATACAATTCTTCTACTTTATGAACGTTCACCGAGCGCGATGGGTGGACAGAGACGAAAATGGGATGCACCCACGAAAACCCGGATGTAATGCGGTTTGTTGATAGTGGTGTATTTGCATAACATAAACAAAAGCCACCAAATTATAGATTTTGTAATAATGGCGACAAATACAACTGACAGATATTAACATACAATTTGTAGATATTCACAGGATTATGTGAAATTTATTCTGCCTTGTATGCAGGTTTGTTTTGCTTCATACTCGTATGACGTGTCAATAGCGTGTAGGGTGCGTTACTACCGTCCTGAAATTGCCGATCACTGTTCACAGCATGTTAGATATTGTAGGTTATTGGAGGTAGAAGTGCAGAAAGACTGAATATAGAAGCATTGAGGCTGTGTGGGTTCCAGTTGGCTTGGTATTTCACCCTTCGAGTTACTTGAGTTTTCGTAACTTCGTTGTGCCTGCATGCGTGGTGACAAAACGCCAAAGCAGGCAACCAGGTTTAAACTTGTCGGCCTTTTGGGCCAGTGTTCGGGGTGCGCCACATGAATATCAATCCCTCAAATGCACTTCATAAATATCAGGATGCAAATTCCTCTTTAAGTCCGGGAATCATTACATATCAAGTCTATTTTATGTCTGTAGAGTAAGAATTATAAATTTTGCAGTTTTCATTGGATCTAATTGTGACAAATATCTGTTTATTCTGCGTGTGGTGGATGCCTGTCGTGTGTTTGCGATAAGGAGCAGGCCGAATGACCGATGTGGGCCTATTCAGACCATGATTGGAGTAGTGGCTAGTTGCTTATCTTATCTTATCTTATCTTATCTGAACATTTATAAAGCGCTTCTCTCAGCAGGGCTATACAGAAGCGCTCTCAACGTGACAGGCCCGTAAACAAGTAAGTCTTTAGGCAGCGAAGAGAAGCAGGTGTGATCCCCTCTAGAACCCTACTACGGACTGCAGGGGGAAGGTCATTCCATAGTGACGGACCCACTACAGCGAAGGCCCGATGCTGGGTCAGGGAAGTCCGCGATCGAGGGACAAAGAGATCAAGTCGGACGGAGGAACGAAGAGGACGAGATGAGCGGGCAGAGAGTGGTTTACACATCAAATCACAGAGATATTTAGGCGCTAGACCCTGCTGGGACTTAGTTACTAAGTTGCTGGCAGATTCAGATAATCTTTAGTGGAAGTCTTGATAGAGGTGGCTCCAGTTGGAGTTCATGGAAAACGTCAGTTAAGTATGTCATGTTTAGTAACGTGCAAA
The DNA here is from genome assembly GCA_963556255.1 of Allolobophora icterica. Taxonomy (NCBI): domain Eukaryota; kingdom Metazoa; phylum Annelida; class Clitellata; order Crassiclitellata; family Lumbricidae; genus Allolobophora; species Allolobophora icterica. The sequence continues at coordinate 12,639,307 of OY744616.1, forward strand.
ATAGTTTTCCAGGGAACTGCATCGTATGGGTCAGCATAGAAATGGTGAAAAAGGTGAAAACGCATTGGCTTTTTGCAAGAAGATATTTTGGGGAGGTGTCATGGCATAGTGGCTTGCGTATGCTAAATATTATTCATTCTTTTATAATTTGGATCAGAGACTTTGGCTTGGATTTGAAGTTTGATATGTGAGATTCAGTGCTAAATGATTCTGGATTTAAGGCAACTTAGTTTAATTGGGGTTCCGCATTAATTACTGATTGCTAGTGAGGGTGATGTTAATGATGTCAATGTTGACGGTAAGGATTATTGATGATGATGATGACTGATAATGGTGATGGTCGTGTTGGTGACGATGATGGTGATGAATTTGAATTTTGGTCATAGATTTTGGATTTGATTTTGAGTGTGGGAGTGCGAGATTCAGTGCTGAAAGTTAGGTTTAAGGGGGATTTGATTGGGGAGTTGCCTAGTACTGGCTGATGGTAATGGCGATGATACATACGGTAACGGTGCTTCCACCACCTGAGTGAGATTCGTACAATATACTGCTTGCTTATAATTGACGCTGCTATGATGATAATGGTTCCATTCTTACGCACCTGGGTTGATTGCAACAATGCGATTTTGCAGGCTTATCTTTTCCTCATTAATCAATATGTAAATGCTGTGGTCTAGCTGACTGTTGGTATGTTATGGTTGGGTAAAATATGTCCGTCATTATGCAGGAGGTAGGCCATTGGCTGCTGTTGCAAAAATACATTGAGCTTATGACTAATTGCCGTTAGGATATGCATCAGCTTATCTGAAAGAGCTATGTATTTGTATCTATGTATCTTGTATCTTTTGTCTATGTATTTGTATCTATGCATCTTGTAGCTATGTATCTTGTATCTGTGTATCTTGTATCTAATACTATCTATGTATCTTTTATGTATGTATCTTGTATCTATGTATTTTGTATCTGTGTATCTCGTTTCTATGTATCTTGTATCTGTGTATCTTTTGTCGATGTATCTTGGTTTTGTATGTTTCGAGCTGCTGATTCCTTCAATCTGCTGCACAAAGTGACCTGGTTGTCCCAATGGCAAGAATTTCAACGGCACATCATAAAATTTCTCTATGGTTGATCATCGTGCTGGATTAAATTGCCTGGCGAAATTACAACAGAATGCCCTGATCTTTCTTTGGCTCTATTCCATAATGCTTGAAAACCATTTTGCTCTGTCATTGTTCTGTGCTTTCAGGTTTGGAGTGCCTCTGTTGATGAGTTTCTTTTGAAGAGGCACTATATAAATATGTGACTGCAGCTGCAATGAAGATGATTTGATAATGTTGTTGATTTTAATTATGAGGATATCAGCTCTATTTTATGCTTCTGTCAATGCCAATTGGGGTAAGCAGAGGGTGACCTTGAATAAAAAACACATTGGTCTTTTTTTAAAACCGTATGAGATAAATAGCGCGGCCTTGGGGCATTGGCATGTGATGTGAATCTCTGGCATGAAGCCACTTAGTTTAATGACTGCACAAATTGCAGAAGACCAAGATCTACATGTGCATTTTTTCATCACAGTTCTACAAAGGCTTAATTCTTTTATCTTAAAACTCGTGCAGTTATGATAAATGTTATAATATCTGGTTGAAATTAGAAGTATTATTTTTAATTTGACTGTTGTGCGCTGTTATGCTTTAAAAGATTTACTCAGTGCTCCTTCAGGGGGTCCTAGCACAGCATCTGCATAAATAAAATTGTTTTTTTTTTGTGTGGAATGCAATGTTAAGACAAAGTTTATGTTCCAGATATTATTGATAATGTCCCTAACGTTTGATTAATGTCCTTGCGGTATATGCTTACCATGCACTTTCAACGTCTGTTGCAGTGGTATTTGAGTGCAATGTTTTTGCCGACTTGATTGGTTGCTGTTTTTTTCTTGGCTGCAGTCTTATCTGTGGATGAACCTTTATAGTTTTCTGACTGATCTTCTACAGTTCTGATCTGCTATGCTGTTGGTTATGTCCTAGTGAAGCCCTAAGAGAAAGTGGTGTTTTGTTATTTAAACATTGAGCTCTCTTGGTTTTTTACGCTTGTTTTTGTGTTCAGGCATCTGTGAAGGTATATGGACATCTGACGAAACTGCTCTTCTGTTTTAGAGTTTCTTCCTTGGATAATTTCGCATTGGAAGTTGAATCACATCGGCAAAACTTGTAAGGAATGAGACCATATTTTTGTACACGTATTCACAGGCGATTCATCGTCAAATACTTTGGAGGTTGGTCAGATTTTTCATGTATGTAAGGCTTTTAGCATATCACACGTATTTTGAATTGAAAGTTGAATTAAATTCAAACAAACTTTATTGAGCGCCTTGTCCAACAGTTATCTAATCTCATGCCACTGTCATATTGTTTCTAGGCATAATCATAATCCATTGGGGAAGTGGGAGTAATATGGGTTTGGCCGATTGGCATTTGTGCTGATTTCCAATTCCGGATATTTGGCCTACTTTTTTGCCGATTCCAGATTCATTCTGATTAATCATCAGTATTTATTTCTATTTGGTTCTAAAGTACTAATTTACATTTTAAACCTTGTGGTGTAAGAAAAAAATCCGACTGTCGGCCATTTTTTTTATGTGTCAATTCATAATTTGATTATTTTACATGGTATTTTAATGATGAAGATTACTGCAGGAGGTTGCCGAAACAGGTTACTATTTTTTTTATTAATGAAAAAAGAAAATGTTTTTGGTCAAAAATATTACTTCTCTTCGTATTTGTATTGGTAGTCCTGGGATGCGTCGATTCCGGTTAATCGGTCTAGGGCAAAATCCAGCGAAAACCGATTTCCGGATCAAGATTTGGCCAGACCCTAGTAATATGCGATAGGTCATAGAAATGAGAAGCCTTGTTATGGTGGCTAGACAAGTTGAAAGGGACAAGTCTTAAGGACATGAATGACTTCAATGAAGTGACAGAACAGACTCAACTGGGTAGAGAATTCCTAAGCCTTGAACTAACAACAGAGAAAGCCGAAGACCCTTTGCGGTTCTTGTGCTGGACACAGCCAGAGTCGCCCGTTAGTTTAGTGCAATATTTTGTTCTATGATGGGTGAGTATGGAAATAAATTGGATGGGTCAGCTGGTTAAATGTAAAACTTTGTGAACTACCCGTAGGAGGCATATTTTGCAGAGTATTCTTTGTACAATGGGTTATGAGCGTGACGAATGCACTGTGAGCATCATAGGCTGATTTTTTATGGGTCTTTTGTTATGGCTCTGGCCAGAGAGGCTTGAACCAAGTTTGTATTTTGTACTGATCTCTGTTAGTGATACCAAAGAGAAGTGATTTACTTAGACAAGTCTGCTGAAAACCGATGCTTTTACTAACTGCGAGATAGTGTGAGGCAAAGGAAATCTGTTTTTGTGAATGACCCTAACTTGAGCTGATCTGCATAACGCCCAAACATGGTTAGAAAATGACTTGGTGGAGTCAAATTGCATGTGCAATAAGCACAGTTAACAAGTTAGCCATCGAACTGGACAGATGTAAGCACGTCAAATTCGCTAGTTGTTGTATTGTGCCTAGAAGACAAATTACCTTAGGTTACTTTACATTACCCTGGTATGTTAGCTTTCAGTTCTATTCCTGTCGTAAAGATGTCCGTACTTTGGCTGCCAGGATAGCCACTAATCAATTCGGTTTCAGAAGGATTCAATAAAATTTATTACTAGTCACCCAAGACTTAAACTAGCCAAAACCAGAAACAACTAGTTGAAGAGCAGGATTAGACGTGCAACTATCAACTGAAATGAATAGTCTGTGTTCAAGTGGTAGTCATGAGAGATTTCCCTAAGCAGTGACCAACCTGAGTGGTGTATAATTTAAACAGGGGTGGATCTAATACAGAGTCTTGCAGTACACCAGTGTTCTAGACAGTGAGCAAAGAAATGACTTATATGAATAGACTGAGTGTGGGGGTGTAGGTAAGTTGTGAGCCTCTTTGGAGTGGAACCAGCTAGACTAAACTAGTGTTTGACGTGGTAAGGAGTATATCATGATCAACAGTATCAAAAGCAGCAGGTAGGTCCAGGAAAATGAGAGCAGTCACTTTTCCATTGTCCATGGAGCTGATTATGTGATCGTGAATGGTAAGTATGGAAGTTTCAGTAGAATGGTACCTGCGGTAAGCAGGCTGGCAAAGAAAGTACAGGTTTTGAGATGTGGTGAGAGCTTAGGCCATTAGCAACTATTTTTTCCAAGATTTTTAAATGACATTAAGAGCAGAGATAGTGTGATAGATAGAAGGAGAAAGATGGATTTTAAAGAAAAGAATAAACCGTATCATGAGCGAAACTGGAGGGGAATTGGTATTCAACGAGAGAGAGGTTGGCAATGGATTGATGATTGAGACCAGGACACTGCAGTATTCTGTTAAAAGGCGCTTAAGAATAAGGTCTAAGGTGCCTTGTTTATCAGGAGATGAGAAAATGTGTATAGGAACCTAATCGAAGGCTTGTGGTTTGCAGAGGCTGAAAACTCATGGAGGAGGTTCTCAGTCTCTTTCAACCAGCAGCTTAGGGGATCAATCAGAGATAAAATATATGCTTCTGCTGTTAGAGCCACCTAGCTGCCTAAATTGTGGAAAGATAACGTTAAGGCAAGGTACTCTGATCAATGTTAGTGGTACTGGTCTGTTTGAATTAAAGGAGAAAGGAGCCACATCCCTGCAGCAATTCTGTTAGTCTGCTAACATAAGGCATTCAAACGACCCAGGTCTATATTACTTCTACTACAAAGAGGAGAAAAGCAGTTTGTGAAGACAGACTGAATATAATTTCCTTTTCATTTGACATTTTCTTTTGGTCCTGTATGTGCTGTGTGCATGCTGTGCACATAAGTGTTCTGTAAGTGAACTTAAAGTTCTCGTGGAACCAATGGGAAGAACAGAGTTGTAAAAACATGTTTTCGGCTGAGCGAACACTTGAGACAGTTTACAAAAGTGGGTGCAAATTGTTCTTTACGTGACGGTATTCTGTTTGTTCTCATGGTTGAATGGATATTTGCAAGATTTGATTAGTTTAAACACCTTCTGCAAACACACTCTGTATACACGTCGAAGAGAGCGTAATCTGAAACCTTCCATGAAACCAGGCCATCACTAGAGAAGTCTTTAGATTAGAAACAGGAATGTTATAGGAATATATTGCTCAATATAGTATAGTGATTTCTATTGTGTGGCATGTTGGCCATTACCATTTTCTTGATTACAAATGAACTGGGGATTCTGTATTTAATGCTAATCAGGCAGTTTGTTTTAGAACAGTTCTGAAGTACTTATGTAGGTGTGCCATCCAACTTTTTTGTGCACAGAATGCTTAGCTCCATTGATAGTTATTCTAACTCATTGCTGTGCAGCACAGTTTAATCACCAGATTATTCCCCATACCGTACTGTCACAGTGCAACACTTTGGCTTCACTGTTGTCGACCCCTTATAACATATCTAATTTGAAAATGTATTTAAAGCAGCTGTATAACTTAGTAGCTGTTGCATATATGCATGATTTTAAACACTGCAGAAATGTATTTGAAGCGGCTTTAAAACGTAAAAGCTGTTGAAGAAATGTATTTCAAGCGGCTTTTAAACTCTGAATGTTTGTTTGAAGGAACAAAGAATTTACTGTTATGGAGTCTTGGTGTGATGTTGACAGTGTACATCCTGGACAACTACCTCTTTGGATTCGGTCAGGTACCGGTGTTGGATGGTTAGTTGTTCACTTTTTATTTTGCTAAAAGTATTGTTCAATCTTTCATAAAGTTCTCTTGAAAGTTAAGCATATGGTGACTGAATACTACTGTCTCCACCTTTCGTCTTTGCATTTCTTGTTCAGTTTGTGTTCTGCATACGTTCTCAAGACAGGTGTATTTTGTTGCTGCAATTGTTGACTTTGTCTTGTCTCTGCTCACTACCTCTGGGCAATGGCTTCAAGTTATGGTTGTTGGAAGTCTGCTAGTTGTTCTGTAGTCTGACTTTAATCCTAACAAACGCTGAAATACTGAGAAGCAGTTGTTTTCATTTTATCAGTCTATGTGTCTCTAGCTCTGCACTAGCTACTGTCTAAAAAACAGTGTAGACAATCTGTCTAAAAGTGTGGAATGTGTTATATTGAGAAGTCTGGGTCGTGTGTAGACTTCTCTGCAGGAATTTCTGTTGACGACTCGACTGTCTGCACAAGTGCATGACCACACTTTTTTGCAAAAATAATCACAGTAGTGGGGGGAAACAGGCTCAAAAGAAGATGTAAACAAAGTGGTCTACACTTGTTTTAACAGAACAGACCTGCATTTCTCCTTGTGCACCATCCACGTCGCACCTCATTCTGCCTTATCTCAACTTGAGTCTCATCGCTGTTCAGATTCCAGTATCTTATCTAGCAACTTCTGTAGTGATGGCTTGGTTCTATGGAAGTTTCAGACTAGACCTTTCCCTTCGCTTGGTTCTTTGGTTGCCTAGTCATTGATCTCTAAGAGGCTGGGATATTTCACGTGATGTTAATTGTTGAGCTAAAAGGCTGACCTGCGTAAAATGTACAGAACACTGGAACATCAGAAGCTGCTGTGCACCAATAACTGCTTCCAGTAATATTTTACGGAGTTCTGTGGCTGAAGAGGACTTGTAAATGGAGGCTATCGTTCATATAGTGCTAGACCTCAACAAAGGTCGCACCTTGATGATATATAGTTTAAAGGACTGTTGCTTGTTGATGATATTTAGTGTAAAGGACTGCTGCTTGTCCTGTGACCTTCATCTTACACAATGCTTACACGATGTGGTTGAAAGGGCACCAACCATTGATTTCATTCTCATGCCAGATACACCTGTGCCTCATTAGACCAAAGTGATATCCAAAATGATGAATTAATGAGTACATGGAAATTGGGCCATGCAAAATTAATAACAATGTGCAAAATGTAGCTATGCCTGAAGACTTGTTCCCGTGAAATTAGTCGTTGTGAATGCCAGTGGACAAGTCACACAACACGGCAGTTAAATAAAAATTTATAAGTAACACTAAGTGTATCTGTTTCAGACTCAAAGTAAATTGTGGAGTAATGGTTCGATTATAGCTTGACCCTACCTTACTTTAACCTTGCCTTGCTTGACCTTACCTTATTTAACCTTGCCTTGCTTGACCTTAACATACTTGACCTTGCCTTGCTTGACCTTAACGTACTTGACCTTGCCTTGCTTGACCTTACCTTCTGTACCTTATGCTACCTGTACAGTGTACACTGTGCATATATGCTGGAGAAGAAAGATCGATGATACATACAATAACAGATGATGCTGGCTTGGATGATGAAAGAGGGATACAGTAGACTTAAAAATATAGGCTCAACATCGAGAGGAGTGGCGATGTCGTATGTTTGAACCTGCCTGAGGCAGAGAACCAGAAGAAGAAAGGCACTGTTTATGCTCCTTATCCTAGCCTCATTTTGATCTAGTTGCATACTCTTCTCAGTCTGATCCAGGTTGTGGCGTTGCTATGATCAATACTACTTGCTACGTTCAAACTGGTCAGGACAATTAGTTACACCACAAACTGCATAACAATCAAATTTGCATGCATGTAGGAGAATCATGCGACACTGTGGAAACCTGCTTTTTTATAGCACACCCAAAACATACACCTGTGCGTTTTTTGTTTGCTAAAATGATTTGGAACTCTTTTCACATGCACCCATGCCTCACGGAGAGTTTGCACCAAGTGAATACCTGCCTTCATTTACAACTCCTTTTCAGCCCAATGTGTCCATATAATAGCATGTGAATACATTTTCTTTAGCCAACTGGTGAGAATGTCCTCCTTAGATAGAGGGACACAGGGTCTTCTACCATCATCAAGGGATTCATCACTGTTGGAGTTCTTTTGTTGCAAGTCTCTTGTCGCTTGTCTTCACTCCTGTTCTTCGATTCTAATCGTAATCATGATCTCGAGATTTGTACAGCACCCAAACAAGTGAATTTGTGGGATCAAGCTTATTCACAGGCACACAGGCACTCGGTCAAAACAAAATTGATAGGCAGGTTAGGTCAAAATCGATTCCAGGTCAAGATATAAACGGTCAGTGAGGCATTCAGGAACTCAGGACATCATGCCTACTATCTGTTGTATTTATTGATTAACTTTTTGTTCTTAAAATCATTTAACATAATTTAGGTTTGTGAGGTACTTAATACAATACAATATATACAAAACAACTGTATTTGATACGATACAACTGTATTTGATACGATACAACTATTTGATATGATACAATACAACTGTATTTGATACGATACAATACAACTGTATTTGATATTGCCCTCCTTCCAAAGTTCAGAAGTGCACACGACCATACAACAGAACATCGATGGCATAGAGCAACTGTGAGTAAAGGACTTGCTCAAGGTTCGTACACGGTAACTGCCTCAGACAGGGCATGAACCCATACTCTCTGTATTACAGGCTGAGTGTGACACATTTAAAAGATGCTGAGTATAGTGTCTTGATGTGTATGTACATAAGTATTTCCCATAACTATTAGCAGTCTTCAATACATAAGTAGCTGTGCAATACAAACTAGGCTGAATCAGTTTACACAAACTCATGCTGCCTGTAGAGTATTTATCCTCTACATCATTACAACAACACCTGTACAATGGATATGAACCGAACAGGGTGTACTAAGTAAGACAAGTGGAAAGCAAACTGCTCGGTAGTAAACTAGACAAATGGTTCATCTCCACAACACAGACGAACACTAGAAACGACACTTTGAGCATTTAGGAAGTAACTTTTCACATAGAAATAATATTCCACTCGGTGTGTTATGAAATGAGTGAGGCTTATTTCTTATTTGATTTATTAAACATTTTAAACATTTCTTTGACCTTTGCTGCCTGACTGTGTTCCTATGAATGCCTAATATCAGTTGTGACGCATGGCACTGCGTAGGCTATGCCAACATAATATCACGGCAGGCCACTACCGACGGCTCCCAGCATATGCTTTTGTATGTATTGTGTTTAATATGCAGATGTTTTCCAAGCACACGCCCCTAAAGCACAATGATATTACAGACACTATTTAAAGACCAAACAATGAACATGGTCTGGTCCATATGAGTTACGGCTGTGCTGGCAGCTAAAATACGGACGTCTTTATGACAGGAATAGAACTGAAAGCTAATGCACCACAGTAATATAAGGTAACCTAAGGTAATTGGTCATTTATTATGGTCCATTATTAACAGAGTTCTTGTAAAAAATGGTCGTAAAGTTGAAGGATCTAGCAGACGTTTATGTAGCAGTTATCTGTGTGTGTGTGTGTGTGTGTGTGTGTGTGTGTGTGTGTGTGTGTGTGTGTGTGTGTGTGTGTGTGTGTGTGTGTGTGTGTGTGTGTGTGTGTGTGTGTGTGTGTGTGTGTGTGTGTGTGTGTGTGTGTGTGTGTGTGTGTGTGTGTGTGTGTGTGTGTGTGTGTGTGTGTGTGTGTGTGTGTGTGTGTGTGTGTGTGTGTGTGTGTGTGTGTGTGTGTGTGTGTGTGTGTGTGTGTGTGTGTGTGTGTGTGTGTGTGTGTGTGTGTGTGTGTGTGTGTGTGTGTGTGTGTGTGTGTGTGTGTGTGTGTGTGTGTGTGTGTGTGTGTGTGTGTGTGTGTGTGTGTGTGTGTGTGTGTGTGTGTGTGTGTGTGTGTGTGTGTGTGTGTGTGTGTGTGTGTGTGTGTGTGTGTGTGTGTGTGTGTGTGTGTGTGTGTGTGTGTGTGTGATGAGGCTGGATTCCCCGTTTTATGTTGTGGAAGCTAAGCTGACAAAGGGTTGCCTTGTTCAACAGAGGAAAACAATATGCAGCCTAGAAGTAAGGTCACACAGTTCAGCTTAGGACTCTAGGATATAACGGACTTGACATAATTCTTCGTCTTTCACTGTATCATATAAGTATGCCAGTAAGGAATCTTTGTTAGCATAGAAGAACGCCATACTTTACAATCAATGATGCATACAGTGGTGAAAAGTAGCACAATATCAGTAAAACAAAAAAATCCAATGCAATATTATCAGTTTTCAATTGTCTGATTTATATGCAGTTATATCTATAGCTATGATCTGAAGAACATAAACTTTACTCAGGTCTACAAATGGAAGCAAGGTATCTATCTTGGAACAGGCATTAAGACTAGCACTATTCCAATTTTTATATTTGTACAGTCAGCGAATGATGAAGTATTTCTTACGCAGCAGTGTATGAAAGTACGGTAATTCAGATGCATGCCCCCGTTTTTGTAAGTTGAATTTATGTAGGTGCTTTATGGGCAGTTATTGGCGAAGACAGTGATGGAGTGACTAGATGCTCTTATGGCGTGTACGAAGTTATCTAAAAAGTGCACCTTAGTTCAAGAATTCTGTTGAATTTTGGACTGGCTTTGACAGAGTATCGGCTGGCACTTGTAGATAGAGGTTCCATAGAAATATGGATTGTGCTCTGTAGCTTTTATTTGCCACTGTCGAACAGTAGAGGGGTTGGAAGCAGAAAGACTTATTCTTTATGGTGTAGAGTTCTGTGGCTCAGGTTGAACTGTTTTGTGTTTTTAGCGAACGCTGTACAAGATGGCAAGAAACAGGTGAACGAAATGAAGGAAGACAAGAAAAACTCTGGTAAGTAAGACGCCAGGTTTCTTACTAAGACAGCTGTCTTTTCTTTAGTCGTTTCTGTGGTTGCATCGTTCTTGGTTTTTTAGTGGCAGGGATATTCCAGTGGCCTTGATCATCTATGATCTCAGTAATCCAGTGCCTTTTCCGTGGCCTTACCTTTCAGGAGTTTGAAATCGTGCGTCATGTGATTTTAATAAACCCTGGTGAATAAGCTGGTCTTCATGAGGCAACTGTTGTTTCTGTACCTATGGTTATTTTGGCTGTTTACATTACATGACCTGACACTGATCTGCCAGTAGTGCTTGTCTGCTGGTGATCATGATCTACCAGTCATTTTTGTCGTCTAGTGTCCTTGATCTACCAGTGACTTCAAGTGGTCTTCTGAAACTTATTAATTAGTAACTTCTGTGGTGCCAGCATCTAATGCTTATTGATCATTTGTGCAAAATCAAGGACAGGTCAGTACTGAGAAAGTCAGTCCACTGAAAACAAGAGGCTGCTCATATTAGATTAGCCAACTTAAAGTGTAAGTCTTAAGTTGAGACCGAAATGACGCAATTGAGCAAAATGAACAGATGCAGGAAGAATTATAAAATTTACATCCAGCTACCGAAAAAATCATCCAGAAGAATAGTTTTAGTGATTGGCACAACCAAAGAAAGGCAGTCAGACAATCACATTGAATAATGATGATTAGAATGGGGAATGAGGACTACCTTCAGTTTAAGTAAGTACTGTGGTTGGCCACCATTCAATGTTTTCTAATTTTAAACAGATCGTTTACTGAGTAGGAAGCAAATACAAATCTAAGTGCAGAGGCTGTTATTGTGTTCTAGCCAAATACTTTTAAACTCTTTAAAGTTTCTGCATGTGTGACTCTTATAACACCGGTAAGAAGTGAGTTACAGTAGTGTAGGCTATTGGAGACAAATGCATTTCCAGTGATAATCTGAAGGACATAGGAACATAGTAAACTCAAACATTAAGGTCTGAAGACTGGAGGATTAGCCCTTTAATGACGAGCATGTACTAAACTGCATGGAAAACTAATCCCTTTCGTCGTTAAAGGATTAAAAGATGAAGAGAACAGTGAATAAAGGGACATCCATCTGGCCTTTGGCTGAACACGTTGTCTTTTATAGCAAATAAAAAGAATTGCCTGGCTGTTTAGGTAACACTGATTATGCGTTGACACACTTCTGTTGTTTGTGTATCAACATCCAGCGAGACTGTGGTATGGTGTTGGCAGACTTAAGTAGTGTACCTTCTTCTCTAGTTAAGACATGCCTGCCATACAATACGAACAAGAATGTTTGCCATTGAGATTACCGTCTGTACGGATTATTGTATACTCTGCCACTGGTTTCATGCAAGCATCCTACTGTGTTGCTTTCTGAGCCTTTCCCACAGCAGAGAATACATTTCTTTTTTTAAATGGGTACTCAAATTTATTCAGCCATGCAGTGATATTGTCACAGGTGGAGCTTGCTTTTAGTTATAAATACTTCTGGTTTGCACTTTCCGGATAAGGTAATTTATGTATCGTTTTGACAATCTATCTTTGTATTGACTGTTCAGACGTATGTGTGTGTGAGCTTATATGTGCCAGTGCATGTGCTTGCACCAGGTGTGCATTTCTGAAGATTAGGTAAACGTTTGATTAATTGTGTTGCATAAAATTTCCATGAGTTTAGTGATTCATGTTTAGGCGTCACCTTTTACGGACCTTGTCAGAGGTTATGCATTCCGGGTGATTTAGCAGATCTAAAGGTGCATATACAACTTCAAATGGTCTTTGCAGGTGTGTGACTATTTGTAATTCTGGTATTTTTAGATTCATCTCAGAAGCCAAAGGGAAAGTGCATCGAGTCCGAGTCATGTCCAGACGGTCAGTTTTCCTACTACATCAAAGCAGGAGCTGGAAAAGACGACCATCCGACGATCTGCTTCAATGGACAGTAGTCAGTTGATTTTATTTGTTTTTCCTGTCGTTTTCCTTCTGTTCTTATAATTCCTAGTTTAATTACTTCTTTACAGTGGCACGTCGTAGTTATCAACAGTCACTATGAAAAGAAGCATAATATTTAGTGACTAGCTCACAGCAGCAATACTGGAATACCCTGCGAGTTCTAATATGTGCCGTAGTCACATTCATTGTTGCCAGTGGTTAAAGTGGTTTGGGTGAGCAGTGGGAACGCCAAAGAAGAGCTTTATTGGAACGCATGCGTTACCAGGGTTCTATTGCATTGTGAGCAGTGGGAACGCAAGCAAGGAACTTTGAGAGCAGTGGGAACACCATTCCCATGCGTTCCCACCCACTTTAAATACTGATTGTTGCCTCATTTCAGGTTTGGCTGGCAACAGATATCTCTGCTGCACGATCCAAGACGAATTTGTTTGATTTGCTTGTGCTGTGACAATGCAACTCCTGTATGGATTATCTTTAGCAAGGATGACCCATGCACCTTTCTGTAACTCTTGAAAACTATTCTCTTTCTCTGGAGCTGGCTGGGAGTAGGTGTCTTGTAGGGGTGCTGCTCTGAATCAATTAATGGAAAAGTCCAGTGTTGTTGTTGAAGTTGCTGTCATATTTTATTTGTAGTCTTAGTTTTTGTGCCATGGTAACTAACTGTTGGCTTTCTTATGATGTTTTGCAGTGCCTTCTCACCTGAAAAGAAAAACGGAAAGAGAGGGATATGTATGGGTGTTTTCAACCGTAAGTCGTTTCAAACTGTCCACTATTTAACTGTATTTTGTGATACAGGTGTGAATTTTAGGTCAGTAAACAGTTCAATTTAAATATTCTTGGTGATGATTGTGAGTCATTTTGGTAATTGATAGAGGCGCCCAAGCTTTAGTCGAATACAGCCCTCGTACCTGGCTACCCATCACTTGTTGCAAAAATTTATTTTAATGTAAACCATGAAATAGTTGCTTGTTACTATGCACTGCGTTGCTGTGGCTAACCAATCGCTTGCTAGTCATTAATCACTAGAATTAACGCAACTACCTTATCAGTTAGTAAATGCAGTTGCTGTATAAGTTTGTGATTTTAAAGTTATCCAGAATAAAGATGATGTGATTTAAAGGTGAAATACACAAAAGTAATTCTTTACTTTTAACACTTTAAAGAAGAGAGTGTACTAAAAGTGACTGGGAAACCAGTGCAGCTCGTCGTTAAAGTGTTAAACTGCTAGAACGTCTGTTTAATCAATTTTATTCTGTGTATTCAATGTAAACAACTTAAATGGCAGCACTGGAAGAGATCTTATTTGCTTTCTCTAAAGATGAAAGTGAGTAAGTGAGTAATTTTACAGCAAAACAGAAAGCAATCGTCCAATGAACCTCATGAAGAAGAAGAAGAGCAGTTCCTTGAGCTAGCGTGAGAGGCAGCTATGAATATGAAGTGTTAGCGACTTCATTTTCTTAGCCTCGGTATATGAAGGCAGATGGCCAGTGCTCTCCCTCACCATCTCATCTTTCCACCAACAGTGTACGATCAGTGTTCTCATTATAGCTGAGTTGGCTTTGGGCGCAGGTAGAGCAGAAATCTCAAACCATCTATCTGCACTAGCGGGGATTTGAACCCCAAACTCTCAGTGGACAGTCCGGCACGCTAACCACTAGACTAGCGCACTTCCCATGCATGTATTGTTTAAATGCACTCATGCGTGACTGAAAGTTAGGCTTCGCAGATGACAGACAATTCTCTGCATTATTAAGCCATTGACCTGTGACTAGATGGAAGGAAGTCTGCTTAAATCATTCTGCATCGTTGTCCGAGTTTCATGCCTGTGCTTGTAAGGAAGTGGCCTGTGACTATAAAAAAAATTCTGCTTGCATCATTATGCTTCTTTGACCAGGTTTCAGGTTACTGTATTCACAACATGGGAACCATTCTTTGCAAGGGTGCCCAAACCGACGTGGAAGTGGGGAGGGAAATCTGCTGACAGACCTAGTTATTGAGATTAAGTTTCTCAAACTGGCAAACCTTTTGTGTAATTAATTTCATGCTAATCCTTAAGTGATATTTATAAATACTCCGAATTCTGTTGATGGGGAAATAGGATGTGCAGCATTGTTTGAAAGAGTATGCCAAACTTTGGGCATTTTCTATTGTCTTTATTATGACATCATTTAAATGGTTTTGGTATCTGATACACAAGGCATAAATCATTGCTGCACCAAAACCAATTAGTTTAGTCAAACTGCTGGATTTCACTTTTGGGATATTATAATTATTTTTATTATTATTATTATTATTATTATTGTTACACATTTATTAAGTGCTGTTATCTAATGATAACGCATCAATCAGTGGCACTGAGCAATTGTGAGGGACTTGCTCGTGAGGGACTTGCTCAAGGTCCTGACACAGTAACCGTCTGAAGAGCGGCTTGAACCTGTACTCTCTGCATTACAAAGTGAGCACTCTACTCAATTTGTTACTCCCATGCTCATGTTACATGTTGCAAGTTTGTGATTTCAGCCAAGACACTGGAGTTGGAGGATTCTCGGACGTTTGATACGTACGTGGAAGGTAATTCAATTAACTTACTCGCTCAACTAATGGAGTTTGTTTATTAGGGAATTTAGATTCTGGCTCAGTGACAAAACAAATACTGTGATTACTTTAAAACATGTTGACTGTAGCTTTTCCTTGACCTACGTACTATCCGTGGTTTGTTAGATCTGGACTTTCGTTGGCAATAAATTATATCTTTACAAGATCTGCATCTTTTCATTGCACCAATGTAGCTGTCATACTTCCAAAAATAGCACTCTTGATCTTTGTTTAATTTCTCATCCTGTGTTTCATTTGCATCCCAAAAAACCCAGTTTCTCTCTGATGAAGATCATTTGCATTAGTGACCTGTGCAAAATTAGAAAACTACCCACTTCATACTTTAATATTAGTCTATTGGTTGTAAGTGTAGGAGTCATGACCCAGTCGATATCGTCGTGAAGTCTTGTTTATTCTGTTTATATTCTCATTCCACTTTCATTTCTTGTTTCCTAATGCATACAAAAAACTATTATTTATGTCTGTCGTATTTCTTTTTTAGATTACTGGTTTTCAGAGTTTCAGTTTTAGTAGCACTTGGTGGCTAGTTGATGGAGTCCACTTGCCCTTAAGAACAAAGTTGCATCTGTGCCAGCTTTAGCATTAAATGAATATTGATTGATTGATTGATTGATTGATTGATTGATTGATTGATTGATTGATTGATTGATTGATTGATTGATTGAACACAGAGTTTTCATTTGAGCTTCCCTAAGAAGTTTACCATATAAGGATCTTGAGGGACTTGTGTAGTTTGCAGTTATAATGTGCCTTCAAATTGTGCTGTTTCATGACATTGTGGTTTTATGTAGAAATTTTAGATAATAATGTTATTATTATTTCGGCTTATAAATAACAAGTTGCGTGGAATGGCATTTCAGACAGTATCCTGTATCGTTACTTGAGGCTGGGAATGGAAGACAAGCAGTTGATTCTGGTCGCCACGGTAGATGAAGCTTCATCACAGTAAGTGTTACTTTACCAACTGCACCAGTTGTTCATGCTGTTCATCGACCGATGATTTCTAAGTCTTGCTGTGATCTTGCAGTTTCCTTGTAATGCTGACATTAGGGACAATTGGTAATGGTAAGTTGGTAACTGCAAATTTATATAACGCCACTTCAAGAGAGAGACTTATCAGAGGTGCTCCCGACCTAACACAGTGAAATCACGATTGAACAAAATGGTCTTCAAGCGTTTGTGGAAGAGTGGCAAAGAGAGGTTGAGAAGCTCATGTCACAATTACTCCATTATCATGATATTTTGTTTTTACTGTGGGCACATGTTGAATGTGAAATGAATTTGTGTTCAATGTTGCCACTCAGTTTATGTCATAACTGATGTTTTAATGAATCTGGTGTAATTACGTCGTGTGGAAATATCAGGTTGCTGTGTCCAGCAGAGAGGATACAGGTTCTGCCAAAAGCAGGGTTGGCAACAGAAATTGTGATTGTACCCCACCTGTTGCAGACATCACCAATGGTCCACTGAAGTGTTTTTGTGGACAGACTTGTACAGTGTGTGCCATATTGTACTACACCTTGTAATCGTAAACTCTGAATTTCTGAAGCGCTACTCTTAAGTTAAGCGCAGGGCATCAGCTTATTTGCAAGCACTTCATTGTGTCAGAGCGCTGATCTAGAGATGTCAGGGGAGATCCAAGTCCAGTTGCCAGAGAGACCAGAGAGAGGAGGCTGAGGAGATGCTCTGCTGTGCTGTGCTACGGCTGCATGAAGCCTCATTGGCATCTCCCCATTTAACAGGTCTTAGACGCAACAATCGTGGCTCTTTTGAAATTGGTTGAAAGTGAATAAAGCGTTTGGTTGCTGTTAGGAAAGTTTGTAAAACCGAACTGAATTTGTGATCCAATTCCTTGGCGGTGTCATTATCATACCTTTCAGTTCAGTTTGTGTAAGTATTGTTACTATGGCAACTGTTTGCTGGAATTTTCGTGACTGTTTGTGTTTTTCAGTTTGTCTCAAGATACGAAAGATTACTTCAAAGATTTTGGTAGTGAGGCTGTGAATAAGCTGGCATTCCGTGATGCCTGGGTGATGATTGGTCAGCGCGGCCTTGGATCGGGAAAAGCGATCGAACAGGTGTTGTACAATTTATTATTTATTTATTTATTGCGAACATTTTTAACGCGCGCAAGGTCACAAAGATGCTCGTAAAAGACTGGTACATGGAAATCTTACTACAGTGTGAAACTGGGAAGGTCTTCACCTGGCAACTAACTAAATGCACCTCAGATTCGCATTTCTCTGTGACCTTATGTGCATTAAAAATGTTGGTAATAATATTGATAATAAGAACAAGGGCAATCGAAAAGGATTGCCTAGCTGTGATCCAGTTGGAAGCTCTTACAATGGCACCAACTGTTGACAATGAATCTAATTGTTTTGGTTGATATTGTAGTGTCTGTATGTATCTTCTGGTTCCCTAGTTTTCTGTATAAAGATATATAAACTGGGTCATCTGCTGTGTTACAGTATTCTGGAATGGTCTTGAAAAGCTACTTAAATGTGTTACATCTGGTGCTTGGCTTATGTTACAGGTCAAAGTGCGATCAGAGTCAATCGAATATCCTCAGGCATCTGAAGTTAAAGGTTGCATATCATTACCAAGTGAGTTCAGATCTGTTGCTTTTGTTATGCTCAGATTTTTAAGATCTATTTTGTGGTCTGTTGGTTGAGACGGAGTCTTCCTATTTCAGGCCAGGTTCTGAGTTCAAATCCAGTTTAGGGCAGAGATTCCATTTCTAGTTAAGTTAGTAATCTTTATGAAGTAACAGAAACCTTTTTCATTGACTTTCATTGCGAAGTATATAGTCTGTCATCCTATTTTCGTGTGCTCCATCATACGATTCTGTGCTTCTTGGGTAGGATGTGCTCCTTCAACTAACATACATGTATGAATCACTTGTGATAATGATGCATTGATTGACGTAGTTAAAATTGTCCATTTTTGTGGACACATTTCTAAGTAGGTACCTGTAATTGATACTACTGGCAACTTTAAGAACCTAACAAGAGCCTTTACAATGCCATATGACTATTTGGTGTTACCCTCCTTCCAAAGTTCAAATATACAGACACGACCACAAGACAGACCATCGATGGTGGTGAGAATTGTGTGTGATGGACTTGCTCAAGGTCCCTCCACAGTGGCTGCCTCGGTGGAGACTCGAACCCGTACTCTTCACCGTACAAGCTGAGCGCTCTAACCAATCAGCTACCATGTCCACAAAGTCATGACCAGGGTGAGGATGCTACTTAGTTATTTATATAGCACGACTTGAAAGAAATGCCTCCGTAATTTTCTGTGATGTTCCAATTCCAGTGGGAGAACTGAAGGAGATTGCCAGAGAGAAGTATAATGCTTCGGTATCGAAACTGCGACTGGGTGACGACCTCGATAACTGCGGCGTGACGGAAGCTTGTGCAGGCGATTCGTTCCCCGTGCGCCTCTACTCTGGACTAGAGAACAAAGAAGGACCTCGCATCTGTGTCAACGGAAAATAGTTAGGAGGCTCTTTCTCTTCTACTTTCGTTTCTATCATAAAATAAGGGATGTACAGCCCCTGTTTTCCCTTCTTCTGTCACCCTTGATTCCTGATTGGCTGGAGAATCAACAGACCTGTAACAGGCATTGCCATGAGTCCTGAGTGAATTTTGCCACCATCATGTTTGGGTGGTGCCTGTCCCAAGTCTGACCGAAGGATGAGGGCGATGCTAATCATATTTGTTCTGACATGGCCTCATTAAACAAAAACTTGTTTGCTAGCCTCGAGTGCTTCAGGCAATCTCTCACCCAGCTCCCAAATCCACCTCACCTGTAGAGGTATAAGCAGAGGCTACTGTGGTCAGGTAATGGCCGGCAAAATTAATGCCCCACTTCTGAAAGTTCATTAAGACCCTTGTTAGACCCATTTTGGGTTGTAGTGATTAGAGGTTCTGGGGAACTACTAATTATCTATCAGCAGTTATTCTTTGTGCTATTAACATATACAGCGTTAGCACTAGTTATTATACTTTATCAATGGTAGCATTGGGAATCCTGAGACTGTATGTTAAACAATACTACAAAGTGCTTGCAAATAAATACTTTACGTTTATTATCAGATTTAGATGTAAACATGGTACTTGTTCCAGGAAACTGGTCAAAGGTGCTCAGCCAGAGACCTCATTCTTCTTTACATTTCTAAATAAAAATTATGATATACAGGCCAGTAAATAAAAGTGGTGGGAATGCTGATGACGATTATGAAATACTGATAATGCTGATTTGATGAAACGATTTTGAAAAATTGAGCCAAACATGATTTGATTTGTGACTGATTTGACGATTGCATTAAGACTGTCGTGGCTGGGACATGTGATGAGAATGGACAACAACAGACTCCCAGCTGCGGCACTGCACGGATACGTGGAGGGAACCAGAAGTCGAGGAAGACAGCCAAAAACATGGATGGACAACATACGAGAGGATCTAGAGAAAATGAACCTGAGTATGGGAGAGGCAATAGAAAAAATCAGGAACAGAGAAACTTGGAGACGTCAAGTTGAGGACTCATCGTCGGCCCCGGCCTGACGGAAGAGAAACAAAGAAGAAGAAGAATGATTGCATTTGTGAATGACTAACTAGATGTTATGGATTTTTAATATGTAGCGTAATGTCGACTGATTTGAATAACGGCGGTCGAGGTCTCAACATGGTCATCATTGACCCAGAGAAACGAGAAGCCATCGAAGCATTCCGATACGACACTTATGAAGTCGTCGATGGTAAGATCTTGTATTTGACTCAGTTTTGACTCTGTACTAAGAAATTTTAACAGTCTGTGATTTATCGAACGTTTTTGCGGCTTCTGTATTTTGTTTTCTTTGAGTCATTAGACTGGAATTTTGAGTTGTTACCTGCTTAAGTCATCAGTCTTACGTGGCATTATAATTAGACATTGGTTTATTCAACAGAATTTGATATAACCTCCTTCCAGAAAGGTCAGAAGTGCACACACAATGATCGCACAGTATATCGATGGTGCTGAGCAGTTGTGTATGAAGAACTTGCTCAAAGTCCTTACACAGTGACCGCTTGAGTGGCAGCTTGTACCCATGCTCTCCGCATTACAGGCTGAGCGTGCTTGAAATTTGGCAATTGGGCCCCACAGATTTTTTATTGGTTTATCTGGATTTTTCCTTGCTGTGGCACTACTTTTCAAGTGTCCTCTTTGGTGACAGCAGATTAATTTAGTGTTACTTGTCTGAGCTTCATAATTATAATTTGGCTGTTCTGGTTTCAGAGGACTCTTCTTGTGTTTACACTTGTTTACTTTTATGTATAGAATATTTCTGAAAGACCCTAAGATTTATAAGACCACTTGAATTATAAAAAGCCAACGAAAATTATAGAGAGTGAACGAATGGCCAAAAGAATCTTCAGCTCAGAATCTTAGATTTCAGAAGAAACTTACCCTCACTGTTGCTAGTTTAAAAAGCAGACAGCGTTCTGCTTTCCTTTGATGATTCAGCATCACTGCCCCGTGCACAAATCCACACGTTATCTAAGGAATTTGCTGTGCAGACTATAGCATCAGCCAGCATCCAGGCCCTCAGGGTGCAGTTCGTGAAATATATAATTATTGTTATGCATTTATTAAGTGCCGCTATATAAGCATGAGTTGATGGTGCTGAGCAGTAGTGAGTGAAGGACTTGCTCAGGGTCCCAACACAGTAATCATCTCAGTGGAGGCTGGAACCTGTACTATCCGCATCCACGTAGAAAGCGAGCACTCTAAGCAATCAGCTGTGGTGTTCGACGTGCCAATAATAAGTATTGTTGGTAGAGTAACACTTGAAGAAGTCTTGATATGTTATGTGTGCGATGGCTTTTTCTTTTGCAGACAGTGCCGCCCTTGTTGCTCAGCTCAAGTCCCTTTCTCCTAATCAGCTGATTGTTATTGTCGCGCATGACGATGCAAGTACCAGGTGAGAGACGCTGGTAATGAGACTGATGCTAATCACAAGAATACAATGTGAAGTTAGTGTAATACAAGATCTTTAAACGAAAGGACCAAGGCCTCTTAAGACTTTTGTTGCTGAATACATCTAGCAACTGAGGATTTGCTTTACCTTACCTTACCTCTCGTACTTTACCTTTACCTTGCCTTACCTTTCGTACCTTATCTTACCGGTCCTTACTTGAGGAAAACTTTTAAGCTAGGCATTGTGTTTTTTTAATTTTAATTGTTTAATTTGTTCTGATTTCTGGGTTTTCTGCATTTAAACGTTATGCTATATGAAATTTTATTACCGTCCATCACACTTGTTTTGGTTCATGGTGCAAAAATGTGTGTGCTCTATAAAGGTCTTCTCAGTGGGTGACGTTACTTTACGACTGATGTGGTACGTTATTTTGTCTTCTAGTATATCCGAGGATGCTAGGAAGATGCTGACCAGCTTTGGAAGTGCCTACATAAGTGCACTTGCCTTTCGAGACGTTTGGGCTTTTGTTGGTCGCCCCAATCTGAAGGGGTATACACTATACGAAGACGTACGTATGCCGTTCAGATTCTTTGGTATTTCTGTGTTTTTTGCCAAAATTGTATATTGCTGTCCAGGCTAAATTTGATCTTTTCCCAATTTCCTTATCCACAAGTACCTACCTGTCTTCTCATCTGTTTTACGACTTTGATCTTTGCAGGCTTATGCTGTGCACTTATTAGTCTGTACTTTTAAAAACTAAATTGGTCGAGTGTTTATCTGGAATGAGATTCTTTTTCAGATTGAGCTTGGCGGCCATGACGTCTGGCCAGTACCGGTCGACAAGAAATTCTGCGTCAGGAAAGACTGTAAGTCCCTGCAGTCAGTTTATGTTTCCAGTAGCTTTGAATTTTGTGTGATTATATTATTATTGTTTTATTATGATTTGTAGAGTCCAAATCCAGCCCAGGTAGAGTTCAGGCGTGGGTCAATTAAGTGTATTACCAACGTAGTCAGGACTAGATGATGTGGTTCAACGTTTTGGAGTTACTGCACTATCTGCTATTGTATTGTACTGTTTGTCTATTGCTGTCTTTCTGTAGCAGGTTACCACATAGCATCGTTAACTAACAGATATCAATTCATCAATATTTAGAAAAGACTTAAAACTGCAATGTTGCTCAAAGTGTATTCACGTTATATGCAGAAGGCCTGGGTTTCTTCAACAGCCATGTTCGTCACTTGCCCAGATAACTGTGAAACTACATTTCTCTACCAGTGCCTATCTTTGGCCATTGATCACTTTAACACTGTTGCTTTTCACAGCACTTTTGGCTCCAAGCATGACATCAACAAAGACTAGCCATCCGTAAAAAATTCTATCCATCATTTTTGAAGTCCTGATGGATCATGTATACCTCATGTAAAAAAAATAAATAATAAATAGGACTTCTCTGGCTCAATCTAGGTCTTTTGCCTCCATTGACCCTGCTCTTTGGAATGAGCTTCCTCCATTCGTTCGTTCTTCTATTCTCTCAGGTAACGTCTCTTCCTCTTTTACCTTTCTTAAAACTTGCTTTTTCTCTCGGGGTCTCTCGCACTGGGAGCGCTTCTGAATGGCCCTTCCGCTAGAAGCGCTTTATAAATATCCAAATACAATACAATACAATACAATAATTACGAACAGTTTCTGATGAGCAGAAAAGAAGCTATATAGGTTATTTATTGTTCATTAATTAAAACGGAATTGTTGTTTCAACTTCATAATTTATTACTCGATTGAGTGCGGCTTATTAACGAATCTTGCATTGTTCTTTCTGTATAGTTGCTGGAACTGACAAGAAGCCAGACGTAGATGCATCAAAGAACATGGCCAAGAGGACATTCTGCAGGAAGTATGATGGCTACGAAGACTTCTGTTCTGGTAAGTCAGTATGTAGATGTACTTGTAGATGTACTTGTAGATGGGCCTAAAATTTAAGCTATTCCCAATTTAAGTCTAGCGTAGTATTATTAAAGTTGCAACTTGGACAGTACTATTCAAATTGAAGATGTTGTTAAAGTATCGGATTACCGTATTAGACTTTAGAGTTCTTGTGTTAAAATTTCCCTATTTTAATCAGCTGTAGCTTAATTAAAATTGCAAATAAGTCATCGTGTTGGGCCATTATTCATACAGAATGTGATGTTGATGTATGGGCTTCATTGCACCCGGAAGTTTCTTGTAATCAGTGATTCTGAAGTTTTGATAACCTTGGGATCTTGCTTTCGGGTTCAGTTTTGTATGGGACACTGTAACCAATTGGTTAGATTGCTTGCCTTGTAACACGGGTTCGAGATTCCTCTGAGATGGTTACTGTGTAGGACCTTGAGCAAGTCCTTTGCTCGCATTTGCTCAGCACCATCGATTGGTCATTGTCTAGTGGCGCTTAATAAATGCTTAATAATAATGGTGGTAATAATAATAATATTGTGTGTGTTGAGTTTATTTTTATTGTTGAGAGGGTTTGTTATTGATTTTGTGAAGCTGCCCATATTGATGAGCATCCAGTGCCTGTCACGCTGAACGACACATCACTCAAGGGACATCCAATCTTTGATGTTCCAATAATGATTGTCCCAGGTTGGTCATGCTTCGGTGCACACGCCTTTGATGTTACCTTAATGACTGTGCTATTTTGGTAATTGAAGATGTTGTCTCACAGGTTTCACAGCTACAGCTAATAGAATGCTGCACTTTGGAAAGAACTGTCTAGTGTCTATCTCAGATCATTTTCTTAACCCTTTTCCTCTGCTGGTACTTTTCTCCCTGATAATTCACTTGAGCCTCTCCCTCTCGTTGCACTCTCCATTGCCTTATTGCTTTTAATTTTTCTTCATCTACTCTTCTGTCTGTGTGCCTGTCTGTATGCCTGTTTCTCTACCTGTCTGTCTGTCTGTTTCTCTGCCTGTATCTCTGTTGGTCTGTCTGTCTGTCTGTCTCTCTTTTTCTCTCTCCGTCTCTCCCTCTCCCTGTCCTTTATACTTCTTTCCTTGTTCATATCCTCACTTTCCTTCCCATTCTTTCTCCCTTCTGACCTCCATCCTTCCTTCCTGTTTTTCTGTCTTCCCCATTGTCACTGTCTCTCCTCTTTCTCTGTCCCTGTCCATCCCTGTCTCTCCTTCTGGGTCTGTCTCCATTATAATCAACTGCTAAGAGTAGCAATCGTTAGTCTACATACAATGAGGTTGAAGTGTCTGTAAGCATTAAGACTTGCTGGCCTTCAAACAGCCAGCCAGGACTTGGTACGATGATCGATGATCATGAACTGTGCTTGCCTTACAACAGGTCTTGGACATATAGCAACACTCCAACAGTTTGATGCTTTGATGGCCATTCCAGGAGTTAATCCAAAAATGATAACTGTGAGCATTAGTTTACCATTTGTCTGAATTGTAATTTCCAATTTTATGCAACTTAAACCTCCCACATAACAGCTATGACCATGATTATCATCGTCATCATCATCAGCAATTTCATTGTGTCTTCTTGACATTAGAATAATTGTCATTGCTGTTATTGTCATAATTGTCATCATGATCTTTTCTGTTCACATCATCATTAGTATTGTTATCAGTGATGCAGTTAGAATTACCAAGATGCTAATAACAATGATTAGTTATTATTAAAGCTTATTAGCTTTATTCAGTTGCCGCTGATCTATCTAACCTTGTTAGTGTGCAGTAATTGGTTGTAATTATTATTTTGGATTTAATAGATTTCTTGCTGTTTACTTGCAGTAGATCTTGTTTTGTGATTTGTGAACTACGAATTACAAAACAAGATCTACTGTAAATTTTTAAATTTTGTGTATTTAGTAAAATACTAATTTGTAAATTTGTTAAAAGGTTCTTTACGACCAGAAATTTGAAGAGTCAGGTCTCCTGGCAAAACTCTACGATATTCCAACCTTCCAGCTGAATAGCAGCACGAAATACGTCCGTAAGTGAACTGGACTTGTCTTGTTCTTTATGATCATCACTAAGCCTTAGGCCATTTTTATGCAGAAGGTATTGGTATGAAGCATTAGCAGCTCAATTTTTTTAATGTTTTAACTAATTAATTAATTTTTAACTTCTGTCTTGCCAGTGTTTAATGCACAAGGCATCAACTGATGATGCTCCAAAACCAAACTGTAATCAGTTCCATTTCCAGAAGATCAGTCCGCTAAGAGAAAGAGGCAGCCTATGATAGAAAACAATTTGGAAAAGGTAAGTCTTAAGCGGAGAAGAAAATGGCACAAGTGACTTGTTATCTAAGACCTGATGGCCAGTAATCTCCCTTCCCTTTCATTCATCCCACAGACATTGTGCTGTTAATAAACTCATTTCATAAATGCATTCAGTGTCCACTGAGTGTTGTGCCACTCGATATTAATGATTGAAATATGGCTAATTGCGGTACTCTTTAAGACTGATTCTTATAGAGTAAGTAACTGAAGAGTTACTGTATGATGATACTCTGTTGCAACAATTTTAAAGTAAAAATCTATTTTTGACTGTTTTCCTGCCTAGTGTTGTTTGAGAAAGCACTTGAAGAAGTCTGGCGGCTCTATCCGAAAGCGGTGAGTTCTCTGTAAATTGTGGTGTATAGTAGATAATGGTTGGGAATTTATTCTTTGAGCTGCAGTATCAATGTTCAGCTTTCGTTTTCAGCACATTATGAAAACAGCAATTCAACTTCAGAGTAAGCTGTGCTTGCGTTTTAAGTAGCTTTACAGAAAATCATTAATGACAATTAACCAATGATGCATGATGCATTGAGAGTAGAATTCCAGACTTTTATGGCTGACCGATTTCTACTGTTTTTAAGACATTCTTTTGCAAGGTAAAATGTTTGTCGGTCTCAAATCTTAGCTTGATTTGTTAGATTGATGTGTGAATTTGTTGGTTCTTTAGGAGCATGTGATTGTATTGGAGGAAGAGGTGATTCCAGCGAGAGACTTTCTGCAGTTCTTTTCCAACTGCTGGACAAGTCTTAATAACGACCCATCGCTTGTTGGCATTTCGGCATGGAATGAAAACGGTGAGGACCGGAGGACGGATATTTTCAGATGAATATCGTGTTACAATCAGTCTTGTTGTCAAGACCTTAAACCTCAAGACCAAGACCAAGACCTTGAACCTCAAGACCAAGACCAAGACCTTGAACCTCGAGACCAAGACCAAGACCAAGACTTTGAACCTCGAGACCAAGACCAAGACCAAGACCTTGAACCTCAAGACCAAGACCAAGACCCAAAAAATCGAAATCAGGTCACGACTTCTAAAAACTGTCAAGTCGGAATATTCGCTATTTTAATGAAACCATGAGTTTTTTTATTTTATTCAAGCAAATTAACTTTAAATGCATTGCAAACTGCAGAGAAATCCGAATTTGTATTCAAAAGTCCTTCATGCAAACTCTTATACCAAATGCCTTTTGTATTTTATAAAAACCAATTCGCTCAGAATTTTCTGACCAAGACGTGCCTGGTGGGCCTCATAAAATTCCGCCATGTGAAAAAATACGTGCTACAGGTGCTGAAGTCGCTGACACACAGAGTAGCTTTTCAAGCACTGGATGTAAATGTACAGATAGTGAGTCCTTTTGAAATCTTCCCATGGTTTATCATACCGTCTGATACAAAATAACTGTTGCTGCTGCCAATGGGTTTTCCTGACCAACATGACGTGTATCCATCCATAGATATTGGTCGTATGATGAAAGCAGGCTTGATACAGAATTCTTGAGTTCTGTTAAATGACTGTTCATATTAACAGCCGGTCTTGGTCTTGGTCTTGCGAGACCAAGACCAAGACTTTGAACGTCAAGACCAAGACCAAGACCAAGACCTTGAACCTCAAGACCAAGACCAAGACCAAGACCTTGAACCTCAAGACCAAGACCAAGACCAAGACTTTTAAAAACGAACTCGAGTGCACTCGAGACCAAGACCTTGGTCTCGAGGACAACAAGACTGGTTACAATGCGGCAGAGAGTTCGTCTTGTATCAGTGAAAAACTGTGCCCAGCACTAAACTTTTTGTGATCTTCTTTGTGCATGCATCACGAAGAACGGAACAACTGCCTTAGGGGTCATATGGTGATGATGTCGTAGTAAGGGTGTTTATATTACAGTTATATATCTGTTCCATTGATGCTGTGGTTAGTTATTGTAATGTAAATTGCTGAAATTTCTTAGTGCCACCCAAAAGCCGTGTTACTTATTTAGAGTAAGTAAGTAATTCTTTTGTTAACCTGCCTTACGTCCATCGACTGAATGAGGATTTGTAGGCGCATGGAAATTAACAGGCAGTCAAGTCAAGTTAACTTCAAATTAGCATACCATTCAGTAACTGAGCAATTGTTCATTTATTCAGAGCATTTATATAGCCCCTTTTAAAAGGCGTCTTGTCAGAGGAGTTTTGAGCCCTGCCGTGGCAAAGAGAACAGTTTCCAAGTGTTGATAATTTAAGATATTTGTGATCTGGATTCCCTGAAGGGAAAAGGAGAATGGGAAGACCACGGAAAAATCGGCCGGAGATCATCAGAGATGATTGGAGGAGCTTAAAGATGTCGTAAGATGAAGCCAGAGAACTGGCAGTGGACAGAGGTGATAGAGATGCTGTGTTGCCCAATGCGCAGACCTGTACTTGACGGACAAAGTACTAAGTAAGTATGTGTAGTATCTTTGGCCAGAAGGACATGCAATCCAAACTGAGGCTATTCCAGATAAATGACTAAACCACTCAATAGTTGCATTGTTAAGTATATGCAGAGTTTTGCACATTCTCAGTACTAAGTTCAGTACTCAAGCCTTTATTGTGATAATTATTAATAAAATTATGAGCATTTATTGTCTGCTGTTTTTAGGATTTGACAATGTGTCGACATTGCCAGGCACGGCCTATCGTGGCCGAATGTTTCCTGGTCTTGGCTTTCTAATAAAGAAGTCCTTCTACAAAGACACACTGAAGGGACAGATGAGTTCCTGCTGCCACAAAAGGTTTTTGCTGTTGCGATTTAGCTAGACTGAATTTAGTCCCATTAGAGCCTTCGCACAGCACTAGTTCAGTAAAGCCTCTTCATCTGTCGTCACTGCTCTTGTTCAACGCTGTGTAGTCAAGGAACTCTGAACATCTTGTTACTATTAGCTCTGGATGGGAATGTGTTAGGCATTGCATGTTTGTGGAGCTCACCAGTGGTGACTCTCCCAGTTAGCAGAGCATTGTTCGCTTATCTGTTAACTTTTTGTACTTGGTAACTTTAAAATCAGTTACTGGTAGGTGGTATAGGCAGTGCTTCTGTGATGCAGAAATGTTTTGGACAATAAAACTGTTGCCCTACATGGTGCAGCTGACTAGGTCTGCTTGATATGGGTATCAGACAAATGTTGGTATTTGTTGAAGATATAGAAAGAATAATCATTATGGCAGTTGTGGTAAAACTCTTGTCTTTAGCTGCAGTGTTAATGTGTCTAGAATGTCAAGTCAGGCCTCAAAGGACTATTTCATTGTTTATCTAGCACTAGTTTTTAGTCTGTCTGAAAGTGCATTACCGTGACTTATTAAGGATGATGAAATGGATATGTGCAAATTGAGTTAGCACTAGATATCCCCTTTAGTTCAAGATTTCTGCCCCACCTGCACCCCCCCCCCCAGCGAACTCAGCTATGATGAGTACACTGACTGTACGCTGTAGGTGGGAAGAGACAATGAGGGATAGGACTGGCCACCCGCTCTCATATGCCGAGACTAAGAAAATGAAATCGCTAATACTTCATACCGATGGCTGCCTCATGGCTAGCTTAAGGGACTGCTCTTCTCTTCTTCTTCTTGCAATGTGTGCTATTCCCTTACCTTACATTACCTTGTCATGCTTTATCTTTCCTTACAGTACTTTATCTTTTTACGTTACATTACACTGACTTTACAGTATATTGTTTAGGTATTGATGATTCACTTATGTTGGTGTATAAAATGCATGCAAATCTGTACTTTACCTTAAAGTACCATTACAGTAGGTTGCTAACTAATGCAAACATTTCTGTTCTGAGTAGCAATTTCACTTACGTGGTTCTGTTTGTTTCCAGGTCTTGGTATGGTTGGTTTAGCGATGTCCTTAGCAACCAGGAAATGATTTTTCCTGATGTTTCGCGTGTAAAACGGCGGCAATTTCTGGGTCTTACCGAAAATGCAGATCTTATTAAGGAGTACTTCAACCGACCCAGAGTTGTTAGCAGGTAAGAAAATGTTCTGTACAGATTCATTTCATTTCCAGAACCATCCAGAAGAATACTGGATATTAGTTTGCTAGGTAAATGGATCTACTAATATTGTGAAACTCAAATGCTCTAACCCTTGTAGTGTAATGTAATATAGTGTATTGTAAAGCTCCAGTCGGTAATAAACATCATAAATACCTCCCGGTGACAGTCAAACTTTTGAACAAATGTGCTTTGAAGCTGACACTCATCGAACCCACAATTGTTGGAATTTAAAACCCAGCCAGAGGCAGATCTAAAAATCCACTGCCCCAAACCATGTTTTTTGCTGACCCCAGTATTATTTTCCAAGGTTTTAACTTTAACTATTATTATATGTTTATTGTCATCTTGCCCACAGGTTTAAATTAAACTTTAATTTTTAAGTTTTGCCACCCTGTGGAATGTGCCGCCTCCAGACCACGGCCTCGTTTGTTCCTGTGAAACCCAACACGCTACAGAACACGCCACGATGCCAAACTATAAGAGATATTGCATGGACGACTTTGAAATCCTGCTTTACAGTTAGTAAAAATCTGCACTTTTGAGGTTGTTTCTGTTTTCTCAGCGGCGAAAATGTTCCTATAAAGAATGCGCCAAACCTGGTTGCAGATGCCTATGAGACCGAACTGCATAACCTTATCTCGTCAAGTACTCCTCTCTCGAGTGACAATGCACAAGACTGTATCAGCGGGAAAGGCCTTGGCTTCTACGTGCCTGACAGCAAAGAGTAAATCTTATAAATGTTCAGATTAATTTTGATGAGGAAAAAGATGTGCTTTGGTTAGCCAGAATTGGCAATTAAGCACAAAATGAAGCCTATGACATTCTGAACTTAAATGAAAGCCATACTGCTAGTGCTACTGTTAGTCAAGTTTCACGGAATAGAAAATTTACATACAGCCCCATTAATGTTTCAGAAAGATTCATATGTAGCTGAATCAAGATATCAAGTAAGAAGTGCCTTAATGTAAAATGTCATTTAATCTTGATATGCACGTCTCTCATGTCTTTGGCCGGTGTTCATTACAGCTGCTGGTCCCACCATCTGAATTCTCTGCTTCTCATGCTCACAACTCTCCTCTGTGACTGTCTTATGCGTTAAGCTGAAAACTTATCTCTTTCAGTCTGTTTACAATTCTTAACATTTCCTGTTGATTGGCTTCAATGTGTACTTCTGAACTTTATGAGCAGGGAATTATCAAATTTTAATGTAGAGGTGTCTCATCAGTAATTTGTAGTCATGCATGAATGGTGAGAAGGGTGGAGAAACAATGGTTTACACAAAATCCTTCATTTAACACATTAACGACAAGTTGCACTGGTTTCCCAGTCGCTTTTAGTGCACTCTTGTCGTTTAAGTGTTAAGGCAATGTCAGTGAGGAAATGTTGAGCCATTTGGTTTAAAGTAAGTGACTAAAAAAGGGGCTGCTTTTTTCAATTCTCAATGGTCAACATTGAATGAACATTGAAGACATTTAAAAATGAAAGTGATCTTCCGACTGATAAAGAAGACTTTGTTGTTTGGTTTTGTTTCGTTAGGAAGGCGTATTCGATCTACTTTGAGCAGACGAAGGAGAGCGACGACTCTGTTCTTGCACTGCTGTGTAAATGCTTCAGACTGTTCTATGCAAACGGACACTTTGTCCGAGGAAAGCACAAGGATATGATGAGGTCAGCACTACTTGTATTCTGCTTTACCCAAGTTTGTTGTTGTCAGATGGGGGATTTTGTTGGGTCTTGGTATGACTGGGTATTGACAGCTCTGAAAACATACGTATGTATTGTACATTTCATTTGTTTGATATTAAGTTATAATCATTTGTCTGAGGCTTAATGTATGATTAGAGCTGTGTGCGATAATGTAGTGGTTATTGTGCTGGATACAACTAAGAGGTCAGGGGTTCAAATCCCTCCAGGGGCAGAAATTTCTTTCAAGATTTCTGCTCCACCTATGCTCCCCCAGTCAACTGAGCTATGAGTACACTGACTGCACAATGCTAGTGTGGAGATCAGACAGCGAGGGAGAGGACTGGCCACCTGCCTTCATATGCCGAGGCTAAGAAAAATGAAGGTGCTAACTCTTCATACCCTTGGCTGCCCCAGGGCTAGCTATTCTTCTAAGGTACCAACAAGGTGCCTTGTGTTTTTGTTGACTGAGATTAAGTTGTGTCTCATCTATCTAAAGTAACCCCTGGCTGGTTGTTCATGCTGTATCGTTGTTCATGCTGGTTGTTCATGCTGTACTGTTCTGGCTGGTTGTTCATACTGCATTGTGGTTCTGGCTGGTTGTTCATACTGCATTGTGGTTCTGGCTGGTTGTTCATACTGCATTGTTGTTCTGGCTGGTTGTTCATGCTGTATTGTTGTTCTGGCTGGTCGTTCATGCTGTATTGTTGTTCTGGCTGGTTCTTATGCTGTATTGTTCTGACTGGTTGTTCAATGTTCATGCTGTATTGTTGTGCTGTAGTGAAAATTCTAAATGCCAGTTGTTTCTATTTTGTTCACAGGTTTAGCCACAATGGCAACCACATGTTCTTAGTTGGTTCATCTTCACCATACTACAAACACAAACCAGCCAACTACAAACCAGTTAAAAACTGACAAGAACGAACAGTTGCCGTAAACATATCATCTGTCTTTCCTGGTGGTCATGTACCTCTTGGCCAATGATCTGTACGATAACTTCTTACATATAACGTAGTTTTTATAAGCTAAAATGTTGCGGTCTTGAAACTGTAAGATATCTTTAAATTCATGTCTGCACTTTTTGGTTGGTGAGTGCGTGTAGAATATGAGCACCCGTTCCTTGGTTTCGGTGTATGGAGTAGGTGCTCTTAGCTCATGATGCTCTATGTACCACCAAGCTTTTGCTATCCACCGAAATCTGAGTCTCTAAGTGAAAGCGTGGAGTGTCTAAGCCATGTTAGTCCTTTAACAATGAGAGGGATTATTTTTCCGTGCATTTCACTACATGCTCGTCGTTAAAGGGTTCAGCTTCTGCACTTCTTCTGTCTAAACGTTTGAATATTCCTCTCGTAGATTTTAGTTAGCAATTAGCACGTTGTTAAAGACGTCATTTTATGGAAGTCATTGCATGCAAGTTCTACGCGTCGAGTCAATTAGTTTTACGCACGGGTTTTGTCGTTCATCTTTCTTTCTGATGGATTAAGATATTCTGGGTAGAATGCAGACATAATGATTTGCATCTTATCGTCGTCATCATCTGTGGCCTGCTCCTATCCGTAGCTGTTTCCCCAACAAGCAGCCAGTCGTCTGTATTTTGGGCTCGTCTCAAAGCCATGTGCTAATAAGTGCTTTAAATAAATAAATAAATTATTCTGATTGCATTTTCGAGTGAGAATTGCTTGTGTTTTTGGTCTTGTTTGTGTTTTTGGCTCGTGTAGTCGATAGTACGGTCTGCTGCAGCTAGGGTGTAAATCGGTAGTGGGAAATTCAGTGTCTGTCTGTTTTAAGTAGTAAGAAAGACTTCTCTGTAACCAGCAATAGCTTGTTTTGTGGTTTTGTGTTTCTGCTGGGTAATCCCAAACTGTTTGCCTGTTGCGTGGTCATGAAATTGGTCGACTACTTGAGTCGGTATTTAGTACATGAGGTATTAATCAAGGTTTCATGAAAGCAATCAATTCATAGTACGCCGCTGCCCAAAATTAGCATTACCAAACTGTTTATTATCTTTCCTCATTTGTATAGCCATCGACCTGAAATTTTGTAGAGCCATCGACCTGAAATTTTGTATACCCATCGACCTGAAATTTTGACATACAGATAATGGTATCAACGTCATTGCAAATGTTTAGAATGCAAACAGAATTGTGGTGTAGTACAAGTTTTAGATCGGTGTGTGTTTTACGGGTAAAAATTGATGATTGATTTTGCAGGTTTTCCGAGTGGAAATTTTGATGAAATATGGCTGTGACTTTTTAAGAAGCAGCTTTGTAGAGCTGTTCAAGTGGTATGGCTGTAACTTTGTTGAAACCATGTGCTTTTTCTTTTAGAAAGATTAAGATTTCTGTTAGAAGAAGATTAAATGTTTGAAACAAGGTACTAAAATACTTTAGTATCACTACTGAAAAATATTTCAACAATATTTTGTTCCATTCTGCACTCTGTAAAAATGTCAACTCTGTTATGTGGTGTATTACACAAGTCACACGTTGATAATTGCTGTTTCTCATGTCACAGACTGCACTGAAACTTCTATATTTTGAAAGCTCCGAGTAATTGTTTTAACTGATTGTTTCGAACTTTCACTGGACTTGAATTTTGAGTGTCGTAATCCAACTTTGAACTCACTAAACACAGAAGGATGTTGTCCGATGGCAAAGCTGATCTGCCGGACTTATTGTTTACGTGGTTAAATGGTTTTCCATTGCAGTTCCGATTTGTTTCAGTGTAAGTTACAATAATGTTATGATCTTTGTGGCTTGGATATTGTCATATGCTTCTAGTATTTTGCAACTGCCTGAAATGAAGGTTAATGAGTATTAAATGAGTCATCAACCTAATGAAGTACATGACGATGACAATAGACATATTTCCTAGTGTTGTGATAATGGCAGACTTGAGTATTAACGCAGTTGCAGATTGACTCCAGGTATCGCCAGAACATAAATAATGTCCAGACCAAAGATATCATACCATTTTTGTCACTTCTAGAGTCCCAATTTGTTGGCAAGAACCTGTAGATTTTAGTATTTAAGCAGTCCAATGTTTCAGTTGTTGTTTGGTGTTGGATTTCAACTGAACAGTGCTTCAGATGTGTGGGTTTTAAGTTTCAGGCATTTCGGGTAAATTATGTGATTTTAAATGTGTGGTGTCCCACAAATTATTGTTGATTTGCCTTAGTTTAGGTTGTCTTGAGTGAAGCTGTGATTTTTAATCACGCTTGTCTTTAGTTTAACTTTAGAAGTGTCTATGTTGAGTGGTTATATGGTGGTTTCGATATTCTTAGTGTCCGCTTACGGCTGGCAATCTTTCTTGCACATCCACTAGTGTGTTATAAATAGTAACTACAAATTTACCACGTGTAACTTTTATTCACACCAATATATGGCGATACAATTGCCATATTTGGTTGTCTCCAAGTCCCATGATGTGAGCATGCAGTCTACACTACAGGAATCTGCTGCCATGGCAGGCCTTCGAAGTAAAACCTCTACAGTGAGGTTCGATATTAAGCTGGAACATTGTTTAAGCGAGTACTTGCTCTTAATCCGTCCGTTTGAGCGACAGCTGGGTTAGCACGAAATAGTGTACATTGTGTATTGTTTTATCGTATTTTCACATGATGTTGTACGCTGCCGATTGTTTTTAAGCTGAGGTTAAAGTTTTGACTGTAGATGCACCTCAGCTTAAAATGACTTCTAAAAGTAGGTTCATAACAAATCTCTCAAACTAGATTCAGATTTGCTGTGGCTACCAAAGGAAGAATTGTGCAGTGGGCCATTCTGTTTTGAAATACACGAGGAAGGTAATTAAAGTAGAAATTTAAGTGTAAAGCACACCCAAGGGGGCCTGCAGTTGGGGGCACTTCATACACTTGACTAAACGATGATTTGAAAGCAGATACTTGTACAGTAGAATGTTAATGTTAATTAGGTAACTAATTAGAAATCTGTTTGTTTGTAGCCTTAGCCTTGCACCATTTGCTAGTTTTTATTTCTTACGGCATCGTAAAACTTCCTAGCACTTTGTAAATGATCGTCTGATAGATTCAGCTACATGCACAAGAGCAACGTCACCGTTCTGACCACAGAGGTGGACGATTCTGGCAGTTTGTTGACATCAAAACATTCCAAAAGAGATTTCATGCAGGTCTCTTTGTATTTTATTTTGTTGTGATCAATGGTTTTGGTATTAACAGCCCAAATGTATTTACTGGGGCGTTACTTGGTCAACTTTTAGATCTTAGTTGTACAGTATGTGAAAACCAGTTGACTGGTAATTGTATTAAATTGTATGTAAAAAGATGTTTTAAAAACAATATCGGCAGATCTGCGATTTAATGAATTGTTGAAAGTGATGACAAGTTGTTCCAAATTCTGAGAATTTGGAAAATGAAGTAAACTATTTGCTAAGCCGTCTACTGCACACATTTGTCTAGGACCAAAGAATTTTCGACATTAACCATAAATAACGCATGTGCATCACTAACACAACATCCTAGTTGATTTTTTTACAATTTCAGATCTCGCATGTGAAAAATCATTAACATCGTCCAACACTTCTAGTAATCCCAAAACAACCCAAAACTCTAGGAGTTTGCTGGCACATGGAATGTTGTGCAGACAAAAAAAAAACGTCTTGGGCTAACTGCACCGGCAAGACAACCCACATGACACTAGTCAAAGAGCAGGTCTTCATCACGTTCTCTTTCCAGCAAATTGCTAGGCGCTTCGTATTCTTCTCCTTCTCTCTTATTCCTTTCAGCTTCAGCCCTCATAGCTGCTTTCTTCTTCTGGATCTTCTTCATTCTGAAATGTTTATAACAGCACGCATAGACATCCTGCTGCAAATGACTGCAATGTTGACATCAACATTATGCACTTATTAAGCGTCCCTATGTAATGAACAAATATCAATGGTGCTGTGCAAATGTGAGTGAAGCACTTGCTTCAGGTCCCTACACAGTAACTGTCTCAGTGGTGGCTCGAAACCAAATGGCTATCTGAAATTGGCTACCTCGTCTCACAACAGTAATGCAACCGCAGTTTCCTCGGCTCAGTAACAAGCACTGAAAACATATTTAGTCTGACATGGCTTTTGTGGTAAGAAAGCGAGTCACAAAAACCTGTTTTAAAAGACTGCCTTTTCACCTCAAAAGAACGAGTGAATCGAATCACTTCTAACTCTACTGAAACTTTTTATTTTGGCAGCTTATGTAATATCATGACAAATTGTTAATTAAATCCCTCTTCCTGAACAAAGAATTTAGCCAGCCAGAACTCAACATGTCGCTTCAGCTCAGTTATGCAACCAAATATAGCTACATATTAAAAGTGAAATAAGGACATTTTTCTGAAATGTCTTCTGCGCTCACCTGTAGAATTCCTCTCGCTCACGTTCATCGAGTTCTGTGGTTATGTACTCCAGCGTTCTTTCGATCCTTGGAATGATTACTGAAAACATATTTGGCAATACAGGTAGGTTAGGTAACTACACACTTCCTAGTAGCCCTTATTGACAACAGTGGTTTGCATCATCCCTTTAGCTTCTTGGACTGTCCATAATGGCCAACTGGATGAATGAATGAACCTTACGAATGGTATTGTAATTTTAATGAATGGACAGCATACATGAACACAGGTACAGTTCAGCACAATATCTAAAAATGTCCGAATAGGTATTATTAATAAAGGTACATCAAATTTGTAGGTATGCCTTTAGTGACATTTACAAATAAATCCTTGTATGCATATGGCATTATAGTGTTGGAATTTTACGGTAAATCCACAATTGTTGGCGGCCATCAAAGTTTGCGAATTTGAATAAAAAATTACTTTTGCACCAGAAAAGTAGGCATTTTAGAGAAGTTGAGAATTTGGTCATTAAATATACTAAACTGTAAATATGGTGTTACTAAATGACGCATGTCATACCAGAAAACATGTGGCCAAAAAAGTTTGCGATTTTTAGCAAACTCATAAAATTTGCTAAATAAATTACATGCAATCATTTGTGGATTTACAATTTTATTCACCGTGCTCAATGGCATTGACTCTTCTGTTGGTAACTTTGATGACCTCGTCCAGTATAACGAAAGACGACTGAAGAGAAGCCAAGTCAACGAGCATGTCAACGGCCTTTGCGAAGTTCTTCTTTATGCGGTCAATCTGTTGACCACCTCGTGCCAGACCAGTGTATTCATACACTGAATAAAAAAGCGCCAGCCATATTTTACATTTCAAAAGTACTGAATGAAGAATGATAAGGTCAATGCAAATTGTTTTTACTTGCTTCTAAATATAACAGAACAAAAGTAAGAACTTCCCAGATCTCTAACAGAATTTTCAAGCGCAATATGGTGGGGTGCACAACCCACAGCCCCTATGTTTTCTCTGAACTTGTTCTGTGTGGCCCTAATGGCAACTTCAAACAACATCTTACACTTGCTACAGCAAGGTGGCCTGCAAACATATAAACACTTAATGTGCTTAAGCTTTTCAATGAAAACTACAACTCTTCCAGTCACAGCTGCAGTCTTGGAATCTTGTTCACTTCCACAATTGCCTACTTTTCCAATGGATGTACCCGTTTGATTTTTCCTGTGACATTTAGCGTAATGAATTTAATCACTGTTTTCACGCTCTTTTCTACTAAAAACTTTTATTTGACTGTGTGCCTTGATGTCAAAGATAAAGTGACTGTTGTCCTTCTCAGGCGAGTTCCCTGTGGTATTTGCAATTGTCCAGTGGCTGCAGAAAACAATCTTGTTGGCCACATGCCAACTGCAGGTTGCGCATCCCCACACTAGAAAATTACAATGCTAAAAACTGCAGGAATATTAAATTTAAATGCAAAACTGTAAGCTGTTCCACTTCTAAATAAAAAAGACAAGTGGCAAGTTTTTGTCTCATTCAACTTACCATCTGAGCCGTCATGAAATACTTCGAAAACTGGCAAAGTGACACCTGCAACAAGCAAAGAAACGCATCACAAGCCATGAACAGCATTATTCTAATTTAACGAAATACGATGTAATACAGAATTTCTAAAGCACTCTTCCTATTTGAAGGTAAGGTACTCATCCAATCCAATCCAGTGACTTCTACGGCAAATCTTCACCCACTGAACTTTAGGCTATACACAACCAGGACAACCAGGAGACAAGACCAGAATGGTTAACAGTCACAAAAACAGCACTGCACACAACTGAGTGTGATGACGAAAAACATAAATTATTCTAAAGCCAGGTTTGACCGTGTTAAGTGTATGATCCTGTCCAAGTTGAAGTCATTATAGAATACATTTGAAAAGCAAAATAACTCCAAAATGAAGTGATCTCATCTTGCCAAGAAAATAACGTCCAGGCACCAATCAAAACATAAGGTAGAGGAGTAAAAAATAATATACTATATTGATAGGACAAAATGGAGTCAGTCAGAAACCTTGAACTGACCAGCAACGTTGTCCTTTTTGGTCTTGACTTTGAGCTGGGCTTTGTCCGTGTTCTGCAGGACTAAGTTGTTGAAATCGCCCATAGCAAACTTGGCCTCAGCCATCGTGAATGCGGCTTCCTTCATGACATCACCCATCAGGGTTTTGGTCTAAAGACAGCATAACACAATGGAAAAACAATCTTACAGCATCCTCTAACTCTCTCAGAGGTATGGGGAAAACAATGACAGGATATTAGTGTTCAGATTGTTATCTGTAAGCAGGGATGTCTCTCTGTGTATGTTTACTT
Organism: Allolobophora icterica; assembly: GCA_963556255.1. Classification (NCBI taxonomy): domain Eukaryota; kingdom Metazoa; phylum Annelida; class Clitellata; order Crassiclitellata; family Lumbricidae; genus Allolobophora; species Allolobophora icterica. The sequence goes on from OY744616.1 coordinate 12,678,257, forward strand.
TGTCTCCTAACCATCTCTTAGAAGAGGCATCCATTGCTCATCGCGTTAATTTTAAAGCCTGCAATCACATATACAATACATAAACTCTGGGAAGAAGATGATGATGATGATGATTAGTTCTCTGCCAGAAGGCAGTTCCATTAGCTTTATGCCACCCAGGGACCAGTTGAGTGAGGTGGTTTCCCATTGCCTTCCTCACAGACAATTGTGGGTGAGCAAGTTGTCCAAGGTCGCTATGCAGTAGTATGAGGTAGATCTGAACCTGTGACCCTCCGGTTACAAGGCACAGAACATACCGCTACACCACTGCGTCCCACTAGTGCAAGATATGGCTAGATTAATTTCGTAAGGGAAAAGTGAACATCATGCAAGAGTTAATAAACTTTATTTTCTAGAGTTAGTGCTCGGTCTATAAACATCTCGTTACACTGAACTCCACTTCTTTTTTCGCAGTGATAAAACAAAGTGAAAATGGAGATTTACGTCAATAATCTTCCTCAGTATTCCTCTAAACTTAATCGTCAGAGCATCGGACTTCTTTTTCAGCAGACTGTGACCTTTCTGGGCACCCTTTAATCGTGCCTTCATCAGCGTCAGTGCCCTAAAGCATTCACAGCACAACTATAAAACAAGGTCTTAAACACAAAACGATGACGTTATAGTCAAAAACTTTTTGGAAAACCTATGTGCTAAAAATCCAACCAAATATGAACTCTACTGCTGCACCCATAGGCCCGTACTCCTTGGGAGCCGTGGGTGCGAATGCACCCAGAAAGTTCAGTTCATGCACCCAGAGACAAAAGCAAAGTCTATGGCTGCACATACAGCTTTCATTTGTAAACACACTCAGAACACAACTGTTTAGATCAATTACATAGTCGAGTGTGTAGAACTTTTGCAAGGTATTGCAAATGCGCTACATCAAGTGGCATGATTCAAACATACACACATACATACTACATCAATACAACACAATAAAATAACCAATACATGACGGCAATTCTCTTGCACCGTCTACATCTTTAACGACAGGCCAGAACATAGTGTTTACGATCCTTTCCATGCATCGCCTGAGTTCGGGATGCAGTCTGAGGTCATGATGCAGTCTGAGGTCATATTCAAATACTGCTTTCAGAGCTGAGAAAGTATACATCAGCTAAAAGTAATTTAATTACAGGCACAAAAACCAAACACTATTGAAACCACACTTACCATTGTGACCAATCCGTGTTACTAGAGCTTATAATAATCACGACTTGCAAGACTTAAGCCATCTCAATAACTGGAACCACAGTCGAACATGACGACGAAAATTTCTGATGTTTTGTTCACGAGAAACTGAAAAGATGCCGGAATAAAAACCATCATACGCAACATAAATAAGGGGCGTCATATGATTTCAGAAAAACCTCGACATTATACTTACATACGAGATGGAAAAATGTTAAGTCTATCTTTTCCAGACATGTTGCTGGTTGTCTAAATCGCCAGCGGACAGCAAACTGCTACAAACGTTTGGAGAATTCCAAGGACTTTCTATGGAGAATTCTGTCAACTAAACCGGATTAATTCTGGTTCAATCCAACACCGACCTGCGCCATTTAATCATAATCGTCCCACGTGATGGCTGGATCAACTGACCAATGAAGTAAGTAAGACAGCGTTCACTTCGTAAGAGTAATCACAGAATTTCTTACGCGCTACTATTCTATGCGCAGGACACCTGCTTATTCACGAGCGCTGCGTTCGATTGGAGGAGTTGTCTTAAGATACCAAGTGATCAACAAAATCTGGTTATCAGAAGTCCAGAGAGAGAACTAAAACGAACGTACTGTTATAAAATGGTGCTTGGTATTTGTTTGCAGTATTGTATCTAAATGTAAATCCACGAAATTTCCCAGCGCCACACAAAAGCAGCGTTTAGCCAATGAAGTGATTTCAGAACAGAGGTTATGCGATGGTGTTTGGCGACTGCGCGGGCCAGGTTAGTATTCTGGACTGTTTGCTGCAGGAGTTAAATTTGAGAAGAGCCGATCGATGTTGTAGAATAGGCCTAGGGAATTACCGCAGGCCCTAACCGACATTTGCACAGTCTTGTTGTCCTCGAGACCAAGGTCTTGGTCTCGAGTGCACTCGAGTTCGTTTTCAAAAGTCTTGGTCTTGGTCTTGGTCTTGAGACCAAAGGTCTTGGTCTTGGTCTTGGTCTTGAGGTTCAAGGTCTTGGTCTTGGTCTTGGTCTTGAGGTTCAAAGTCTTGGTCTTGGTTTTTCAAGACCAAGACCAAGACTTTTGTCAATATGAACAGTCATTAATTTTAACAAACGGCAAGCATTTTAAAAATTTATCCAATAATTACTCATACAGTTATTGCTTTAGTATTTACACGGTGTGAATGAGGCTTCACTGTTGTTTTGGACAATTATTTTGACTTCCGGTTATTTACCATGGAATGATTTCAAAACAGACTCATGATTAATTTGTACATTTACATCCGGTTCTTGAAAAGCTGCTTTGTGTGCTAGCGATTTCAGCACTTAAGACCGTGTTTTTTCACATGGCAGAATTTTTATGAGGCCCCACAAGTCACGTCTTGGTCAGAAAATTCTGAGCAAATTGGTTTTGATAAAATGCAACAGGCATTTGGAATATCATTTCGCATGAAGGACTTTTGTAAATACGAATTCAGAATTTTTCTCTGCAGTCTCCATTTAGAGTTGTTTTGCTTGAATTAAAGAAAAAACTCATGTTTTCATTAAAATAACGCGTAACACGACTGGACAATTTTTAGTAAGGAATAGAAGTCTGGATACGAGGTGATTTTTTGGGTCTTGGTCTCGGTCTTGGTCTTGAGGTTCAAGGTCTTTGTCTTGGTCTTGGTCTTGAGGTTCAAGGTCTTGGTCTTGGTCTTGGTCTTGAGGTTCAAGGTCTTGGTCTTGGTCTTGGTCTTGAGGTTTAAGGTCTTGACAACAAGACTGCATTTGCAATGTCCGACTTTTTGGTGGGCGAGAAGTGGGCTCTTGGGCTTGGGCTGCCCACGTCGAACCCATTCGGGCCTGATGTCAGACGCCGACATTTGCAACATCCGATTTTTGGATGGACGATGATCGAGTACCGGTACATGGTATGATCCAGAGCCTTCAATTATCCGTCGATTTCACAAGTGTCCGTACGTCTGTGATAACGGCGCTCTACAAGTCATTATGGAGATGATTAGGCCTACATCACTTACTGGTCGCAAACGCCAGAGGTCATCCACAGAGGAATTCCCAAAGGAATGATCTAGACCAAAACCTAGGCTAACTTAGGACCCTCCCTCCCCTTGTGCGTATTTGTCATTAGGCATACTTTATCCGTCCGCACTCCAACGGACTACAAAGGCTTAGATATATAATGCTACCCTGTTCATATAATTTGCAAGGCTATAGCAATTCCATGGGGTAATTTGATATTGCTGCGTCCGGGCAAAGGGTCTCAACAACATTTATCGCCACAGCCGTCTGTTATATTGCAATTCAGATTCAAATCTGAATTTCAAACTCAGATTTCAAATTCAAATCTGAATTTCAAATTCAGGCTCAAATTCAACGCCGTAGTGACAGTATATATAGGCCTACTGTTTGTATTTTGTGTTCAATGCGCAGGTTCCCTGAAATAAACACGTACGTAGGCCTATACCAAATTTGGATGAGGACGTTCGCCACATAACCTTCGCACTTCCTTATTCCGAATCTGGGTGACCTCTCATAGACTCGTACCATTTGTGGATATCGCTTTTGTGTTACCCCATGTAGGCCTAGGTCGAGAAGAATTGGAAGGCGGATGATCAGATCAGATCAGTCAGTCAATCAATCATCAATATTCGTTTATTGCAGAAATTTCCGTTGACACAAACGCAACAGGATTACAAAATCCTTAAAAACATAGACAGGTAATGTGATTAAATAAGATCTCATCATCTCAATTAGGTAACACCGTATCAGTGACTATATAGTTAATAAATGTTTCTATAAAGCATACGGGATATAAAGTTTTATCATTCTTTTTAGGCAATGTGAAATTGTGAGCGCGCACTCGGAGATTATGGGTAATATTTCGGTCAGCAGGGAAATATATATGGTCACAGAACATGGCCAGGGTCAGCAACGGCTGCATGGAATTGGCGTTCATCAGTCTGCCTGGCCAGTTCTGAAGCGCTTGGATGGATGGGGCAGTGAGCCAGTTCGGCGCATTTTTCTAAGCATGGGCGGCGATCATGGGGCGGACGAGGGGGACCAGTCCCCCCACCTTTAAGAGTGGGGGGGACACGCCATACATTTGTCCCCCCTAAAAATTTTTTGGGAAGAAGCACGACAAAAGGCGAAGAAATGTAATTGCGCGTGAGGGTTTTCACTGTATTTTAGACGAGATAAAGTAAAAACTCAATTTTTGAGGAGAAGTACGTGTCCCCGAAAATTCTGAGAAAGCAAGAAGAAAACCGTAAAAAGGAAATAAATTTTTTTGACGAATTCCTAAAAAGGTAATCACACATTATTGGTGAGTGACCCGTGAAAAGTTGTAAAAAGAGGTGAATGACTAAAAAAGGTCATCAACTTACCGTGGCCGACTTTGCCCCCCCCCCCACCTCTCAGACAAGATCGCCGCCACTGTTTCTAAGAAGTTGCTCGATCCTCTCCCTGTCTCCTGCCGGGGTATAGTCCCACCATGCAGGGGATGCATATATATATATATATATATATATATATATATATATATATATATATATATATATATATATATATATATATATATATATATATATATATATATATATATATATATATATATATATATATATATATATATATATATATATATATATATATATCAGGGAACCTACGGTGGTGGCCCTTGCTAGGCCTAGGGGGCCTATATCATGTAAGACATAATATATGTGGAGGTCAGAGCAGATGGTGGTGACACCTAGGACTCGCAGGGAAGGTGTGACCATCAGATCTTATGTAGAACTTAAAACTGGACAGGCAAACAGTCAAGGTCACAGCTAGGCACGGTCAGTTAAAAATAGATCTATGACTTAACCAATGACGTAGAAATGAATGCGCAGTAGAGTTGACCATGTTGACACAAACACGAAAAAATATGCGCATCTGGATTAACTTAGACATAGGGCTTAAGTTGTGCCGTTTACACATATGGATGCACATCGGAGCGATCGAGGACTTGCGCAATTTAAATTCCGAAGGTATGATCGTGATTACGTAAACACGATCGACAGAGGGCATGTGCAATTGAGAAGACAGTGGCGTGATGCGGAAGATCTTCAACGACGGAAAAGGAGGAAGCCGAGACGGAGGGGAGAACGGGAGAGAATAATTATAAGCGAAGTGAAAACGAAGATTCTGAGAAACAGCAGGGAAAGACTCACCATTGCAAGAGCTATAGAAGCTAGCAAGAAAGTTTGTTGTAGGCCTATATATGGACGTTTTAATGACAGTCGAGTCTCGAGATTCTGTAATATAGCTATCCTAGGCTAGGTGTTGAGAATAATTTATCATCGTCGAAAAATAAAATTGTAAAAGGAAACAAAAGCGTTCTTCAAGATCGACGTCGTCACGAACCAAGCAGAGCAGAGAAGAAATCCGCGAAGAGACTCTACGTACGCAGTGCACATGTGATTGGTTTGTCAAGAAATTATTCAGAGGAGGGTGCCAGATTTCAAGGCCATACAAAAATTGAGATTCAAGCAATTGCAAGGGAGTGCCATGGCCCATGGTCAACACGTAGGCCGGCCTACAGTCAAAGGCAGCACCGAAATCACTTACACATTGATTCTGGTTTCATCACTAATTAGTAAGAGAGCAGTGAACAACTGCTCTCTTACTAAGTGATGAAACCAGAATCAATAATAAGTGCCATGATTGTATCATTATAAGCTTAAGGACAGTAGTCTCAGTGGAGTGGAGGCGGCGGAAACCAGACTGAACAAGCGGTTACGTAGCGAGTTGGATTCAGCGTAGATTGAAATATAGCTGACGGTGAACAGCGCGTTCAACAAGTTTGGAGATGATGAAAGATTAGAGATTGAGCGGCATTTAGAAAGATCAGAAGGGTCAATGCCTGTTTTTTTATACGAGGACAGATAATGGTACGTTTGTGACAGGTAGGCCTAGCTGTAGGCCTATGCCTGTGTCGAGTGAGCAATTAATAGGTATAGCTATATATAGGATTAGAATGGGGGCAAAAATATATCGAAGGGATTTAATTATGCAAGCTGGAGATCAAGGAGTCTAGTTCACAGTGCTTGGCGGAGGAGTCGCTGAGGAGCTTATAGGCCTATAATAATATATCAACTTCAGGCACTACGTAGGCCTGCGTGATCTCGTCAAGAGCAGTAAAATCAGGAAAATTCAGGTGGTTATAGATTCAAGATAGCTTCAGTTTTATTTACAAAATGATCAAGAAGCTCGAGCATCAGGTGAGAGTGGGCATTTAATAGGGATTGCGAGGATAAATGGAGTTTAAAGATTTCCAGAGAGATTTATAATATAGGCCTAAAATATAGGCCTATAATTTGTCTGCTTCTTCCATGTGCTGTCGTAGATAGAGTGAGCGTCTGTGTTGAAAAAAATCTCCTTTGTTTTCGTGCTTGTAGTTTCATTAGTAAAATAATGAGAAAGACTTGCAGCATATAGCATGCAATTTAAAGAACTGTTGACATTCAGTTACCCTATAATGGAAACTCATGCGCTGTAAAATATTCTTACAGAGTTTGGAACTTATAAATAGCTACATAACAAAGGCATGTGCAATAATTCTAACAGCTGTTATACGGTACCTGTTGAATATTCATGAATTACCACGTCTCTCAATTAATTATTTTGTGAAAGTCTAAATTAAATCAGAGGAGAGTAAATATGATAGCAATTATATATGATTGCATTATTTTTTCTTTAAACCATTTGTTAAACTGCCGTTCAAAATCATGTGTAGCCTAAAGAATTTTGCATAGTGTCAAGGTACTTTTCATTGTAAGAGAATGGTCAAGGTCATCTAAATATTTATGCTATATTAGGTCAGTGGTTCTTCATGCAATTGCTACAAATATATTTAGCATAGTCGCTTCCTACGGAATTTGAGATAAACTGACAACTGGAACATTCTGAGCCATTAAAGGTACTCTGGTATGACATAAGTTTTGCTTAGCTACTTTTTATGCAAATATATGCATAAATGATAAGTTACCAACCAATCGGCTGCGGTGTACATCTGGTAGGCGTGTCCTTGGATGGGGCACAGATATTTAATACAAGCGAAAACAAAACACAGAGAACAAGCACACAGGCTAATCAGCGGAGATGGAGGTAGGCCTAACAATGAGAAATCAGGAAATCTGTCCCACAATTTTACGCGTATTTGTGACAGAAGGGTATGGTTTGCTTAGCTTATTCACCCACAGACGGCGAATTGCACTTGCATTTTGGTTTATTTTTAGTTACGTTGTTGGATGTGCAAGCGAAGGTTCAGCTGTGTGAGCAGATAAAATATTTTACATGTATATATACGCACGCATGCCTGCGAGCGCAATATATACATGGATATAAATGTATATACATGTTTATATATACATATAAAATCAGAAAATACCTTTTTGTGCTGTTGCAATGGGGCCTGTATTTAAAACACCCCGGACAGGCGGAACACTGAGGTAAGAGAGAGGTGGCCTAAAAGAGTAACATGGGAATGAAGGTAATTAGTGATGAAGTTCAAAATGGACATATATAAGGAAGTTGTTTGAAGGGTTAGTAGGGGGAGTAGCTCTATAGTTCTGTTTCCACCAGAATTACACATGAGTTTTCTTGGTCTAACTTGTCTCAGAAAAAGAGCAATCCTCATTTTTGTTTACAAACTTTGCAAACTCTTGATTTTCGGTCCTTCGAATGATGATGGTCTTGGCACATTGTATTAGAATGTTCAAGGTCCTCTATAATTCATTCTACATTAGATCAGGGCCTCTTCATCTAATTGCTACAAATTTTTCAACAGTCACTCTGACAGCATTGGGGACAAATTGATAACTACAACATTCTGAGCCATTGTAAAACTATGCTTCGGCTGAAGCTTGCAAAACAGCAGAAATCTTTGGGTGCTGTGGAAATTTCGAGATTACGGTTACACAGTGTGACAGTGAATCAATCTTGTATAAAGCACCAAGATGTTCTCACTTTGATCATTCTATGTTAAAGAAGATCAAAAAGATTTGTTTAGGGATGGAAGTCTTAACCCCATGTCTTGGAAGAGTGAACATTTACTTCAGAATTCTACAGTTACTCGGTTACCAAGTATAGGGAGGGGTTCCAAAGATCAGCTAAAGGTGGCTGTCAAAAGATGCTACTTAAATGTAAAATTGATATATGTAGAATTTGGGTAAAGCTTTTTTTTACAAAACAACATTCGTACATATATATTTTTATAGCGTTTATGTGTTGTCATAAACACAATGAGGAAACGAACAGTGTATTGAGTTGCAGTAGTACAGGCATCATCGTACAAGGGAGTGGACAATGCTATGGGCTGCATCATAAGAGGTCAGTGTATAGGTACATACCTACCAAGACACTTATATAGCCCCTTTTAAGTGCCTTACAATAGGGTTGCATTTCTGACTGTCTAGCAGATCGAAACAAGTGTACTTTATGACAGTTTGCATATGTATGTAGGCAACAGTGTGTAGATGTAATGGGAGACTTCCAATATATGAGAAGGCAAGATAGGCTTGAGTTTTTGTGTGGTAGCGTAGCACCTGCATATCTCCATGGGCCTTAGAGTGCAACAATTCCCAAACCCAGCTGGCTCGAGACTGAAGCGCAGGGCACCCTGATGCGTGCCGAAGCAGTACCGACAATTGAAGCATGCTTTCATTGTAGGGGTAGAAGTTACATTAGGTAGAAGTAGTTGGACTAATGTTGGTGACATGAGACTCAGTTTGGAATCCGTAATATAATTTATAAACATGTAATGGAATCCTATGTGTTTGAAGTTACTGACTTTGTTGCTACAACAGTTCTAACCATTGAATTGCAGGTTGATTGAACTTAACAAAGCATTTGATAGAGGCGTCCCTCATTCCAAACTTCTGATACTGCGACAAAGCGCCAACGTAATTGTTCTGGCATTTCATCATCCGTTGTCGAGGCTGATACGACTGTCAATTATTTTCAAAGGCTTCTAACAAGGGGTGACTTGTTTCAACCGTTTGTGTTCGAGCTTCGAATCGACGTCCGAAATGGGTCGAGTCTTCCTGTCCTTCCTCTGTGGTCCGCGCCTCTTCCTCTGTGCCAAGTGTCGAACTCCTCTGACTACTGACAAAGAACTGTGCTCAACTGGTTTTGTTGGATCAACTGGACGCGCGTACCTCTTCAACCGTGCCGTCAACATCCGACACAGTCAGGTCCACCATCGCGTCATGACCACTGGACCTCACTACGTACGTGACGTATACTGCAAGAGCTGCAACACTCGACTCGGATGGATGTACGAGTTTGCGATCATGAGCGATCAAGCCTACAAGGAGGGCTGCGTGATTCTCGAACAAAGGCTATTTGATGAGGTTGACAATACGGTCACCTGTGACGATGCAACGTGCAAATGCAACTGCTGACGAAAAATGGAACTGTGACACGTCTGCCAATCTAACAGCTGCGACACGAGATTTTGGATGGAACAGAAATAAACTATCGAGGTGATTTGGACCGTAATTTAGCTTATCTGTAATTATTATTTAGGCCATACGTTGTCTGGTTCAGAGTTGCGGTAATTGTAGTTCTTTTGTGTTTGAAAGAGTTGGCCTATCACGTGTTGGCTTTGATCAGTTTAACGTAATACAGTGTGGACTTCTTTACGCATGCCTGGTTTACACACCATTCTGTTTAGCGCAAAGCGGTGTTACGTCCCTTAATACTAATAACACGCCATATTGGTTTACATTCCACACAAGAACTGCAGTGTAGAGATAAATATGGACTTCTTCTGCATTATCCATTTTTACGCGCGGACTGGTTTACACGCTGTGTCTAAAGGCATGTCCCTCAATTACTTCGCGTTAACAAGACCACACTGTAGTTGTCATTCAGTTTAATTCAGCCCACAAATTCCCTATGTTTCAATGCAGTTTAATTGAGACAGATGTTTTGCACTCAAGTTTTGCACTCATGTTTTGCACCTCCCATTCTAAATAATTGGTATCCATCTAAAGCTAATTCACTGTCCATGATCTCCGGTTTTGTCCATGACTCTGCTATTCCAATTATGTCTGGTGATTCCTTTTCTGCATACAATTCCAATTCTGCTCTCTTTGTAATACTTACTATACTCCTCACATTTGCAAACATACATTTTAAAATTCTACTACTTCCCATTTCCTTGCATCTCCTATCTTCACTACTGCTGGCTTCTGTTTTTTGTAGCTTTTTATCTTTATTTGTTTGACAGTTAGCGAGTCCATTTACTGCACTAACTGTCTTCCCACCAAGTTTAAAGTCTTCATCATCCCAAAGACTTGCCTCGCAACCATGTCTGCACCTCGAGCATTCAGATGCAGACCATCTCCCCCCAAGTACCCACCTTTCCATGGGTTGAAGTCAACCTCCCAATATCTAACCTCCTCCTGCTTGCACATCTCCTTCAGCCTTGTATTGATTTCTACTCTCTTCTCTTCTAGGGCATCACTGATATCCTGCCTAGGCAAAATACCCATGACAACAACTTCCCCTTGTCGGTCCTCCTTCAACCCTTTCATCATTGCTTCATAGCTGCTCAAAATTTCTTCTTTTTCTTCCATTCGGAGGTTATTTGTGCCAACTTGCACTATAACCGTATCCTCCAGCTCTGCCTTCTGCTTGATTTCTGGGAGCATTTGCTCTATTCGAGCCCCTGGCTTGCAGATGGATCTGAACCCTGCACGCTGCATCTGCAAATTCTTTCCAACATGCCTTACTAGGGAATCTCCCACCAAAACCACCTTCCGTTGCCTTTGCCTGGGTGCGCTCTTGGCTGATTTTTGCTGCTTCAGCTGCTCAGATGGCCTGTCCTTTGGTTTCTCTGCCGGCCTAACCTTTGGGTCCTGCACCATATCGACGCTCTCTTTTTCATCGCTACCTTTTCCCATTGAATCCTCTTCAGGTTTCCTAGTCTGCTCCAAAGCCGTGAGGCGCTGCAGCAAAACCTCCAAACATTTCCTATCTGCCTCCGACCTTTTCTTTTCTTCCTCTAGACTTTCCTTCACTTCCTCCAAACTTATCTCTAAGCAAAACACTCGCGTGCACTGCATGCACGTGGCGCCGGTCTCATCCCCAAAACTATCTTTCGCTCCGTACATGCCACAACATGTGCACACAATGATGTCGCTTTTCTTCAGAGACATTTTCTTTTTGTATCTTCAGGTCGAAATACTCGCTTACTCACTCTGTTATGCTAAAGCTATTTAATATATGCTTCTACTCGACTGCCCTCTGTTACCGTTCCCTTGATCTAACGCAACACGCTAACGCCTTTCTATTCTAAATCTAAATCTACTTCAATCTACTTCAATCTACTTCAATCTAGCTTCAAGTCACTAACGCTCCTTGCACAAAGAATTATGCACGATCTACCAAAACAATTTCTGTCACAAAATCACAAATTTAGGCAAATTAGACAAAAATGTCCACTTATCTGCAAAATGCGACCTCTCTCTCGAAACCGGAAACCAAAAAGTTACAAGCAGGTGGGATTAGAGGGCAGGTACTAAGATGGATTCAAAGCTGGTTATCAGGTAGAAGACAAAAGGTGGGCATAGGTGATAAACATTCTGGCTGGACGACAGTGCTAAGTGGAGTGCCACAAGGATCAGTGCTTGGGCCACTGCTTTTCGTACTTTTTATTAATGACATAGACGATGGGATTTTATCTAAAATCTCTAAGTTTGCGGATGATACAAAACTATGTAGAACAGTGGATGATGAAGAAGAAGCAGAGATACTGCGGGAAGATCTAAGAAGAATGTTCAGATGGTCACAAGACTGGCAAATGCTCTTCAATTTGGAAAAGTGCTCAGTGATGCATATGGGGAGGAGAAACAACGAGTTTTCATATGAAATGGGGGGCACGGAGTTGAAAGTGAGTGATGAAGAAAGGGACTTGGGAGTGATTATGCACAAGAGTGCAAAACCTTCAAGGCAATGTGCTGAAGCAGCAAAAAAGGCTAATTCAACTTTAGGTATGATAAAAAGGACAATAGTCACCAGAGACAAAGATATAATAATAAGGTTGTACAAATCACTGGTTAGGCCACAGTTGGAATACTGCATCCAGGTATGGAATCCATACCTGAAACAGGACATGGAAAAACTGGAGAAAGTACAAAGAAGAGCTACGAAAATGATTTGGGGCTACAAGGATCTGAGCTATGAAGAAAGGTTGAAAAGGTGTGGACTAACAACATTGGAGAAAAGGAGGAGCAGAGGAGATCTGATTGAAGCTTATAAGATTATCACTGGAAAGGAAGCACTGCAGTGGGAGAGGTTCTTTGAATTAGCACCGAACAGGGCAACTCGGGGACACAGGTATAAATTATTTAAGAGGCCGAAGGGAACATTAGGGCAGAAATTCTTTAGTGCAAGAGTTGTAGACCTGTGGAATGGTTTGGACGATAGTACTGTCTCAGTGGACACTATAACAGCTTTTAAGAAGAAGCTAGGAAAATTGGGCTATTAAGAGTTCGAGGTAAATTTGCAGTGGTTCTAACACAGACTACACGTCTTCTGAACCACTTAAAACCCTTGTTATGTTATGTTATGTTAAGGTCGGACCATATGATGTATGTGCATATTCAGTTCTTTCTGTGTAATTATGTTTAGACGGAAATTTTTAAATCGTCGAGTGCACTGTTGTTCATTTACGTTAAGTTTTTTCTCTGAGTTTACCGAGTCGGAAATGTTAATCTCTAAACGTCTGTATTCCTGATATTCTACAGTGGTGTTTGTATTTTTACAGTTATTCTAGTAATTATTATATGCCGGATTATTGCTATTTAATATAATAATAACTATTACTGATATTTATATTTTCTATTGATTATTATTTAGAACTTCCTTGTCTAAGGTGTGTTACACAACAGAGTGGTGCAACAGGATGGTGTGTGGGTAAGATGCTTGGTCACGGATCATGCGGATGTGGGTTTGACTCCATGTAACAACCCTGGGCGAGTTGTTTGCGCACAAATGCCTCTGTCACCAAGCAGTATACCGGCGTAAGCTGGGAAGTAATTGGCAAGTCCTGTGATGCAGTTGCCCGTGTCCAGGACCTTGGGATTTTTCCACTGCCGGGTCGAGATCTGAGTTACAGAAATGAGCGCCTGCCACACATGGGTTCCTCATGGGATATGGGAGGTTTATTTACCATGCAACAGAGCACAAGTCTTCAAAATCTAGCCTATCACATACTTGGCATTTGTCAACAGTGAACACATAGAATTTTTAGCACATTGTTTATCTGATTACTACAGCTTGTCTCTACAGCTTTAAATCTGAACCTGTTTTTTTTTATTTTAAACATTTTCTGCACTGTTCTGAATGTTGGTGATTTGTTTAACTGCAATCTCGCACTGCAACAGGCGTCAAAATGAGCCAATGCCTATTAAGTCCTACCCGGTAATCTTCCCCAAATCCAGTTGAGTCATAAACAATTTCCATTAACAGATCGCAAACATAAAAGTTGTATTTCCAGCTCAACAGCCTTCTATAAGTACACATTGACTTCTTTCGTAATCTCTGTAGCATTCATGTAAAGTGCTTAGCATATTTGAATATGTCTTTGGAATGCATACAGTATGTATACATTGTGTTTTATGAAAAGAGTCTGTATCATAGTCGCCAAAGAACTGCTGGTAAATGCAGAAGTTCTCAATGCAAATGTTGGATGTGCTGACAAATCCAAACACCAAAGTGTACATTTGAAGAAAGCCAGAGTGTTATACCCACTGTATTCTATTTACAACCGACTCATAACCTAAAATTTAAGAAAATTACTAATACTAATACTATTCTTTATTAGTTTTGAAGAAATTTTAAACTGCTCTGTAATGCAGATGACACAACATTAATGGCAAAAAGAAAAGAGGATCTGGCAGAACTGATAAGAAGGGTCAGGAGAGAAAGTGAAAAAGCTGGTTTATACTTCAACATAAAGAAGACAAAGGTCATGACAACAGCAGATTGGGATAGTTTTGAGATAGACGGAGAGGAAATAGAGGTGGTAGAAAGCTTCACATTCCTAGGATCACTGGTTGGAAAGGACGGAAAGTGTGATCCAGAAATAAAACGAAGGATTGCTATAGGGAAAGCTGCAATGACCGGACTGGAAAAGATATGGAAAGACAAACATGTGAGCATAGAAACAAAAAAAAGGCTCGTGAGAGCACTAATCTTTCCTATGGTACTGTACGGTTGCGAGACGTGGACAATGACAAAGAACATGGAAAATAAGGTTAACGCTTGTGAAATGTGGATATGGAGGAAGATGCTGAGAATATCTTGGACTGAGAAAAGAACGAACGAATCAATACGAGAGGAGATTGGAGTTGAGAATGAAGAGTCGTTAAAACAAACTGCGACAAGAATGAAGCTAAGGTTCTTTGGACATGTTATGCGATCTGATGGTCTGGAGAAGGAAATGATGCTGGCGTGCGGTGAGGGGAGAAGAAGACGGGGTCGCCCAAGGAGGAGATGGATGGATGAGATACAAGATGTAACTGGCATGAATTTGGTGGAATTAAGGGACTTGTCATCGAATAGGAAACAATGGAGTGTGTTCACCAGGACGATCGCTAGAGCTCCACGAGCTGACAGCACAAGGTGACAAGGTGATGTAATTTTAAATAAAAGTACTGGTATTTTGAACATTAATTTTATGTTTTGCTTGGAACATTATAAATAGATTCAAAATTTAAAATATACTTATGTACTTTAAAATAACGAATTAATAGGTGATTCTGTTGTTAAACAGACATAGAAGTCTGAAATTCGAAAATAATTCGTAAGAAATCATGTAACAATGGTTAAACGTGGGGTGAACCAATGGCTTTCTTGTTGTGCCTTTGAGAAGAACTGGATGTTTACTTTTGTTGATGTAAATCAGGACTGAGCTGACAACAACCACAGCTTAACAGAACAATTGCAAAGTATTCCATGATGTAACTTTCAGCAAATGCAAACTCCAGCTGTGGGTCAGCCATTCACAATATTAATCAGGATTAGAAATTCCCAACGTTAATGCATGCATTGACTTTTGTCATTGTGCAATGTTCAGTTAATGGCTGATATCCAAAGAAAATGCTGATCTGTGGTTCGCAGGCAATAAATTACAAGTATTGCTAAGTTTCCTACCACATTATTTTTTACTGTTCTGATCAACTACGTGTATTTAGATTGGATATCAGTTAATGGCCGAAATATAAAGACAGTGCTGATCTGTGCATGGCAGGCAACTGTATGGAAGCCACATTATTTTTTATCATTCTGATCAACTATTTATGATGATGGACAAAAGGGATGACAGCTTAATGTTGACCTCTAGTTTTTGTTTGAGAATGAAACTGACTAATATCAATTGACACATACTGTTTTGCACCTAGTTTAATAGCAGCCATTATGCGACACCTTGGACATCCATACAACTACATTAATTTCTAAAACAGTTTGTCCTGTGAACTTTTTTGTACAAATCTATTAATGTTCTGCTGTAAATGTAAAATCTCAATACATTACTGGGTAATATCAGTGTTCAAATAAAAAAAGTGGAACTGTTCTGCAGCCCATGTTCATAGACTCTTTGGATACATAACTTCAGGGAACATCCCATTCTGGTTTTGAATTGCACAAACTGCCTTAAAACTGTTTAGACTAGAATGCTCTGATGTTTACGGTCACAGCTGCTGGTCAGAGTGATTACCTAAATATACAAGCACGGTCAAGATTACACTCCATGGAATGCCAGTCCATCATGTGCTAGCTCAGCCCTCCAGCCTTTAAGCGTCTGTAAAGGAGTATTAATCTGGATCTGGACCTCAAGAAGTTAGAAGAAACTAAATGGATCCCCTTGCCAAAATGGTGGAATCTGAACTGCAGTGGATGAAATTCTGACCATACATGTCCTGGAGACAAGCCCAGAACAGAGACAGCTGGGAAAGTGCTGTTTAAACGGCAACACTTGAGATATAAAAGCAGCAGTATTGGTAGTTACCAAGTTAATGATGATTATGAAAGAAAAATGCCAATGCAAGATGAGAGGTGAAACAGAGGCTCCAGCTGTTCGACTGCTGTGGTCCTTTTGCACCTTGCATGAAAGATACACCCAAAAGTTGACAACCTTTTTCTTGTATTATGAGCACTCTAGTCATATCAGTATCTCCTATTACCAGACATTAGACCGTACCATCAAACCAAACCACAAGAAAATCTTTAAACATCAATAACACAACCGAAACAGACACTCAGAGGACAAAATCTCTTGAGGTTCAATAATTCGTGTACATGCACACAATACAAAACAAACGAACTCAAGAAATTAATTGAGATTATTTTTACAGTGAGATGGCTAAGTTGGGCGTTATTAATTATGGCCATCTAGTGTGCACACAGCACTTTGTCATAGGCCTAGAGAACACAGTTTCAATTGAAGCCATTCACTTGAAAAGACAACCTAAAAATTGTTTAAAAACTGTTGCCACGTCACACTCCAACGGTAACCATAACACGTGTAGTTACAGATTTATACCCTTCACAAGACCAAGACTATAATCACAGGTAATATTTATATCCACAGGTTGATCTGTGCATTAGCCTAAACAGACAGAATCGTAATCTCCAAACTTCTCAAGTGCTACTCTGAAGCTAAGTTTACTCGTCAGTTTACTCACGAGCGCTGTGTCATATCAGAGGGGTTGTCCAGAGATGTTAAGTGAAGATCGGAGTCCGGTTGCTGGATAGACCAGAAGGAGGAGGCAGAGAAGCTGCTAAGGTGGGCTTCATTGAGGACGAGAGTTTGGAAGGCACAGGATCGGATGGATTAGGGTAGGAATTCTTCAAGAGGAAGGACGTTAATTTGGAGTTAAAAGCCTGTTGGGGAGATAAGTGGAGGAGCTCGAGGTAGGTAATGGTGGGCGAGCAGCAGTATTGGTCGAGGAACTGAGAATGACAGCACCATCACTTGTTAAATTTTCTTATTTTATTACCACTAATCGATGCAATAACATTAAAATTAGGTGCTTTCTGTGAGGTGGACAACCCTTGGGTTTTTTTTACCACTGTTCTTATGCCAGCATCTCTGGGACTGGCATAACGGATACAAATGCTTTCTTACACTATTGCCTTGGGACTTGATTCATCTTGAGACATTTTTTCGAAGACTTGATCGTTACAAAACTAAGAAAACAGAAAACGTCAACAAAGAACATGTGACAATTGAAAGTGCACCCAAATATCTTTGGAAACATGAAAACGTGAATCTACGCAAACAAGTGGAATGCTAGAATGCACTTAACCTTCCACCACTCAAAATATTACAATGGTTCGCTGTTTAAACCTAAAAATCGTTTGCCAAAGTAAACCAAACCCATTTTTGTGATGGCTTAAAGTTTTCAATATAAACCAGAACTTCACAGTACCATCAAATAAACCAGAACTTTACAGTACCATCAAATAAACCAGCACTTTACAGTACCATCAAACCAAATCAGAAGAAGGTAATATACTGATTTAAACTCATTTAAAACACAGATCTGTTCTAAAGAATTTGTCTTTAACAGTTTAAGGTGTAAAATCTACCTCGAGATAAACAGGTTTACAATTGCACTATAAAGACATTAAAGACTATCTACAAACAGACATCATCTTTGAGGCTAATCTAACGTTACAGGTTAAATTTACTTCTCAAATTTACAAATGTACAACTGATTTACAAAACTATAGTGAGAAAGAATAATCTATTTCAACAAAGTTGAGTTTTATCTAATTATCTTCAGATATGAATTCTTAAAATGCATTTTTTCATCGAGCAACTTTTGAAATTTATTTGCTGTGAATTTAGTCCATTTTAAAGCAATTTCCCAAACAGTTTGAATTTTCAGGCAATTCATTATCAGAAAAGGCCAAATTTTATTAAAACACTGTCCAAAAAGTAATAGACCAAGAGATTTCACCGCATAAGCTTTCCTGTCACACTTTGGTCAATAGCGTGATACAATGAAACATTTCAAAAACTTCTCATTGTTTACATTACAAAACCTTATTGTTTACATTACAACCGACATAGACGTAATCAGACGTGATCAGTTACGTAATGACCCTTCAGTGCCATTCATGAGGACTGTGAATGAATAAGAAACATTTAAACCATTTTCCAATAACTTTGGAAAGACTATGAGTTCAGACGGTCATACGAGGGCAATTCCATGCAGTACAAACGTTATCCCTAGCACGAACAGTCCGATGATCTCTGTTGACTCTGCATCTGCTGTCGATTCAATCGTCGAATCGCTGAATCACCAAACTGTATTCCAGATCCCATTCTCTCTGGATCAAGTTCACCTGAAGATCACAGATTACCAGTATATATAATCTGTATGTATACTATATGTGCATGTATGCATAATTAAATAAAGCATCCTTGGAGCACCTCACACAAGCACTAACCATTCCTTACCAGATCCCAACTTTAGGTAAGTTGAAGTAAGTATTGCTTTACTAAGAACCTCAAAAAATAATAACTACTGTTGCCGAATAAATTTTCCGCATAGACTAGAAGGCAAAAACTTCAGGTCACACTTTTTTCTCATCAGTTACCAGCTTCAACACTGCACTGTCCACTTCACATGACCCATTACAATTCAACCCCCAGAGACACATTCAATACTTTAACAATTGTGTTTCAGCAGTTTAAAATAATCCTTTCAATAAGACAACTGTTCATAAACTGGTCCCCCAATTTCCAGAGCAGGATGAGTTTTAACAACCATTTCATTCCCTCGCCCGCTTTGGACAAATCCTCAAGTCCGGGACAACTACCCCTAGTACATCAGGACCTGTCATTAACATGTCTTTTAATGCCAGAAGTACAAAATCATCAGTAAGTGCACAGAAAATGTCAGTGCCCAAAGATGGCGCCCACGTGCTCCACTTGGCGAGTTCATTAGGTCAAATGAGTTCATTAGGTCAATGAGTTCATTAGGTCAAACGAGTTCATTAGGTCAGATGAGTTCATTAGGTCCAATGAGTTCATTAGGTCAAACGAATTCATTACTTCAAACCACACAGTGGTCAAATAAACAGACCACAATGTCACAACAAATCATAATGTCAACCAAATCCTCATCATCATTGTCAATGGACCCTAGTAGTCCTGCCCAGTATCATCATCTTCACTGCATCATCACTGCAGTGAATCACCTAGGCCAACTCAATTATTGTCCATGTGTTTGTCTCAACACCACCACCACCACCACCACTGTGGCTAGCAATGAACTAATCTCTCACCTGAATCAATTTTAGACAGAATTGTTCGTGAGCATTTGAGAAACGTCTCCTCAACGTTCTCTCCTGTCAGAGCGCTCGCCTCCAGAAAGATCAAGTCTATGCAGAAGAAACACACCAGTTTTTAGCTGCTTTTCTTGTGTAGCTCATTCATGCAATCGATCAGTTACACCTGTGTCTTGGTCAAGTATTTGAAAACATCAGCAAACATCAACTGACTGAGGAATAGTTAAGCTAATCAGCAATTCTAACAGTCTCTCTGGAGACCAAATGTTAATGTAGCAGCAAATAAACACTGCACCTAGGGTGTGATTCTCAAAATTACTGCAAAAACTTTTATAAAAATTCATTATTGTTTAAAAAGGGTTTCAATCTAATATAATATAATCAGTTATAATGCACAATTTGAAGTAATCAGATTGCACTGAAGTAATAGTTAGTCGCTGTTTAACAACATTGTGTCATAACAAAGATGTTTGGCATTGCCCTCCTATCTCGAAGCTTGGGACTAGTACTACCAATGGTTCATCAAAACCAAGCCACAATCAGCACAATATCCAGAAGATCAGTATGCTAAGACAGAGAGGAAGTCTATGGTGTATAAAAGCAATACAAGTACCCGAAATATGTTAGACAAGATTTCACGTCATGATGATATGGGTTATAAGGAGACTCCAGGTGTAGTGTGTGCCAAAAATGAATTCGTTTAATGAAATGCAATTCCATGCTCAAGATTTTCTGTGATGAGATGAGGTCCTATGGTAGGATCTTGTGGTGGGATCTGTTGGTGGGATCCTATGGTGGAATCCTACGGTGAGATCTTGTACTGGATCTGTGAATGTTCTAAGCTCACCATTCTCCTGTGCAAATCGACTGGCTTCGAGATATGTGACCTCACGCTCGGCCTCAAGGTCCTTCTTGTTTCCAACAAGGACGATGACAATGTTTGGACTGGCAAGGGTCTTTGCATCGGTCAACCAGTTGGTCAATGCGTTGAATGTCTCACGGCTGTCAAGCAAGTGACAAATGTCAATCACAGAAATGACATAAATGTCAATCATTCAGAGCTGGGAGGCCAGTTAAAGTGGAAAGCAGCCACAGAGTCACAATCCCAACTCACTTGTCTCTGCCAATTAATTAAAGTCTACTATCGAATGATTACTTACTTCAGTGATTTTACTACAACCACCGATAAAAATTAAATTATTGAAATGATAACACTGAGTCAGTTAAGCTCTCATTATCAAGTACTGTAAATACTTTAATTAATGGTACCTAATTTAATTAACAGTCAAACTCACTTAAAACAAGACCAGCCATTCAACTTCCGTGACCTGAACTGAACTGGAGAAACCACATTGAATGTCCATACTTCGACAGTCATAACTTAACTTCTAATAAGTTAAAACCAAACTATAAAGAAGGAAATCCAGAGATATCATGAAATTTTCAATCTATGGACATTTTATTCAAACTATTTTGGGTTAAGCCCTACATTATTTTTCAAAATAATTGGGGTTAGCCATAATTTGCGCCCTGTAAGGTGAGTATAGTCATCAGACATTTACATAAACCCCCCTCGTGTAGTCACCTGGTGATGTCATAGAGAAGCAGAGCTCCGGCAGCTCCTCGGTAGTAACTTCTTGTCACTGATCTGAGATAAAATAAAGACAAGTAAAATTAAAACGCAATCTATGACAACAATGCAAGAGCAATACATTAATACAGACTTTCGAACACACACTTGTTTGCAAAATAGTAAATCTTTAGACCTGAAAGTCATCACAGGTTCAAATTCATCATAGATTCTGCAGAAGAAATGCAGTACCAAGAAATAACACCCCGGAAGGACCTTTTCAAGAATCACAGTCTAGTCCTTGACTAGTTTGGCTGAAGTGGTTAAAAGTTAGGAAATCCACAGAAATAACAAGAAATCTTAATAAAGTCAGCCGAGTCAACCAGAAGCAATCAAAAACACACGGCCTGACATTACAACCTCACCTCTCAGAAAGAGCAAATACAACACAACAAACCTGAATCTCTCCTGGCCAGCTGTGTCCCATATTTGTAGTTTGATAGTTTTTCCTCCCACGTTTACTAACTTGCTGCCAAACTCGACTCCGATGGTGTGTGTAGAATTAGCTTTGACTGCAAACCAAAAACATAATATCACATTACACAATTACCAGCCAATCCCATGAAGAACATCTGTGTACTAGTTCGGCAAAATGTTCGTTTTGGCAAAAATCATCAGTTGCTCCCCACACACTACTACTGTACATGTTTCCTGTCCCTCATCTCCTTTTCTCCCTCCCTCTCTTACCATTCCTTATCTACTTCACTCTCCCCAGCCAAGTTCTCGTATCTTTCACGATATGGTGCCAGCTTTCTATATTGTCTTTTCTAAATGTACTAAATGGACCATTTATCACGTACAGGTCTAACCTTTTATCACACACACACATGTATGTTGAATAACTATTATTAAAGGCTCTAAATAAATATATATAGTACATATATAACTTTATATATACATATGTATATATATATATATATTAAATTGAATATTCAGTTACATGATGACCAATTGCTAATACATTTGACCTTTAGATCAAAGGTCACATTTTAACCCATGGACCTGCCATTATTTACATAAAGATTTAATATCAAGTTACATGGTGACTAACAGTTAATACTTTTAGACCTTTAGGTCAAAGGTCAAGTTTCAAATCCCTGTTCAACCTATGAATACGATGATTCACTGTCAACTATGTTAAGCATGAAGACGTGTTGACCTGCTGTTAGAGTGTCCTTGCTGTTTTAGTTGTGCCTAGTACAAGTACTTCACATCATCAACAGGCATACACGTGCAAAAGATAAACAATTACTTTATCTAAACTTGAATGGTGTCACTCTCTTCAAACAAACAGTGAGAAATAAATAATTAACAAATGAATAATCTAATATTTATTACATACATCTGTATTTCAGTCACCTCAGTACCATATACATAACTCTATGTACACGGCATAAACCGTGTAGGCTGATAAAGTGAGGGTAACTCTCTCACTATAATTCAAAATAACATTAATTCTTAACAAAATAAACCTTTAAATATAAGGTACCATACATCACTTTACAGTACATTTGTTTTCAACAAACTCATGCAGTACTTCGCTTTAACATACATTTGTTTTCAACAAATTGATGAAGAATGCACGACTTTCCAGTTCCTGCGCTTCCAATGACAAGGAATTTGAAGAGGAAATCTGAAACATTAAACAATTAAGCTACATAAAAATCATCACCAATGTCTCTGGGTTTACCCTGATTCCCAGATACATTTTTAAACTCCAATCTTCACTAATAAGCGTTCTGGCTTTACTGTTTAGACGCTGTCTAATTTTTGCCTGAAACTGGCACTACCGAAATAGTTGTGCAGAACATTGAATGACACCTATGAGAATTTGAAATCATAATCACCCCATTTCGGCATGGGTGAGTATTTTACCAGCGGGTATAAACGATACCAAACATGAAAATGATGATACCTTAGACCATAACAATCAAAACGCACCTATTCCCAACTCGCGCTGACGATCCGGGGATTTTCTAGAAATTTTTGAAATTCTGTACAAACCCATGTTAAAAGTCGATATCGCCATATTTACGTAGAACATATATCACTCGGGGTTCACATTACTTTACGGAAGGACTGTATTGCGGACTCTGGAATGATATATGTTCTACGTAAATATGGCGATATCGACTTTTAACATGGGTTTCTACAGAATTTCAAAAATTTGTAGAAAATCGCCGGATCGTCAGCGCGAGTTGGGAATAGGTGCGTTTTGATTGTTATGGTCTAAGGTATCATCATTTTCATGTTTGGTATCGTTTATACCCGCTGGTAATATACTCACCCATGCCCCAATTTCTTTAGCTCCCTGAAAAGCCTGGTAGAGGGAGCCAGCTTATTTACAGGTGCCGATTCAACTCAGAATTAGTGATGCCAGTATGCTCACGATCAGTTTTGGGTCTAAATCCAAAGGTCATGCAGGTACACGGATAACTCAATTGGAGTGTTTGCAGTTGGAGCTAAATCAAGTAAGATTGTCTTAAGCTGTTGGACATTAAATTCTACACATATTCTTGTTCAAATTTCTAAACCTTAAAATCAAATATATGTCACTGGTTCGCATACGATATTACTGAATTTCTTACGACGAAGACTCATGTAGTGGAATTTCACATTTAAAAATATATTACAAGGAAGACGAAATTGCATGCCCTGCTCCGCCCACGACCTGCAAGTACTACGACGGTCGACGGATACCTCAAAATGCGTAACAGTTTAAAGATAGCATATTTCGGTAAAGATATACTCAGCCAAGCAAAATAATCAGTTTCGTACCGTAAGTTTCAGCCATGTCCAAGAAATCTAAATAACCGCTGGAACTGCAAATCTGTTTTCACAGAAATAAACAAAATTGCGCATGGAATATGATTTCTAGATTCAATACGACATCTAATGACGCAATCTGTGTTGGTTGCCATCTGGCGGTTGAATGATATAATTAATCCATGAGCTTTCGTTAATATTCCTTATATTACCCCGTGAAATAGAGACCTCGAAGGCCTTGTAGTTTAACGGGCTCCTGTAAAGTTTGAGGTGTTTTATATTGGAATGGACTAAATTTTTACATGACTTTGTAACTTCCAACTCATCCTCAAGCTATGTGCCATTTCTGAATTGTGGCTGTCGTTTGGTTAACTTGTGCTTAATTAAATTCAAGTTTAAAACTTTTTAACCAGACTAATGTACCTATAAGGATTTTTGCTGGCACAGAGGTGTAATATTGAATGGCGAATTACTTCGCTTTATACTTTACCTCTCCTGCTATGTTTGCAAGATTATCAAGCGAGTGTAGATGGATGGATTGCAGTGATGGATAGGAGGATGGACTGTCATGATGGATAGGTCAATGGATTGTAGTGACGGATAGGAGGATGGATTGTAGTGACGGATAGGTCAATGGACTGAAGTGAAGGATAGGTGGATGCACTGTAGTGCAGGGATAAGAAATATATGTACAGTTTATCCTAGTAGTTTATTCTGCTAAAACTTTGGAAAGGATATGGTTTAGTGATTGTCTCCAAGAGTTGGCCTTTTAAAAAATTCTGAGTACAGAATTTTCCGAGTGCCCACCTACAGTCCATGCTGTGTATTCATATATCACGATGTTGCTTCGTGATTTAGACTGCCCTGAACGGGTGCTATATAAATGTCCCTTGATAATAATAAGATAAAGCTATGAAATTCTTGCACGTTTCTCTCCATCTAACAATTGTTAGCTTAACACTTTACGAAAAGCGTGAATTTAACCGTCGTTAAAGGGTTGAAGCACCCAAACTGGTAAGTTATTTACCATTATAATCATCCAACCTTTCATTTAAGACAATTCAAGTAGTTCACATAGTTAATAATCAGCTCCTTCCTCTGCAAGACCATCAAACTCACACTATGTTGAACCTATATCCACTGCCAACATGCCCATATGGAGACTATAAGGGAGCCATATTCTTACGTGGGACCCTTACTTACACAGCCCACGTTAGTTATATAAAACGTTCATGGGTCTGCCTGCAGAGTCAATTTCAGATATTCACACTAAATGCTTCTTCTTACAGCACTGACACTACTGTTACTGAACAGCAAAGCCCTCGAGTTCCACAATATTTCTTTAATATTGAAGTCTTTCTTAGTAACCTACGATTATCTTAAGTCAGACGACTTTCACCTCTGGCTAAGTCTAAACTAGAATGGGTGAACTGTGCCAACTCAGCCCGTAATCACTTAGGAATTTGGTAGATGGGAGTTTAAGAAAGGTATCTTGTTGTTGGAATGTTGTCTTCTGTTTGAACTTCGTTTTAAAGACACATTACTCTCAGTCGGAACAAGGAATTTTCTGTATAAAAAGAAATTAAAAAACACAACGTGTTACCTTTTTAACCTTCTATCACAGCAGTCATATCTAATTTCATAGTACTATTATACAATACAATACAACTGCAGTTTGAAATTGCCGTCCTTCCAAAGTTCAGAAGTGCACACACAGCTATATACGACAGAACATTGACGGCACTGAGCAACTATGAGTGAAGGACTTTCTCGAGGTCCCTACAGAGCAACCGTCTCAATGGAGGCTCGAACTCTAACTCTCTGCATTACAGGCCAAGCGCTCTAACAAATCAGCTACCATGCTCCATATAGTGTGACATTGCATCCTGATAGTCTGTATCGCAGGCAGCCATGTTCATTGGGCCAACAGTTGGCCCGCATTGTGTTAGTGGTGGTAAGCTAAGGGCCCAGTCGGTGTCCAATGAACATCGTTGTCAGGGATGTCATGTTAAACCTCTGTTGCCATCATCCAAATGGCTGCAATTCACACTAAATACCGAACATTAACACGAATACTAAATTTCTGTGTCCTGGAAGCTAAGTTATGATAACCAGCTATGAACTCTGAATCACCAGTTAACCAACCAAACTCCACGCAACTCATCCACCAGCTTCTATGTCTCCCAGTCAATTACCAGCTAAAAACACTGTTTAGTACCTTTTTGAGGTTCAAAAAGGCGCTAAATAAATATATACAAATAGTCAGACATTCATACATACATACATATCCCCACCATCGTGCCTATATGTGATACGTAAAATGTGCTATATTAAGTGTCTTGATACGCACATACACGCATACACGTATGTACTCGTATACATACATACAATGTCATACATGCATACACACATACATACACACTATCTGTCTGTGAACCAGTGACACGTTGAACTCAGCAAGGACTGGATTCAATCTTACAAAACTAATCGTAGCTCTTGAAAACATCTGAACAATTTATGTAGTGTTACAGCTTCGAGTACAGTAGAACACTCAAAGGCTTCGACAGAAACAAGACAACTGCAGACCACGCACAGCTGCCAAGACAATCTATACGTACAGCAATCATTAAAAAACAAGATTATTCCAGTTGTAATAACACAACTGTTCTTTGCATATAGATACATCTTATTGCACCCTCAGAGGCATTTACTAAGCACAAAGTATGCAGCACATACTCTTTTACCAAGGCAAAGACATTATTAGATACACGGCTTGTCATACTAGCGGTAGGCAGCCAAGTTAATATACACTGCAAACGCTTCTGTATAATACCTGGATATAAATCCTATAGTTACCTGAACTTATAAAACAACCCACTTCCTGTTAACATTCATTGTCAATTGACGTCATTAAACACAAGAGAATTAAACGCAAGCGCATATATAGAATTCAAATTGCATGCAATTTTGAAAAATATTAGATGTCATTTCAGGAAACCTACGATATTAAACCACAGTTTACCTTCTCCGATACAAATGCGAACACATATGCAGCATTGAAAATAGATCTGAAGTAATGGCAATGCTGTAAAACACTTCAATGTTATGGTAATACAATGAGTTTACACAGCATAATGTAATGTAAATCTCAGAAATCTCTCAGCGCCACACAAAAGCCACATCAGAGAAATCAGCTTATACACCGGCGCTATATCAAATCAAGTCCGCGATGGCCAGGTTTTTTGGTCTGTTCCAGCGCCAGGTCAGAATCCGGGAGGTCAAGTCGAGGAGACAGCATGATGCTACGGTGGAAATCGTTGATGATAATGGTCGTGCTCCTATAGAATCGGCACAGAGGTACACAACTGTCTAGGGCGCACTTAACAAGAAGTGGCCATCAAAAGAAGACATCTGGCATTCTTTGTACAGAACAATAATTAGACATATGGCATTCCATAAAACAAACCATCAGAAAAATGGTTTATCACGAGAGACAACTCATACGTATGGCCAACCTTCTGGTACAAAACTCGACGAAAAAGCACAGCTTAACCGAAAAGCTCTGAGCGTCACGTGACCTGTCAAACATACGGCATAATAATAACCAAGACACTAAAAATACCACAAAAGTATGCCATAACTCGAACAATACTTGATTCTCGTCAGAAATATGGTCCATGTACAATACTAACGCAATTCTAACACCACAGCCTATCAGAGCTACGGCATGTGCCACAAGAGACACAAAGCTTCACAAGTCAGTCTAAAAAATTCATTGTCTCAGAACTCTAAGACCACTTTAGTTAGCAGAAGCACCTTTGAGAGGTTGTTTACAGGTGCTATAAAAATGCCCAGACACATAATCGCAAGCAAGCAAAGATACAAACACGCGTACAAAATGAGTGGTTAGCCACAATGGACACACATTACATCACGTTCTAGTACAAACCGTACAAAATATTACTAAGACTAAAGAGGAAACCACAGTGTTGAGACAACAGAACAGACTTTTTCCTATGCCTCTAGGAAGATTTTGAAAGGATGCCCCTGACTTTATAAAATCTCCTCCCTAAAATATACTTCTCAACTAATCTTAACTCCTCAGGGGATCGCTTCTACCTTAGGTAAAAATAATAATTATAATAATAAAATAATTCAAGAAGTAGGAACAAATATATTGACACAGGCTTAAAAATACACTATGGTATATCTTGTTCATTTTGCCCAGGCCCGCTGACAGAAATTCCGGGCCCCTAGGCACAGCAGTCACGGGCCCCTAGACAGAGCAGTCGCGGGCCCATAGGCAGAGTAGTCACGGGCCTCTGAACTAACTTTAGGCTTTATATAAATATAATATCGTACGGTCGTACGAAAAATAAAAAAAACACAAATTGAAACAATGAAAGTGGGGGTGCGACCGTACGATATCATATATATATATATATATATATATATACAACTATGCTTTAATTCAGATGCTTGAAGTTTAAAGTGATTGTAGTTAAGTGTCAGATAATATATTTAAATAGGCATAAATCATAAACTTTGTATAACTGATTATAATATTTTTCATAAGTTGATGGCGGGCCCGGCCCGGGCCCCTAAAAATCGCCGGGCCACTGGGCATTTGCCCCCCTTGCCCCTCCCTCTCGGCAGGCCTGATTTTGCCTCATTTGCCCAAGTACAATCTTCAAAGCCATCAGTAAATAAGTAAGCCATTTATAAGTGAGCTGGATAAAAAGGCATAAAATTACAAGCGGATTCCATGCACCAGCAACCAATTAAGCAAATTCTGTTTCACTT
The DNA here is from genome assembly GCA_963556255.1 of Allolobophora icterica. Classification (NCBI taxonomy): domain Eukaryota; kingdom Metazoa; phylum Annelida; class Clitellata; order Crassiclitellata; family Lumbricidae; genus Allolobophora; species Allolobophora icterica. Next base: position 12,707,020 of record OY744616.1, read on the forward strand.
CTAGAAAACATTCTGTTTAACACTGCAACGACGAGCTGCACTGGTTTCCCAGTCACTTTTAGTACACACTCATCGTTAACGTGTTAAGCAACATCTACAATACAGTGAATTCATCAAGGGCATTTCAGACCTTTTGGCCAAAAAACGGTAATGGCTGAACCAGTACACTATATGAAAGACAAATGCATTTTGGACGTACAAGCAGTCTACTGTAACCAGTAACCTTAATTTACGTAATCGTAACTAGTAACCTTCATTTACGTAATCGTAACCAGTAACCTTCATTTACGTAATCGTAACCAGTAACCTTCATTTACGTAATCGTAACCAGTAACCTTCATTTACGTAATCGTAACCAGTAACCTTCATTTACGTAATCGTAACCAGTAACCTTCATTTACGTAATCGTAATCGTAACCTTAATTTACAGGATAAAGACAATTCCCAATCACACAGACGACATTAAAACGATTCTTAAACGAGGAACACACATCACAGCAGCGTTGGAATGTAATCGGTCAAAAGCTGATGAGGAAATGTTGCTGATCCAACATGTTACATCACGTACACCTACGGAACACATCGAATCAATAACCTGTACGACACGATTTAAATAATAAATACAAAAAGATTTCTGGCTGGAAATAAAAACGCTTTAATTCAATGTTGAATCTTCTAAGGCAAGAAAAGCCTCCAAGTGTAACAGCCATCAAGAGCATGTACAAGTTCACTTTCATCCAAACAGGAGACTTCTACAGCCCACAGTCATAAAGAGCCACAAACCAAATGATAGCCACTTTGAAGTCAAAGAACAGTTCGTAATTTGTCAGGGAGATAAAGTCACGAATAAGCAGAAATAAAAATGACTGCAACTCAGACAGCATGCAACGAAAACATTTTAAATCCACCCAAAAACAATAACCAAACAGAACACAGGCAACAAAATAAAAACTCGCTATGATTGGACACGCTTAACCAAAGAAACCCTCAAGACGCAGCCTTCTCTGTCGCCACAATCGAACCTTGGCAATGCAGATTACATCAGATTACGCAGTTTACAATTACATCCGTAACCTAAAACTTTGTCGTTGCAGCTCAGTCCAGATTTTACTATTTACATCACTGTATTAAATCTTAGTTCTTAAAAAAATCTACAGAAATAGCAAGAGAAATTATACAAATGATTTAATAAATGTACATGTTCAACAGTGTTAAATTCTATTTATATCAGACATCGGATAAAAAATATACATATATACACTGTTCTTCTAAATATGGTGTTGATTGACACCATTAACTGATGCAGAGAAGCGCAAAACGAACGAACTGCAGCAACATCTCTCGGACGTGAAACAGCCAATTTATATCACACACACACACACTAATGTCCAGATTTACTTAGCATTGCCCTTGTGTTCACTTACATCAAACTTACAGAGCGCAAAAACGAGCACCATTATCATCTGAATTCTGAAGCAACAGTTATTATTAATAGTAAAACCTGTTACACACGCAAAGTCACAAGGAACCGCGAAACTCACGTTAAGCAAATGGATTCCACGTTAACTCCGCTTTAGAAAATAACTTCACTGCAACATAGCACTTAACACTGCTCACACAACATGACACAGTTTGCATCAACTGTAGGTTCAAGCTTAAATAACGCACAAAACCATTAGAAGAAATTTCATATCAATTAACTTTGACATACACGTAACTACACACAACTCAAAGGAAACTCTTCACAGTTGCGCCCATTCCAAAGTATATTCCAGGTTTTACAGGAATAAATTTTCATGCTTCACAAAAGTAAAAGTTTGCAAAGCTCTAGAAAAAGAAGACATCGATTCTTCTTGACAGATGCAAAATACACGTACTACAATTCTGGTAAGTTTGGGCCACTAAGCTAATCTATTAGCATGAGTTACTAAAAGTCTTACAATCTCTCTTCTGGCACACGCAGTCACCAGATTCTACACAAAACACATATCACAGCTGAAACTCACTCGAAACATCCGAATAAAATCCACAAAAAAATCTCTGTTATATAATTAATATGCAACAGATAACTGTCTAATTTACATCTGAAAAACTAACAGCGAAAGAAAGTATATCTACTGTGGTTGTTCAGTTGAATAAAAATAAAATTTTACAAAGCGTTCACATAAAACGACACACACTCACCTACACACACACATACAAAATTGAAACCATGGCTTCAGTAAGATAGCCATAGCTAATTTCATGTATACTAAGATGTTCTTTTTATTTTCATTGACCTATACCTGTCTTAAAACTACATGGAATGCAGTAGGCCTACTAATGAACAATGTTGCCCCAACATGCCAACATAAATTACTGGCAAACCAGTCACAGCTAAATCCAGGTCAGAATCTCTATTTTTAGTGGCTCTCCCGTTTTTCAGTGCGACAAGGCGTGTTTCAGTAACGCCCTTTGTCAATAATCATCCGGTCATGGGTTTGACACCGGGTAACAACTCTGGAAAAGTTGTTCCTGCATGCATCTCTGTCACCAAGTAGTATAATTTCATACTCGCTTCAGCTGGAAAGCAAATGACAAGTCCTGCGACTCAACGGCTCCGCGTCTATAACCTTGGGATTCGTCCATTGCCGGCTTAAGCTCCACACACTAACTAACCATCTCAACTGTCTCAGGGAGGCTCCACGTTACAAGCCAAGTGCCCTAACCGATCGGCTACGATGCCCAACCAAACAATAAAAATGATTTGTGTACCTTGTTCATAAAATATACTCAAAATTTCAGCGTAAAACAAAGCCACGTTAGAAGGAGACTTAACTCATGTTGCAACAGCTATCGCTACAGTGAATTTCAATGCAACAGCATTTCATGAACACCTCCCGACAGCCAGACATCTGAAAGGGGCTTGGCAAGGTCTGTATCTATTCCGAGCCACAGTCGTCATCTTACTCTTCAGTTATGCTCCTGGAGGTTTAAAAAAATAATTATGATAAAATTTCTAGCAATAGTACTATTCTGGCGTTCTCTGGCAGTTGTTTTAAACTTACATCTAACGCGCAATTTCAGTCGGTAGAGATACTGAGTATTCGTTATTAAAATAATAATAGCAAATTGAGCAACAAGTAACAACCTTGATCGTTTTCTAGACCTTAGCAAAGCGACAGAACTGTTGAAATCTTGCTACAGGATGACACAACACCGATGGTCTTCCCCTTCGACCACTTCCTGCGCGTTGCTGTACCTTCGATCGGGTTTGTCTCCGCCTACAGATGTCTGCGAACCACGGGGGGTAATGTTGTTTGCGTTGCGGTCATTAGCATCCCCGTTGGATGCGTTCGATACGGATGCAGGTTTCCCGTTCTCCTTCAGCGCGACAGACGCAAGTGTGTCCTGCATGCGTTTGGCACGCTGCTTCTTTAGGTCAGCTAATGTTCCACTTGGTGCGTTCTGACCCGCGTGGCCATCTGGAACATGGCTGTTCGCGGAAGAATGTGTTACGTTTGAGCCACCGGCGGGGCCAGACGAAGTCTTTAAACCCTTTGAGTGGTCATCTGCACCTTTGGTTGGTGCTTTTGAATGCTTCGTATCGCTTGATGGCATCTCTTCTTTCGATCGGGTCTTGCTCTCGGCATGTGCTGGCGTTTTGGCACCTGCACTTTGTGCTGACGTCGGTGCTCTGGCATCTTTTGAACCCCCTGCAGATGGCGTTTCAGTTTTACTGGCCGTATGTACTTTAGCGGCTGGTGCCGCAGCTGTTGGCACTCCCGCTGGCGTTTTTACATTTTTTGAAGAGTCCTTTGTAGACACCTCCTGCTTTGCACCGCTGGCCGCTCCGACAGGAGCCACCGAAGCTTTTGTGCTTTTGGATGTCGCAGAAGTCGTAGAATTTTTATTTCCATTTCCATTTTGTTGTGCATCAGTACCGTTTTTGCCTCCGTTTTTGGCTGGCGTGTTCTTCTTGTCCTTTTTGTTCTCTTTTTTATTGTCCTTTTTTGTGGAAACGTCTGAAACTTTCTCAGGGGCGCCATCTTGTGACGTCTGTGACATCCAGATGTCCGTCGAGACAGGAAACGATGACCTATTCTGCGTACTTCGTTCCTGACTGCCTTTTGACATGATCGATTTTACTGGCTTGGTTTCGGCTGGCTTTTGCGAATGGATGTCGGCCGGTGGATCTTCAGGAAGATCGAGCGCTATGTCTTCGTCCTGCAACAGAACATCATTTCACATCAGAGCAAATATACGCATAGCTAAAGGAGTTACACCTGGAGAAGAAGAAGAAGAGTGATCCCTTAAACTAGCTCTGAGAGGCAGCCATGGGTATGAAGTGTTCACGACTTCATTTTTCTTAGCCTCAGCATATAAGGGCGGGAGGCCAGTCCTCTCCCTTGCCATCTGATTTTCACACCGATAGTCAGCATACTCATTATAGCCGAGTTGGCTAGTGGCGCCTGTGGACCCGAAATCTCAAGCCCTTGAGAACAGTCCAGTAACTAGTCTACTTGTGGCAGATAAAACTGATGGCTGTAAGAAAGCAACACTGTGACTGAGGTTCAAACCAGCACCAGGACAATGTTAGGCTTTCAGAATGTCTTGGTGGCTGATTCAAAGCTTTGGAATTCATTGTCGAGTTCTGAGCATTGTTTCAGTTCTTTTATGTCATTCCAGTCTTAACAAGACAATGGTTCATTTGAAGTGATGCCTTGTTGATTAAGACAATGACACAATAGAAGTTAGATTAGATTGGATAACACTTTCACAGTCAAATATAAGTCTGCTGTGCCAAATAAAAAAGCACGGTACAAATTTACGACGTTTGTTCGTCAGTGCACAAAAGACAGGTAATTAAATTACACAGCTAAGTAAATTACACACCTATCACAATCTTCTATCCAGTTTCCACCTGCCAGTGTCCCTCAACTCATATAGGCTTACCTGCAGCCAGGTGAAGTAAAGACTATACAACGGCAGTATAAACCAAGACCAACAGGCCATTTTGTTAAATGTGCCGTGCTTAAGCGGCCATGTGTGCACCTCGGGTGTATACATAAATAGTTCGGCTGTCCCAGTGTGTTTATTTCTTAAGTAACCATGCCACAGCACCCTTGTGAGTTACTTACAGGGCGCTATACAAGTGCTCTGATACATATATAATCTAATCATGTTTACAAACATGTTTTATTCACAAGCTCACTGATAAACCGCAGTAACATTGAAACTAAGGCTGTTCAACGATTAAAAATTCAAATCGCGATTAATCTTGCGATTAAAAAAAATAATCGCGATTAATCTTGCGATTAATCGCATCATGAGCAAAACTTTGTCGTTGTTTACAGATAGTAAACAGCAGTGAATTTAAAGAAAAACTTGTCAATGTTTGTCCATTTGTTATTAACATATATGTAGAATTTCGAAGTTCCTCCATTTTCTGTTTTTCATAAGTCCTGTTTCAGCCAGTGGTTGAGACAAACTAACTTGTTCACATTGCCAGGTAAGAATGCTGAACATTTCTTATTAAAAATGTTTCAAACAGCAGAAAACAGTCTTTCACACGGAACAGTAGTTGCTGCCGACCCTAGATATTTCTGTGCTAACTTTGCACGTGTCTTAGGTTCACCTAGCACCTTCATATCTGCCGTTTTAAAAATTAACTGGCTGTTCATTATAGATCGTTCCACTTCCTTCTCTTCCTTCCGCTCTTTTTCTCCGACATTTTATAGATGATTAATAACCCGTTAGAAGATATAATACGAACGAAGATTAAACTACATGCATAGAAACTTTCACAGAAAGGACGAATTTGGATAACTAGTGTACACCGCCATTAACAGGAAATTGTTTTGGTTGCCTACGAGTTCGCCCAACACAACTGAGTGAATTAAGCCCAATCTCGACCAAAGACTTTTGGCATCGGCAGTAGGCCCCTACCTCACGCATTGCAGTGTTCGGTAAATTCTTATCCAAAACTGTCTGTTTGCGATTACAAAATTTAATCGCGATTAAATTTTTTAATCGCGTTAATCGTCAGGAAAATTTAACGCGTTAATCGCGCGCGTTAACTGCGATTAATCAACAGCCCTAATTGAAACATATGACAGTACAATTATCAAGATCTTATTGAACACATGTCTTGGCAGCTCGTTAGGTGCCTGCTCATTTCAGCAGCAACCCCTAGGAAATGGAAGGCTGAGACGACCTATAGGGAGCTTACGGGTATCAAACCGCGTCTTTCAAGATCTTATATTCTTCGAGCAAGGGTGTTACTATTCATCTATCCCCTCCCCAACATACATACATACAACCCTTCTGCAGCAAATGCACAGAATGACATCGTACAAAAGTCTGGACTTGAACTTGAGCCGAAGCAGTGACACACCATACCTGCACAGATCGTGGAACAGTAATTGCATCGAGGATGACACAATTTTCATCCTCCTCATCCTCGTCGTTGAGTGAGCTTATGGACTCTCGCAGCCGCATCGCTTCGTCCTGAGCCTCGATATGAGCAATCGAACTCTTTTCGTGTGAATTTGTTCGTCGCATTGCGCTGCACAAAACCAAAACAAACGATTTGCGATCTATCATTGTATCACAACACAGAAAAAGTCAGTAATAATATGAAGCAAATCCCTTAAATGTTTCTGCTTATTCTTCAGTTTTTTCTTGTTCCATTCCTTCCCGTTCTGTTGCTTACCTTTCTGAGTTAGCTTACTTTCTGCGTAATCACTTAAAATTGTTAAAGAATCCAGTAGCTCTGGTTTCTAAAATGCGCAATGAAGTGCAAAACAGCTCACTGAATTTTTGGTCATTTCAGCATTCCACATCAAATTTCTAGGTTCTTCTAACACTACTGTCAACATCTTCATGGTCAACGCTATTGTCTCTGTTTCCTCATCTATGTAATCATAGTGACCATCATCATCACCACAACCACCACCACCATCATCAAGAATAACAGCATCAAGTACTCGCTAGAGAGTACTGTACCTATTGTACTACCATACTGATAGAATACTATATCATCATACTAGTTAGAAAGTAGTAAAAAGTTGTTTTCCAAGTCCTTAGTGAGACCTACTTAGATGGCGTTTGACAATAAAACACTCCATCAAAGATTAACTATAAAATGCCTTTTCCAAAGCTACTTTTTATGAGAGAAAATTTATTGAGAGTACTTACTGTTGTGTGGCTGTACTTCCCCTGAAAAACACACATTTGAATATTACAATCACGGCATCCGTTGAACTTAACGCTACCGTTGATTCTAAACTGTGAAGCTCGGCTATGATTTGATCAACTGATTACAACATAATCCAGTGAATCTGCACAAGAACTAAGCCACTCCACCCTGTCTTTCTCTACTGGCACAAATGCTCCATCTCAAGAAATGGTTTAATGTTGCACAGTACAGTGCACCTCTGGCCTTAATTTCATCCATTTCCTTCAAGTTAGTTCTTTATTTTACTGACAAGCAGCATTCCTTGTATTCAACCACATAGTTGCAACTATTTCTACACTACTTTAAGATAGTAAAGCATACCTCACATTGTACTTTACTGTGTAATAAGCAATACGCATGCTTTAAAGTTTACTGTGTAAGACAGCACATTGTTGTTGCTCCATAGTGAAGTACACCTTACATAGCACTTGGTTTAAAAGCAAAGTGCAGCAGAACGTGAACTTACTTTCTGGCCGCACTGTTTCGTCGTTTCATGCTACTGTCTCTCGATTTATGTGGCTGCTTGTTTTCAATTTCTTCGACGATTTCCAGGACCCTCTGTTTCATTTCAATATCCTCACAGAGGTCTAAATGCAACGAACAAAACAATAAAATAATAGGATCAACAGAACAGTACACATGTATTCATTTACAATGACAAGCGTGCTTTTAAGTTCACTGTGTACAGGGCCGCATTAAGGCTAGTGCGGGCCCGGGTGCTGCGACTGGCAAATTTGGGGAATTCTTCTTACACAAACTTTCATGACCTTTTTTGGAAATTTTTGCGTTTTGGGGGAAGTTTTGATGACCTTTTTTGGGGAATTCTTCTTACTCAAACTTTGATGACCTTTTTGATGACCTTTTTTTGGAAATTTGTTCTTACATTAACATTTTTTTATGTACTTCAGAAAATGCGGGCACCAAAATCTGCGGGCCCGGGTGCTGCAGCACCCTTAGCACCCCCCTTAATGCAGGCCTGACTGTGTAAGACAGCACATTGTTGTTGCTCCATAGTAAAGTAAAGTAAATACTACAGTCTAGGCACTTGATCTGACTCTCTCTCGACTTATGTGGATGTCATTCTCTGAAACAACACTTTCAACACGATAACAATGATCTTGTTCATGACGATCATCAATGATGAACACCTGATTGTTCTCAGTAAAATGCCCAATTCCTCTGTCAATCTGGCAAATACCCAATCTCTGGTCATTCAAGCGTACGCTACGTCTTGATATAGTCGAGGGACCTGATAAATTAGCTGCTTATTGAGGCTATTGTTTTTTAAAATCCAATTCTCCAGATGCGATGTCGAGTCGTTAGTTAAGTTTTATTTTCTTCTTATCTCAATAGTCTAAGCGATATCAGTTAAGATCACTTGTTTACCTCTCTAGATTTGTCAAATAAGTTTGCAAGTTCGGCTGCTTCTCGGCAATTTGTAATTCTGCCCAGGTAGCCCTAGTAGCGGGGTCAATGACCCCTTTTGGGTCCCCTGAGCAGCCAAATTGCAATGTATATTGAGCAACTATTGTTTGAAATCTTTGACTTGTTTAATCTTGTCAATTTGGCTGCTGAATAAACGAATATGAATTTGAATATCTGACTGTATATCTATCAGCTGTGATAGAAGCAGAACCTGCAAAGGAAGTTCAATAATAACAACAACAATAATAATAATGTGCCCAGAAACACTCGAGAAGCTATGTTTTGCAGCAGCTCTTAATAATCTCCCAGCGCTTCAGCGCCCTTGCTTTTCACATTACCTTCGTTATGCCATAATTGGAGGAGATGTAACTGTTCCACTTGCTCATTTTTCTGTCTCTAGACAATGTTTTTTATCACCTGAGGGATCATATCAACCTCAGGAAAAAAATGATAAAAATAATAATAATAAAATAATAACAAAGTCCTAAAGAAAGGGAGTAAGATGAGTGGAATGTTTAACCTACCCAGAGTTGTTTCCCCGTTTTTAGTTCGAGCCTCAAACTCAGCACCATTTTGCAACAGAAGATCTATCACCGGAAGCTGTTCGGATACACAAAAACAAGAAATAAATGAAAAACACATAAAAAAGAAATAAACCAATCATTATCATAAAAAGTAAAAGTAATTACGATCGAGACGACACGGTCAGAACCGGAGATGAAACCAGACGCAGTAGCAAGGCGACAGAATAATCAATCATCCAGATGCTACTTGGCCGCGCTGGAGTCGGGAGCACCTCTGAGTAGCCCCCTTGAAGAGGTGCTACATAAATACTCGAATGAATGAATAAATGAAAGATGCAATCATATTATTGGCATTTTACGTACCACAGTCCATACATGATGCTATATGTCAAAGTGAATTGGTCAGGTTCTACGTGTATGCGTGGGCTCAGCACTCATGACCCTTCTAGTCTTCTGTACATTGTTTTGCATGCAGATGAAATTCAAGGTCTTAATGACATTTAACATCACAGAGGCTAACGCAGAGAGCGCCACTAATTAGTTTGCTCTCGAAGTGGTACTTAATTAAATTTCCAATTACAATTGGGTTCAACTGAGACAAATCTATTCATAGAAGGCGTGGTAACAATTGCAGCCTGTTCTCTCTCACCTCCAACCACGACCAAAGTCATCAGATTTTTTATAGTTCCCCGTACTAAGGCGGTTACAGTACTGCTCTGCTTTACCGACAAAACATTTTCCATACACATTGAAATGCACCCTCCAGACCTGTTAGATCGTCACGTGCTAGTAGTGCCCTCTTGAGGTTTTTAATATTTATGGTAATGGTAACTGCAAATTTACATAGCACCACTTCAAGGGAGACTTATCAAAGGTGTTCCAGACCTAACACAATGAAACCACGATCGAACAAATGGCCTTCACATGTCTGCCAGATGCATACTGTTTGTAGTTGTGACTGCAAAAGACTATTTATGCAGCACAGTTTCTTGACATACAATCCAAATAAGCAATGCCTATTTGAACTGACCCAATCTTGAACTGACTTGACACCATTCTGAACTGACTTGACACCATCTTGAACTGACTTGACACCATTTTGAACTGACTTGACACCATTTTGAACTGACTTGACACCATTTTGAACTGACTTGACCCCATTTTGAACTGACCTGACCCCAACAGGCAGCACAGTGCAGCGGCATCCAGCCGTCGTTGTCAGGAACATTGACCACCACGCGATGCGCCAGAAGAAACTCCGTCACGTAGACGAACCCATTGCACGCTGCTATGTGAAGCTGCAATTTCAAAATCACATTTAACATACATATCGTGATTAAGCAATGACTTTTACGTTAACTTCACAGAAACAGCGTGAACACAGTAAAGTAGCAAGCAAGCATCAATGTTTCTGACACAATCAACAAACTCTAGCAAACCAGCAACTGACCCAGTTATTTTGGGGAGTTGTGTTTCTCGGTCTCATTCGTTCCTAGACACATTGCTCTGCTGCATAGGGTGACCTGGTTGTTCCCCCAGCCAGAAAATCCAGTGTAAGACAGAACCTTCGCTGCAGTAGGTCCAACTTTCTGGAAAAGGTTCTGGAATAGGTTACCTAGCATCTTAGAACATGAGCTTCTTGGTCTTTCTTTACCTCTATTCTGTAAGCACGTGTAAACCAATTTGTTCAGTCCTGGTTTTCCATCATTAGATTGAGAGCACCTCTGATGAGCCCTCTTGAAGAGGTGCTATATAAATCAATTATACAGTACAGACTTATTGTATTGTCTCAGCCAAAGTGCCAATGCCAGTCACAAAACACCTCCAGAGTTATTTTAGAAAAGAATCACGAAGCCTTTCTCTACCGGAGTTTCTCCGTTGGATCCGGCATGATCGAGGTCACCTCCACTCTGGTGGAGTTGCTTCAGATCCGAAAGCATCTTGTTCTCCGCAGACAGTCGGATGTCGTCGATCATTTCCTGAGTCACACCTAATGTAACCCAAGCAGATATAGCACCACATAAACAACCATCAAAAGACACAGTCAAACAGAAAGACCAAGAGACAGACAGGCAAACATACATAAAAACTGACAGAACACGTAGCCTCACAGTTCCCAGCATTGCCTTTCCAATGTGTAATGAAAGCAATATGGTAGACATGCAACTGTACATTTTTTATATAGCAACCATATGGCCTCGACCCTGCTCATTTTTCAATGAACTGATCGGGTGAGATCCTTCAACACGCCTGCCTGTTTGAATGGGTGCCACGTCATTTAAAGGACCTTGTGTATGAACCGCTCTAGCTCAAGATTTAAATCTCTAAAATAAGCCACTATCAGGAGGCGAACCGCAATCCACACGCACTCTCACACAGAGGCACACGGGACATATGCTCTAACCAATGTAGCTAATTGGGTCAACGATGTAGCTAACTGGGTCAACAATATAGTTAACTAGGTTAACAATGTGCTAATTGGGTTAACAATGTGGCTAACTGGGTCAAACAAATGTAGCTAATTGGGTCAGCAATGTAGCTAATTGGGTCAGCAATGTAGGTCACTGGGTCAAACTGGGCAAGTACATTCACACAGACATAACAACAACAAAAGAAGGAAGGAAGGAAACCAGACAGAAAGTAAGACAACAATCGTGAGACAAAACAAGAGAAAGACAGAGACAGAGGCAGAGAGAGAGAGATGACAGGTATGCACACATACAATCAGACAGACCTAGTCATTTCCCAGTGACTAGCTCAGGTGAGTAGTACACTGTATTGCATGTGTACTATGCTCACTATGGCAGTGTGTGAACTTAGCTCTGGCTGCAGCATAGAGAACCTGTACATGTAGTAACAGCAGCAGCATATCGAGTTCCCTCCCTCACTGCAAAGCAGTTCCACTCTGGACAGACAGACAAGCCATCTCATTATACGCCAGATATCAAATTATACACGAGAACATATCAGCCATCACTCCTCTGCCTACTACCTGACCTCTTGTTTGCTCTCTGCCTGCCTGCCTACCTGTCTGTCTGTCCCCCTACCTGTCTGTTTGTCCCCCTACCTGCTAGTTAACCGGCCATCACACACCAATATTTATAGTGTTACAGTAATTAGTTGCATGACAGCTTAGCAGTACACAGCATCACGAGGCTGGGGATTAAATCATATGGACAGAATGGCATTTTACACACCTGCCCATCAAAAGACTCAACTCACAGCAGCATAGTAAATGGAAATGCATGACCCAGTTTAAGCACTGCCCACTGACCTCGTTTCGCCATTTCTGATTCGATGTAATCGAGCGTATCAGGGTCCTCACACAGGTCATACGGCATGTTACCGTCGGAATTGACAGCCAACAGCTCTGCCCCACTGAAATAAAAATCACAAATACGACCTAAGCATTATCATCATCATCATCATCATCATCATCATCATCATCAGTTCCTGATGCCAGTCATTTGGGGGCCATCCATATATTACGTACACAAAAATCCGGGAAAATTGGACCCCCTCCCCCCCTGTTCGCAAGCGTACTTTCTTCCACCACCACCCCCCTGCGTACGTACGCTTGACGCACACCCCCCCCCCCGAAGACCAGCTGCAGAAAGTGTCTCGGCAGCGACTGTCTGCACTTTAAGCCAGATTATTGAAGGGCCAATATAGACAAATTATAGGTGTCTCGTTCAAAGCACAGAATAACTGCACATGGCTTTTATATAATGTAATAAAATGCCATCGGACGACTATAGGACAATACAGAGTTATAAATAGGCTAATGTGGACGTCATAATTAGAAATTTATTTTGTGTACGTACACATTTTGTTTACCCCCGTTCGCACCCATACGCAAAATCGTCAAAAATCCGACCCCCCTGCCCCCCCTAATTGCGTACGTAATATGTGGATGGCCCCTTGGCGGAGATGTGTACGAATAAATGATCTCCACTGTCATTTGTCAAGTCCAGTGCTCCCCTTGCGTGGACCTGGAAAATGTCAAACTCTTTCAAATCTCAAGGACAGTTTCTGTATGGTGTGCCAATTTGATGCACAACATGTTTAAAAAATCGGTCAACATCAAAATTTCCTCTCAGTTATGTTCAATCTCACAGAAAACTCAAGATAACTGTTTGACTTATGCACTTGATTGTTTACCTGGCCTAACCATTTGCTAATTCTACAATATCAAAACAACCAACACAAAGTTCAGAGGCTACAGCGTTAAGTGTAACCATACAAACAGATAAATCTGGTTAAACTACAGTAACGATTGCCCTGAGAGTCTCTCACCGCCTGAGAGAGGTCTGTATTATCTCAGAGAGAGTCTTGCCGTGATGGTAGGAGATAATGACCTCTCTAAGCGATCCTTATCTTTATGACAAGTTCTTACCCCAATGACAGATCTTTTACCACCATTATAGCGCTCTCAATAGCTCACAGACGCCATAGTAGCCTCTTTGAGCTTCTTTGTGGGATATGGTTGCCACGGCTCACCTTGTGGAAAGTACGGGTTTGAACCTCTCCTGAGATGGTCGCTATGTAGGGACCTTGAGAAAGTCCTTCACCCGCAACTGTTCAACACCATCGATTGATGCTTGGTCATTAGCTAGTGACACTTAATAAATGCATAATAATAATAATAATTTGAGAGGTTAAGAGGTTAAACCAGTACTTTTTCTGTCGGAACGCTCCGGAACGGCGTTCCGGCACCTTTTTTCAGCCATTAAATTTTTTTTAGCTATTTTAATAAAAGAATAATTTAGTTATTTTAATTTAATGTGATGTCAAAAATTTCCTTGGGTGTGTCTCACCAAGACCCCTCCCCAAACCGCACCTCCGTTTTTTTGTCGGGCTTTGCCCTCGGATTTAACTCTTCCATTATTCTTCAGTTCCGGAACCTTTTTCCCAGAAAAAAGCACGGGTTAAGCACTACCACTGATAAGCTATTATTTCTGTAGTTACTTCTTACTACTGCCCATGAGATGACCTTACCCCTACCATAGATGCTAAGTGCCACTGAGAGGTTCAACATAGGAGCTAAATAATCTAACTCTGTGAACATATTCGTGATACTGACTGTTCAATGAGGTATCTGCAGGCACTCAGGTGACCACAGGTGGCTGCCGCATGGAGTGGCGTCCAAAGCTCTGTGTCGGACACATTGACGTTGGCTCCAAACTGAATCAGAAGTTTCATCACTTCTTCCAGATTATCGATACTACACTGTAAAGATACAAACGACCCAATGACCACAGTGCAGAAAAAAGCACAGGATTCAATGCTAAAGAGTCTAGAATTGGCTTTGCTGCACCTGGTGCTATACCGTGTTCCCTCTAGCTGTTCCGCTGTACGATAGTTTGCAGCTCCATGCACCACAAATGTGAAAAAAATGTTAAATCAACAAAAAATTTCTGCACTGCAGCTTCTGAAACTTGTAAACTTCATTTTTGGCTCAGAGAGCATTTAGTGCTATATCAATTTTGCCAAACTTCAAATTTAATTACTATTTTATCTCTTATAGTTTGTCTTTATATGGAGCAATATCAGTTTCCCTACGTTACCATTGCAACTGGTTACACTGTGACATGCTTCATTAGCTGTCTGTTGTACTGAATTTACCACATTGGTCTCTTTCAGAGACTCATTGAAGTCCTTTTCTTACAGTTTAAGCAGGAATTGTTTGATGTTTAATTGATTTGTATAAATGCTTTCGCTTACATTCAGACGTTCCCAAAGGGCAACATATGAATTCCAAGTACAGACATTTGTACATACATTAGCAATGCCCACAGCTTTAAGGATTTCAAGAAGTTTAAAGTACTGTTACGATTTGTGTACATTACGGTAATGAAATGACATGCCATATAATGTCAGAAATTCTCAAAGCATTTGTCTATTGAAGATTCTATATAATAAAGCATTTGTCTATTGAAGCTTCTATCTAATGAAGCACTTGTCTATTGAAGCTTCTATATAATGAAGCATTTGTCTAATGAAGCTTATATATAATGAAGTATTGGTCTAATGAAGCTTCTATATAATGAAGCATTTGTCTATTGAAGATTCTATATAATGAAGCATTTGTTTATTGAAGATTCTATATAGTGAAGCATTTGTCTATTGAAGATTCTAAATGTTTCTAGCAGGAGACTGACTGCAAGAGTAACAATAGAGATATGTGACCTGATGAAGTGCTCGCAGTCCATCTTCATTGCTTACGTTGGGATCAACGCCCGCGTTGAGCAAATTGTTGACTAAAAAAAATAGATCAATACAACTTTATTAAATAACTTGTCCATGCACTTACGTCTCATCTTTAAGCACCTTTGAGTGGTCTTTAAAAGGTGTGCTATATGGTAAATGTCTAGATATATACATTCATGTTTATTGACAAGCTCACTGACACACCGCAGTAAGTAACATTGAAACACATGACAGTACAATTATCAAGACCTTACAGAAGACACATCTTGGCAGCCTGTTAGGCGCCCGCTCATCTTACAGCTGCTTCCTAGGGAGCGGAAGGCTGAGTCGACCAATAGAGTCGACCTATAGGGAGCCTTCAAGATTTTATGTTCCTCAAGCAAGAGTGTTACCATCCATCTATCCCCCTCCCCATGTACATGTTACACTGTTTGTGTGTGTGCGTGTGCATGTGATGCCTATGATTTATTACTGATACTAAAACCGATAATAGCATTGAGTGAATGATAATGAATATAACGGCAATGTTAAGTGGTAAAAATGGAAGGCTGTACAGTTTAAACATATTTGTCATCTGTCAAAAGCACAACGTATCTCGTGCAAAACGGCTTCAAACTATCTACCACATGTCGCCAAGAACAGCAGCTTAAAAATGACAATAAATGCCGCTCCTACTGACTTATTTCATCGGCATCACTAGGTGCCAGTTTTTGGCATAACACGCTGCCAATAAGTGTCCAACACCTGCATACCTTCTTCGACATCGTTCCTCATTGTTGCCTCTAGCAGAAGGATGCTGGGGTCGAACTGTAGCCGTGTTGTCCCAGACCGTGACGGAACAGACTGAGTCCCACTGCCCTGACTTTTCTTCGCCTTCTTTGAGATCTCCTTGTTCAGCTGTTTCTCATACTGTGCATACGACTTCAGCTGCTGAGCGCGCCGTTTCTTGGCATGTTTCAGCCGATCCGGCATCGACATCTTCTCGATCGAAACCATTTCACCGATGAGCTCAGCATGACCAGCAGCCATGGCTCAGGTCGCACACGATTCCGGCCAGCTGGAAATGGCTGAAGCGCTAAGTCAACCCCGGTGACTTATTTCTGGTTTAACGGTAGGAATAATAAAGTGCAGTTAACAGTTGCAATATGGCTCAAGTTTAGGAGATTTGACGATGATCGTATATATCCTGTCTGATGAAACCATTAAATGTACAAAGTATTCCCAGCCAGAAAGTAGCAGCGGTTGAAGAATCTTAGCAACTGTCGAGACTGGAAACCACGGTGAGCTGCTTTTGGTGCTACCAGTAGCTCCATTCGTTTGAAAACACCGATGAAACAGGTTGTGATAAGAAGCTGGCAGTAGTAGTCATGGGTATCACCCACATATGAAATGCAGCTTTGTTAAGTCAGCCACAAAGATACGGTCCAATGAAGTTGATGCGGTTGAATTAACCGAGGCAACAAAGGCAAATCCTTATTCCATGAAAACGGCCGAATTAATTGTCACCTTTATACCTGTAAACAAAGGCAATAACACGTTTGTCAAAAAACAAACTAAAATTTATGTTATAAATCGAAACACCAGCCATGAAACAAAATACTTAACAGTTATGCATACAACTACACAAAGAATTTGAAGTCACTGCAAATTAATCATTACACACAATCTGTTTAAACTGCTTTTAACATAAGTAACACAGAATAAGGAGAGTGTAGAATTACAGAAAAGTATAAAAGGTACAGCCCATCATGTTCACCACCACCCATTCCTTGATCGAATGTAACAAGAAGTCTGTGGACTACATGTGTGACTAAACAAAGTGGTCTTTAAGTGTTTTCCGAATACAGACCAGGAAACTTTTTTGCTCTTTTTATCCGCCGGTAGAGCACACCCCACTCACGTTGACCTGAAACCAGTCCGTCTGTGCCCGTAACTTGTCGACTGATACAGTCGGCAATCTGCTGAGGAAGATACAAGATGGCTGGTAACAGTGGATAGGGAGAATAAGAGCATGCAGTCCCTTCATTACGCCAACCTTACACCTTACACGGTACAAATTAAACCTCCACAGGACACAGTAAGGTAGAACAAAATCACCTGCATGTATTTTTTTTAGCCATTCCTGCTAGAATTGCAAAGATACATGACACCTGTACGTCATTACTTATAGCTCGTACCTGTGGCTTAAAAAAATCAAAAGCCTTGAGAAACCAGTTTAATCTAGGATTGTTATGTCATGATATTGCAAATAACAAAAATCAAGTAATCTATAATCTATATATATATATATAATTATACATAACAGGCTGACATATATAACAGGTTATATATATACATATATAAATATATAATTATACATAATTGGCTAAGACATGTCCTTGTGTAGCCATGGCAACTGGCAAAAAGGTATGGAATGCGCTGCTCGTCAAACTCCTTGTTTTGGATATTTCTATCGAAAGCTTCAAGGAGAACTTAAAGACTTACGTGTTCATATCACCTGACTATGCAAGCCCAGCTACTACTACCGCATTCGATGTGTATTCAGCTATGTTTACTTACACCTTGTAAATCTTCTTATAACAAAAAATAATAATAATAGTTGCTGAATTGGGTCACCGTATGGCCACCATTTCTGGTAACCCGCATGAGTCATAACATCTTTTCCAACGCCTTCTATTTGCACTTGCTCTCAGCATTGCAATGCAGAGGCTTTCAGAGGGACGTTTGTTGACCTCCGTGGGGATGAGAACCAATAGTTTTAGAAGTATTTTTCGCTCATGAAAAAATTATTAATAATAATAATTAATAATAACAATTGATAATAATAATTACTACTACTAATAATAATTAGTAATCATAATAATAACAGTAATCTGCTCCAGCACCTATCCAACACCCTTCAAATAGGAAGCGCCCTGTCTGTTTTGAGTACTTTGGACTGGAACAATCAGAAGACGGATGGCAACCCCAAACTAAATGACAGTTCATAGACACAGTTAGCTGAAAATAGTCAATTTACTCATTAGCAGTCCGTCTATGAGTTTGTTGGCTTTATGAAGAAATAAATCATTATTAATAAAAATAATAACAAATTATAACAACAACAGTAACAATAATAATGATGATGATGATGATGATGATGATGATGATGATGATGATGATGATGATGGTGGTGGTGATGATGATGATGATCATAATAATAATAATAATAACGATAATACATTGGGCAGTTGCTCTGTAGGTCGGTGGTCTATCTAGCCAGATAGGTGGAAGATAAGGATGAACAGGGAAAAGCAAGAGACACAGTCCCCAGCAGGGATGTTTCTCCAAACTAGCACACAGATGCTCTGCACAGAATAAGCTAGTGTATAGTATTATAGCTTAAAACTCTACAAACGAGAGAGTTTCTCAAACTCAACCGATGCTTCTGGGAGTTTAAATGCATTGCTGACTTTTCCAACTTCAATATCTATAAATTTCCAGGCCAAGAAATACATCAAGTGGAACCTTAGCCCCAAAGTCCATCAACATCAGGCTCTTTACTATAATCTTATCTTATCTTATCTTATCTTATCTTATATGATTATTTATAAAGCGCCTCTCACAGCATAAACTATTCAGAGGCGCTCCCAGCGTGTCAGCCCCCAGGGAAAAGAAAGGTCTTTAGGCAGCGGAGAGAAGAAGGCGAGATCCCAAGCAATATCTTGCTACGGAGAGAGGGGGGCAGGTCATTCCAAAGGGAAGGGCCAAGGATGGCAAAAGCACGATGCTGAGCCATCGAAGTCCTTGCGCGAGGGACAAGCAGATCAAAGCGGTCAGCAGACCGAAGAGGGCGGGAAGACAGAGCAGATAGAGGTTTGCGCATTAGGTCACAGAGGTATTTAGGAGCTTTTCCCAGTTGAGTCCTAGAGACCAGGAGAAGAACCTTGTATTGGATGCGGGAAGCAACAGGAAGCCAGTGAAGTACATCAGTCATAAAGGTAGTTAAGTGAGAGAAGCGAGGAAAACGGGCAATGAGCTTGGCAGCCGCATTCAGAACAGACTGCAGAGATGAAAGGCGCGCTTTAGGGAGCCCAGCAAACAATGAATTGCAATAGTGTAAGTATGTATGTATGTGTGTGTACAATTGCAATAATGCTGATGTGTCATGTGAAATATTAAAGCCACAGGTTGTATCAGCAAGTGGTGCTTTAGACATTTTGGAGTTTATGATAATGACAAGGCAGAGAAGTCAAACTTAGTCATCAGGTAAAAAGATAATAATATTATCTCTCAGCCCAGACACGGATGAAAAGTACAGAGAGTTCTCGTTATGATTTTGCTAATAGCTGCTGAGGCTGGAAAACATGAAGGCAGATGTATCATTAGCAAAACACGTTGTCTAACATGATGATTTACGGTAGATCATTACTGTAATGCAAGAACAACAAGAGATGAATGATATGTGGAACCCTCGTGCAACAACATATTTAATCATTAATGATTAAATTTTTGTTCTAAATGACTTTACATCATTTACATTGGCCCAGGCAGCCATAGGCGTAATTTGTGGGGGGTACGAGGAGTACCCAAACCCCTCACTTTTTGGACTGGGTGGTACAGTACCCCTCACTGTTTGAACAATGCCAATCAATATTTTATTATTGTGCCTTCCCAGAGATTGCTGTCTCAGCCTTCCTTCTTGTATGTAATAAATTGGTACCCCCCACTTTTTAGACCAAACTTACGCCCCTGCAGGCAGCACTTTTTTGAGGTACTAAAAGGCACATAGCAAGTGTCTAGATACACGCACACACTAACATACACGCACACACACACACATACATACACGCATACATACATAACACATACATACATACTTACATACATACACACATGCACAGACATACATACATGTACACAAACATACATACATACTTACATACACAGACATACATACATGTACACACACGTATACATACATACAAGCAATCATACATATATGTACAGACACATACATACAAACAAACATACATCATGTACATTGTACACATACATACATACATACTTACTTACATACATACATACATACATACATACATACATACATACATACATACATACATACTTACATACATACAAACATATCACACACACACACACACATATACACATATGCATGTATACATTCATCCACGATGTACTTCTGTGGCAACAGTAGTGCAAACAAGTTAGACAAGCTCTCATCGCAAGTTGCACAACTTGAGAACTAAGCACTATTCACACGGATTTGCTATGCACACACTGCAGGGCTACATAATTCTCCAGACCAGAGTTTGCTATCGGTTAACAAGACTTTATAAGGAAGAGCTGAATAAGGTTAAGTGAGGTCACTCACTACTCACATCCATCAACATCTCTTCTCAGAGGCATGTCTTCAACCTCGTAAGCTGGTGCCCTGCACTTCATTTGTAAGTATCTCTTTAGAAATGTTGAGATTATATAATTACGAATCTCATGTTCTTGATGCTGAAGCATAATTTCAGCTGAATTGTATGCACCACAAACAGCAGTTCAAACACCGGTAAAAATAATCACGGTACTCTAAATTTCTAAAACACCACTTGAAAGCCAAGCGCAGAGCACCAGCTTATTCATGAGCGCTGATACAACATAGATGGATTTAATATTTCACAGATGCATCAGCATTTGACCCCAGCACCCGAATGTCAAAGGCAATCTGTCATCATACAACCTGCATTCAAAGCCAGGACCTCATCTCAAAGGCAGCCTGTCAACATACAACCAGCCTTCGAACCCAGGACCTCATGTCAAAGGCAATCTGTCACCCTACAACCTGCTGGACTTGAAAAGGGAACAGCAAACATCAGGCTGACACTGAATACAGCACTTGACGTTGCCCGGAGGACATACACAATGGCCAGGTCTCCCTAATGACCAAGCCCTCCTCTCTAATGGCATGGACTGTGCATCAAATTATTTACCTGACACATGTGATGGTCTTTCCCCATCTGCAACATCATAGGCGTAGACTCTGGGGGGCAGCCGGGGCACGTGCCGCCCGCCCTCCCCCCAATAATTGAGATGGACTGTACACCCAATGCAATAAGTGTAGAATGAATAACAAAATCCCCCCCCCCCAATATTTTGGACAAGTTTACACCAGTGTGCAACTCACAAAACAAGACCAACTTATTCAACTTACATTGATTTTGCAGTGTATACCTTATACATATACACATCTATACCATATGCTATGTATGGCTCCCTTAACAGATCTGTTAGGCCTGTCAGAGTCATACACACAGTCGCATAAAGAAATACAAACAAGACCACTATATCAGGTGGAGACAACATAGTGCCTCTGATAGGTTCTTCAGAGGCCTCTATAGAAATGCTCCATTACAATATAATAAAATACAATACAACAAAATCAAATACGAAAAAATGCAATAAAATAAAATACAATACACTACAATAAAATACAATACAATAACATACAATACAATCAAATATAATACAATACAATTCACAAACAAGCAACATTTGATGCCTGTGCTAACGCCCAATGCAACACAGTCAACGCAGGTCTGCAACTTACGTCAGAAGAAACTAAGCAGATAAACAAGCAGTGGAGAGCACTGCACAGGACAGACGTTTCCTCAAACTGGCTCTATATAAATGCCCTATTACATCGTCAGTACATCTGTTACAGCTATGAAATGATGAAGTGGCTCTTTAGGTACGGTACATCACAAGGGTGCACAGCCTCCGTTAGCCTAAACATGTCTCTCATTCAGAAGCAAACATCTAGCCCTGTAGAACTCTATTTGTATATGTGTGTGTGTGTGTGTGTGTGTGTGTGTGTGTGTGTGTGTGTGTGTGTGTCTGTGTGTGTGTCTGTCTGTGCATATGTGATGTATGTATGTATATATGTATGTATGTATGTATGTATGTTAACTAGTTAAGCTTTGTTATAGATTCAGAAAGAATACAATATATTATGTTAACTTCGGCCAACTTTGTGCAATATACCCGGTATGATGAATGGGTGGCCGTGCTAGTTGGGACTTGTTCCCTTTAGGTTTTCTATTCCCATTGCTTTCCTGATTTACTGAATTTATACTTGTAACACACTATCTGTTCTGCATTTGATGGAATCAATAAAAATCTATGGTTATGGTTGTGGTTATGGTTATATAATGCATGTAAGTCTATATGCCTGTATGTATCAAGGCACTTAATAGCTGTATAGTGCCCGGTAAGTGCCTCACGGAAGTATTGAAGCCGTGTGAAAATGCATGCGGAACAGAGTCAAATGCTATACAGTATGTAAGTATTTCGCCATGAAGACCAGAAGTAGACTACAGCATCAGTCAAGGACATGCCACTTACAACAGGTCTACCTTCCTTGTGCCTAACCAGTCCTCAATACCCCACACATCAGGACCCATTTCAAGGCAGGCACTCATTTCTTTTTTCAACTGGCTAGCAGAAATGCAGTCCCTTAAGCCAGCCTGACAGGAATAAAGTGTTAGCGACTTCAATTTTCTTGGCCTCAGTTTACGAAGGAAGGTGACCAGCCCTCTCCCTCGCCACTTCGAAGTGTAGTCAGTGCAATCCTTAGATCTGAGTTGTCTACGGGACACAGGTGGAGCAGAAATCTCCAAACAAATTTCGGTCCTGGCATGGATTTGAACCCCGACCTCTCGGTTGACAGTCCAGCACACTAACCACTACACTATCATATGAGCATAGATATCATACGATGATATCTATGCTCATATGACTTCTGTACTGAATTGGTTGGTTGCAAAATAAACGATTGGTTGATTGATTGATTGATTGATTGATTGATTGATTGATTGATTGATTGATTGATTGATTGATTGATACATCTCATATCCATTGTTAAGGGATACATACACACATACATACATACATACACACATACATACACACATACATACACACATACATAAGGGATACATACACACATACATACATACACACATACATACATACACACTCACACACATACACACATACATACATACATACATACATACATTCATACATACACACATACATACACACACATGCATACATACATTGTGTTCTGATACATACATACTTACATTGTTATTGGCACAAAGGCTTAACTATTGCACAACGACAGTCATCAGGAACGTAAGGTTCTAATGTTTACTTCCCAATAACTGTGGTTTATTTTCAAACCACCTGAAAATGCAATTGTTTAGAACAGTTACATCGTCAGGTGTGCACACCTTTTGACAGGTCTACTTCAAACCACTATATCAAGTTATCACAAAGATGCGTACCTGTCAACGTTTGAATTGAATAAACGTATATTGAATTGAATTGAAGTGGATTGTGGCATATGTACACATACATTCAACCTGTTCTCAGTGTTAGGCCAGCATCGTGACACCATTGTTTTGGAAGGTTATATATGCATGTCTCAAGCAATTGAATTTGCACTAACCTTGACGTAAAGTAGCTGAACGCTTATAGCAGGTGGAAACCAACACCGTGACCAAAGACTCAAAGTGGCAGTAAACTCAAGTGCTTGTAGTATCACCTCTATTGTTCATAGACCTACTTATCTGAAACTTACTTATCTAGGTAATCTTAATTTACTTATCTTCTTTTTCATTCTAACATAACATTCTCCACTTCAAAGATCAGACAGGTGGTCTGTATCAGCACATTTCTACACAACTATTCGATCCAGGCACGTGGAAAAAATGCTTCACATAGATAGAAAACAACCAGCTCCAAAACAACCCCAAGCATTCGACAGCGTATGGCATGATGCAAGGTGGACAGCTATGCAAAAGGCAGGAACACCAGTAAAGCTGAACAAGACTGTGTAAAAGATATACCATAAATCTTCGAACATTATAAAGGTAAACAAAAGATCATGGAAATCTTTGAGTGTGATAAAAGTCGATAAAGATCACGGTAAACTTCAAGTGCAATAAAAATATACACAAGACAAAAGATGACAGAAAACTTACGGACATACGCAGTGGTACATCAAGAATGCAGCCTATTACCATACCCACTTCAGCCTCTCATTCGAAGCAATAAATGGCACACGGCTGAAACAAAATGGAGATAGGAATCAAACTACAAGCAGATGTAATGAACAGTCTTCAAGTTGCTGACAACATTTTCCTACGAACTAGAATCAGAAGAAAACTACAGCACATTGCAACTTAGATTGACAACACAAATAGAATATTTGGACGACTCTTAAATGCAGAAACTACTCTGCTGAAACTAAAACTAAAACCCTACTTACTGAAAACACCAAACAGATGCCAATATATTTCAGCATCCATGGAATCCTATAGTTATACTGAACAGGTAGATCAATCGTAACCGTAATCTCCAAACTTCAAAAGCGCCACATTAAAGCCAAGCACAGGGCACCAGCCTATTCACGAGCAATTCATCTATCATGCAGGTATGATAACCGCAGTTGGTTATATAAAAAAAACACAAAGTTTAACTGGACACACGTCGTGAACATTTGAAAGAATGGCCAAGATATGCAGAAGCAAGGAAATAAGAAAGAAAACAAATGCAACGCTATATGAGACAATGATACAACCCATTTCTCAATAAGGATTAGAATACAAGACAATGGGAAAACAAGATGAGAAAGGAATTCTCACAACAGACAAGAGCTGGAGGCTAAGAAAAACTCCAGGAATCTCAAGACTATGCAAAATTATAAACAAAGATCTACTACGATACTTGGACATCCAGAAATACAAAGATCTACTACGATACTTAGACATCCAGTAATATCTCCTAAATAAAGCCCTTCAGCGAAAAATCCACCGGTTGGCCATCTGGAAGACTGCCAGCTTACCAAATCCCACACACTGCATCACGTGGTGCAAGACTGGGATGAGATAGAGAAGCGAAACAATGCGGTGACTGTGCTGGATAGAGAACATAAACACCCGATATAACAAGACTTGAACTGAACATTAGGAACAGCCTGGAACCTGACAAATGACCAAAACAATGGAGAGATCGTTTATTCCCACCCATCTCTGCTGAACGGCCGACAACGGGAACTCAGAAAGGTAATGATGATGGTGATGAACACATATTTATGCTGACGAAAATTTCATTAGTCATACATGTGTATATTTATTCAATGCTGGCACACTAACTTCCAAAATATATCATGTATGATATATATATATATATATGTGTGTGTATATATATATACACATTTAGAGTATATTGAAAAACTTCATTAATAATATATACATATATATAAAACATGCACACATATACAGCACTTTATATACATCTACTTCATATATATATATATATATATATTATATACACTTATATATATATGTATTATATAACTTGATACCCATATTGCTAATCTAATCCGTTTAGAATCCCTAATGTGAGATAATCAAATCTTTTCCAGTGACCTCTTATTCAATTTGGCTGCAGTGGATGCACTTAGGCAAAGCACAGTCTTCTGATGACTCTCGTTATGCAATAGTTAAGCCTTTCTGCCAATAACAATGTAAGTATATATGTATCAGAACACAATGTATGTATGTATGTGTGTATGTGTATGTGTGTGTGTGTATGTATGACATTGTATGTATGTATGTATGTGCGTGTATGTATGTATGTGTGTATGTGTATGTGTGTGTGTGTATGTATGACATTGTATGTATGTATGTATGTGCGTGTATGTATGTATGTATGTATGTATGTATGTGTGTATGCATGTATGTATGTATGTATGTATGTATGTATGTATGTATGTATGTATGTGTGTATGTATGTATGTATGACAGCACTTAATATAACGCATTTAAGCAACTCACAAAGGTACTGCAATATGTAAGACTGAATAGTCAATCATTCAGCTGTTGGAAAGTTCTTTATGTCTCTGTGTTCAGCTCTGAGGTCTTTCAACTCCAAGACCATTATCACTTACGAATAATCTTGACAGATGCACGACAGAAAATAGCATTTACTGTATCTAACCTTACCTTATATGTGTGATGCATTCATGACTCATTTATTGACACATCAGCATCAACATACAAGGAAGTATCACAACCAATAAAATCTAACTGTAACTTTTGCACTATTGACCATACACACATACATACACACAAACATACCCACATGTACATACATACATATATACATACACATACACATACACACATACATACACACAAACATACCCACATGTACATACATACATATATACATACACATACAAATAGATTCATCACAATCTTCACAGTCATACTTGTGTCATGTTATCCTTGCTGTATCTTGTGTCATTCTGATGACCTGGATAAAAGACTTACACTGTGCTGTTTCAGGATTATCACACTAGCCAGCTTCTCTTTCTGACTCACTAGGCTAGCCCTGGAATTGAGTCAGATTCAGATTCGTGAGTATGATTTCATATGCCCATGACTGATGCCAAGTCAATTCTACTGTCATAGAATCCTACTGCTGCCTGTCCCAGAAAGACAACCATTCAAGCATCAACATATACGGAAGTATCACATACAACATCTGGATTACTCTTTCAGTCACTTTAACAGACACTTGTACCAGTGTTCAGAGACTGTATATAAAAAATTATGATTTGTAAACCAATACAATAATACTGCATCATTTTTACCGTCACTGTGTTTTCTGTTTTAATGTTCTGTATGCACTCTCGTTGGTAAAAATGTAAGTTTCTTGTCTTGCACTAATAAGGATCACTTATTTACTTACAAACTATTTCACATGAGTGTCGCTTTACAGCAGTGGTTTCAATCTTTTTAAAGTAACGGAACCTTAAACAGAGTACTTATCTGCTCATGGAACCCAGAGTGTTTCAGCCAGAAAATATTTCAAGAAATAAACTTGTAACTTGTAATGTTGGGATAATGTTTAGATTTTAGAATGTTAAACTTTTAATATAAGTTTTTTGTATCTCTGGTGCAGGCTATTATAAATACATACTTTCCCTGGCGGTGATCTTCTTTGACAGATGGGGGTGGGGGGGGGCACCTTAGAACTGATCTGGTCAAAAAAGAGTTTTGAACTCATCTGGTCGAAACAAGGTTACACATTTTTTCGTACTCCTGAGCAAAAAAAACTTTTGACCTTTTTTTGGTGTTTCTTCGAAATGTGGGGAGGTCAGATGTATGGTGTGTTCCCCCACTCTTAAAGGTGGGGGTCTTGTCCCCCTCGACCCCCCCGGGATCGCCGCCCATGCATACTTTAGTCTAGCACTCTAGAGTAGTGCACAGAAACAATGTCAGCAAACAACAGTAGTTTACTTTATTTTGCCTGCAACTAATTCTGACAGATGGATAGAATATTTAAAATATTCTAGAACAGAATTTTAGAAATGCTGGACTGCAAGTAACTAACTTCCAAATTTAATTTGAATTTGAATTATCCTTAAGAGAGTAGGCCTACTAGTCACTACTGCCGTTTTACCGAGGAACTTTCGAACTTAACTTTGACATTCAGGGCACAACGTAGGTGGCTACTACGGGTACTCCCTGTTACAGGAGTGGTGGTAGGGGACAAGTGTCTCTGATCACTACCCTCTCCAGACCTACCTCCCGCGTTAATGGGTAGTGGGACACTCGTCCACCGAGTGCCTTTATATAGCTTCCATCGCTAGTTTCAAGTAGGCTGTAGTGAGCCCACTCCTTCCTCCCCTGAGGTCGTGAATTCCAGATTTCGCCCTGCACACAACAGAAGGACACTCTTCGAACCAACAAGTTCACTTACAGGCGGCCGCATAGCTTTCTCCGGTCCACTCTCGGGGACCTGCCTCCCTCCCCTTGGGTGACACTCTCTCGCGGTCCGACCAGCGGTAATGGTATGTGCCAGCCCTCCGCCCCGGATTACATACAAGGTTCTACGAGACGGCCAGTGAACAGGGTGAATCACAACTGCACCAAGTGGTTGGCACTCTGCCCGACCCGAGGTCATCTCAGCAATTCAGGGCTGTTGTCAGCACATTCTCCCTCTATCCTAATAGGCCGGGGGGGGGAATTAAATCAATTCGACACCAAGAGGGCTGGCTATCTCAGAGCGTCTGGTTAGCCTAGTCCCACCGTTTACCCAAGCAAAAACTAAATGCTAACATAAAATGCAACAAATGCCAACAATACATTCCCGTAATATTATTTTAACATAGGGACCGTCCATAAATGACGTCAAGCACCTAAGGGAGGGAGGGGGTCAGAAATTTGTGACGTGTGACACGAGAGGGGGTTTTAATAAATGTGATGTCACATCAGGTCTCTTTAAATTTAACAATAATTTAATTTTAACAATAACAGCACGAATTTGGAGTAATTTTCATTATTAATTTTTTATTATGTAAATAAGTAATATTCGGTCAATTTTTTGATTACTTCAATATTTATATATATGGTCACCGTCAGATTTTATTCATAGCACTATTAAATAAATAAATTTATCTTTAATCCCTACATGTCAATAGCCTAGGACTGATAGTGATCCAGTAATTTATTATATGTCTGTGGTTTGAAATAAATATGTTCACTTTTTATAACATGGACTACTCAGAATATTATAATAATATTTTGAACATCTGTATAATTGGTTAGATGATGAATATTTTCAAGTTAATTTATTAGCTAATTTCAGCTTTCCAAAATCCATTTTAATACACGACTTTCTCGTTACAACATCAGAGTGCAGCGCCAAATTAAATACTTATTGGAATGACAGTCAATGTGATTTTAAACATGTTTTATTATCAAAATGGAAATTTGGTTTTTAGGGTGATGGGCAGAACTTTGTGACGTTATTTTGATGGGGTGTTACTTTTTGTGACGACATGTGATGAGGAGGAGAGAGGAGTAAAAATCGGCCAAAATCGCGTTACGTCAGTTATGGATGGCCCCATAGAATCGGGTCTAGCATAAACGACTGAAAGCTGAGAATTCTCATCACTTTGTGAATTCTCATCATTTTGTGAATTGTCATCACTTTGTGAATTCTCATCATTTTGTGAATTCTCATCACTTTGTGAATTCTCATCACTTTGTGAATTCTCATCATTTTGTGAATTCAGTTCGTGTTTTTGTAATTTAAAAATGCTGCGCGGAACCCCTGGTCGACACCGGCGAACCCCCGGGTTCTGCAGAACCCTGGTTGAAAACCACTGCTTTAGAGGATCACAGAAACTATCGTTTCACACCTTATGTATTACTTACATGGTACTACAAAAGCAAAAGTGTCGGATTAGATAAGTGAGACAGTAGGTGGTGTCAACATTCATATATAACACAGGTCACTTGTCAGAAGGTTTTAATTGTCGTTGGAGCTTACATAATAACGACACAAACAGATCTGATCCTTGGAATATGATCTGATATCACCATATAACGCACAAGACATCAACCGATGGCAAACCAACACCTTCAAACCCTAATATCCAGAGTGAATAATTTCAGGTCATTTGAATACTTTCCCTAACGTGCAGAGTTGTGTTCTTAGTCAGAGCACAGGGCAGGCAAAGTAGCTATATGAACAACAGCATGGACTAACACTAGGGAAAGTTAGAAGAGTAACAACACTAATAGTATCTGTATGCAAATTCGTATCAGCAACAGCAAAGTATCTTTTAACTCAGACAACGGAACCTACCGACATTTACTACTTAACCTACTACTCAGCACACTGTAGCAGAAGAAAATTCCTGTATTATAGTGAAACTTCAAAATTAATGAATCTGTAGTAGTTAATGAACCTCTAAAGAGTAATATTACAAGCAACTAGCCCACAATACGTCTCAAACCAACTCTGAATCAAACCACAAGAAGTGACTATTACCACCAGACAAACACTGCTCAGAACACGAGCCGAAAAAACAACAAGACACAAAAAACTTACAACAAATGCCCTAGAAATCCACTTATTCCATTTCTTTTTCGGAGAAAACTGTACAAACCAGTATCCTCAGTACCGTGTAAAATAAACGGCGTGCAATACGCCAACCAAGTACAACAACGCTGCGAACAAACGGCTTACAAGAGCGTTAAGCCTACCGAACGGACAGCTGTCCTTCCAATACACCAACAACTCAATACGGTGGTAAGCTGCATATGCAAGTGCGTTGGTTGAAAAGAGGCATTGCTGTGGCGTATGCATGACTGATTGCTCAGCAGTGAATGCCTGAGTAAAGCTGACGCTCTGCGTCACAGCATTGCCCACAACGAGCAAGAACCCGGTCCATCAAGCGGAACGGTCTCTGCCCACGGCCTGTCTGCCACCCAAAACACGAACACGAGCAGTCTACACCACGACAAAAGCTGACAGAGGCACCCCCTCTGAGGACAGGACTAGAGAGAAGACTACCCAAACACCTACAAATCTGCAGAAGGCGTACAGCGTTACAAAGTTTCTGCCAGGTTTGGAAGTCGTGATGGGTTTTGAGAGACATAAACATGGCTGACTTAACACCAGGACTTCAAATAGTTGGCCAAATAATTAGCACGAAAATACAGACCAAGGTATATAATGAATGTTTAAAAAAAACTTTTAGGTGCACATACAGCACCAATGATGAAATCCAAGCTCCAGCTGATCGACAGTGACAGTTGTGATGGGCAGAGGATGCGTCATGACACGGAAGCGTGACTGAACACAAGGAAGTCAAGTTCTTGTGAAAATGACACAAGATAGCACTGAACATAACATAACATACATTTTGAACATACTACTTAAAATGTGCTATATGAGTACCTAGATACATGCATACATACCGTACATACATACATACATACATACATACATACATACATATATACATACATATATATATATACATACATATGTATACAGACACAGAAGACGAAAAGCAGTCCCTTAAGCTAGACCCAAGGCAACCATGGGTATGAAGTGTTAGCAACTTCCTTTTCTTAGCCTCGGCATATGAGGGTGGGTGATCAGTCCTCTCCCTCGCCATCTCATATTCCACCAACAGTGTGCGGTCATTGTACTCATTATAGATGAGCTGGCTAGGGGCACAACTGAAGCAGAAATCTCAAACCAAATTTCTGCCCTTGCAGAGGATTTGAAACCCGACCTCTCGATTGACAGTCCAGCATGCTAACCATTACACCATCGAGTGCCCTCACACATAGATTCATAAATATATACATACTTTTTTATGTTCACATAATATCAGTTCAAAAGTACAAGCTCCAAAGTAAAACAATGCAATACAACAAAGAAGTTACAGTTAATAGTATTTACTCACTTGCAGTTCCAGTCTACTTAGCCCCAGTCCGATAAAATCCAACAGTTCACTGAATACCAGACACACTGTATAGATTCTTGGGTAGACACACTAATTGATAACAACTCATTAGTTAACAGAACTGCATAAGCCCAGTTTAGAAACTTGTCCGTGTTACAGAATCCTCACCCATGCAATGCTGGTCCTTTGTATATTAATAGCAGTAGGCTGCAACTGTGTGACACTGCAGGCATGCTAACAGGTTCATGCAACTCTAAGCTATTTATAAGCACAAAGCCTGACAAGCCCCATAGTTAACATAGGTCTTAAAAAGCAACAGCACAATGTCTAGGCTGATGAGCCCCATGGTTAGCATAGATCTTCAAAAGCATCACCTTACTGTCTAGGCTGACAAGCCCCATGGTTAGCACAGATCTTAAAAAGCAATGCTTAATGTCTAGGCACTTCAAACCAGTACTTAAAGCTAACCATTTGAGAAGCACAGAAATAAAAAGGAAAACCAAGACAAAACTAAACAAGATGATGATACAAACCATTTTCCTGTAGAGATCAATGCTGCATAATCCGTATTAAGCATTAAGCAAGATAGGACAAGAATACTCAAAGCAGAAATAAATCGACCTTGGAAAAATTGCAGGGATTTCAAGACTACGGAAAACTAGAAATTATAACATAAGACAGTCATTACGTATCCAACAAACTCTGCTAGACAAAGTCGCTCGGCAAAGATTCCGATGGTTCAAACATGTAGTTAGAACGACAGCTGATCGACTTAAACACAATGCAAGACTCGAAGGAAAAAGAAACAAAGGCAATACAAGATAAGGATGGCTAGACCATATAAATGAGGACATTTACTACACTTGCACTAACACTGAGAGGAGAACTGGACGTGACAAATGACTGAGAACAATGGAGATCCTTATTCGTACCATCACAACGAAATGGTTGGTGTCAGGAACTGATGATGACAATGATGATGAAAAGTATGATATAATGCACACACACACACGCACACGCACACACACACACACACACACACACACACAACAAGTTGGATTTTATATTAATCAGTCTTACCCAAACATTGAAATTTGAACTGTAACACAATAACATCAACAGTGCGATGATTAGCATTATCTATATGCATGAGCTGATGACATAATTGATGAATTTACAGCACTACAGTTGCTCTACTTATGTTGATTAATATGTTCTCATGGGTAGCTATCTAGATCAGCAGTGTTTCTTAAACCTGTTCAGGCTAGGGATGTGCAAACCGATTTGCTGCATCCGTGGACAGTCCAGCAGCGAATTACTACACTACCGGACAGTGAATGACCAAATGAATGAATAAATAAACGTAGCAACAACAGAATGATAGACTGGTCATGTTGAATGACCACAGATCAGCATGCTGGACAAGGCGACTTCAAAATAGTTGGCCTAAAACAGCTCTGCTGGTTGCAGGTAGATAAATCAGAAATCCCTTTCTCCCACGAGACTGGACTGAACTCCGAAAAGCTTCGTGGAATCAACTGCACCGAGCATTATCGAAGTACGACAAAACAGTGCAATTCCCTGACTGCAACATGATCTGCAGTGGGGTTTGTGGAGATAATTGCAATTAGGATCAAATTATCGCTAACAGTCCTCGGAGGATATCCGCAGTGGACAACTAATTGCAACAAAACCAGGTTGTCTGGAAACAGAAACATGTTTTCTGTATGAACAGTCAGCTCCCCTAACGCTATCCCACCCCACGAAAAAGGGTCACATGTAGGTTCTTGCTGCTGGGCTAGCAGCAATAATTACAATTTATTGCAGCCAAAGCCCAGGAGGTAATGGTGTATTTTGTATGAGGCTTGTAATTAGCTATGTGGGAGCTCCATCCATCTGTACCACTGACCTAATACTTGGCATTTTAAATTGGACCATAACACATCAACAAGGCATTCGACATCCATTTTCAAAATGTATTTCTTTGGAAATTAACAGTATAATAGCCTAAGCAGAAATGCCTAACGTGGCAGCCTAAACCTAGGCTATAGGAAACGTAACTGTATCCACAGATGTAACTAGTGCCTTTTCAAACAAAACTTATCTGAGGTGCTCAGAGGAATATGGGACAAAACAAATCAGCATAAACCTAATTCCTCTGCTTAAAAGATAGCCTAACATAATAGCTTAACATGACATCCTCATCAGATACTCTATATCTGAGGGCAGTCCAACAGCAGAATCTTGATTTCGGTAGAGGTGAAACTGTCAAACTAAGATTCACATCATTTCCGACCAGTGATAATAGCCAAAAGTAGGTCGTGCATAAATATTCTTTAATTAGGTAAGCAAATATTGTTTCAATACGGCCCAACGCGAAATGGACAATTGTCAATAATGAAAGTGGCAATTCCAGTACAGATGGAGCAACCAGGTCCCAACACTGGCCTAAAGAATGATCAGCAACACAACTCTAAACTTTAAACAAGTGGCCATTGATAGTCAAATATTTTCACCAGCACAGCAGACTACTTCAAATACACCCGCAACTTTTTATAACAATCTTTGAAAGCCATATCAAGAACCAAATTATAAGCGTTGTACTATAACTAGTTTAACTGCTGTAGGTTAATTAATTCTGAGATACATGCGGTGGTGAAGGATCTCACCCAATCAATACAATGAAAAAAGGAGCAGGGTCAAGGCCATACAGTTGTTCTAGAAATGTGTTTACATTTACATTTGTATCAGAATTTGTGCTACGATGAAGCCGTTCAAAATGACTCTAGGAACTATTAACTAGTAGGGTATTCATGACACTTCTGAGAATCATAAATAGCTACTTATGTCTAGACAAGCATGCACAAATGTCCAGTTCCGCGGGACGACCTTTTTTTCTTATGTAAAAACTAAGATTTTGGGTCACAATTCAATTCCATATACACTGAAACCTGACAAGCATCTATTATATATACACCAGTTTAATGCATTCTAATGACTGTTACAGTGCACTCTAACGCTACAGTATTCTTTTCAAATGATTTAAAACTGCTGACACTTTCAGTAGGCGATACAATGTGATTTGATATGAAGTAATGTAAGTTAGTCATGTGATTTGTGCGACATGCTGTGTGATGCAAGTTTAAACTTGTGCAATGTATTACATTGCAATGGTGACACCCTCAACTGGCAGGCTGGCTGACTTATAACTGACCAACTGACAGGAATTTGGAATTTGACACCTTTGCTATGCATACTGAGTTTGCCTAGCAGTGACCACTTTGCTATGCACTGAAAGGGAGGACACAGGGCACACTTTGAGACCTAGATTGCATCCGTTTGCCCTTCCTATCAAAGACAATAGGAACTTTCTGGCTCGGATGACGTATAAAAACAGTCACTGATAGTAATCATTTTGATTTGCATGACATTTTAAAAACGTGTTAATTGGCATACAATCAGTACCCAAGTACCGGTACCCAAGGGAATTGTACCTCATTGCGTTCTGTCAGTGAGAATTTATGAATAAACGAAGATATAACAACTGATGCTTTAATAATCATTACAACAGTGCCAATGAAATTCTCAAATTATTATTTATTATTGGTATTATTATTAAGATTCTAATAATGATGGATCACAGCAGGCTAAAATTTACAGCAGCGCATTCAACGCTAGTAAAATGAAATTTAAGTTGAATTTCCATTTTTTTCAAAGTTAATTTGTCCTAATTTTTTACCTTCAAATTAGTCTTGCACTTTTCTCCACTCTTATTCCCACTTGTGGCATCACACGCTTAGATTTTTTGCTGCTCATGACTCCACAGCGTGGTAAATATCACTTTGCAATTATTAATATGGAACAGACATAAAATGTCTTAGAACTGGTCAAGGCAGAGCTTTGCCCTATGTATCAATCCAAAACAAATATGGGCAATCATGTACAATCGGGGTGCCTAATCTTAGCCCTGAATTTTAAAATTCAGCTTCCACTCGCAGGTATAGCTTTTTTCGACGCACAAATACATAGGCTACACTGACCCTAACCCTAAGCCCTAACCGACCCTCACGACGCTTACCCTGACCCTAACCGACCCTCACGATGCAAAGACACCAACCCAGATAGTAGGCCTACATAGGCACCCCGATTGTACATGTTCGCCGAAATACTGCCCTTATATCGAGCATTAAATGTCAGTAACTTGTATACACCAGTTGAAATGCCGATCGGCAGGTACACTTCTCAGACTAAATTCCGATCTCCATGTCACTGTTTTGTCATTTTGTAATCTTACTCATCCTATTTATCTCTGCTATCATCCTTGTCACAACAATCATCATCATCGATCTAGAAATTAACGTCTACCTCGCTGTTTTTCTCCATTTCTCTTCACTCGGCCCTAATATATATACACACGCACATTCTCGCTAAACGTGACCGAATGTAAACAATGTGCACTTGGGCACGTCTCAACTTCAAATGCCGATGCCGCCTTATGCTCTTCGTTTTCTCTACTTCTCACTTTACCTGATGCACATGGGACTAACTGCAACAGTAAATGCGCTGAAACTAGAGAGAAATTTGAGAACTAAATAAAATAAACATACCATATTGCCAGTATAACACAATCCCTTTGATCAATTCTATATCGGCTGCGTTTCTATGCTACCTTCACCGACATTGCTCTCGCAACACAAGCTGGTAATCGATCGGGTTGATATAGGAACGCATCCTTAATTAATTATTTTTGCTCAGAGAGGAGTCGGCTCATTTGGAGGTTTGCCAAGAATCTATAAATACAAACATAATGTCGATTCCTTGGAGGTTTGCAGAGAACGAAAGAGGAAGAACGTGGTTGTTGGATGACTCGATGAATCTGTAGTGGATCGGTTTAACCGATATCGAACCGATATCGCGATATTCAGCCAAAAACCGAGACCAAACCATCAACCCAATCAATATAGGCCTACGTCGATAAACCAAACCCACAAATACTGAAAACCGATAATAAAGTGACATAACCGGAAAGTCGATATGCACAGAATACAATTATATGTCAAAATATATTAGTTTATCTATAAATTAGCCTAGGGCCTATCTATGCGCGCGCTGTAATAGAAGTTGAGTACAAATGCGCGTTTGAAAGCTATAGGAGTCTAGGCTAGTTGTTTTTACATAAACGCTATATTTTCTTCTAATTGTAACTCTGGACTGACTTGGGTTTTCTGAAAAAACACACGCGTACATGTACTTGCTCTATAGTCTATAGCATTAAGTATTACAAGACATAGTTAGCCTTAAAAATGTCAAAAATGGACTCTATAGTGGTTCCTCCAGTGAAGGCTTCATTTGCAATATGCTGGTCTATTTCCGGATTGTGTACTCTGGACTTGTAGAATTAGAAATTTGTGGAATTCGCCTGGTTTTAGCCTTTAGATGAACGATAATACAGAGATTTGCAAAGCATATATCCCTATTTCGTTCACGTTCGCTGTTATATGCTATAGCTATATAATTTTGCTGTTTGTATTATGGGTAACTTTCTGAAACGTAAGAAAACAGTGCTTAGGCCTATCCAAACTAGCACCAATTACGGACAGTTTTTGCAAAGCAAAGCAAGCACATCCTTCTCGCTGACATTACTAGGGCCTATAGCTTTTGGCGAAACCGATGTTATTCATTTCTTTTAAAAATGACTGTGTTCCATAGTTATTGCACGGAGTTAATAACAATTTATTTAGTGTTACTTTTTATATTATAATAGTCCTCAGCGTCATAAATAAGCAAGCGTGTATTGTGGAAATAGTCTATCTGCCTGTTATTTTTTATTAAATTTTAAGAATAGGGGCCTAAATTTTACTTTGTAAATAGTGGGATCCGCGAGCTATGCCTAGAAAAAATAGGGGTCCCTGGTCCAAAAAGTTTGAAAACCTCTGGCCTATGACGCAAGCAGGCTTGATAAATTTTTTAATTCTTGAGCTTTGTTAAATGACTGTTCATATTGAAAGCCGGTCTTAGTCTTGCGAGACCAAGACCAAGACTTTTGGTCTCAAGACCAAGACTTTGAACCTCAAGACCAAGATCAAGACTTTTGGTCTCAAGACCAAGACTTTTAAAAACGAACTCGAGTGCATTCGAGACCGAGACCTTGGTCTCGAGGACAACAAGACTGGCTTAATCGGATGTTATATTGCACGTGGATATTGTTTAAAACAGTTACTTAAATATGATAACTTGTCTCAGAAATGCTTCCTCGCCAGGATGCTATACAAAGTCTTTTTGGTATCTTTTGTATCTTTTATGTATCCATTCATAATAACTTTTCTCTTAATTGGTTACAATGTTTGATTGTTATATGTTATACGAAGTTATATCCTGTAATATTATCTTTTGTACAGCGCTTTGCGGTCACTAGCGCTTCTTAATAAAGAATATACTTACTTACTTAATCATCTGCAAACGTCTACATCATTCTATACTTACTGGTCCTTGCAGCATACCTAAAAATAGCATGATTGTTGCTTCCGGTTGACTTGTTGATATTTTCGCATGCATTTTGGCACATGGTTATTGAATTTATTCTGAAAAATTAGTTTGAAGCTATGAGAAATGCATACCGGTTTCGGAGCGTTTTAGGTGACACAGACGACAAGTTTTCATCTGCGGACGATGACATTGTTGGCACTTACCAATTTGTTTGGAATCAGCCTGGTGCTCGATGTCTGTTGGATTCGGCATTGCTGAATGATGACAAAGTTGGAGACGTTAGCTAAATTGTTTTATTTTCTTTTTCTTTTGTGTAAATTACTTGATAATTGTGAAGAGTAAAAGTATTGTGATTTTAATATGTTTATTGAAAACCTAGTAATAGTTGTAAAGATATGCATGGTTTCATGTGGCCCAGGACTTTTACTTGTTTCGGAGTGGCCCCATACTTGGTTGGGAGTGCCCCCAAGGACCTATACTTAAATCTGGATGTAGTACAGGACCTATACTTATTTTGGAGTAGCCCATACCCTATGCTTGATTTGATGTGACCCCATGACCTGGGTGTGGACCCATGGACCTGTGCTTGGTTTGATGTGGCTCAGGGCATACACTTGGCTTGGAGTGACCAAATCCCACCTTCTCAGGACTTGCATTGTGTGGAAGTTGATCCAGGAATAGTAGACGGCAACTCCTTTGATGCATTGTCCTAAGTCCATTCGTCCACTCCATACGTATGCATTACTCAACTACTCATGTATAATTGTATTGTATTGTATTGTATTGTATTGTATTCGGATATTTATAAAGCGCTTCTAGCGGGAGGGCCATTCAGAAGCGCTCCCAGTGCGATAGACCCCGAGAGAAAAAGCAAGTTTTAAGAAAGGTAAAAGAGGAAGAGACGCTACCTGAGAGAATAGAAGAACGAACAAACGGAGGAAGCCCATTCCAAAGAGCAGGGCCAATGGAAGCAAACGACCTAGATTGAGCCAGTGAAGTCCTGACACGGGGAACGAGGAGGTCCAAACGGTCAGATGAACGAAGAGGACGAAGAGAAGCCGCAGAGTGAGGGCGATGAAATAAGTCACATAAATATTTTGGAGCGAAACCAAGCTGAGCCTTAGAGACAAGGATGAGGACCTTAAATTGGATGCGGGCAGAAAGCGGGAGCCAGTGGAGTTCTTCTGCCATAAAGGTGGTGATATGAGAGAATCGAGGAAGACGGGCAATTAATCTAGCAGCAGCATTGAGAACGGACTGAAGAGGAGCAAGACGGACTTTGGGAAGACCAATGAGGAGGGAATTGCAGTAGTCAAGTCTAGAGCAGACAAATGCATGGACAATTGAAGTGAAAATTGGAGATGACAGAGAGCGACGGATAATACGTATGAATGCATGTATGTATGCATCCGGCTATCTGTAAAATGCCTTTTAAGACCCGGACAAGGGCTAATAACAGACAATAAACTAATCAAAGGGCCCAGCCTAGTATAGTTACCATACAGAAGTTACACACTTGCTACCAGCAACAGGCAAGCAAGACACCAAAGACAGTGTTTAGGCACGCTCAAATTGGAAGGCAACTTGTAGGCCAGCTGGTCAACTGGAAGGCAATTTGTAGGCAAGCTGGCCAACTGGAAGGCAATTTGTAGGCAAGCTGAAGTCTACTAGAAGGCAATTTGTAGGCAAGCTGAAGTCAACTACAAGGCAATTTGTAGGCAAGCTGAAGTCAACTAGAAGGCAATTTATAGGCAAGCTGAAGTCTACTAGAAGGCAATTTGTAGGCAAGCTGAAGTCAACTACAAGGCAATTTGTAGGCAAGCTGAAGTCAACTAGAAGGCAATTTATAGGCAAGCTGAAGTCAACTAGAAGGCAATTTGTAGGCAAGCTGAATTCAACTGGAAGGCAATTTGTAGGCAAGCTGAATTCAACTGGAAGGCAATTTGTAGGCAAGTTGAAGTCAAGTGGAAGGCAATTTGTAGGCAAGCTGAATTCAACTAGAAGGCAATTTGTAGGCAAGTGTCTGGCAAGCAGTAAACCATACAAAGGGAACCAAAAAACCAATATGAATATTAATCTTATTTTGTACTAATAACAATACTTATTGGTCCTAAATAATGAAATCTGACAATTGCCTGCATTTAATTCTAATATTTGAAATTGATGCTGACGAGCAGAGCTATATATCCTCTCCCGATCGTTACCTATTTGGTATCGTGCCGGGTCAGTATGTATGTATGTATGAGGTCACTAGATATAGCGCATTCTAAGTAACTCAAAAGCGCTGTAATCAATGACAGTGGCTTCACACTCTGTGCACACAATACAACTGTATTTGATATTGCCCTCCTTCCAAACTTCAGAAGTGCAATAAGTAAGAGGCGATAGAACATAGATGGCGCTGAGCAGTTGTGAGTGAAGGACTTGCTCAAGGTCTCTAAACAGTGACTGACAAGTGAAGGCTCGAACCCGTACTCTCCGTGTTACAGGCCATGCACTCTAACCATTTGGCTAGTGAAGGTAGCAACAGAAAGTAAGGCAGAACAAAGTAAGAACGGAAGAAATACAGAAAGTATTACAGAGCCTTAACAGAACACCACAGTGCGATCACTCCTCAATGACATGCACAAAGACAACATATTTTTTGAACAAACTATTTTTTTAAGGAACAAAATGTTTTGCAACTGTCTCACATGAACTGAATCTTGCAACTGTCTCACATGAACTGAATTTTGCAACTGTCTCACAAGAACTGAATCTTGCAACTGTCTCACATGAACTGAATCTTGCAACTGTCTCACATGAACTGAATTTTGCAACTGTCTCACAAGAACTGAATCTTGCAACTGTCTCACATGAACTGAATCTTGCAACTGTCTCACAAGAACTGAATCTTGCAACTGTCTCACATCAACTGAATCTTTGCAACTGTCTCACATGCACTGAATCAAGTCCTGACCAGAGAGAGAGACGGAAGGATGATCAGTATGAGCAGAGTGGCTGGATGTTGAAGAGGCATAGGTATTTTGGGTGGGAGTATTGTATTTTGTGTTTGGTAGTTGGAAGTGGATGATTCAAGAGGGGACTGACCTTTAGTGTGGAAAGTGCAGCGAAAAGCAAAGCGCCTGGGAAAAGGTGGAAGATTACAAAACAGAAAACAATACCTAAAGTTTACCGCTAAACCTAAATAAATCATACCAGCGGAAAATGGGACAAGGCGGAAGACAAGAAGACAGGAAATAATACCTAAAATTTACCCCTAAACCTAAAGAAACAACGACAATACAAGTGATGGCGATGAAGGAATGACGGAGATGAGTGATTATGATTGGCACCGGGCCGCCTAATACCAGGCGCCTATTTCATCCCACGCCAAGGCCAAATACGACGCCACCACCACTACCACCGACGCCACCACCACCGAATCCACCACCACCACCACCGACGACGTCACCACCAACACCGACGTCACCACCACTACCAGCGACGCCACCACCGACGACGCCACCACCATCACCGACGACGTCACCACCACCACCACCGACGCCGCCATCACCACCGACGACGTCACCACCACTACCACCGAAGCCACCACCACCGAAACCACCACCGCCGAAGCCACCACCGCCGACGCCACCACCGCCGACGCCACCATCACCGACGCCACTACCACCGACGTCACCACCACCGCCGCCATCACCACCGACGCCACTACCACCGACGCCACCACCACCGACGCCACCGACGTCACCACCACCACCACCACCGACGCCGCCATCACCACCGACGACGTCACCACCACTACCACCGAAGCCACCACCACCAAAGCCACCACCGCCGACGCCACCATCACCGACGCCACCACCACCGACGCCACCACCGCCGACGCCACCATCACCGACGCCACCACCACCGACGCCACCACCGCCGACGCCACCATCACCGACGCCACCACCACCGACGCCACCACCACCACCACCGACGCGGCAACGCCACCACCGCCGCCACCACCGACGACGCCACCACCGACGACGTCACCACCACCACCGACGCCACCACCACCGACGACGTCACCGCCGACGACGCCACCGACGCCACCACCACCACCGACGCCACCACCACCGACGCCACCACCACCACCACCGACGCGGCAACGCCACCACCGCCGCCACCACCGACGACGTCACCACCACCACCGACGCCACCACCACCGACGACGCCACCTCCGACGCCACCACCACCGACGCCACCACCGACGCCACCACCACCACTACCGACGCCACCACCACCGACGCCACCACAACCACTACCGACTCCACCACCACCGACGCCACCACCACCACCGACGCCGCCAACACCACCGACGCCACCACCACCGACGCCACCACCACCACCGACGCCACCACCACCACCACCACCACCGACGCCACCACCACCACCGACGCCCCCACCACCACCACCGACGCCACCACCACCGACGCCCCCACAACCACCGACACCACCACCACTAGCGACGCCGCCACCATCCAAAAAAATCCCCGTTTGAGGTGCCAACCGTAAACTCCAAAGCTAAGCGCAAGCACCAGCTTACTCACGAGCGTCGGTACGTCGTATCAGAGGTAATTAGCTGCCCAGAGAGTGGCCCAGTGGAGGTCCAAGTCCAGTTGACAGGGAGTCAGAGAGCGAAGACAGGGCAGCCGCCATGACGGTTTTCGCTGAGCATGAGCAGGCAAGGAAGGAAGATGATCGGGTAAATTCGGTAGGAACTCTCAAAGAGCGAGGCTCCAAATTGCGTGGAAAACGTGAGAAGTGACGAGTAACGCAACCTGAGGAAGACGACGGTATTGGCAGACGAACCGAGACTGGCGGAATTCACAGGAAAATTCCGTTCCACAATAATTGAGGTGCAGAACCAGGTGCAGAACCGGTTGTTGAACTTGAGGCAAGAGAGTGGGATAGTGGGATCATCAAGCAGTGGCTGGATGGTGAAGAGTTAGCAAAGGTACTTTGGATGGGAGTATTGTAGTGTGTGTGTTAGTTATGAAAGCAGGTCAAAATCTGATGTTGTTAACACGTCGCTCGCACACAAAACAACTAACGACTCATAATATTGTAGTTTTCTCTTTAAATTTATTTACACACCAAAGACCAATTAAAATGATCACACATCTAAATAAGT
Source organism: Allolobophora icterica (assembly GCA_963556255.1). Lineage (NCBI taxonomy): Eukaryota > Metazoa > Annelida > Clitellata > Crassiclitellata > Lumbricidae > Allolobophora > Allolobophora icterica. Next base: position 12,750,402 of record OY744616.1, read on the forward strand.
GTATGCAGAAAACATAAAACATAATTTACACAACTCTTACACTTCAGTTTACAAAAAGACTTCAGAACTTTTTTTATACAACTCAATAATGCAATACAACTGTAATTTGATAATGCCCTCCTTACTACGTTCAGAAGTGCATACTGAAGCCGGGCAAATTAAGAGTCTGTCACACGTACACTGGAAAAGGTAAGTTTTCAGTTAAGAGTGAAAGACAGTCTGGCTAAGGAAGTTGCGAACAAGAGGAGGCAACATGCTTTCTAGGGATCCACCGGAAATCCCGTTTCCGGAACTATTCGCCTCGGCAAATACTGTAGACGCAAATAGTTGCAATAAAATTTTTCTTTGAAAAAATGTTTTTTCTTTAAAAACTTATTCAATAAACTTACGTATATAAAATTATAAATGTTCAGCCTTAAAACATCCATTGAATTCAATTCCATTTTCTTGAAATTATGTCAATTTATTGAATTTAATGCAATTTTAGAAAACTTCACAACTGCACAGAAATGACTAAAATTCAAAATGTATCAGTCACTTATTACAAGTACACAAATTTATTTCAATAATTTTTTATTACATGAAAATGTGAAGCTTCGCATATGGAACAAATGGTACCCGGTTCATTTCCGGATCCAGCAAATAGTACATCCAAATACTTGGATTCGGTACTCGGTGGAAAATGTCTTTCCGGTGGACCCCTAATGCTTTCGAACACACCTTTGTCCAAAGCAACATGCCTGTCAGATTTAAGCTAAGAAATAAAAAATTTCTCTGCATTCCATGCAAGAGGCCATTCACTGAACTCACCAGAAGCCTGTTTCTTCCACTAGTATGACAGCGATTCATTTGACTGAATCATCTGTCACACTTGGCAGATGAAACAGGTAGAACTTACAGCAATTTTAATAACGTCTGTAATTTTTTGGCCACTCTTTAAAACAGAATATTCAAGCAAAAATCTGCAGCTTCAGAATTACTCATTCCAATCTTTGCACAGATATGCAACATGTCTTTCTCCAAACAGCACCCTTTGGATCATCCATAAAGGACGTCCGCAAAATATGACCTACTTTGGACTCTTTCCCTCTGTCTGCGTTTGACCTTACCCGCCCCCTTTGCAGACGTCCGCATGCCAAAGCCAATGAACGGTCACTATATAAAACGTGTACGTTTACATAGCTCTTACAATTCCTGTCCCCCTCTGTCCTGAACAATGAAATATCAGCCTGTCAGAACAAAACTTCCTCTCTGAGGCAATCAAGAAGAAACTCAATACTCAATGACCATGTTAGTCCTTTAAAGTTTTCAAGCCCACAGTATATTAAAGTTCTAGCACACGGCATGAAGTTTTAGACAATCACTTCACTGCCTTTTCGTCTCTTGGGAAAGGTTGAAAAAGGAGGTGTTTACAAAACTTTCAAATTTTGAAATTGTGATGGGGACGTCCGTACTGTACTGGTCATGACCCCCTCCCCTTGTTCGAATTTTAATGACCCTCCCTCCCCTCATTGCGGACGTCCTTTATGGATGACCCCTTTGCAGAGGATCATTTGGCCATGCTGTATTGCGTAAGGTAATAGCATCCTCTAGATGGAAATCTCAGTGGATGAAAATCTCTGCTGCAAACCGTCATATAACTGTCTTCCCAAGGTCCATGTTACGCCTCTTCAGTCTGTAATTGTAACCGAACACTTATAAAGCGCCACTCAGATCAGCGGCGCTCTCAACCCGCATCAATGCCAGCACCGGCAAAAAGTAAGGTTTTCAGGTGTCTACGAAACTGCTGCTGCTAGACTGATTGCCCGTCTTCCTCAGCTCTCTCATATCACCATCTTTATGGCTGAAAAACGTCACTGGCTCCCGCTTTCTGCCCACGTCCAATTCAAAGTCCTCATTCTTGTCTTTAAGGCTCAGCTTGGTGTTGCTTCTAAATATTTATGTGAGTTAATTCTTCACCCTCCCTCTGCTGCTTCTCTTCATTCCTCTGACCGTCTGGGCCTTCTGGTTCCCCATGTCAGGACTTGGCACAATCCAGGTCTGTTGCTTCAATTGGCCCTGCGCTTTGGAACGAGCTTCCTCCTTCTGTTCATTCCTGTATTCTCGCTAGTAGTGTCTCTTCCTCCTTTGCCTTTCTTAAAACTTGTTTTTTTCTCTCTCGGGGTCTCTCGCACTGGAAGCGCTTCTGGTTTAGCTCTGACGCTAGAAGTGCTTTATAAATGTACGAATACGATACAATATTTGGAAAAACTGACTTCTGAAGCTCCTAAATTTTGTGTCATCATTATCTCCTGGCAGAATAATTTGAACAAGGGCAACTTCTTTGCAAGACTTCCAACTACAGATCCATGGATGCATGAATGTTGCAACCCGAGGCGAGGATGAAACGCCAACACTAGAGAACGTCTCTTCACACCGATTGCATCCTTCTACTGTACTGCTGCACGGAAAGACGTCCGTTAACTCGTAACCCTCGGATGTATCTACACATTAAATCATACAACCAATTTTAAGTCTGAATTGAAATGATATTCAAACAACTAGAACTTGGAACATATTAAACTGAGCTTATTCCGGAATCATGCGATATTTAGCAACATTAATTCTTATATAAGATTAGACACCTTGCTATAATAAGCAGAAACTGCTAACATTCATAAGGTTCAAGACTTGAAGGTAGATTTTTCTGGAGGTTTCCTTTGCCTTCGTCATTGGAGTCTATGCATTTCTCAGTATTTCAAGTTCTACACATTCTGGCGTTAAAGACAGAATTCATATTTCATAGTTTTTGCCAAAATACATGAAATTGTTCATCTTTAGAAGAAAAAGCAACCTGCTGTCTAAAAGTATCAAAGCAGAATACACAATGCACTCACTCAAGGTTTTGATGTCCTGCTCTGACTGGCTTCGACTCTTTCATTACGCATATCAGAATGTAGTGGCTTTCAAAACTGTTCTTGCATTCATCGTCTTCCTTCTCAACAATATTCCGTTTCAAATTCAAACGCCAACAAACTCATTCTCGGAAATTGTTCCGAAAGAGAAACTGATTTCCAACAAGGAATATTTGTTGGTTTTGGGCACTAAATTGCCTTCAACCAACAGCGTCAAAGGAAAAGGAGACGTATTAGATAACTTGGATTAGTCTGCCATAAACCATATCGGTAGGTAAGTAACTAATTTGCTGCAATACACACTTTAAATAAATATAATTTGACAGTCAGGTCTTCTGCACTTCATCAAAGAGCCAGGGGGGTCAAGACCTGACTTCTCAACAGCTTTTCAGTACTTAGCTGCAGGGTTAGAGGAAGAGCTGGGGAAACGGGTGTTGCACTACCACTGAAACACTGGTTGTAAGTTAGCGTCGTTAGCGATAGGACTTTGAAGTGGATTCGCTCAGGGATTTTCAGCCAGAGGAGTGATATAAGGATGGGAGTCACCATGCAGGACACCGAGCATCACTACTTCACTCCCGTCCTTAACTGGTTAATGACCTATTTTCTTAAAAGGACAGTAATATTTACTTCCTTCTTTTTTAACCCTTTCACTCCCAATTTATTTTGATTAGTGAACAAATATTTTATCCTTCGTTTAAACCAGTAACATAGTGTGAAACACATACAATGATCTGAAAGCAAGAATAACATTTTGCACATATTTCTTGTAATGGCTACAATGAAATTATCATCATTCAAATGACATTAAGTACGTAACTCCCTTCTTCCCAGAAACGGGCTTGGTATTCCCTTCCCTCAAAATCCCAAGTTGGATCCTAATCTTTGCCAGAATTACCGCCCAATTTCTATTCTCTCCCTTCTTTCCAAGACCATCTCTGCAATTTCTTCCATATCTTGAGCAATCTGGACTTCTTCCCACATATCAATCTGGTTTCAGACAAAATCACTCTACTGAAACTGTTCTCTTATCTCTCCTCTCTGATATCTACACTGCGATCGACTGATCCCAGATCTCATTGCTTGCACTATGTGATGTATCTGCTGTCTTTGACATGGTCGACTATGAGATCCTCCTGCAACGTCTCGAGTCCTCGTGTAGTCTTAGAAGCTCCTCTTTTCTTTGGTTCTGGTCCTATCTCACAGACCGCACACAAATGATAATCTTGGGTGACTCCAGAACACACTGGGTTGCTGTCAAGTTTGGTTCCCCCCGAGCTCAGTACTTGGCCCACTCCCTTACTTGCTTTATACAGCTGATATTTCCTCTGTCTTTGTAACACATTTAACCACTGGCCACCTCTATGCTGATGACGCCAAGGCCTGCGTGCATGGGCCCCCTTCTGCTCAGCTTCCCCTTACTGCTCGCATTGATGCTCTCTCTCATGACCTGCAAGCATGGTTGTCCTCAAACCGGCTTTCTTTAAACCCATCAAAGACCCAACTGATTTCGTTTGGCATTCGTCAACAACTGGCCAAGGTTGACTACCCTCTCTTATCTCAAAGCTTTCCTTCTTATACCTTCTCTACATCTGTCCATAACTTGGGTGTCATTCTTGATAGTACCCTTTCCTTTTCTGACCATATCTCTAATCTGACCCTCTTGTGCTACTACCAACTCCAATGTCTGAAAGCTACCTGAAGAAGTGTCTACTCCAGTCTTTACCTCCATTGTCTATGTCTTCTTCTGCTCTCGCATTGATTACTGTAACTCCCTCTTTCTTGGCCTCCCCAAAGTCTGTCTCTCTCCTCTACAATCTATTCTTAACGCAGCTGCCAGACTAATCGCCCATCTCCCACGCTTCTCCCATATTTCCACATTCATGTTTGAACATCTTCATTGGCTTCCTCTTACTGCCCGCATCCAAATAAAGGTACTTATCCATATTTTCCGATCTTACCTGGGACTTGCTCCTAAATGCCTCTGTGACTCAATATGTCTTCCTGCATCAGGTGGCTCCCTTCACCCTCTTCATTCCTCTGATCAACGTGACTCATTTGTTCCCTGAGTGAGAACGGCAATGGCCCAGTCTCATTTCTTTGTTAGTATTGGCCCTCCATTGTGGAATCAGCTTCCTCCTTCGGTCCGGGCTGCACTACTATCTGTTGGTCCTGCCACCGCTTTTCGTTGCCTTAAACCTTGGCTTTATTCCAGAGGACTCTCGCACTGGGAGCACCTCTGATTAGTGGGCACTGGGTAGAGGCGCTTTATAAGTTTTGTAATACAATACAATAAGCACTTGTAGAGTCATCACTAACAAAGTGTGATAAGTACGAAAACAGTTTTTGTCCTCTGACACAGTTCAACTTGATGGACTTCGTGCCCACAATACTCTGACAGGCTGACACTGGATCTCTGTTCTGGTTCTGAATGAGCTGGAAAGTGTCCGTTGTTTTCATACCGCACCACATCACCGGCAACAGGAATTACAGATCTCTTCTTACGGCAAGTCGGTCTTCCTGATCCATTGCCTGAAGTGGGAGTGCTTATTATATTCTAGTAGACCCATACTAAATACTGTTCCATCAAAAGTCTGTTCAGTAACGGGATCCACACTGAACACTGAACAGCATATATATACTGATTACTTGTTCTTCTTGAAAAAGTTGTGCAAATGGAATGTCATCTTCATTCCTGTCCAGTAGGTCAGCAAGTGTCAAGTCATCTTCACTAGAGGTTGTCTTCAGCATCTGAAAACAGCTCCTGGTCACTGTCAGATTCACTTCTGTATCTGAAATAATATATAATATATTCATTTTTATTGACAAGCTCACTGACAAACCGCAGTAAGTTACATTGAAGCATGCCGGTACAATTATCAAGGTCTTATTGAACACGTCTTGGCAGCCTGTTAGGCGCCCACTCATTTTACTGCTGCCCCTAGGGAGTGGAAGGCTGATTCGACCTAGCGGGGGCTTATGGGTATCGAACTGCATCTTTCATGATCTTATGTTCTTCGTGCAAGAGTGTTACCATTCATCTATCCCCCTCCCCAATATCAGCAACTGGTAATAAAACCAGAAGTGTTGCCACTTGACCACTCCTTGTTTTGCACCATTCCACATCACAATCCACGATCTTGAAACCTTTAAAATATTAAAATTAGAAGAAATTACATCATAAGTTATTCTCAGTAAGTGGAGAAACTCTTTAATATTTCCTGTTGAGTCAAAATAATCAATCTGAAGCAGCAAGAAATGTTATCGTATACTTGATTTCAACCTTTGATGTCCATTGACTTCAATGGAGTCGTACTCAAAATTCACCTTTTCTCTAATTATTTTGTTAAATAACACAACTCATCTGACACAATAAAACATAAACATAAAAGCAACATAACACTTAGCTTACCTTTGGATATCTTTTGTTGCAAAAGAAATATGGCTGTCGAAGGAAACAAGGAGATTAGAACGCACATCGCCAATGTTGAGACTATTATTGTAGTGCCATCTAGGCAGATGAAATTATGCTAGCCTATTTGAAAAGATTCAGTATTATATTGAATCTAATCTGGAGTCATTGGGAACGAAAGGGTTAAATCACATCAAGTTATCCAGTCTTTGTTTTCATGCGGCCCGTTGATGTTGATAAATAAATATATGTGCAAAAAAGTTTTAAAAGTTTTGATTTTACATTTAACACTTCGAGTTGCAAACTTTTGGAATCCAAAAATGCCACCCATCAAGAAAAATATTAATCTATTTTTACAGCTTAGCTATTATTTAAAACAGTTTACTTTGGAGTTGTGTATAGCTAGTATATACAATAGAATTGCCATGGGGGTATCTGGCCCAAAGCCTGCTCAAGCTGGGTCCATGCAAATACATGAGTTTTTTGGGGTATCTATATGGCTTGACATTTTCTTCCATTAGTCTTGATTCATCACAATGGAACTGGTTTCAGACAAAATCACTATCCCCGACTCACCTCTAATTTTACCACTACAGCCCTGGTCACAGCCATGAATCGATGGAGGATTTCTACTATGGAAGGCATCGGGCAAAGCAGCATATACACGGCAAACACATCCACTTCGGATGTATGATGGGTTCTAGGACGTTTGGTCAACGGACGATTGGTCAACGGACGATTGGTCACGGACGATTGGTCACGGACGATTGGTCAACGGACGATTGGTCAAGCGGACTGTTCGTCAAGGGGACTGTTGATCAAGGGTCCTTTCGTCAAGAGGACGGTTGATCAAAAATTTAAATTTTCGATATTAGAGACGCTTTTAAAATATGCCAGTTCTGAGTTCTCTTATCAGTACAAACCACTGATAAGAGAAATCGACGACCACTAATTATCCCTAGACAGACGTGACCAATTAAGCCATTACAAAACCAGGCATCTTTACATGCACAGCAATGAAGACTTCGCAAAGCGTAGCCCATACACAAATAAAACAAATATGGAATGATACGATATACGTGAATTTTAGACGCTTTAAAATATGTCAGTTCTCTTATCAGTACAAACAACTGCACTGGCACAGATATACGATAACCCTTTGAAATGGACGACCACTAACTATCCCTAGACAGACGAACCGACCGATTTTTTGATCAACCGTCCTCTTGACGAAAGGACCCTTGATCAACAGTCCCCTTGACGAACAGTCCGCTTGACCAATCGTCCTTTGACCAATCGTCCGTGATCAACCGTCCGTTGACCAACCGTCCTTTGACCAAACGTCCGCATACCGTATGATGTGGTCTCTGGCCAAATCTTCTGGATGTCTTATCCGAGGCGGGTCATACCAAGGCACATCTACCGGATACAGCGTTCCAGAACTTGGAATGGCTGGCTCTGTTGTCATGGATATCTTAACTGCCACAGAGCTAAAAATATTTCTAATATTTTCGACGACTTATTCACTGTTTTACCTGTGCTTATTAGTCTCTCAACTTAAGGCTATCCACTTGAATCGAATCAAAAGGGCACCGCTGAAAAATCCAAGGACACTGCTGAAACAGAAAAAAGGTGCCTTATATCTGGGGTCATCATAGTTCAACAATGTTATTTGGCATCAAATTGTCATTCTGCAGTGCCACTGGGTCAAGAACGGCATTGGTCAAACAAGAACAGGAAGGCAATCTCTGTCCCTCAGCCACATGTGGCCTACAACAGATACATGAGTGGTGTCCACTGAGCTGACCAAACCATTGCAACCTACCGGATCTCTATCCACACCACAAAGTGGTCGTGGCCGGTCTTTTCATTCCTGAGGTCTGTGCATCAGTTAACACTGCTGGATGATCCCCAGACAGAGTCCTTTCAAAGAGACTGAGAAACTTGATCTCTTGGAATTTACACGGCAAACAGTTGGTGCATGTCTTCTGTGATATTCAGTCAGCCCAGACCACAAGCATGGAGCCTGCATACTGTCAGAGGTGAGATTTGACCACATGGATCACACCGTCGAAAGCATTACAAAGCAGAAGAATTGGAAGAATGGACTTTCGCAGTATTCACCACTGTCAGATACCGATATCCATCAAACGACATTGGCACTATGATACTATGTCACTGTGACCAGTAGTTTTGGCACTGCACAGCTGTTTATATTACAATGACGTGCTACAGAACAAGACAGTCAATTAGTAAAGTTCTGACTCGTATGTGCTCAGCGTCATTTTAAAAGGTCACCAAAATATCTCACAACCAATAAAGATATGCGTTCACATTTTTGGTTCTGATGCACTTTCATTACAAGGACTCAGTATGTAAAACAACAAAAATCTGGCCATTGAATAAAAAGCGGTCAATAACCAGTTAAATCGCATCCACTTCAAAGTCCCATCGCTAACCTTACAACTGCCTACAACCCTCCAATACGTTCCCGGCCCCCCCATCTTTGCAAACTCTTCCCCATTCCGCTCTACCCGACTGTCTCACTATCTCACTCTCTCCCATCCCGCAATCACTACTCACGGGTAAGTTCTCCAACCGATGCATATGCCACGCTGCACCTCAACTCTGGAACGAACATCCTCTGAAAACTGCAGTCTCGTCTCTTCCCCCAAATACCGCCAAATTACATTACACTGCATTACCCTCAGGCTCCGTTACTCATCACTCCCAGTTTCCGTTGCAATTTGAAGACTCCCTTTTCAAGAACCCCTGCCCAAATTCATCCGATCATCCACGTTCCTGGCCCCCCATACTCAACGAAAACCGCCATGGCAGTTGCTCTGCCCCCCTCTCTGGCTCCCTGTCAACCAGACTTGAAACTCCACTGGACTCCCTTCCTTTCCCTTCCCTTCACTGTCTGGACAGCCCCCCTGATACGGCGACGCAACGCTCGCTTACGAGTAAGCTGGCAGGAGGTTCCCTTTGCGCTTAGCTTTAAAAGTTTGGAGTTTACGGTTACGATGACCACAATTGAGGCACCTCACAGTTCCCCCGCCCCAAAAAAATGACACCACTACCGCCGCTACCACCGACGCCACCACCACCGACGACACCACCACCCACGACACCACCACCACCGACGCCACCACCACCGACGCCACCACCACCGACGCCACCACCGACATCACCATAACCGACGTCACCATCACCGACGCCACCACCGACTGTCGCCACCAGCCGACTGTCGCTACCACCCGACTGTCGCCACCACCCGACTGTCGCTACCACCCGACTGTTGCCACCACCTGACTGTCGCCACCATCTGACTGTCGCCACCACCCGACTGTCGCTACCACACGACTGTCACAGGGGTCGTAGCAGGTTGTCATAAAAATACAGGACATTTTACAGGACACAAAAAATAAAATTACAGGACATTTTACAGGACATTATAATAAAAAATACCCAGTACACATTTATGTTTGCTTCTACTGCATAGTGCCAGTCAGTCAAAAGCGTTTCCTCATCATCATACTGCTAAATTTTAGTTCTGCTTTGTCAACTATTATTTCTTTGTGCTATGACAACTGGGATGAATATTAAAAAACCTAGTTAGCAGACAAATTTTGTGTACATTTAATGAGGTTATGTGCTAAATTAATTATTACTCTGCAGTCTGCACATACAACATTCGGAAACATTTAACATAACATACATAACATAACAAGAGTTTTAAGTGGTTCAGAAGACATATAGTCTGTGTTAGAACCACTGCAAATTAACCTGGAATGCTTAATAGCCCAATTTTCCTAGCTTCTTCTTAAAAGTTGTGATAGTGTTCACTGAGATAGTGTGATCATTCTATCATCAAACCATTCCACAGGTCTACAACTCTCGCACTGAAGAATTTCTGCCCTAATGTTCCTTTCAGCTTCTTAAAAAATTTATACCTGTGTCCATGAGTTGTCTTGTTTGGTGCTAATTCAAAGAACCTCTCCCACTGTAGTGCCTCCTTTCCAGTAATAATCTTATAAGCTTCGACTAGAGTACTTTGGAGTACTTCCTACCACTGCAGAGGAGCTACTCATGCTTAGCCATTCCTTCCACCCTACGCATAGCACTGGTATTGGTGATCTAAATCCTAAAATTGTTACTGCCTCCTTTTCGTTCATTGCCTCTGTACTAGCCGAAATTATAAACTGCTCTCTTACCTCAGGTGTTGTTCCTCAGAAAATCAAGATAGCAAAAGTTATACCAATTTTTAAAAAGGGTGAAAAGGATGACCCTACAAATTACAGACCAATTTCTATCCTCCCAATTTTTTCAAAATATTATGAAAAGATTATGTATGACAGACTTAATACATTTCTTGTAAAGACTAAAAGTATGGGACCATCTCAATATGGTTTTCGGGCTGGCCTTTCACCGTCTATGGCCCTAATGGAGATGTATGAAAAAATTTCTACTTCCTTTGAAAAAAATGAATACTCCATTGGTATATTCTTTGACATTGCTAAGGCTTTTGATACCGTAAATCACAATATCCTAATTCAAAAATTAACAACTGACGGAATTAGAGGGATTCAATTGGACTGGTTTAAGAGTTATCTTACTAATCGTTCCAAATGTGTATCTATCAACGGTATTATATCTCACTTTGAATTAATTCAATATGGGGTTCCCCAAGGATCAATTCTTGGCCCTCTACTTTTCCTTGTGTATGTAAACGACCTCCCCAACACCTCCTCTATTCTATCCTTCATTTTATTTGCTGATGATACAAATGTTTTTTACTCTAATAGATCCTACCAATCTCTAATCCAGACTGTTAACGCTGAGTTGGTGGCAGTGGCGGATTGGTTTACTGCAAATAAGCTTTCCTTAAATTTGCAAAAAACAAATTTTATTATATTTAGATCCCACAGGAAAATGTGCCTCAAAAATATTGCTGCATTAGTAAACATAAACGATATTCCAATCTCTCAAGAAAATTCCACAAAGTTCCTTGGTGTAGTTGTTGATAGTCATCTAACGTTGGAAGAACACATCAGAATTATAACGGCCCAGGTTGCAAAAAATGTTGGAATACTTGGTCGAGCATCATTTTTACTTCCCCTCTGTATTCGCCTTACTTTATATTACTCTTTAATTTATCCGTACTTAATGTCCTGTAACATGATATGGGCCTCTACGTATGAATCCAGAGTAAAAAAAACTGGTGACGCTACAGAAAAGAGCAATCCGAATAATTGCTGGGGTACCTTACTGTTCACATACTGACCCTATCTTTCTAGAACTTAAACTGCTCAAATTCCATCAAATAAGATACTTTCAGACAGCCATCTTTATGTATAAATTCACCCATGCCCTCTTACCCCCAAGGTTTACTCATTATTACAACATTGGTGCTGACTATCACTTTCATAATACATGAGCAGCAAAATCCTATCGCACTATTTTTGCTAGATCAAATATTCGCCGTTTCTCAACTAAATACAATGGTCCCCTGATCTGGAGCTGTGTTCCCACAAATATTAAACTGGTACCAAATCTTCATCTTTTAAAAAAAACTATTGCGTTCTCAATTAACGGATGGATTAATTAATGACAATTCGTGGAACTGATTTAAACTGGATTACATGCCGTCTTGCAACTGTTAATCTAAGACTATAATGTTCATAATCAAATCACTGTGCACTGTTTTTGTATGCTTATGAATACCTCTGTTTAATCACTTAGTAAGCTTATCACTGTGTCTCTCAATCGAACCTCTGTCTTCAACGTAATTAACTTACAAATTGGGTGTCCCTATTAGCGGGATTTCCATCCCTTTTGGGCCTTCCCTTTGTCAACATTTTCTTGTAACATAATGTTGAACTGATGTATGTTATATCGTTGCAATAATAATTGATTGATTGATTGATTGATAGATCTCCTCTGCTCCTCCTTCTCTCCAACTAAGTTAGTCCACACCTTTTCAACCTTTCCTCATAACTGTAGCCCCAAATCATTTTTTCAGCTATTCTTTGCACTTTCTTCAGTTTTTCCATGTCTTGTTTCAGGTATGGATTTCATACCTGGATGTAGTATTCCAATTGTGGCCAAACCAGTGATCTGTACAACCTCAGTATTGTATCCTTGTCTCTGGTGACTATTGTCCTTCTTGTCATACCTAAAGTTGAGTCAGCCATTTCCGATGCTGCAGCTTCAGCACATTGCCTTGAAGGCTTTGCACAAGAGTGCATAATCACTCCCAACTCTCTCTCTCTTCCTCACTCACTTTCAATACCTTACCCCATTTCATATGAAAACTCGTTATTTCTCTTCCCCATAGGCATCACTGAGCACTTTTCCAAATTAAAGAGCATTTGCCAGTCTTGTGACCATCTGAACATTCTTCTTAGATCTTCCCGCAGTAGGCTATCTCTGCTTCTTCTTCATCATCCACTGCTCTACATAGTTTTGTATAATCTGCAAACTTCTAAATTTTAGATAAAATCCCATCGTCTATGTCATTTGATAAAAAGTACAAACAGCAGTGACCCAAGCACTGATCCTTGTAGCGCTCCACTTAGCACTGTCGTCCAGTTACTGTGTCTATTTCCTACGCCCGCCTTTTGTCTTCTGAAAATAGCTTTGAATCCATGTTTGTACTTGCCCTTTAATCCCACTTGCTTGTAACTTTTTGGCCAGTCTTACATGAGGTACTTTGTCAAATGCCTTGGTAAAGTCTAGGTAAATTATATTTACTGGTTTCCCTCGTCAATCCTCTCATACACCTCCTGAAAGAAAGCCAGCAGATTTGTCAAACATGAAAGTCCTTTGGTGAATCCATGTTGACTGCCATTTATGATAGCATGCCCATTAAAATATTCTGCGAGATTATCCTTAATAATTCTCTCCAATGACCTTGCACACCACACTGGTTAAGCTGACTGGTCTGCAGTTCCCTAGTTCACTTCTAATTCCCTATTTAAACAATGACACTATGAGTGCATCCCTTCATTCCCATGGTACTTCTCCAGTCTGCATTGATTTATTGAAGATCTGGGCTAATACCTCTCCAATTTCTTCTCTCACTTCATGTTAGAATTTGAATTGAGTTCATCTATGTTTTTAGCCTTTTCAGTTGTTCCACCACATTTTCCTTACTAAACATTACCTGCGTTAATACCTTTTCACCACAGTCTGTTTGCTTACGCTCTGGGATATTTCCAAATTCTTCTAAACATCGAGCTAAAATATTTATTCAGTACTTCAGCAGCTTTCACATCATCTCTCCCTTTCCATCTTCCTTTTTGAATGGCCCTATCATGTCTTTCCTTCTCTGCTTACTTCTGACATAGTTGTAGCTAAGTCTCCCATAATCAAGGATGTTTCCTTATTAGCCATTTCCAGTAGTTTGCACATCCTTTGATCAGCATCTTTGGTGGCATCTGGTATAATTCTTAACTTATACTACTCTGCAGTAACTTATACTACTCTGTATTATAAGTAAAAAGCCCAAAATATAATAAAATAACAAATTATAAATATCATGTATTCGTGACAAAAAAGAGCGTGAAATCTGACTTTTTAAAAATACAGGAAATACAGGACACTTTTGCAAAAAATACAGGATTTTACAGGACAAGCAAAAAAATACAGGACATTACAGGAAATACAGGACCGCTATGACCCCTGCTGTCACAACCACCTGACTGTCGCTACCACCCGACTGTCGCTAAAACCTGACCGTCGCTACCACCCAACTGTCGCTACCACACGACTGTCGCCACCACCCGATCGCCACCACCTGACTGTCGCCACCACCCGACCGTTGCCACCACCCGATCGTCGCCACCACTGACTGTCGCCATAAAACAGTGCCCACCACATACCAATAGGTCCTATGGGACACGATATGAAACCCAAATCGCATCTGCCAGATGACAGAGATGAATCATTTGGATATGAATGGTTATGATAACAATTAAAACACAGATGACCATAGCTGTCTGCTGAAATTCAAGATCAGAAGGATTTCATTTATCATAACTAAATTCTAATTCTAAAATCCCCCTAACTTCTATAGCACTGCTTCTAGACGACAAAGCTACCCATCAGCACTAAGGGTTCTAGAGAAGAGAGAGAGAGACCATAAAGAAAACCGAATGGAAACCAAAATACCCCGCAAAGAACCCACTATGATAAGGAAATAAATGGAAAACTGAGGGGGGGACGCTTTTGCCTTCACTGCACTTTAGAAGAAACCAGGATGGAGGATGAGTAAACCATGGGGATGTTGTAGATGGATGGATGTGGAAGAATGATGGAGGGGATACACTGTAGGTAACCAAACGGATGCTGTAGGTAGAAGACTGCGGAGGATGACGACTGGAAGACTGCTGGAAGGATGGTGACTGGAAGACTGCTGGGAGGATGACGACTGGAAGACTGCTGGGAGGATGATGACTGGAAACTGCTGGAAGGATGATGACTGGAAAACTGCTGGGAGGATGACGACTGGAAAACTGCTGGGAGGACGACTGGAAAACTGCTGGGAGGATGACGACTGGAAGACTGCTGGGAGGATGACGACTAGAAGACTGCAGGAATAGGCTACCACTTGCACTTCCTCATGCCCCGTTCTGTAAAACAAGAACTATCAGTTAGCACAAACTTTGCTCCCAGTTCTTTACAATAAATGAAACACTTGTGCACTATTATTTCCATCCGACTTTACCTCATTCTCTTCAGGGGCAGAATTACGGAAGAAAGACACTCCGTGGCCAGCAATAACAACAGGTTTAACTGTGGCAATTTGCAGAAAATTTTCCAACTCAGTAATTAAGCTAAATGATCGAGCTGCACTACCCATCTTTTCTTCCCTCTTTCCGAAACAGCTTGAAACCCAATCTGATCGTGATTTCATGTTCTTGCATCAGAAGTGTTTCTGAGTTTTCCTTAAGTGGCAAGATATAATTCTTGTGATTACTGCAAATTTTCAGTTAGTAGTAACATTTTATTACTGGCCATTGAATGATAAATTATACAACTGACTGCTCATTTCAATTCAAGAAAAATTGAACACTAACCGAAGTCGGTTTCCTCTCGATCGAAGGGGCATTCCGGTTGGCGGAAGAAGGAAACCGTGGTCAACCTGTTCGTTGACTCTGGTACACCGTTGACTCGGGGATATGACCTGGAATTCAAATGAAGCAGTTTGCTTTGTTGACAGTGCGTTTGACAGATAAACAAACTCTCATGCAATAACCTTTCCTAAAACATAACACTGGAATGAAAACAAGCACACGATTATCGAGTTCTTTCAGAAAATAATGCCACCGGAGTTTCTCACGTTAATTTCAGGACCAGTCATTTCTATTAATATATCCTGGTCTCTCATTTTTTGGCAGCAGTGTATGCATCTCAGACTTTATAGGGCACATTTAGGACCTCTCAAAATTGCTATGAATGTGGCTTCCAGAGGATTCAAACAGTCATGCTGAAACAATACTCTTGACAGGTTTGATGGTTTCTTTGCTGTTTAACACAATACACGGTTGGCCAAAAAACGAAATGGACAGGCATCAGTAATAATAATTCTGTAACAGAATGACATGGTACTGTTGACACACTGCTCGCAGAATCAGCGAATTCCAAGTCCAGTTAGTATTTTGATACTAAGACGGGCAAACATACATTGGATAAATGACCAGCTGGTACCCATTAGCACTTCATCCTTTTGGGAAATGGATGCAAAGCTTAGATTTTGAAAGAGGTCCTAACCATGGTTAAGTTACGTGTAAAAGGCTTGCAAATAAATATCCACACAGCTGTTAGCATAACATGCAAATTAACTGCGGTCTTTATGCTCCACATATGATCAGTTCTCTCGGCCTTTCCTCCGAAACTGCATGTTTATTTAGGACTAGCAGGTTTACCCGGCGTTGCCCTGGGTTATAAGTTTCAATCCCTGTAGCGAATAAGCAAAAAATTTAGGTATAAGTTTAAATACGTGTAGCGAATAAGGAAGAAATTTAGGCG
Source organism: Allolobophora icterica (assembly GCA_963556255.1). NCBI lineage: Eukaryota > Metazoa > Annelida > Clitellata > Crassiclitellata > Lumbricidae > Allolobophora > Allolobophora icterica. Next base: position 12,766,740 of record OY744616.1, read on the forward strand.
ACCTGTGGGGGAGACTGCTTCGCAGTCTAGGCGTGGACTGACTGCTTCGCAGTCGCCCTGTGGCGACGACTACTTCGCAGTCTCCCATGGACTGACTGCTTTACCCGGCGTTGCCCGGGGTTATAAGTTTCAATCCCTGTAGCGAATAAGCGAAAAATTTAGGTATTAGTTTCAATCCGTGTAGCGAATAAGCAAGAAATTTAGGACGCCCAAATGTAAACAAATGTTCCGTAGGCATCCCTGGTGCTATTTTTAGGTATAACGTCATTGTGCTATAATTAATTTCTACACGTGCATGCATCCAATGCAGTAATCCTAATGTCACTGCAGGGACTGCATCCAATGCAGTAAGCCTAATGTCACTGGAGGGACGGTAATTTTCCTATCGCTTGGGGTGATGTTTTGGCCGTTTTTAACCATGGTAGCGGTGAAAACGGGGGACGCGAATCCCTCCACTGGGTGTCCGATGCCGAGACCGACACAGCAGTCAAGGTTTCGAGTGAAAAGGTGAGAAATTGTAGAAGTTAAGCGCGGTCAAGCAGACAGACAGACAGAAAGCTGGCTTTATTTATATAGATGAAAGTAGCGATGATTTAAAATAATTTACCTGTTGCGCAGCCTTATGTTTGGGAACACGTAAAAGTAGCGCTGCTATTTTTCCCTTCCAGACATGGGCATGAAGTGCTGGCAACTTCATTTTCTTAGCCTCGGCATAAGGCGACGGGTGGAGAGTCTCACACCTCCATCATTTCGGGAATTAATAGGAACACAGTTTGGGACGTACAATAATTGATGTTGTCTCTTGTTGGATTTGCAGATCAAACTATAAGACAAAATCAGCTCTTTTTCATCATTTTGATTACACCATATTGAAGCGGTGCTATACAAATTTCAGTTAGACAAAATACAGTTAAACAGCTAAAGGAGATATCCTGTTTAGTCATTTTTTCTAAAAAGAATTTAATATGCAAATTAAAGAAAAGTTTCTATATAAAGGCATTCTGACCTATGGATCAAGTGTAGAAAAACAGTATTTTGTCATCATTGTAGTTAATGTTATAATAAATTATTTATTTGTTATTGCTGCTAGTACATCAGGTTGAACGAAGTACAGTGCAATTATTTTTCAAAAGTAACTGTTAGAAAATTTATAAAATCAGTGCACAATTACCCCTTTCCTGAACCACAACCGATTCCATAGCGACTCCCCAGTCGTCTGTCGCGGACTCATAAAGCGAGTCTGAAATAACATCAAAGTCTTTTACTTTGCTAGTAGAAAACAATTTCAGGCAAAGAAATTATCTTTTCATCTGAAATAATCTATTTCGAAAATTTTTGTAAGAAATCCTAAATACTTAATTCCGTTCAAATGCATTTCGATATTGCCATCGTTCCAAAGTTCAGAAGGGCACAAACGAACATATGACAGAACATCGATGGACCTAAGCAACTGCGAGTGAAGGCTTCTCAAGGTCCCTACACAATAACTCCCTCAGTCAAGGCTCAAACCCATACTCTCCGTGCTACAGGCCAAGCAGTCTAACCAATCAGCTACCGGGCTTAAAACGGCCACACATATTTTCTGGAAAAAATTATCTTTTCATCTTCTTCTTCAAGTTCTTAGTCCCTGGATTGTAATACATACAAGTTTTTAGTTTTACTACCAAGTACCAACAATAAACTTTTCACTGTAACACAAAAAAAAAAATTTTTTGAAGAATTCACATTTTTTAAATTCTTCAAGAAATCGCATACCGGAGTCGCTGCAGTCTGATGCCGTCTCATACTCCTCGCCCTCGTCGCTCACGGCCTGGAAAGTTTCTGAATAACAAATTTAAAAAGCTATTTAGTATTGCTATTAAGAATAAATTTTCAAAGCTACTCAAGATATATAACTCCTTGCAAAAAAGAATTTTCCATCTTAAGATAATGTATGTACATATGTATATTTGAGAGAACTTGTACGGTGCCCTTTAGGTAAGTCACAAGGGTGCTCCAGCAGTTACCTAGGAATCACCAAGCAAATGTATCTAAGTCAAGAAAGGTGCAAGCGATAGTATACCTGGTGGCAGACTGTTCGAGAGAGATGAATCCACATTTCATTGTTGCTCAAAATACAATTTCTGGCACCACAATTATCTCTGTCATCTTTAAGTAATTTATTATGAAGGCTTTTGAAGAATTCATCTGACACCCAGGATTCTGGAATGCAAAAGCAGCAACTTGTTACTATTTCAAGTACATTACACAGCTCAAAAATTTATTCAGCAACATTACTATTTCCTACAAAAGAAGCCAGTTTTCACCCTGTTGGGATTAACTGGTTTTGAACTCTGCATGGAAAGTCCAAAATCCATAAAAGCAAACTTGTAGGACTTTCAACATCTGCCTCAAAATCATGAATTGTCACTATCTGTATGTCATTGACGTCCGCTCAACCACACCTTAGGAAAAAATGAACTTCCCAAATAAATTAATACCAAATTTGATAAATAATTTTCACACCTTCCATCTAAATCACCAATCTTATTTAAATATACAAAGCAAGTCCCTGCAAGTAAAATTCGACACAGAATCTGAAAGACTCAGAAACACAGCCGCTTCATCCTGAACAACTTTTGATGAGAAAATTTGATAAGAAATACATTCAAGATTACCTGGAATGCTGATAGCGATCCAGGAACCCAGGCCTATAACACAAGGCAGAATATTAGTATTGCTGCCAAAATATCATGAACTGTTCCCAACCACTCTCAAACACTTTAAAATTGCGACTGAACAAAGCTTAGACACAAACCTTAAAACAAAATTTGGTATATAATTTTCACGATGCAATACCTTACAGCACTAATTCCATCTAGATAAATAAGCCACAAAATTCACGTGAACAAAAGGACTGGACTCTAACGCAGGGGGCCAGCACAGTTCAACAATTTTAATTTATTGTGTAATTGTGGAATACAAAAGCAGTGAAATCACTATAATTATAAAGAAATCACCAGTCATCTTCCTCTCCTCGTGAATCGTATGTTGCAACTGTACATGGGCCACGATCATGGGGGGGGGTCAAGGAGGACAAGTCCCCCACCTTTAAGGGTGGGGGACACACCATGCATTTGGCCCCCGTCCCCCACTTTTTGAAGAAACCCCAAAAAGGTCGTCAAATTTTTCCGAAATATGGTAAAAAAGAAAAAATTGTTTGACCTCTTTTTTTGAGCAGATCATCCATGCCCAGATGAGTTCAAAACTCTATTCACCAGATCAGTTCAACAGTGTCCCCCCTCATGTGGGCCCCCCACATGTGAAACAAGATCGCCGCCAGTGCAACCGTATCAAGTCTGAACGGTCAAGTACGCTTTTCTTCACGTAAGTTTTTAGTGAATTTCCTTTGCATTTCAGTCTGTGAAATTTTAAACCAATGATTGATTGGTCATGTACTCGATTCAAGCTCAATAAATAAACTCACTCAATTAGAAACAGTGAGTTTTGAGGCAATTCTCTCTGTCTTTCCAGAAAACAACCTGACTTTGGGTGTCTCAGCTAAAAAAAACTTTTACTTTAGTTAATGGCGTCAATGCCGCGTCATCAACTTACATAATAACCGTTGTACGTCTGTCTGTCTGTCTGTCTGTCTGTCTGTCCCGTAAACAAACACTATTGTGACGTCACTATACTGCCGCCTTGGCGACGGTTGTCTTGACGGTTGTCTTGACGACGGCTATAGGCCTATAATATGACGTTATTGTTATCACTGCAATAATAATTGTTTTTTATATACCGTGATTTTTCACGGTTTAGGACAGCTAGTTAATATTAAAATCATCTGATGACAGACATCCAATCTCGTCTAATGTAATAGAAAATATAAAGCTTTTTAATCTGTTGCATGCCATTTTCTATAGCATCGTCAGTACCACCACAGTATAAATAATTACTTATAATGTGGTACCACGCTACTTCTTGGGCAGTCAACCTATGCCAGATAATGCCTGGTGTGCACAGGGTAAAGGACACTTGCGTAAAGGACCTCAGAATTATATTTCAAAAGCTGAAACTTTAAACGGCATTCGTGTTGACGTAGGCATGGAAATCTCATGTTATTCATTCATTGTTATTTAAACAGTACAACGATGCTCAATATATCTCGTGTTATTCATTCACTCATCGTTATTCAAACGGTACACTTAAAAATATACGTCTTTATTTGCTCTTTCGCATGATAATTCTTCTATGCTTCATAATCGTTTACTCCAAATTCCCAGAATACAAAGTTTTTGCAATGCGGACGAAATCTTTGGACGAGATAGACCGAAACTCCCATAACTCCCTCTCGGCCAGAAAAGCCGTAGCCAATCCAACGACCTCTTATATATAACGAGCCAATCACATCATCATGTCAAGTATAAGCTGCAATTTGATTGGATCCGGCACTCATCGATCGCGCCAAGCATTATGGGACCGCAATACTGTTCTCTAACAAAAGCGCCAAGCCTGAACAGTTTTGCCTGACGGCATGATCTGAGTCCAAATATTTCTGTCATTTAGGCTAATTCGCTTAAACTAAAAATCAGTCAATTTACTTTTCGCAAGATATTGCATTTATGGCCAATCTGAGCATCTTTTCCGCTGGCCATACTACTATCCATTAGTCAGTATTAGGCCTATTTTTTAGCTTAAACCAGTAGGCTAGTCCTTGTAATAAAATTTTAACCTAACATACAACAGTTTCAACTATTATTAAGAACTGCTACAAACAATTCAGATTTTTTGTCAACTTACGACCTCCGGACCCCATGCCCAAGACGACGGAAAACTTCCGCAGGGAAGGCATCACGAACACACAGAAACAATCGCAAACGAAGCAGACAAGCGTCCTAGCAATCGAACAGCAACGATCGCAATGGCGATGTTTAGAAAGCAACCAGTCATGTAACTAAGGGACACCAGATGACGTCATTTCTGTCGTAGGCCTATGAAGAATTTGACATATTGTTACCTCTGCGCATAGGTACATGACACTAACCTAATCTATTCTGAGAACTTCTATAGCGCCAAAATGCTTTTAGTTAAGAGCTGAGGACAGAACAGACTTCGCAGAAGGGACTTCCACAGTTTATAGGGGTGATCAGAAGACCAGGTTGAGTAGGCCTACAGAGAAGTGTTTGGAGTTAGCAAGGACTGAAGGTAATAAGGTTGACTGAAATGCAGAGTCTTGCATACAGTTAGCCCAGTCTTGAGAGTTATTCGCTTTTCTATGGGCAGCCAGAGTAGTGGTTTAGGTATCGATAATAGTGCCTGTATACATGTGCTCGTATTTTGGAGTTTTAGTGGTCGCTCAGTCCGTAGTATTTTGGACTCTTTGAAGCTTCATCAAATTAGCTTTCGAAATGCCAGCAAGAAGCGAGTGTCAATAGTCGAGACGGATATAGGCCTAGAGACTAGGGCGTTACCCAAACAAATTATGACAGAAAGGGAATGTGGCGTCTAATCATGCGGGTATCTACCACGGATATGGTAGGCTAGTGGGTAGAATGGGGTAGATCTGCATATTAGACCCTATAGAATTAATGTGTTCCTTAAAAGACGGGTCAGAGCCAAACGGAACACCCAACTTGCGGGCTGAACAGCTGCGTCGATAGTGTGTCGGTGTGTGACAGAAGAACCTTGAAGGCGAATAGAATTAAATCCATTCAGTTGTTGCGGAGTTCCAAATCAAAGAAACTCAGTTTTTGATGAATTTAAAAGCAATGCGTTTTCTGCCATCCAAGACTGGATTTGGTCAAACACGTTGGATAATAGGCCTAGAGTAAGAGAGATAGATCAAGAGGAGTTATCGAAGGAAATGCGTAGAGCTGAGTGTCATCAGCGTATACAGACAATCAGAGGCGTAACTTTGGTCTAAAAAGTGGGGGGTACCAATTTCTTACATACACGAAGCAAGGCGTTGACTTCGATCTTATAAGAAGGCATAATAAAATATTGATTGGCATTGTTAAAAAAGTGGGAGTACAGTACCCCAGCTCAAAAAGTGTGGGGTACGGGTAGGCCTACCCTCGTACCCCCACAAAGTACGCCTATGCAGACCATAGGCCGCTATTTTGGTCGATTCTTTGGTGGATGTTGGTAAAATATTTTTTCGATTCTTTGCTCGATTTTGGGCGACTTTAGTCGATTTTGGTCATGAGCGCGAAATATTTTGTTGACCTCTTGTTTGACCAGATCAGTTCAAAACTCTTTTTTGGCCAGATCAGTTCTAAAGTGTCCCCCCCACCTGTGAAACAAAATCGCCGCCAGTGGCTGAAATATACACAATTTAAAGCATTGTAACATTACTTTACTGCTTTAACAGTTGTCACTACAGAAGTTGGTTAACGTTTCGGTTTATGTTATATTGTGGATATTGTTTTAAACAGAACAAATTCTGCAGCTTCTAATCTCGTGGACCTCGGCTATTTCAGAAGAAATTCTGGTATTGATGCAATGTGTTACGGATTTATTGCTAATTTATGACAATTTGACAAATTGTTTATTTAGTGATTTACATATTGTTTCGTTACCGGGTAATGCAAGCTACAAGAACAACAATTCATTACATTTTAAGTCTTTAACCTCTTTAAAATGGAGCTTTTGAGATGTACCTAGTCAGTTTGACATCTTGCAACAACTTTTCAACTGTCGTGCTGCGTGTTTTCCATTGTTTCTGACCAATATCTGTGTGTAGCTGCATGAAATAATATAACTGGTGTATGGTTAAACAGCAATTGCTTGTTGCTCTGTTTGTATAAAAAAGTTTCTGTTTAATGACGTAGTGTCATAACAAAGATACTAGCATTGCCATCCTCCTTTTTATCCAGTCTTTATCCAGAGTGTTGCCACATTTTGTCTGCAGAAATGCTACTTTCACGTTTACATCAGTAATAGGAACATATATAAATTGTGTTGTATTTGTTATGCTACTGTTATTGATTTCTGGTATTGTCTATTCAGCTGAGACTGTTACCAATGGAAGCCAGATCCATATGAGCGCCTCTGAATAGTTATTCGGCGAGAGGCACTTTATAAATTTCTAGATACAATACAATACAATACAATATCCATGTTGTAAAAGAAGACGGAATTTGGAAACCATCAGATTTTAGGACTCGGTGGATGATGCTCGATAAACACAGGGTGGGAATTGTTGGGGGCTTGGGGGTTTAACCCCCTTTGTCTTTCTTAGGACCCCCACAGTTAAGTCTTCATTGCACACCCCAGGTGGTCGTTTCCAACTCCCTCAGTTGTTCTAGTTTGATTTAGCAATATTTGACTCTGACAAAGAGAAGAAATTTCCATATTGTATCATGTATGCACTCTGCACTCAACAAAGGAATTGATTTTGATTCGAGTCTGACTTGCAAAACTGCTAGCGTTAAAATCAGCTGCTTTCAAATTTCGTTTACATCAGTTTGCAAAATACGGATAAAATGTTCACCCCCTCCAAGTCTTTTTTCTACAATTCCCAAACTGGATAAACAGACCGCATGAAAAACACAATTAACATATCACTGTATGTTAACAGTAAAAGGTGTCAAACCTTATAAAATTATCGACAATAAAGAAATCACTTATTAAAATGATTTATTAATAAGCATGCAATTTAAAAATTGAATTCAATGATATTCATGTTTATCCAGATGTCAGTAACATAATTCAAAAAGTGCTGTTCCAGTCTGGGCAGAAATAATTACAATAAAATATTCATAGTACGTATAATACCAAAATAGCAATCTACATATCTGCAAATATATAACAAGTTAAATACTTAAAATAATAAATAACATTTTCATAAAATCATTTACACTTATTCACAGTAATACCACAGTAATATCTAACCTAACCAATAAAATGTTCAGTAATTATCTTCAACATAATTACGATGAATGTTCTCCCTAATTAAATAATCTCACATTTGCACTACAAGTACTTAAACTTAGACCTACATTTTAAAATCCCAAACAAAATAACATTAAGCATTTCATTAAACTGACTGAAAGGCTCCACGTAAGCAAGACGTTAATTGCACAGATTATTAATACTTAAGTAACAGAAGGCACACGTGTTATGCAGAAGATGTAATACTGTTGTAATACAGGTAAGATGCTGGCGTTCTAAAATGGCAGGTGACTCTTTCTTTCCTCACAGCGCTGACAGGTGGGAGATGATGCGGTTGGAATGTACCTTGACAGCGGTCGCTATTATGATACAAATACGAAATAGGCAAGTAAGGTGGTTGTTCATCTGTATAAAGGTGCATTATATTTTAATCCCAGATTACATAACCCTCTTAAAAGTAATGACCAGACAGACAGGACGAGTGAAAACCAGAAACAACCAGAATGCCACATTTATATTATTATTACTAATGTTACTTTTGTACCACATATGATATTAGGTACACAGGATCACTCGGGATAAGACAAAAATTAGGAATAGCAGTTTTTCTGGAATGGTTAATGTTTGGTCATGCTGGAATGGTTAATGCTTGGTGAACAAGCAGGGTTGCCAACAGGCATGACTTCAACATTCATTCCCATTAAGTGTATTATTAGTACTGTTATTATTCTTGTGATCACCATCATTTTCAACTGAGGTACATGTGAAGGCATGATAAAATACCATGATAAGAAGGAGTAAAGTAAAGCAGTCCCTTAAGCTAGCCCTGAGGCAGCCATGGGTATGAAGTGTTAGCGACTTCATTTTCTTAGCCTTGGCATATGAGGGTGGGTGGCCAGACTTCTGGACAGGTTCTAACACGACTGTCACCAAGCAGTACGATTTGATAACAGCATAAGCTGGCTTTTAAAACAGCAAGTCCTGCAATGCACTACTTCCCTGTGTCCATAATCTTGGAGTAGATCCACTGCCAGGTCATGGGTCAAAGACAAGGAAATGAGTTTCTCCCTACAATCCACTAATGGAAAGAGCAGATTTACTCACTCCATACCCTGTAAGTAGCTCATGTCCCACAATATGTACGTAACAGCCACTTACCCTCCAAGACGCTTCTACTCCAGGACGCATGTAGCGAACGGCATAGCCACTGAACTCCAAGTCTGACAAATGTAAAATTGCATATTTCATGTTGTGAAACTGTTAATAATCTGATTTAAATGAAAACACATTGTAATTTTTCTTGTGGCAGTCATATGATTACGGTACTCCTATCAATTATTCATACTGTAAATATCCCACAGCATTTCCCAAAGCAGAACTTTGTCCCATGAGAGACAGGAGTTTACTGCAACAGTGCAGAGTTTATGCCAAGATTATACAGTCTGTACGTGAACATTAATATAGCACTTTTAAAGAGTGTCGCATATGTGTACTATGTTTTGATTCATGTCTTGTGAGTTCCTCTGGGCCATTAACATAATAGTAATTGAATGGATGACCTTCTGTGGAATGGTCCATCAGAGCTAACTCGGTTTGCTATCTTTGACAGAGGCTTGCTTCTTTGACGGAGTAGGTACAGTCAACAGTACCAAAGCAGGTTTGGAGGTTCATGAAGGTGTCCTTTCCATAAGTTGCAGTGATTATATTAGTGCCCAAGAGAGGACCTTTCGTCCCTGAACCCATATGCATATGAAGAGTTCTGTTAACAAGTGTTGCCTCTACATTTTTCTCAGTTTTAGAACACATCAATTAGTTACACTAAATGGTCACACTACGCCTATAATTTGCTGTTGAGCAGTTTCTAGATTCGTTAGATATTTGTTCCTCCATACCTTTACAGCAGTTCTCCGGTAACTCGTGCAGTCGGATCTTGTAACGCTCTGGACATCTGTTCAAGAACTCAGACCATTCCAGCCGTGCACGCCTTCACAAAAACAAACAGATAAAAACGTTATTTAATAACCCTCCATGGAACACCGTGACATCTAAGACATATATGGCTGGTGTTTAAGAGTCCTGGAATAATTGACAATCTGTTTAATCTTTGTGACTTCTTTAGCATCATGATAGTATCTACCCGCTTTATGCAGTTCATGTCCAGCAATTTAAAAGTATCATTGTCAGCCTGGAATGAAGAGTCTGTAGTGTCAGCTCTTCAAGAACTCGCCTGATCCTCTGCCTTCCAATTCTTCTCAACCTAAATGACACCCGCTTTAGCAGCTCCTCTGCCCTCTCTCTCTGAACTCCTGGACCACCGCACTTTGATCTCAATTTGACAACCCTGACTCATTGCAGCAATTTTGAATACGCTGGTGCCTTGAACTTAGCTTTCAGTTGGTGCTTTATAAATTTGTAGATTACGATTACGTAGTCTATCTCTGAAACACGTTGGTAGATAATCGTTGACAGTGTGACCTATAGCTTTCACAGTGCCACAGTTATAGTTATGCAGTGCAAGTATGTAGGTATCAAGACACTTGACATACGTAGTGCTTTTTAATCATCTCTCAAAGCACATAATACACAAGCCAGTAATCAGCTCTGGCCAGTTGCAATCCAGCCAATTCAAGGTCAGTGCAGGATACAACCCACCTCAGAAGGTTAAGCACATTCAAACAGAAACCACAAAGACAGCAAATATTCGGTAGCGGATGGGGAGTCCAAAAAGTCCCAGAGTGTAAAACATGTTAAGGGAATGCAATGAAACAATGCATGGTTATAATACCTTAGTTCATCAGGTGCATTGTGGTGTTTGAAGACTTGCCACCTTGTCCTTGTTATTCCAGGCTGAAGAAAACAGTTACAATCACTTAATGACTTAATGACTAGCATAATAAAGAACTAAAATGGACAGAAAGGGTATTATTATCGCCAGAGATAAATATGACACATTAGCTAATGGGAAATAATTTTTAAAACTGAGCTTGTAGTAGAAATGAGTAATTATATTGTTATTATTACTGTATTAATGATAATCACCAATTATTTAGCATCATGTAGCATTATTATATTACCATAATTATACTGGTACTGGAACTAGTATTGTTAATAATTAATTGGCAGACGGAGTTGAAACATCATCGTTGTTATTATTACTTCATCCAAGGTAAACTGAATCCATCGCATTTTTAGAGTTAGATTATATTATACTTAAAAAATCATTAACTGCCATTCTTTATTCTGTCTGTACGTGTAATGTAATGGTCCTACGCCTACCGGAGGCTGTGCTCTTCCTGGCATCTCTGGATACAAGGAAGACTTGGAGTACCGAAAGTCATCTAAAACATTAATACAAAACACCCTGAAAACGTTGGAGCAACGTCTGCAGTTTTAAAGCAACAAACGTCATCATTACAGGTATTGACAACGAGACATACAGGTGAAAGCTGTTTGTGTCGGTTTCAGCTCAGTCTGCCAATCGCTTCGTGATGTTCTGGTCCCTCTATGCTGTACACCAACACAAGAACATCATGCACACTATTGCACGGTGGTATGTACATATGGAAGAGTTGTCCTGTGAATATCATATTGTTCTTTCGAACTTAAGCTACACAAGTAGTACACATGCATTTCCTTCTTATGTTAAGATGCACTTGCTTTCGTCCTGTAAACAGTTATGCTTGCAGTGCTTTTAAAAGGTCCTTAACCCTTTAACAACGAGAGGGATTAGCTTTCCATACATTTAGTGCATGCTTGTTTTTAAAGTCTTAAGGGCAATAGCTCAGATGCATAGGACTACATTCATACAGACGTTATATTTTAATTTACTTTTTAACGTATATCACATAACGTAAATTATTTGTTTAGGAATGTTGTTAGTAAGTGATTGCTATTTATTCTTGCCAAATGAGGTGACGGAAAGTTGGAGGCAACAGAGACTATAGTAGCAAAATAGTTCTGCTTGTAAAACTGCAGTAGACTTGGTTTTGACCTGAGAACACCATCATAAAAAGTAATGCTCTACAGGATGCAACCTTTTGGATCTGTCAGCCACTACTGTCATGTCAAGAGATTTTTAATCCTTTAATGACGAGCATGTATTAAAATGTACGAAAAGCTCGCCCTCTCATTGTTAGAGGGTTAAAGTAACCGCATAGATGTTCACATACATGCATGTACATGCACACACACCCATGTGAAATTCAAGAATGTGCAATGCGCACTTGCGCCTCAGATTCGCACTCCTGTGTGACTTGCGCGCGTTAAAAATGTTTGTAATAAATAATAAATAAATAATAAATAGGCAGATATATACTTGTACATCAACATATGTGCATACACACACATCTACATACATAAGTGCATACAAACAAATATACCCTGGTACAGACATACATCCACAAAAACATACATGCACACATTTGTACATATGCTTTAAAGTCATCACTTCGCTACTGTACCACTTACCACGAGTACACTTAGCAACCGGTCTGTTTGGTTCATCCAAGCAGATGACCGAATCCATTTCCATGCGACGATGGGTTGGAAGCGTTGGACGGAAGACCCCTTCTCCGGTCGTGCCCAGAGTGAAAGCCTGGATTGACGGATGGTGGTAGTTGTAGCTCGGGAAGTCCAGCGGCAGCACACGCTGACTTGGAAACGGACGCACGCGTATCGTTGTCATGGTTATTTCTAAAGCATCAGAATACAGACGTAAATCAATTGGGCAGCAAGCTATATATTGATTTTGAGCTCAAGCAAGTACCATTGTCTTTCACAGATTAATTCTGTTCCTACAGTGTGTTATTCATAAACTCTTAATTCTGTTCATACTGTGTGTTATTCATAAATTGTGGTCTTCAGAATGTTTTCAAACATTCTGAAGACAGGACTTTCTGGCATGAACTTTTCAAAAACCAACTGGTATGGCCAATTTTTTTTCCGAGTCATTAAGCTCCAAAGATTCCGCTGGTCACCAATAGTTTTGTGGAATATCTTCTAAAATTTTACAAATAAAATTAGATGTTTAAAAGGCTTTAAATACATAGTAGGGGCCTACATGCACCATATAAACCAGGGGTTTGTACGGTAGTCAATACTGATACAACATAATTTTCTGATCAAAGACTGGGTTGATCTCCACTGGCAGACCGACCAAAGACTAGTTCACGGTTTGACAAATGATGCATATTCATTATTCTGAGTCCCTGGTCTGAATTGCACCGAAAATGCAAAAACAAGCCAAATGAAGAGCTCACATGACACGGTTCTGCTCACAGACTGAGCATTTCAGGGTTACCAGTTAATCGCAAGACGTAGAAGCCCCAGATCAAAGCCAACACATAAGAACCTACGAATCGTTAAGTGAGCTGTCTATATATTTATTCACTTGTTATGTATTTATACGCTCGCTAGTATAATTATGTAAATAGTAGAATGTCCAAAACATTTAAGAAAGCAAACGACTGCAGTCGCAACTGCCGGTTTTCCTCAGCGCCACAAAAATGCTACGTTAAGCGAACCAGCTTATTCACAGGCACTCCTATCCGTCAAAAAGCAAAATAAGTGAGGGAAGTACATGGGAGATACTATATGTATACTGTCGCTTTCCCGCTAAATGCCGCACTCCACTAAGAAAAGGAATCAAATTCGACCATTTAAAGACATAAAGAATTTTTTTTCATTTAAGTGTACGTCTTTATTAAATATAAATAATTATCCATAACCAAATTTATACCGTTTAATAAAATTTGATGGTAACATGGAGCGTCAACGATAACTATAGTAACATGGCCAAAGATCCTAAATCTAGATAATTTTTATAAATTGCGTCTTTATCGTAGATTACACATTCTTCTTCTTTCTTTTTCTCCTCCGTCAAGTGTTCACCGACGATGAGGCTCCAACAAAACTTCTCCATTTCGGTCGGTCTCTTGCGAGTTCTATTGCTTTTTTAACTCCCATCCTCTGTCTTCTATGTCCTCCAGTACGTTATCTATCCACTTCTTCTTCGGTCGTCCCCTGCTCCTCGTTCCCTCCACTTCTCCGTGCAGCGCCTTTGCCGGCATTCTTCCGCTCTCCATTCTGATCACATGTCCATACCATGTTAGTCTTCTTTTTACACATTACACATTACATCTAATCATATATTACCACAGTATAAATAATTACTTAAAACGAGTTTATCGGTAATCTACTTCATTGGATTGATCAGGCAAAGGAAGCGTTCATATTATATCGGGCATTTGCTGCGGGAGGGTGGATAGGCCCTATTGTCTGATAAAGGAGATTATCCAACGCACAATTCCTGGATCATGAGCTCAAAGTAGACCTAAAATTGGTTGGATTGATAATATAAAGTGGAGGACTAAATTATCATTTAAAGAGACAAGAAACGTATAGAATTGAACGGGGTAGAATTGTCCGTGGTGCGGCCAATCTTCGGATGGAGGACGATTGAAGACAAGACAAGGCATTAACCTCACCTCTCTATCTCTCCACAGGTCTTTCACCCAAAGCCTTGCACCCAAAGCTGAAAACTTTGTTCTTTCACAAATCCTGTCCTGAATCCTTCTCTACACCTCCCTCGCCGTTGCAATCCTAAGCACCATACACCTTAGTCGTCTGACTGTCTATACCTCTTGGACCCCTTTGGATCTTGATCTGAAACAGATTTTACTACCTGCCTATCGATTTTGTTTTGACTAAGCGCCTGTGAAGAAGTTGGTTTCCCGCGTATTCGCCTTTTTTAACGCTGTAAAAATCTCGAGATTACGATTAACGAACTCGACTGTAAGCTAAGTACATTGTTGAGCGGATCATAAATTTGTATAATGATTTTTATGTTCCAAATTACGCGTGATCATATACATCTACCATAGATATAATAAAAAATTATATATTTATGTATATACCATAGAATACAAAGTTGATAGAATATGTCACAGTAACATTATTCCTGTTCTTACTTTTGTGTGTGTTGAAAACTAAAGTAAAAATGCCGAAGCCTAAAATTGGTTGGTAAATTAAGTGAAAATTATATTTTGTTACAACAATGTAATCTCTACTACGAATTTTTTACGTAAATCGACCATATTTAATTTGATATTTATTTTCTTTTAGGTAACAAGAGCAAGCGAATTAGCTGTGCTAAACGTTACAAAATCGAGAAAAAGGTAAGCACATGTTGAGCGATAAAAGGCTGTCTCGTATTTCTAATGCTAGTGCTATTTAGACGTTTCAATAATAGCAGTAAAGTTTCGGGATTAATGGACTCAGTTAAGTACTGGAGCCATGTGAAGCAAATTCTTGTCTGGGTAATCCTGGGTTTTAGCGTCCGAAATTATTTACATTGCATGAGCGATGAAAACGTTTCACAGTTAAACTCAAACAAGAAGTTGGAAGATTGATGAAAATATCAATGAAACGAGAAGCCGGATGATCGATTAAAATATTACATAATTAAAGTCAAACTAGAAGTTGGAATTGCGATGAAAATATATCGTTTTAGTGCCGATATTATTCCCGTGTATGACCGATGAAAACATTTTATAGTAAAACTCGAACTAGAAGTTGGAAGATTTATGAAAATATTCACGAAACTAGAAGCTGGATAATCGATTAAAATATAACTTCAACTAGAAGTTGGATGAGCGATAATTATTTATAGTATATTGTATTAGAACGTTTCAATGAAAATAATTTCGGACGCTAAAACCCAGGATTACCCTTGTCTGATACTTTTTTGTCAGAATTTTTAAACACAACCTGAAATAATTTTTAGAAGTAGCTCACGAGACCGATCTGTTACACCTGAAGTACTTTGATTTTACTTGTTTGGTGTAGGTGAGACAGCACAACAAAAAGTTGAAGAAGGCTAAAGACGAATCCTCAAAGAAAAAGAGAAGAAGTGAGTTTGCTTAGATTTATTTTTGGAAACTGTGTACAGTTTGTACGTGGAAATTTTGCTAAAGGTTTATGGTAGCGTGGTCGCAACCGCGCACAAGGTACACATCATGGTCGTCCCAGAATTGGATAAAAATAGAGTGTTCTCTTACAGCCTACTTCTGCTCAAGTAAGTAGGTAATGGTTCATGAACACAAACTTAAGGTGAAAAATTAACTTTTATTAGAAAATTGACACAATATTTGCAAAGATCAACTGGCAAACGAACACAATATTTACAAACTTCAGAAATTGACTGTTATTGCAATTAAATTAAAACGTACATGTCCGAAATCGAAATTAGAAAGTTCGAGAAGGTTCTCGCCTCGAAAGGCAGATTGCCACACAATTCCTGCAGGATGTGTGGAACAACTCGTGCCTTGTTCCGAATTGTCTCTTACGCTTTCATATTGCATGCATCCACATGCTCTCAACGTTTTACGTGACTGTTTTTAGATCTTGTGTTCATGAACCATTACTTACTTACTTGAGCAGAAGTAGAGTTCTTAGCGTTCTATTCTATCTAAGTTTGGGGTGACCATGATGTTTATCTTGTGTGCGGTTGCGACTGTGCCACCGTAAACCTTTACCAAAGTTATTTGTTTAGACTTTCATTTCTTAGATTTTCCATCTGTCTTGTGCAACTCAGTTGCTGTGAAAACATAATGCATGCAAGTTTAAATTTTTTATATTTATTATGATTCATCTGTCTGCTATTACCAAAAGTATGAAATCCAGAGAGTGTGGAAAACTACTCTAAAGAAGAGAGAATGTGTTTTTTGGATGACTAGTTGTTGCAGTTATCTGGCTTCCCAAACATACCCTGGAAAGAAATTTATTATTATCATTATTATGGTTAAATGAAGATTTATAAAGCACAAGTTAAAATAAGCAAATATGCTACTAATTCACTTACTAGTTTTCCTGCTGATGGTCTTGCAATTTATCAATCCTTTTGCTTTGTTTTATAGTACAGCTGTAAAAATGACTATTTCATAATAACCTCAGCCTGTCTGCAAAGTTCTTATAATTCCTTTTGTTGTTTTCGTACTGCAGGTAAGAAGGACCCAGGTGTGCCTAATAAATGTCCTTTTAAGGACGAGATTTTGGAAGAGGCAGGAAGGGTTAAGGCCAAAGTAAGTATTTTCAAATCAATGTACTTTAAATTGTAATCTGTTGACTAAATGTTCTCCATATTTACTGATGGGCTTTTGCGGTTGTCAAGTTTCACAGCTGGTTTTAAAGTATGTGTAAGGATGTTTCAGGGCACCAGTAGAACCTTTGGTTTACTTGTTCTTTGGTTTCTAAGAATAATATAAGGTTACATTTGTGTGCTGTGCTTGTGTATATCTGATTGCACGTATATATTGGAACCGTTATATGCACCTTTTAGTACCTAAATATATTTATAGTGCCTATTAAAGAGCCTTAAATTTGTTTAACTTTTGCTCTTATGGTAAACCTAGACAGGCTGAAGGTTTCTTGAGCTAACCCGGGTGGATCAGGATGTATGCACAGACTTGGCTGTGAAATTTTGGGACCTGTACTTCCCAACAATCCAGAATACAGAGCAATTGTTTGTTACCTATGCTAAAAAAACTGGTACATTTAAGTACATTGTTCCCTTTATATTGGTGGGAAATTCTACACAATTTTCGCGTTTGATGTGCAGTCAGCTTATGTGTTATGCTTGATCCTCAGTGACTGAGTTTAGATTCTTACAGATTGCAGGAGGCTCTCATATTATGGATGGTGCTCACCAAGATTTTGAGCAGTTTATTGTGTTTAATTTCTTATTTTATAGGATGTATACAAGATATGAACCAAGGTCACAGAGGGCAGGGGTATCATATTTATATGTCATTTCGAGTAATTTCATGTAATTTATATTGTGCCTTTTAAACGGTTTCTAAAATGTTGCCTTTTATCGTCAGAGAGAAGAGGAAAGGCAAGCAAAGATGGAGAGACGAAAGAAAGAAAGACAAAAGCTTCTCAATGAGAAACGTAATCTCGAAGGCATCGCGTCGGATGCTGCAAAACGCGCGGAAGATTTTGAACGACAGGTAAGTTTACAGTTACTGTCAGGTTTGTGACAGTCACTTGAATGATGGGACCAGGGTTTGTGACAATCACTTGGGTGATGTCAAAGGGTTTGTGACAGTCACTTGGATGATGTGACTTGGTGTGTGACAGTCACTTGAATGATGTGACACTTTTGATCTTCTTGCTGTTTGATGACTAGTTAAATTTAATACACTGGTTAGATTATCTAAATATTGTTGCAACATTATTCTTGAATAGTCTTATGCAAAGGATTTTGATCATGGAATATGGTTTTTGCATAGAATTGACCATCAACTGATGCCTTCTATGTAATAGTAATGGTTCTGTAAAAGTTTTCAGATTGAATTATTATTCACGTATGCTTTTTCTTTCTTTGTACCTGTAAAGAGTGTTGCTTATCACCATGATTTTTCAAGGCTTTTTAAATTTATCGTTTCTATGCAGGAAGGTAAAGAAATGTTCATTATTCACCATTTGTCTGTTCAGGTCTATGCTAAAAATGCGAAGTGGAGCTGAGATAAAAGTCCACAGAAACTAGATATCTTCTGTGATTAAGTTACATTTTATGCAGTGGATTACTAGCCTATGAGAACATGCTATGGTTAGAACCTTTCTCTTGTACCTAGATATTGTACACAAGTGCTGGTCTGTATTTACCAATGCTTGTGGGCAATAACAATACCAAGCTATTCATCTCAAGATAATTCGTGTTCAGAGGAAGGTAGGTGGAAAATGCTACTGAAATCTTGAGTTGTCTAGCATGAGAATGACTCGGATGAATGTTGGAAAGCTGGATTAGTTTCTGCTGGCTTGCCTGTCTTTCTGTTTCACATTGTGTTGATGTCTTTTGTCTTGTAGAAGCAGTTTGTAGAATCCAAGGCGAAGGACTACAGTGGAGGAAAAGCCGTGGAGAGTTCGCTGAAGGCTTATTACAGTGAAGTTAAAAAGGTTGACGTTTTCACTGACTAGTAACTTGGCAGTTTTCTATAGAGTCAGTTTTAAACTTAACTCACTTGGTATTGTTTAGTAATGGCAGAGTTCAGAATTCCTAACGTTTCTTGCAAAACGAAATGGAAAGCCTAAGAAAGGTGGCATTGCAGATGTTGACAAAGCAGCAAAAATAGTCTTATTCTGGTTCACGATACTGTCATTAATGGCACAGCTTATGAAGTTATTTTTAGGTGTTGACATTGCTCTGCGGGCATAGAAACTTTAAGTTACTTTGGAACACCATTTTGTACATGTTTTCAATTGGGTGAATAAACAAGAGTTATGTTAAGTTGAAAACTGCAGCCTGCCTTGTTATTGAACTAATTTTCCGGTTAATTATTTTAGGTGATAGACGAGGCGGATGTGATCATTGAAGTCCTAGATGCACGTGATCCTCTGGGAAGTCGTTGTGCTCAGGTGGAAGAAGCCATTCTAAGCTCAGGCCCAAACAAAAAACTCATCTTACTTCTCAACAAGATAGGTTAGTTCAGCTTGTTTTGATGTTTCTTGCAATGTCTATTTTGGATCCAAGCTTCTTTTGCCAAAATTCTGTGTTTTGCGGTGTTACGAACATGATTCAGTAACAGAAAGCATTTTAATAAGAACATTTAATAATAAATCTTTTAAACGAATGTAACCATTTTAACATGTCATCGCTTTCCAAGTGTGTGCAACAATGATGGTAAAATAAAGCGATACTGATAAAATGATAATTTTAATATTGTGCCCAACCATTTTATTGATACTTGTACACTTGTAGGCAGTCCTTTAATTTCATCACATGTCAGGAAGATTTGTGCAGTTTGTGAGAATAATAGATTACCAGATGTTTCATTTGTCCCTGCATTCATTTTTAACTTCTATTAATAGACTTTTGTGTAGTTGAACTCCTTAATGGAGTGTGTACTAAAAGCTACTGGAAAAATAATCTTTTTCGTCGTTAATGGATTAAAACTACTAACTCAGAGAAATGGTAAGAATACAAATTTCGTGATTAATCTCTTGATCTACAGTTGCATCTTTTTTGTGGAGAAGGAATAAGTTTTTGCTTTTCTTAAGTTAAAGTTGATTAATATGCTGAACAGATTTTGAGAATTTTTTTTTGTTATTTTGTAGATCTTGTTCCAAAAGAGAATGTAGAGAAATGGCTAAAATACTTGAGAAATGAGTTTCCAACGGTCGCTTTTAAGGCCTCCACGCAGATGCAGGCCAGTCGCTTGGTAAGACTACATGACTGCCGTTACAGCTTCGTAATGTCAATTTAAATGATTGATGACATGGATTGATTATGTACACTAGAACCCTCCTCATAATACTGTCTTTGCAAGTCATGTCCGGTTACTGGGAGGTCATGTGGTAATGAGGTTATTTTTAAAGCCGAACTAAAGTTCTGATCCATGTCGTTAACCGTGCTTTATCAGAAATCAGAATTTGTGTTATAAAGGAGCATGTTCAGCTCTGCCGTCCCGTCCTCAGTGCATTGAACTCTCGATCCCTTCGCTCGTCTGGTCAGGGCCTGCTCTTTGTTCCTTTTGTCTGTACCTCTACCAGGCAGCATTACACTGTCTCGTGGTGGGCCCTTCGACCTGGAATAGCCTACCCCTGGCACTTCGCTTGCTCCCTAGAACCCTTTCTCCTATGTTCTTTTCTCACCTAAGACTGCTCTTTCAGCCGTGCTGGAGTCAGGAGCACCTCTGAGTAGTTCTCCTTAAAAAGGTGCTATATAAATGTCTGATATGAATGAGCGAATGAGATTGTGATGCATTACATTTGTTAGGTGTTCAAGGGTGCGTGTTAATGTTCAGATATTGTTTTGTTTAGTAATGAGTTTGTATCAATCGATGGATAATTAATAGAATTCTCTAATATCGATTTAATGTTTGCTGATGGTGGTAATATATTACTTTTTATTTAGACATGGTATAAATATGTATTCAGGTGAATGGTTTTAAGCAATTATTTGTTAAATGTTGCTGAAATGATCACTCGATTGAAGTGCTGAATTGTTTTTTTCTCTGACAGAGTCAGAGTAAGGTTGCGGTGTCGATGGCATCGGACGATCTGCTGAAGTCCAGTCGATGCCTCGGTGCAGAAGTCCTCATGAAACTATTGTCCAACTATTGTCGCAATAAAGACATCAAGACGTCCATCACCATTGGCATAGTTGGTCAGTTTCCGAGTTTAGTCTTTTCCAGTTAGAAAATATTTTTTATTTACCCGCAGTAGTTGTGGGTACAGTGTATTTTAAGCAATGAAACTTTCATAACTGGTGTTTGTGCAACATGAGGCATGGTGGCACAGTGGTAAGTTCGGCGCCTTGTGACCGGAGGGTTGCAGGTTCGAATCCCACTCTAGCCGCTGCGTACGGACCTTGGGCAAGTCCTTCACTCGCAATTGCTCGTGGCGCTTCGGCGTGAAAACTCCGACACAGTATCAAATGCTGTAGTTGGGAGCGCCTCTGAGTAGCAGTAGACTTCGAGAGGCGCTATAGAAATACCCGGAATAAATAAATGAACAAAAGGTCTAACAGCAGTTCCCTGATTAAAGGTCTGATAAGAAATGTTGAGTACTGTAAGATTGTCAGAATTTCGGCTGTATTAGGACCGTTTTTGAATTTTATTTTGAATGAATTGTACGTTTATAGGTTTTCCGAATACTGGAAAGTCTTCTGTTATCAACAGTTTGAAACGTTCCAAGGCGTGCAATGTTGGATCGACTCCTGGGGTTACAAAGTTCGTTTCTTCTGTTTTGGCTCTTACTATGTACAGAAAAGCATTGTTTGTATCTTCTGATACTAGAGTCTCGTAGATATGGTGGAAAATCGTCTTTGGATAGTGTGTCTGGAGGCGTTCTAAGCATACTGTCATGTAGTTGTGTGGATATTTACAAACTACAGAACTTCTTTCTAAACTTTTTGAGCCTTTTGCAAGAAAAGGGTTTCAGTTAACTAAGTACTATGAGCTGTTTGTCATATGCAAATATACACCTGTGTGGCTAAACATGAAATAGGGACTAGGTCTATCTTATGCTTTAGCTTCCTGGCTCCTGTTGCTTTGTATCATGGCTTTTATGGCTGTCGGTAAATTGCCTTTTATGCATCAAAGTTGATTAAATTTAGAATTGCAAATTTGTAACTACTGGTAAGCTTATTATAATAAAATAAATGTCCAGGTGTCTGAAAGCTGGTGTCTGTCTGTCAGTCTGTCTGTCTATCTCACCCTCTCTGTGTGTGGGTGTGTTTGAATCTGAATAATTACACTGAGTTTGTTTATGTCTTTTAGAACAGCACAGACTGTGCAGTTAGACAAGCACATTAAGCTTCTTGACAGCCCCGGAATTGTCATGGCAACCGACATGAGCGATGAAGCTGTTATTCTGCACAACTGTGTAAAAGTATGTAACTATAAACAGAATCAAAGTTTTATCCTGTATCCTGTGTCATATCTGTTTATGTCTTTTCCTCACTTCTCGAGTTTTCCAGGGTCAAGCTCCTCGTTATCTTATGATCTTATTTGTCGACCTCCTTCGGCTGCTTCTGGCAGTCCTCTCCGTTCTCTAGACTGACATGGCCTCTTGGTCCATGAAGTGTTGTGTAGTATTTGCGTTTGTTTCTAACAACATGCTGATGGCTGACCTTTTTTACAGTTGCAGAACATTGAAGATCCACTGAAGCCAGTATCGATTATCCTATCAAGAATCCCAAAGAAGGAGGTGAGTCTTGTGTTTCACTTCTCCCGGACTTCGCGCTCTACGATTTTTAAAAACTAATGTAATTTAAAATTGATGTCGTTTAAGTTTTTCATTATGTTATTCATGCTTTTCTTCTTTTTAGTCTTCAGTATGTGTTCCTAGTCTGTCCTGTAATGAAAGTGAAGAATGGGAAGTTTGTAATGAAAGTGTATATTGATACTCCGTGAACTATTCAATTGATTGATTGATGGATGTAACCCCACTTAAGATAAATTTAATGACTGAAAGTAATGTTCTGTTGGTCTTTTCTAACTACCTCTCCAAAAGGAAACTTTATCACAAGGTCCAATGAAACTATCAATCAATCATAAAATTTATATAGCGCCTCTTCAAGAGGTCTACTCAGAGGCACAAAAAACTAGATTGGAATGGAGATTTTATTTTAAAGTTTTTTGAATGACTCGGAATCTCTGACATCACTGCTGTTTCTTTTGTCAAATGTGTCATTTTCTGTACATCGTAAGTACTTTATGTAGTTTGTTTGTAACGTTTTTTAGATCATGGAATATTACAGTGTTCCAGATTATTCAGACGCTAGTGAATTCCTAGCGTTTCTTGCAAAACGAAATGGAAAGCTGAAGAAAGGTGGCATTGCAGACATCGACAAAGCAGCAAAAATAGTCTTGCAAGATTGGAATAAGTAGGCATTCTTTCAAATGCTATGCAGTGTGCAGTATTAATGTTAGGCATTGTAATGTAACCTAATTTATGTAGGTTATTTTTTAGTCTGTGAGATTTACACACACACGCATACACACACACACACATATATATATATCATAAAGAGAATGAATTCTAGCAGCTAGATTTCTCAGCACCGTCATTATCGAACATAATGTCACGTGTGCCCGTGAGAGCTTTGGCAGCAGGGTAGTGCATGATAAGTTGTATTTTGTATTTGTTTAAGTAGGTAAGTAAGTAAGTAAGTATATTCTTTAATGAACCGCCTGCAAACGCACTGCGGCTAACAGACATGTTGTGCACAAAAGAGGCGCATATATGTTGAATTATGCATAAGAATTATAATTATTATTTAATGTCATACAACGTATTCTAATGCTGTGGGTGTGATTGTTTGCCATTCAGTGGCAAAATCAAGTACTCGACAGAGCCACCAGAGGACTACATAAGGGCAGCTTACTTATCGACGAAGATCATCACAGATATGAATCAAGAATTCGACATTGGTGCTGTGCTTGCTGAAGAGAAATCTTCGTTAGAAGGTCAGAATTGATTGAATAATATTTATATGTGGTATTAATTTGTGAATGAAAATAATGTCTGTACCAAGCGTTATTTAATTTAATTGTTAAATTTTTTAGGAAGATAAAAGGTTGTTTTAGTGGATCATTGCCGAGTGCAGCTATCGTATTGATTTTTTTAATCTTTTATGACAGTGCCCGGCCTAACCCTGCCTGCTGTTTTGTTGCTGGCAACTTTCTCACGACAATCTGTAACAAGCATAGATTTCTTAATTAGATTTCCATGGGGCAATGAAATTTTTCTGTTTTTTTCTCTTGTGATAGATTTAATCTCGATGCCAACGACCAAAGAAGCATCTGCCCCCAATGAGTCCACGAAACAGGTTTCCAGAATGGTGACTAACGACAGTGATGGTCAGTCGAGTTCCGATGAAGATGAAGAAGACGATGAAGATGCAACGGTATGGCAACTAGCAGTTGATCTTGGCACTCGAAAATTTTATGTTAGATTCAGACTATAGGAGTAGATATTTTAGGCAATCAGTAAATGATAATAAAATAGTTGATGTCAGAACAGAATCTACTATTTACTTTTAACCAAACTGTTGCGAATGACTATATCAATCCTAGATTTTCCTATGTCCTACCTATCAGAATTAGCTAATTATTATCTTTTAACACTTGATGACATGCTGGAGAGGACTTGTGGATATCTTGCTCAGACCATTCGACGTTGTACAGATGGACTGTGTCAACATCTGTTCTCATAGATAATGATCTGTTTTGCTTGGGCTTCAGTCAAACTCCAACTAGTCTTGTCTTTGGTTCTTGAGCTGAAGCACAGTTTCCCTATATTTGTTTTATATATTTTTCAGAAAGTGAAGCCATCACACGTGGCACCTAAGGTCTCAGCATCCCTTCCTGGTAACCAGCAGATAAACAGGGATAGGAAGAAAGCTTTCAAAAAAGCCAAAAAACAGCAACGTAAAACGGGTTTGTTAAGTTTACGTTTCTTTTGAAGGATTTCTTTTTAGTTATCTGATAAAAACTACTGATTAGCTTGCCAAAATATGTTTTCGTGGCTAAAGTTTTTCTCAATCAAAAAATGAAGTTCTAACCATATGTCACAAATTCTTTATGTAAGCTAATGGAGTTGGATATTCTGGAGTAGCTAATATTAGTGCTGCTTTCGTGTTTCTCAAAGAAGCCAACTTGCTTTAGTTTTCGATTAAGATCAGTCTGGACTCATGCGATAACCCTGTTGTTTGCAACGAGTGCACACTATACAGCCTTTGTGTTATTCATTATTGCCAGTGAATATTCGTAACCCCAGGGCTGTGTGTGTGTGGGAGCTGATGTAATGTAAATCTCAGAAATTTCTCAGCACCACACAAAAGCTGCGTGAGGGAGACCAGCTTATTAACCAGATCTATATGAAATCAAGTCGGCAGTTACCAGGTTTTTTGGCTTGATTGGTCCGTTCTGGTTCCTGTTGATGTAACAAAGTATTTTACCTAATTATTATTGATGCTGAAAGTAAGGAATTGATGCTTGGTTTGATGATAATAATAGCACCACTAAAAGATTTGACATTTACTATGGCTGTGGAACCAATGTATGACGGAGTTGTTTGCCATTCTTGAAGCAGAACTGATCTAGCACAGAGCACAGTTTCCTAATTGACTTGAAATGTTGTGGTTTTACATTTCAGAGGCGTTCGTTGCAGCGTTTGATACAAAGATGGATGTCGCAGGCGATTATGATTTTGATACCGATTTCAAATAGACAATTGAAGTTATGCCGAAGCAAATTGAACTGAAAAGATTATTTGCCAAAGTTCCTGTATCTGTGTTACTGGCTTTGTTATTCACTGTTAAACTGTGGACCATGAGCTAAGAGCTATCGGTGCAACACTGTACTGTAAATTAATGCTAGTTTAAAAAAACTAAAAAACTACAAGTGTGTTGTGTAATGGCTTGGGAATAGTAGTAACACAAGTTAAGATCTCTGGAGATTTTATGCTGCAGTATGAGATAGTCTTGTCTAAGATAAATCACTAAGAAGAAAACGGCAGTCTTTTAAACTAGCATGAGAGGAAGCCATGGATATGAAGTGTTGGCACCATCATTTTTCTTGGCCTCGGCATATGAGGGTAGGTGGACAGTACTCTTCCTCACTGCCTGATCTTCTCACTGACAGTGTTTGATCAAAGTACTTTTTGTAACTGAGTTGGCTAAACAGTGCAGATGGAGCAGAAATATCTAAACATGTTTCTGTCCTTACGGGGATTTGAACCTACAACCTCTCACTAACAGCATGCTAACCATTAGGCTATCATGTACACCTGTGAATAAATTCACAACTAAATGACATAGAACATAATCACACAGAAATCTGAAATGCTGATCAAAGTTGGCCAAACAAGGGAAATTGTAGGCCTATTTATAACTGACTGAACAAGTATGTTTGTAGTTACCAGAATTATGAATAACAGTAATCTCTCAGACTTAACTCTATATGAAAAGCACATGTAGCTATGAATCATGGTCAAAACAAAATCCTGTATTAGAAACTTCAGAGGCAGTGGTTGGTGGAAATGATTGTTTGTGTGGGAGTTTCTAAACACTAACTGAATAGATTAAAAAGCCATCATCATCAGTTCCTGATGCCAGCCAGTTAGCAGTGATGAAGAAATGATCTCTGATGTCATTGGTCCTTTGTCAAGTCCAGTGCTCTTCGTAATGTTAGTCGAAGTCTAATTCCTCATTTATAGTGACTATGCAACACAATATTGATCTGCTTTTGTTTCTCTTTCCTTTGAATCTTGCATATAGCTCATTGTGAGGAATTTGGTCAATACAATCACAACTGACCAAAATTAAAATGTACATTGTACACATAATGAAAATGCGGTCAGAGAAGTTTATAACATCTGGTTCTGGAATTGCTTACAAAAAATCCATTATGCGCTTTGACAGAAAAGAGAATATTATTATCTTGCTAAAGAAAAGTGTCTGAGCATCCCATACAGCAGTAATAATAATAACCCATGTCCCATTGTGGGGCACACGATGGGCAATCATTTCCTTTTCTTGGGTGCTTAATACTTCAACAATGAGATGCATTGGCTTCCCAGTCACTTTTAGTACACTCTCGTTTTCAAGTGTTAAGTAAATATTGGAGAAGTCTTAAGATCTGGACAGTTTCCCATAAATTTGACAGCAGAACGAAATTCTGTTTCATACCGAAGTTCACTGAGCAGGAATGTTTCAAATCCACAACTGCCTGGATCACAGACCACAACACGGACACTATACTGAAGATTTGTATCATATGTTTATTTGAGAACTGATGGAATGAAATGAATCATATAACTACCGAACATGCAGTTTCTGCAAGTAGTCGACAGGATACATAAATGTCCACTGATACCTATATCTTTGGAGACATACAATACATAGACGCAACGTATTACGACAATTTTTAGACAGCATCGTCAGTAGCAAGCTACTTCTAGGATGCTTTACATTGTCAATTGTCTTGTGCAAGTACTAGGAGGTACACAATAGATAGAATTTCAATTATGTTTTACAAGAGTGAACACTTTCGGCATCCTGAACAGATGCAAAAAGGACGTTTCACAGTTCCAGACAAAAACTAAGACCTATAGAATATGAACTAAAGATGATTATTTCATATTTTCCTATTCATTCACCAAAAACATTTAATCATTGTTTTATCAAAAACCACGTTTACAAGTATTGACACCACACGAACTTCCCACAAACATCTCGAGTTTTAAAAAGCAGAACTGAAAGGAATATTAAGGTGACTTTAACAATGCCAATTACTATACAAATGATTGCATGCAATCTAAACATAATCTACTAACCCCTAATAATTTGTCTAGCAGAACTGTAATGTGATATTAATATTGGCTAACCATGCCTTTTCACTAAACAAGAAGTTGAGCCACTGTTAAGCCTGACCATCAAGCACATGAACTGCCCGAACTCGTTGTCACTTAGTGAGTTCATTTTGTAAAACCATATATAAGTGCATGACATATCTGCTTATACTGTTTGCTGCCTTCATTTCTAGTCTGCCATAAATCACAATGTCTGACACAAAATAAAACCCAAGTTCTGTGAAAAAATCAGCTTCTTGTACAAATTTGAAAAAATGTGGATTTTGATGCAAATCAGATTTGAAAACACTGCTGTGAAACCATGAAAGTGCTATGTAATTCTGGATTCAAAAGTGGATGAAAATCGAAGCCAGTCTCCAAACCACTGCTATATATTTCTGGATTCGAAAGAAGCCGAAAAACGAAGCCAGACTTCAAACAATCGCTCTATGTTTCTGGATTCGAAAGAGGTCGAAAACGAAGCCACAGTCTCCAAACAATTGAAACAAGACATAAGAATCTCAGGAATTGGAGCCTAACATTATGCTCGATCAACAACGGACTTTACGAGATGCAGCTCTAAGCGCGCATATTGCTCGGATGAGCATAAAACAACACAACAACTACACAACCTTTCCTAAGGCTGCTTAACAACAAACTGCCATTTGTACACAACACATCAAGATTTGAAACCAGTAATAGCTATAGGCAATCAACACTGGTCCTGTTGCTCACACATATAACAAGCATCGGCACAAATACATACCACTGCGCATTTACCACGACGCACATGTCGTTATATACATCTATCATAGCAGCTTCCTGCCGTTAGTTGATTGTGAGGCGCCCTTGTAACGGCATGGCTGTGTTACGGTGCCATACAAATTGTCATCATTATTATTATTAATAGTTCCAGACATTTTTTATTTATCTCTAATGATTCCCATCAGCATCTTCTCAGCCTCCTAATTTCTTTGTGTCCTATTATTGTGCTCATTACAGTACTAATATGGGAGCCAATTCAAAGATCCTTAAAAAACACTACAGAAAGTTTTTGATCTACATAAACACAAGCAGCAGATCACAGGCTGAGCACTGCCCTCAAACTGCACACGTGTTCAATCTTTCCTTTGGTTGCTTTGTAAGGACCTTAAACTACATACCCCACTAACATCAACCTTACTCTAATGACAATTTAATACTTTCATATATGGAAAGTCCCTGTTCTGTGTACTGCTTAAAAATGCTTCTTCTGCTTATAGACCAGAAAACGGGTTTGCCACAACTGTCAGCTGCTGCCAGCGAACAAAGCATTAGGAACAGCAACTCTACAAGAGTTTGACTTCTCATCTAGATGTTACACGTATACTTGAATTATTAATGCAAATAATTCTGATAATTCAAAATTAATCCTAATTACTTACTAATTAATTAATTCAAGTATTATAACTACACAAGCTATTGTCAGTATCCCGACATTGTTGGTTATCTGAAACAAGTTTACTGCAAAGGCCACAAATCTTAAGCCAGACTATCAAAATTTACAAAGAAATCTTATGTAGTGATATTTAGATAGCACCACTCAAGAAAGCATCACATCAGAATAAAGCTGTACAGTTTGGCTATTAATTAGTACTCATTTTAAGCACCTGGCTTGGCCAAGGAGAAACAATATAAGTTCAGTCCACATGATTGTTGCTCTTTGTTGGCAAGAAATCTAATTCAAACCAGACTATAGATTATGCCTCTTTCTGGACTTGTTCTAGGTCAGCAAGAAATCTAATGCTAACAACATACATTTAGCTCTTGGTTAAGCTTATTTCTCAACCACAGTGTCATCAGATTACTGTGTAAATACCCTTAAATTTAAACCCCTCATTAAATTCACAGCTCGTTTATCATAATTTTGAAAACTAACCAAAAAACAACACATCCCTCATAATTTCATTAGATAAAAAACAAAAAAAAACAAAATTGTTGCATATGAACCCCTACAAATCTTAATCAAAGGACTACTGTTAGCAGAGCCACAGACTAAACCAATTGAAACCACTTAAACCTAACTACATAGCACTGTACAGTTAAATCTCCAAAACCACATCATCAGAAGGCTAAAAAAAATTTTGAATTCATGCAGTCTGTATCGGCTGCAACTCTGAATAAAGCATAGTTGCTATTCATCGTTCATTAGTGAACGTAGATTTCTTAAAAAGCTCTTGTAAACCACTTGTAACAAAGCAAGAATAGCAATTACAACGGGCGCTATGAATTCTCTTTAATTAACACTCCAACAAATCGTTGTTGGACTTCAACCAGTCTAAAAACGACAGCTGCTCTTGAACGTAGCCATTTAGTTTCCGACTTCTCTAGAACTCCTGCTTAGCCAAACTTGCAAATAAACTAACGCATCTACAGCCATCCTACTCCGTCTTTTGTCGCCTGGCCTTGGCAATGTTGGCCTCACGACGTGACTTCTTCTTTTTGTCCTTCTCCTTGGCCTCGATTTGCTTGGCAAGCTGCCACGAGAGGTAAGCACTGATGGCAAAGAATGGCGAAAGACAGAGGAGGACGTAGTAGACGAACTGCCATGGATTCGTTCCTGCATAGATGATCAGGTCGTGCAACAACTGCTTCCAATCCCAGTCAAACATCTTGAAGGCAGCACTGTTGTTCTGCAAAATAAAACAAAAAACTGACTTGAAACAACAATATGTGATGCGGGATCCCAAAACCAGGCGGTTCGTAAAAATTTACAAAAACTAGGTTTTAATATATATTTGTAGATCTTTTCAAGATCTTTACAAGATGCTAAGGGTTTTTCTCATGGGTCTAACCGTTACGGAGATATGCGGTTTGGAAACCATGCCCTATATGAGAAATTATTTAGAGAAAAATGCCAAAAACGAAAACGCATGTAATCTATTATAAAGTCCTTGATTACGATAGGTATTGCTTGAGCTTAAAAGCTGAAATTTTCACAGGTTATAAACACACATGTCTGCCAATATTACAATATTAAATTATGTTATTATTTTTTGTTTTTATTTAATAATTAAGAAACTTTTGGTAACTGACTAAGCTTTCATTCCAGTCCACGCAGATACAAAATAGCCCGAGATGCAGCGCGCGACCTTGTTTTGCCCAATCAGGACTCTAGCATTGCACTCACGCAGATAAAAATAGCCCGAGATGCAGCGCGCGACCTTGTGTTGTCCAATCAGGACTCTAGCATTCGGCATTTAAATGATCACGTCATACCAACCAACGGGAAAGAAGATTTGGGGGACCGGAGTTTCTTTGCTATTTATGGCACAGGAATTAATTATTCAGCCACGAAAGTCGGCCAGTCGGTTAAAGGGAATTCCAGGCTTTCAGAAGATGTATGACATCATGGGTATTTCTCAGTCGCTATTTATAACCGCTACGCGCAAAACAATGAAATTGACCCGAAAATGAAATCATATTCTTTTACAACTTTGCACTGTTATTCGAATTTGTATGAAAACAACCAATAAATAATCATAAAGACTGCAGAATTATATTCTTCAAATATTAAACAATGCAATTATGATATAAAACGCTTTTCGCTAAAAATCAAGATGAAGCGCTATTTTGGGAGATTACACGTAATAGGTTTTGCCGACTTCCGCCTGGTTTTGGAAAATTACATCACATATTTAATCTCATAGAGTGTAACATATTCTAACTAAATTATACAAAAAAATCTTCACCTATTTCACAGAATGAAGGAATTAATGTTCAAAACATTTGATAGTCTTGAAAAAATGCTGGTTGCTGTCTGCATACTTGTAGCAATTTCTTTGCAACATATCTGCTGAAGTTCGTCTGCAAAATGTATTTTGTGAGAACTTCCCACAAACATTCTTATATGCGTCACAGACATTCTCGCCATCTCTACTCTGCAATAGCCTCAATTTATTGACACCAATAAAATTATTTTGAAAAATTCGTGTAACTCTGTTACTGATTACTTACTTACGATAGTCTTTCCGGTATCTTGCAAGAGGTCTGATTTGTCTCCAAGTCAGGGTGGCCATATTGTCTATAACTATGACGACGACAATTGGGCGTTTCATGAGAATTACCCAACTTTTATGGTTCTGAAGAGTTACATTACATCAGCCGACCATAATGGGGCCATTCATATGACACTGGACGCACGAATCAAAATCTCTATTTTCTTCAATAAAATAAAAAAAACCGCTCGAAACATCACAAATAAGTTTCTCTGACCTTTCGTGTGCAATCACTGGCGGTAAAAGAGGCGTCGATGCTTTTATTTAAGTGTTTGTTTAAATATTATATAATGCGCTGCTTCAACGTCGTAACCAAAACAAGGAAACGATCAGCTATGTGCTAGTTTCCGGTTAGTCTAATAGAAGAGAATGTAAGTAAGTAGCCTATGCCTAGTCCCCTTCGTGATAATGAGAAAAACTTTATTAATAAAACTAGGACGAAATTATAGTTATTATCTCATTCTGTGTCTGACAATTGGGCGCACACTGGAGGAATGACCAAACTTTTATGGTTCTGAAAAGTTATATTACATCAGCCAGTCATATTGAAAGCCAATCGTATGACACTGAACGATAGCGGGAACACGATCTAAATCTCCACTTTCTTCAGTTAAATAAAAAAACGATCAAATATCACAAATAAGTCTCTAACCCTTTAGTGAGTAGTAACAGACGGAAAAAGACGTCGATGCTTTATTGATGTATTTTTTCGATATTTTTAATGCGCCGCATCTACGCCGTAACCAAAACAAGGAAACAAAACCCATAGGCCAGTGTGGGGACAGTGGGGTTAGTCCAATAGTAGAGACAGAAAAAGCAAGCTTTAGACCCGGCCCTTCGTGATGTTGAGAAAACTTAACAAGACTTGGACGAAATTAATTTTAGTTATTATCGCGTCTTGTGTCTAACCATTGCATGCTGTAGCTGAGGCTTCTGGCAAAATTGCTACATAGCCTATAGAGTATAGACCCTAGGCCTAAGCGCCAAAGGAGAGATTCGGCTGAAACCCATAGTTGAAAGTAACCTATTCAATCAACAATCCTAAACTCATTAAAAATGACCACGAGGTGAGATCTTTCATTACCTATGCACACTCGAGAGTAGCGGAGGTAGTGCTCTAAGCAGCACAGGCACTCCAGTCATAGGTCTACTGTTTGAAACAGCACATGCACTCCGGAAAGCAGGCGTAACTTTGGCCTAAAATGTGGGGGCTACCAATTTCTTACATACACGAAGCAAGGCTGAGACCAGACCCGCCGAGGGGGAGGGGCAAGGGGGCAAATGCCCAGGGGCCCGGCGGTTATTAGGGGCCCGGTCCGGGCCCGCAATCAACTTATGAAAACCAAGTTTATGAATATTATTATGCCTATTTAAATATATTATCTGACACTTAACGACAATCAGTTTAAACTTCAAGCATCTGAATAAAATCATAGTTGTATATATAAATATAATATCTTACGGTCGTACCCCCACTTTTATTGTTTCAATTTGTTTTTTTTTCGTACAACCGTACGATATTATATTTATATAAAGCCTAATATAGTTCAGAGGCCCGTGACTACTCTGCCTATGGGCCCGCGACTGCTCTGCCTAGGGGCCCGTGACTGTATGCTCTGCCTAGGGGCCCGGAATTTCTGTCGGCGGGCCTGGCTGAGACTGCGATCTCTGGGAAGGCACAATATTGGAGCAATATAGGATCGGGTGACACTCACCGGCAAGGCTCTGTTCTCGAAACGTTACTTTTCTTTTTGTACACTACTCCACTATAGTGCCTACTGCTCGAGTCATAAAGGTTTTGAAAACCATCTTTACGCTTAAACTAACTCAACTCTATATATCTCCTTTCAGGGGCGTCTATGCACCATAGAAACCTTGAAGCAAGTGCTCCATCCAAGAAACAGGGGGGGGGAGCAGTGCGTCTGATTTGAAAATAGTAGGCGGGTTGAAAATCGATCGCGCTGGGTCGAGTAGGCGAGCGATGCGCGCTCGACCTTGGGAGCTTTTGTGTCCAGCATATATTATGTATCGTATTCGTTCGTACAGCTGCATATAATAATCACCTAGTAGGCTTATCCCAATTCAAATTCTGTTATATGAGTAGGTCTCTTGAAGAGGCGCTATATAAATTCTCAGGACAAATGAATGAATGAACATTCACTAGAAACCTACCATTGACGAAAGATGAAGTGCTGATTTCACAACGTTGGTTGAGCCTTCAACATAAGTTGAACACTCATTTTTGGCTTGACCTTTTAGCGCGGTAATCCATTCGAATTTTATCGGCGTGCTTTCTCCAGGACTTGCAGTATATTTTGTTCACAGTCCGACGGTTTTCTAATTCGGCTACATCGACATCGAACGAGTCGCTTAATTTCCATGACAGATACGTGCTCAGCTGTAGGCCTACATTATCATTCGACTTGCTCATCTTCGCAGCCATTGTTGTTTAAAATAATTTCCGAAATTGGTGCTGTTACGGATAATGTCACGCGGCGTGAGGTGTCGGCCGTTTTGTTATGGCCAATCATATTGCACGAAATTGGAGTGATCAGTCAGCAGTAATTAGGACAGGTCACGGCACGCATTCACCGCTGCCGCAAGTAAATTAAAGTAATCCCTATTAGGTAAAAAACAAAGGTCTGGCTCTAGGTTCGTCTATCGTCTTGACGTCTAACTCAGACTCAGCGAGCGACGACCGACTGTCACCGACGGTGAGAAGCCTTCGTCTAGGCGAGCGGTAAATCGCTCGACGGTACCTTTGCTAGGCGAGCGACCAAGGAGAGCGATCGATCGCTCGCCTTAAATCAGACGCACTGGGGGGGGAGTACATTGGGTTGAAAGACAAATTGATGAGGAAGAGTTGAAAGGGTGACAGCTGCTCAGGTTTTGGCTTTCGATTACCTGTAGACCAGAGATGAAAGGTATTTAAAAAGCTATTATTTAAAAAGACGCCACATTCCATTTTCTGCCCTGATTTGTTTGGCCATAACCACGGTCACCAGCCGTCGTGACTAGGTCTACTGCGACTCGCTTCTTACCGGCATTTAAAATCTTCTGACTTTCTCAATACGACTACCCGTGGTCAAGGATAGCTTTTGGCAGGCAAGCCTTTTCTGTCGCTGGTCATTGACTTTGGAACTCTCTTCCGGCAAATGCAAAGTCGGTTCTGGTCTTCACATCTCGACTAAGACTCATCATTTTATCTTCGACGCAGTAATCTGTTGGATGTTTCCGTGTATCGCATTCCCTTCTAGGGTTTAGACTGGACTAACCCTGGAATTTGGCTTGCACAAAGATTTTGCTAAGTAGGCCTAGTAACCATAGATTAGATCCAAAGGCTTCTCGATAACCTATGCCATAGTCTTCTAACTTTCTTAATCTAGCAACTCCGTGTACAAGGACAGCTCTCAGCAGCTCTCAGCAAGGACAGCTCCACGCCTTTCCTGTTGGCTCTAGATACTGGAACTCTGTTCTGGCAAATGTTCGCTCCGCAAAGTCTGTTCTGCCCTTCAGATCTGGACTAAGCAACCTTCTCTTCTCTGACTCATAGCTGTTTCTGGGTTGTCTCGGATTTCCTTCTTCGCTTTTGAACGGATTAACCCTAGAATATGGCTCGAACAACAGTTTTGCTTAGTAGCCACCAGCGACAGATGTCTTAAACTTAAAGCATGATAACGGTGGCCTTACAGATGTTCTCGGATAAAGGATAATTATTATTATCCTAAATGGTGCTGTTAAATTTAAAGATCTAAAAATAGGACGTTACCGTACGTAGACAATTATCTCATAGCAACAAGTGACGTCAGATGGCTTTACAGATGTTCTCGGATAAAGGATAATTATTATTATTATCCTAAATGGTGCTGTTAAATTTAAAGATCTAAAAATAGGACGTTACGTAGGCAATTATCTCCCAGAAACAATGATGTCACGCTCATTTTTATAATGAGCGTGACGTCATTGTTGCTGGGAGATAATTGTCTACATAGCTTCTGAAGGTAAGCTCTGAAGCATCAAAGAGCGTTCCAGGTACCAATCGGATGAAAGAAACCGGCTAGAAAACTGTCTCAAGCCAATTGTTATAAGTAAGAGACTTGAGATATTGATTTCCAGTTGTCAGACCTCGACACGCAACTGTATACTTTCCAGTAATACTCATTCTGTCTGTAGTAAGCAACACTCTACAATTTACATATTTACTTCGTGTGCACCTCAATTAAGGAGACGATCAAGCACGTTCCGACGGAAGCAATAATGGCGTCTGCAATGCCTAGTGGGAAAGGCCAATCGAGTCGTGCAAGCGCTGGGGTTAGGGTCTTGGGAGCGCACGCTACTTACGGGCTGACTCTCCAAATACAATTAATAAGTGTGCACAATTTTGACTGACAAACAGCTCTTCGCTTACCCAAAACAAAAGCGATATACACCCAGATGACCATATGTTCGTTGGACCCAGAGCGAACCTGCATTGTCCGGACATGCAGTGCCACAATGGGCCCAACGATTGTGGTTCTCAGGAAGACGTAGCTCCATTCTTAACCTTTTTGTTTATTCATTGTTTTCGCTGTAAATTCTTCTAAATTCTATCTTATTGCAAACATACGGAGAAAAGTTTAGTCGTCTAAGAGATAATCGAGATCAGAAAGAACTCGGCTATGATCCGCATTGAGAAATCAACAGTAGGCCTACTGCATGTCCCGCGGTCTCCCACGAAGTTTTGCGAATGTTCCTTCTCTGTCTCTGGACTCACTGCTTTGAACGGACATCTTTTGTCTTTTGACATTACTATTATTAATACTATTCAGTAGCGTCACTTGGGGACACCTTTAGAGGTGGTGACACCAAAATGACAAATGACTATTTAAAACATTTTGTGCTGAATTTCAGCAGAAATGTATTATTTTAAAATTAACAATAACAGATAACAACAAAAACATTTTTCGCAAGCCCAGCTTACATGTAGCCTACTGTATCAGCATCAGTTTACCTAAAACTGAAACTCTACACAGGAATTACGACTTACAAGTAACATTAGTAGAAAAAACTTTATTAAGGATACTGTATGTTATGGTAAGGGAGTAAGGGAGGAGGTCCATGGGGTGACACCATGACTTACCGCACTGGGTGACACCAACACTAGTGACGCCACTGATGATGATGATGATGATGATGATGATGATGATGATGATGATGATGATGATGATGATGATGATGATGATGATGATGATGATGATGATGATGATGATGATGACACCAACACTAGTGACGCCACTGATGATGATGATGATGATGATGATGATGATGATGATGATGATGATGATGATGATGATGATGATGATGATGATGATGATGATGATGATGATGATGATGATGATGATGATGATGATGATGATGATGATGATGATGATGATGATGATGATGGAGTCTCTACGTATATCTCGCAGCTGAGCCTCGCTTCGCGTGGTTTCCCGCTCTCTTTCCCCAATCTGCTGCTACTGTCGTCCACGCGCTCTTTACCTGTCGGCTGCACTACTGCTGCTCCCTCTATATTGCGCTTCCCTCATTCGACTGAATTGCTTCGAACGCGTAGGCCTACACCGTGCGTTCCACTGCGCGCTTGGTCAATTCGGTCTTGTCCCTGTATACATGCGAGATGTCCTCTGCTGGTTGCCACTCTCGCAACGCATTGTCTACTGGGTTGCCTCCATTGTCTGGCAATGTCAGCTTGGCCGTGCTCTCACCTATCTGCGCGAGCTCTGTTCTCGTGCCTCTGTTCTACCTGGTCACCGCTCTCCACGCTCTGCCATCCGTGGTGACCTCTCTGTTCCTTTCGCACGCACCGCCAGTGCTCGAAATGGACCGGAACGCACGGAACGCCGTTCCGGTTCGTCAGCGTTCCGTTCCGGTTCGTCAAATGAATTATTGTGGAAAATACTATGAAATTAACGTGAATGCTCCCATATCTTTGACTAGCGTTCC
This sequence comes from Allolobophora icterica, assembly GCA_963556255.1. Taxonomy (NCBI): domain Eukaryota; kingdom Metazoa; phylum Annelida; class Clitellata; order Crassiclitellata; family Lumbricidae; genus Allolobophora; species Allolobophora icterica. Next base: position 12,804,488 of record OY744616.1, read on the forward strand.
GTTTCGTAAAATTTTCCATTTCGAGCACTGCGCACCGCTACTATTCAGCAGCGCGCGTTCTTCGTCGCTGGACCGACAATTTGGAATGGGCTTCCTTCTGAGCTGCGGTATCTTCCTCGAGACTCGTCCACCGATTTCCTGTCTGCTCTAAAGACTGTTCTCTTTCGCCGGGGTCGGGCTGAGAGCGCCTCTGAATAGCTTCCTTGAAGGGGCGCTATATAAATGCTTAATTGATTGATTTATTGATTGATTATATTATGGTTTTATCGTTCATTTTCCTCGTTTTCATTACACTGATTCGTCTGATCCTCCACCCTCCAATTCTCATAGAGTTACATGACACCCGCTTTAACAGCTGCTCTACCTCCTCTCTTGATCTGGACCCCTCACCCAGAAAACCGGACTCGGACCTCCTTTGACTACCCTCTGGAAAACACCTCTACTTGACGCAGCGCTCGTAAATAAGCTGGTGTCTGCGGTTGGCAACAGTGGCGCTTTATAACTTTCCTATTTACGATTACGATTAGTATTTCCACTGTGGATGCCATTTTGTGAAACGGTTTGAACCTACCGGTATATTATTATTTATTGGCTTTGTAAAGAAAACGATTCTTAACTAGGCCTACTCTTTTCATATTGTACTACTTTTTGATACGTTAATTTCGCCTTCAGGTGAAGCATATTTCGTTCTATATCTAAGGTAAGGAATCGATAAATAGTATGTAAGTAATAACTATTATTATGTATATATGTTTTTATATAGTTATATCAGTCTCTTATTGCACCGACCATTGCCTTTGTTTTGTAATCTCATCTTTAAAGTCCCTTATTAGGCTACGCATATTGCCGAATACAATTTATGTTAACCATGAACTTCTATATAATATTACATCATACAGAAGTTCATGGCTAACTTATTCAGAATTTTTAATTCATCGACGAAACTGAACTAAGCAGGTTATCTATGCAATCGTGTGCTGATTTAAAGATCTTGCGTTTTCCGTGATTGTTTGCAGTCTGTGCGAAATAATATATTATGGACTAATTGCAGTTCTGTCAGTATAGAAATAGAAATAAACCTTATCTCTTCTAGAAATAGAAATAAACCTTATCTCTTCTAACGCAGTTATTTAAACTTACAAATGGTATAGTTCTTGAAGTTTTAGACATTATAAATTTTAGCGAAATACAATATTTGTGCTTGGGAATAGGCTGGTGCCCTGTGCGAGGCATTCAACTGGTGCTTTAGAAGTTTGGAGGTTACCATTACGTTTGGCAATTTAGCAAACACTTCTAGGGTAACTTATTGCAATGAAACAAAATTAAGTGCATTTGTTAGATGGCACTACCCTTTGGGATTCAAAACAGGGTTAGATTTTATATGGCAAGGATTTTGTTCTTCAAGTTCTCTGTCTCTAGGAAGGTTAAAACGTCCAATGGCTCCTCCCCTCTCAATGCTGGGCTTCCTCCTTGAGTTTACTATATCCATCATCCAGTCCAGCATCATCCATCTAGGTCTTCATCTCATTCCTTTTTCCCCATTCTTTTTCTATGATAGTTCTCACTAGGGAATACCCCTCAAAATATGACCAATTCATTTCCTGTGTCTCTATTTAGCGATATCTCCTCATCTACCTTATGCAGCATACTTCGTTTGTTTTATCCTGTTTTATGGCTAGGATCATCGTTAGTAATTTTTCGAATAAGGGGTCGTCCATAAAGGACGTCCGCAAAATATGACCTACTTTGGACCCATCCCTCCCCCTTGTCCGCATTTGTCCGCATTTGACCTACCCTCCCTCCCTCCTCTTTGCAGACATCCGCACGCCTAAGTCAATTTTTAATGTTATCATCATTAGTTTTACAATTATTCTACAGTTCCTGTGCACGTTTAAGTAACAGTTCGGGTTTCATATCGCAGGATGTGCAGTAGGCCTAATAAAAGCCTCTTTAAAGTCACAGTAAAGGTTATACCAGGTATGAGGTTTTAGGCAATCACTTCACTGACCTTTTCGTCTTTCGGGGAAGGCTGAAACAATGTTGTGTTTAATAAACTATCAAATTTAAAAGTTTAGATGCAGACGTTCGCACTGGTCATAACCCTCCCTCTTCCTTGTCCGCATTTCGATGACCCCTCCCTCCCCTCCCTCAATCCGGACGTCCTTTATGGATGACCCCTAATTGTATTATCCAGATCTAGAGGTGGCTACAATAGCTACCTGGTCTTTGCCATATTTTTTTAATAAGCACATGAAAACAATCTTATTCAGTCATGAATTTGTGTTGCTAGACTACCTAAATTCCAAACTTTCTATCACCGCATCTTGGAAGCATAATCACACTTGTGTGTACAAATTGCAAGAAACCTTTCAAATATCAGTTCAGTGATCTCAGATTTACAGATGGTAACAGAAAAGTGTTTCAAGTGTTTAAGTTATCTCTCCAGTAACTCCTGGGCATACAACCACTAATATCATCCTTGTGTCATCTCTGTATACTTTTTCATGACTTTGGATTTGCAGTTAGGGTTCATTATTCTGTGCCTTCAGTTTCCTATTGCATCCCATCTCTTTCAAAAATTTTATTTGTCAACAGTTACGTTTTCTAATTCGTGATAGGTAATAAATTCAACCTATAAATAAGTCCAATGTTTGGGCTGTGTTCAAGATTTCAAGATGCAAGCAAATAGCCACAACAAACCAAACACATACATTTGTGATTTTTGTAGCAAAATGTTTACACAGAAATCCAGTCTGAAAATCCATAAAACAACGCACACTGAAGAAAAGCCATACAAGTGCAATTTATGTTTCATAGCATTTGCACGGAAGACTCATCTGGAATACCATAAAAGAACCCACACTGGTGAAAAACCATACATGTGCAATATATGTCACAAAGCATTTGCAAACAAGACTACTCTGGAAGGCCATAAAAGAACTCACACCGGAGAAAAACCACACAAGTGTAATTTATGTCACAAAGCATTTGCATGGAATACTACTCTGAAACAACATAGAAGAACCCACACTGGAGAAAAACCATACATGTGCAATTTATGTCACAAAGCATTTACACAGAAGAATGTTCTAGACTACCATACAAAAACCCACACTGGAGAAAAGCCATACATGTGCAATTTATGTCACAAAGCATTTGCAGAAAAGACTACTCTGAAACGCCATAGAAGAACCCACACTGGAGAAAAACCATACATGTGCAATTTATGTCACAAAATATTTGCACAGAAGAATGCTCTGGATTCCCATAATAGAACCCACAGTGGAGAAAAACCATTCATGTGCAATTTATGTCACAGAGCATTTGCAGATAAGAATACTCTGAAACGCCATAGAAGAACCCACACTGGAGAAAAACCATATATGTGCAATTTATGTCACAAAACATTTACAGTGAAGAATACTCTGGAATGCCATAATAGAACTCACACTGGAGAAAAACCATACATGTGCAATTTATGTCACAAAGCATTTGCAAGGAAGGTTACTTTGGAACACCATAAAAGAACCCACACTGGAGAAAAACCATACATGTGCAATTTGTGTAACAAAGAATTTGCACAGAAAACTTCTCTGGAATGCCATAAAAAAACCCACACTGGAGAAAAACCATACACGTGCAATTTATGTCACAAAGCATTTTCAGATAAGGCTACTCTGGAACACCATAGAAGAACCCACACTGGAGAAAAGCCATACATGTGCAATTTATGTCACAAAATATTTGCACAGAAGAATACTCTGGAATCCCATAATAGAACCCACAGTGGAGAAAAACCATATATGTGCAATTTATGTCACAAAACATTTGCACAGAAGCCTCATCTGGAAAACCATAAAAGAACCCACACTGGAGAAAAACCATACATGTGCAATTTATGTCAAAAAATATTTGCACAGAAGAATACTCTGGATTACCATAAAGGAACCCACACTGGAGAAAAACCATACAAGTGCAATTTATGTAACAAAGAATTTGCACGGAATACTACTCAGGAACGCCATAGAAGAATCCACACTGGAGAAAAACCATACATATGCAATTTATGTAACAAAGAATTTGCGCGGAATACTACTCAGGAACGCCATAGAAGAATCCATACTGGAGAAAAACCATACATGTGCAATTTATGTAACAAAGAATTTGCGCGGAATACTACTCAGGAACGCCACAGAAGAACCCACAGTGGGGTGATTACCTAAAACCTCATGCCGTTTAATAGAACTTTAATGCACTCTGGGAGTTGAAATCGCTAACAGGGTCGCCATAAAATATTGAGTTTCTTCTTGATTGCCTCAGAGACTGGTAGCTTATTAATGACGTTAGTCACAATGTTGGTTTTTTCATTCATTGGCTTTGGCTTGAGACGTCCGCAAAGGGGGAGGGTAAGGTCAAATGCGGATATGGGGAGGGAGGCGTCAAAAGTAGGTCATATTTTCGGAAGTCCTTTCTGGATGACCCCCTTATGTGACGTGGCATTGCGCAGAGTGAGTGTCTCAGCTGCCAATGCAAGATCCATACTGGTAAAAATTATGTGAGAGTGAATTCTATCAATTCGTTGTGCCGAACATGGCACACAGATATTCCATGAAAGCACTTTGATTGAAAACAGCTATTCTAGATTAATGTCTGAATGTTATTACTTGTTTAATTTTTTTAAACCAAATAGATGTGGAATGTTTGACAAATTGTCTAAAATTGAGAAGGATTTTATGGAACTTTATTATTATGTTATCATCATCAGAAAATTATCATTATGTTATCATTCACTACTGTGATGTTCCACAGACATATATATTTCTTGAATTATTTTAAATGTATGGGTTTAGTTACTTAACGGGAGCAAATAAAACAGATCAGTTGCAAGTCTGTTGAATTTACACCAGTTCTGATGTTATAGGCATAGGTTTGATTCTCGTCTTGTCGTATTTCATCAACGTCTAGTCTTAAGGTATACACTATTATTGCAACTATTCATTCTGTCTGTCATGTTCAGTTATGATATTTCGACGTGCCTTCTGTAACTATAGAATGGTCTGGAGAACGTTGAGCCTGGAGTTACATTGGGTTATCCAAAAGCGATGTCCACAAACATCGTCCCGATCGAGAAATCACCCAGATTCTGAATAGGGGAGTGCGAAGGTTATGCGTTCCCTTCGTGACTGCTACAGAATTATTACAGCGCCGTTTTATTCCATGTCGAGGAAACAGTATGGTGCTGCGGTGGAAATCTGTGGGGGTAGTCACTGGCATAATCTTGTCCAAAATATGGGGGAGGGGGCATTTGGTTATTCATTCTACACATGTTGCATTGGGTGACTGTACAGTCCATCTCAATTATTGGGGGCACGTGCCCCGGCTGCCCCCCAGAGTCTACGCCTATGGTGGTGGTGGTCAGTGTGAGAATTGTCGAAAAAAGACTGGGGGAGGGTTAGACTTTGATGAGTTTGATGCATGTGGAGTTGAATAGTTTATCCGTATTTTGCAAACTGAGAAAATTAAAAAATGCAACAGAAAGTCTAAATTCCTTAAAGCGATAACATCACCAAATTTATTAGTATACAATTCACATGATCATAAATCTCATAATAAACCAGAATATTACTTTTAGTAGTAACCACAAAGTGAATTGTGAAAGAAAATGCTAACATACATGCACAATATAATCACACTACCGTGGGGGTTGGAAACGACCCCCTGGGGTATGCTATGAAGACCTAACTGGGGAGTCATAAGAAAGACTAGGGGGTGAAGTGAACCCAACCCCCGACAATTCTCACCCTGGTGGTGATCATGGGGTGGTGCTGCGGTGAAGGAATAAAATCAGGATAGGAGAGCTTTAAAAGTTCGGTTTTCAGTCCTGAGTGGAAAGCTATATAGAATTCAGCCAGATCCCTCCGGCCGCCAGATCTCATATCCGGCACTTTTGATTTGAGATCCGCCACCTGAACTATGAGATCTGCCACCTAAATGTGGAGACTCATCACCTAAAAGTGGAGACCCAGTGTTGTATGCGAGACCGTAAACCTCGAGACCGAGACAGTCGAGTTCCAAGACCGAGACGAGACCAAGACAATGAGGTGCCAAGACCGAGACGAGACCAAGACAATGAGGTGCCGAGACCGAGACCGAGACCAAGACACGAGGTCCAAGAAAGTACAAGACATTTTTGGCATTTACTGCGATAAAAATTCATGCATTAGTTTCTCCGCTATTCTTAAGTACCATTACATTTATGAATACAAGATCCTCAAGCATAAACTCGATGTTGTTCCCATCGTTTCCTTTATGGTGACTTTATGCCAGCGATAAACGGCACGCCATTTCTTTTCTTTGTCCATGACCACATTGCGTACTTGACTACTTCAGGTTCTGTATGAGACATTTTCTTGCACTTTCTTTCTAACTCGAAATGAATTACAAAATCCTCTTTCCAATAGCCGATTTCACGTGGTCTCACACGTTCACCAGACATTCTAGAAAGACCGTTTTTCAGAACTTCCGGTTTGATTGGCACATCCGACTTCCGAGTTAAATGTTCATATCGACCCAGGACGTTTTTATAGCGCTATAAATAAAGACATTTGTCGCGAGACTTATAGAGACCGCTTGTTCGAGACAGAACAAGACTTTCGCTTCAAGACAGTTTCTAAAAATTCGAGAAATTGGTTCGAGACCGAGACCGAGACGAGACAATGGGTTCCCGAGACTGAGACGAGACTGAGACATTAAAAAACCTATCTCGAGACGTCTCGAGACCGAGACTGAGTCTCGAGACCACACAACTCTGTCAGGAGACCCCGTCAGATATATCTTTGGTTGCAGTAATCGATAATACGCATCATATTTCATGCATTTTTTAGTTTTATCAGAATAGCACAGAGCGAATATCAGTTAGCCTATAGTTTAGCCAGAAAGACATCTGTTTGTGCTTTACAAAAATCTGGAGATCAGCCACCTATCGACGACCAATTTAACCACTGGAGGGCAAGCGGGAAGACGGAAGACGAGAAAGGAGGACGAGATCTTTCGGGAGTTCGTCCAAAAGAGCTACTACAGCGTAGGTTAAGGAGTGCTTGCAGAATTTCAGACAGGAGGACTCTGGAGGAGCTGGAGGACGATTCCATCAACCGTTTAAATGTTAGCACAGGTCAGCGCTTGCAGGACCTAGTAGGCTAGTAGCCTATCTATAAAAATACAGGACGCATAATATAATACACACACGCACATATATATATATATATATATATATAGGGGCCTATGTTCTATCGTGTAGTAGCAGGCTTAGCAGTTTCTGTTTAACAACGCGTAAGTAGAAATTAATTTAATTACTGAATTTAATTAATGTGGTTGAATTGGGTTGAGCCAGAGATGTTTAGGTTGAACCAGAGCCTTCGAGTATAGAAGGCTCTGGTTTGAACGAGGGAAAATGGACTCGAGATGCACGTGATCAAAATCGGTCCCGTGATTGGATAATGATTAATGACGCCAACTTCTAAACAAAGGGCACTGATGACGTAATATCCTTTGCTATGGTAACGTTAATAGACTATACACGATTTCTGCAGAGTTGCCTTTATCCGAAGATGTCTTTTGAAACGTTCAATCGGAAATGTCGATTTTAAATTTCTTTTCGGCGTATTTTTGGCAGAAATGACAAACCTGATGTTTATAAATAAGAAGATCGACAAGTTGATCGATATTACAGTGTATTAAAATCGTTTGTCACCGAAATATTCGAAGAACGAGCTGGTAGGACGCGTGAGAAACTCTACGTGGTTAGCGTGCTGAACTGGTTTGAAGTGCGTTGTAGGTAAGAGATACAATTTTGTTACGGATGAGTTGAGGACTTTTAGCCAATGAAGTTATGTGGAGATATTTGGGAGTTTTGGTGACTGCGCGGGCGAGAGCATTCTGGACTGTGCATGCGTTTTATTTGAGAAGGGAATTGCAGTAGTCGAGTTTGGAATGGACAATTGAGGTGGCTAATAGGCAGGCATTAATTGTCATGACCCACTATTTCATTCAGGCCTTTCAACGCCGCCTTTGCGATGCCATTTTGGTCCCAACAAACATTTCTCCGTGCCTTCGCTTAAGATTTATTGACTGTGGATAAAAGCAGTGATTTAAAGTAACAATATAAAAAGAAATTCTAATGAATTTTAGCAGTGTCTAAAATGCTCAGAAATGTCAACTACGCACCCTCTCCTAAACTTTCAAACTGCACTTGGACTGGTAAGGAAAATTTCAGGTATTAGAATGAAATAGTGTATAGTTAACTTGAGCTAATTCACTCAGAAATTCTTACTATAGCATGTATACACAGTAGGCCTACACATTGCAAACTCCAAACAAGTCAACTGCTCATTCGACAATGTCAACTGCACACTTTATGTCAGAAAACACTCTACTTTAGGCCCTTCATTGTAGGTTAGCTCATGACAACAGACCGATTTACGATCAACCGTTGTCTATGCATCAATAACAGACACGTGGGAATTGGCCCACGAGGTGCGTCAGGCCCTCTGCGATCGTTTCTGCGTCTGCCCGGGTCTCGTCGTCAACCTCCTCCACGGCATCAAACTTGACCCCAGCCGCGAGATTAATGAGGCAACGTTCGGCGTCTAAGAAGCCATCGACGCTTACGATACCACACCTAAATCAAGACAGAGACGACCGCCATCCTCCTCATCCTCAACTGTATCCTTAGCACCCTCATAAATCTCACCCCATCTTCACCCTCATTCTCGTCCTGATCCTCATCCTCAGCATCCTCATCCCAAGCATCCTCACCCTAAGCATCCTCACCATCCTCAACCGCATCCTCAGCACCCTCATCCTCATCAACCACATCTTCATTCTCATCCTCGTCCTGGTCCTCATTCTCAGCATTCTCATCCTCATCCGAAGCATCCTCATCATCATCACCCTCGGCATCGTCACCATCAGCATCCTCAGCCTCAGCATCGTCCTCCTCTCCCTACTCTTCTTTATTATTATTTTTATTATTATTATTATTATTATAATTACTTTTTTTTTGCCGCCCGAGGTGTGACCCTCAGGCTCTTAGAGATTAAGAAGGTGCGTGGATAAATTGGTTTACTGTGCCTCATCCTCCCCCATTTGTGCGAATGTGCCAGTGAACGCAACTGCGTTAAATCTTTGGTTGCAGATTGATAGGCGCTGGAACAGGTATGTGGTTTCTCTCGGGTCTCCTGTTATTGTTGTTATAATGTTATAATTACTATTATTATTATTATTATTATTATTATTATTATTATTATTATTATTATTATTATTATTATTATTATTATTATTATTATTATTATTATTATTATTATTATTATTATTATTATTATTATTATTGTATTACGCATACCCATTACACATCTTTATTATTCGAATTTTTAAATATTATTATTGTTATTACTAGAGTATGCCCGTCATATGACGCGTTGAAAAAGATGAAGAATGGATTAATCAGAACAGAAAATAATTTATTTATTGGAATGCTTGATTATAAGTCACACTGCGAGTGAAAATTCCTTGACGGTCGGTTTTCTTGATGAGTACTTTGATGTTGTCTCCGGTGATAATGTGCATCAGTCTCACGTCTTTGCCTGTGACCAATCGATGTTTAGGCTAATCAGTCTTCGCCTCGTCCTTGCTCCCCCTCAACCTCTCGTCAGATCGTGTGCCAAATTGAGGGAGTGATACTGGGAGGGAGGGAGGGATGGAGACAGTGAGAGAGGGAGAGGAATGGAGGGAGCGAGTGAGACGGAGCAAGATGAAGAGCCTTAGGGAGGTCGGCCAACGGCCTCTCAAGCATGGTTAGCAGCGCCCTTGTGCCTGCATCGGCATGCAAGCCTTAGGGAGGTCGGCCAACGGCCTCTCAGGCATGTTTAGCAGAATCAGTTACATTACATACATTCCACAGCGTTTATCTTAGGACACACAGATCTGGGAAACTATATAAGAGATTATTTTAAACCCCGAGGTAAAAATAATCCTTCCGGCTCTTAGCGACTATTCGAAGAGTTTGGTCGTTCTGGAGTATAACCGCAGACCTCTAGTGTCTACATCTAGTTTTTATTTGGTCTTGAGACTTGACATGTTTGGTTACGTGTGAACCAAAATAATAATATGTTCTGCAATGTGTGTTATATCGGTAAAAAGAAATTTCTATTGGGCTTCCTTTGTAGCGAACTACTTGTGAAAATCGGCGACGACCCGCGAAATTCTGTCTGGCAGAACTGATGTCTTCACTCGATGGAGCGCAAATCGATCCAGGAGAGACACCGAATATCCAGTTGACAACTCTCGCAGCAGGTAGGCCTAAGTTTGAGTTTGTATGAAAATTTGCGACGAATCCAGTAGAGCGGTTGACGATATAGGGCCTACTGAGTAGGCCTACGTCGCTGAGTCAGGGTCAGTATATAAATCAGAGTCAGGATCAGGATTTATTTACATAATCTTTATTCTGCCAATGTGTATTAAAACGCATGTTCATTTCAGCCGGAATTATGACGCTTAAGTAGTGCTCGAGTTTGTATGGGTGTGATGGGTAATGTGACGGTTAACGTGGTGGACTGTCAGTCGTGAGATCTGGGGTTCAGATCCCCGTCAGGGCAGAAATTTGATGCAAGATTTCTCCTCCACCTGCGTCCATAGCCTACTCAGATATCAATGAGTAGGACTGATAGTGCACTATCGTTGGGAAGATGAGACGGCGAGGCAGAGGACTGGCCACCCTCGCTTATATGCGGAGGATAAGAAAATGAAGTCGCTAACTTCATGCCCATGGTTGCCTCAGGGCTAGCTTAAGGGACTGCTCTTCTTATTCTTTTTTGCGTTCTTTACCATAGGTTTAATTTGGTTTCATTGGGTATACGCCCTATAATTCGTTCCATGTTATTAGGTTTCATTATGCATTTCTATGTTTCATAGGTTGTCATTGGATTTCAGTGTGTGTCAAAAATAAAACCGTCACTGTTACTTAGGCCTATTTGCATATTCGCACACTGAAGATTGAAACAAAATAAAATTTATCATATTTCTTATAACGTTGAACATGCACTATCCAATATAGCCGCTCTACAGGGGTTAGGAAGGAAATTCTGACCATTTTACAATTCCTCGATCACTGTTTTGTATTAGTCTACATTGTCAGCCTCTATACAGGGGCGGATCTAGAATTTTACTTTACGGGGGGCGATTTCATGGACGTCAAAGGTCAAAGGAATTAAAATTAAATTTACTTATTAAGTTTAGAGCAAGATTAAAGCAATTGAGGACGTGTAGAAGTAATACTCAAACTGCAGTACATGCGTAATAATAATCACATGACATTTATGATGTAGTACAGTACAGTATATCAAATTTTTTAATTCTAAATTTTAAAAAAAATTATTTTTTTGGACTCTTAGGGGGGGCGATCGCCCCAATCGCCCCCCTCTGGATCCGCCACTGCCTCTATAGCGGATCCCGTCTTTTGCAGACTTGGTGCCAGAATATGGCATGGTTGGATTGTATGGATGCAAGATTATGCCTCTGAGGTATATAGTCATAACTGAATGTATAGCGCGTAAACCTGCTTATACCCAGCGCTCGTTATTAGGTTGGTGCCCTTGAGCTTGGCTTTCGAGTGGCGCTTTAGAAGTTTGGAGATTACGATTACGATTGCCCGCTACTTCAGTTTAATTGCCCCTATCTTTAGCATTAGCAATCAAATGCATAACATAGTAATGAATGTCAATCAGTTTCTTCAGTTTAATTATTCAATATAGGCCTAGGCTATATGAGAATAACGCAAATTCATTACACAATCACGTGATCAATGTTCCATATATAAATTGCTAACTGACAGAATCGGAGATTATCACTACCAATCCAGCATCGCGATTAACTAGTTATTATTTACCTATGCTAACCTCCCCAACTTGATTCTTGCCGTTGACTCGTACTCGGATTGTCCCAGATGAATGTCTCTTCACAGTTCGCACTGCTCGTAGAACTTGGGCGTTCCACATTCGAACTGGTTGAAAGTTCAGTTCAAAGTTCACTTATTGTTGAAGTGTAATATCCCAGATCGAAGATCGCTGCTTTTGATCGACGATTATTTCACACATTCTTGTCACTGTCACTTCGTACAACTCGCAAACCGTCCATGCATTGCAACTGTCCTTGAAGGTACTAAACCTCAGACACCGTCTTCACTTGTTGAAGTAATATCCCAAATCGAAGATCGCTGCCTTTGATTGAGGATTATTTTGGGCTTTCAGAAAGCCAGATTAAGGTTGCATCACCTGGAAAATATACCAGCCTGCGTTTTTAGACCTATACATTACAATCCTTGCGATGTTTAATCTACTTAAAACTACTTAAGTAAGGCGCTATATAAATGTATACAACATCACCTTGTCGATAAATTACACAGGTCGGACCACTCCGGCAGTTTTGGCACCGTCCAATCCGGCCGCCTCGGCAGCTGATTCATGGGCGAGTGACGTCAGTATAGAGAATTGGCATAGCCGTATTGAGACATTGTAAGAACTATAGGCTGGACAAGCCATTGCACGACTAGTTCTTACAATGTGTCGGTACGGGATTCTGCGCCTCTCCTGACCCCGGTCTCTATGACAGTGACATGGCGCGCTGTTCGAGAGTTGTCCCCGGCATCTGTATCTGCACCACCAACGACTGGAAGAATACCGCCAACGACTGGCAGAATGTCAAGTCTCTTCCAAGTCTCGTGGAAGCAGGTACGTTTGAATTTTCATTAGGCTTGCGACGAATCCAACAAATAGGTAAGTTGCTGATGAAATCGTCTTGGAATCATGATGTCTTGGTTACTACATGGGAACCAAAATAATATGTTCTGCAATGTGTGTTCTATTGGTAAAATGAAATGTCTATTGGGCTTCGCTTGTAGCGAACAACTTGCACTATATACTTGCAGTAGGCTAGGCGTGATCGTCGCACAGAGAGAGAGAGAGAGAGAGAGAGAGAGAGAGAGAGAGAGAGAGAGAGAGAGAGAGAGAGAGAGAGAGAGAGAGAGAGAGAGAGAGAGAGAGAGAGAGAGAGAGAGAGAGAGAGAGAGAGAGAGAGAGAGAGAGAGAGAGAGAGAGAGAGAGAGAGAGAGAGAGAGAGAGAGAGAGAGAGAGAGAGAGCGTCACTATGTTTTGGGGTAAATAATTGTGGATTGAATAGAAAATGAAATGTAACATATTTTTGTTAATACTGGACACGCGCTTCTTAATTGTGCCGTCCAGTGTGATAATCTCATATATAGTTTTCCCAGATCTGTGTGTACTACGATAAACGCTGTGGAATGTATGGAATGTAACTGATTCTGCTAAACATGTATGAGAGGCCGTTGGCCGACCTCCTTAAGGCCTGCATGCCCGATGCAGGCACACGGGCGCTGCTAACCATGCTTGCGAGGCCGTTGGCCGACCTCCCTAAGGCCTGCATCGGGCTTCGCCTGATGCAGACGCACGGGCGCTGCTAACCAAGACCTGCATCGGACATCACTCCCTCAATACGGCACACGATGTGACGGGAGGTTGGGGCCAGAACCTGGCAGCGTTGGATTGCATGAACCCATTAAGGCTGCTATTATAGGCGTCAACAAAATCATCCAGAAAGGGTAAACTCCACGCGTTTGATTCAGTAAGCATCAAATGAGCGGACTCAGTCGCAATACATTCCGAGTACACGATCGAAGCCTTCGCAAACACACCGCATAAAATCCAATAAGGACACACATTCTGTTAGAACGAAAATTGGCGACGACCGAATGTGTCGCCTGCGAAATTCTGTCTCGTAGAATGGATGTCTTCACTCGATAGAAAAGAAATCGAGCCAGGAGAGACCCCGAATATCCAGTTGACCGACTCTCGTGGAAACAAGTAGGCCTAATTTTGACTTTGTATGAAAGTTTGTGACGAATTCAGTAGAGCGGTTGCTGATTAAATCCTAAGGCATTGTGACGATACAGGGCCTACTGAACGTCAACTTCACTGTGGACAATAGTCAGTCTTGTCAAGACCTTAAACCTCAAGACCAAGACTCTGAACCTCAAGACAAAGACTTTGAACCTCAAGACCAAGACCAAGACTTTGAATGTCAAGACCAAGACCAAGACTGTGAACCTCAAGACCAAGACTTTGAACCTCAAGACCAAGACCCAGACCTTGAACCTTAAGACCAAGACTTTTGGTCTCAAGACCAAGACTTTTAAAAACGAATTCGAGTGTGCTTGAGACCAAGACTGCAGAAAAGAAGAGACCAGGTATTTTATAATTCAGATTCTTCTCTACGGTTTCTCTATGAACAAAAACTGTAAAGAATTGAGCTGAAGACCAGTAGAATTAAACTTACCTTTTTCAACTCTTCTATTTTTATGGTAATTGAGGGTTGAAGGGGGTTGTTTTCAGCTAATAAAAATTAAAAACCCAGAAGGTCAACTTCACTATGGACAACATTAAAGTAAAGCCACCTTTAACAAAGTAAAGCTCAGACACCAGGTATTTCAAAATCCAGATTCTTTTTCACATCTTTATAAGGAAATTTTTAAATCACAGAGCTCATGAACACTGGCTTGTCTATTTAAATTTAACTTTTTCATCTCTTTCTATCTTTGAAGTAATTGAGGGTTGAAGGGGCTGTTCTCAGCAAATAAAAATAACAAAATCCTGAAAGTCAACTTCACTGTAGAGTGTAGACAATAGTAAAAAAAAGCCAACTTCAACAAAGGAAAGCTCAGAAGACACCAGGTATTTGAAATTCAGATTATTCGGTTTTGCTTCTCTGAGACACTTTAGGGCTTGAACAATTGTTAGTATATAAAAATACAGAACATTAGTACATAGCATGGTTGTTTAGCATGGTCTCATTGATATAGGCTACATCCTCTGCGAACGTCATCGTTTCCCTCCTAACGACCAGAAACAAGTCTAGATAAAATTGAAAAGTAGTGACGTGGCCAGAGAAGAAAATGACATCTATGCTTCAAGAGAAATGAATGCTATAAAAGACATTTGGAAGTTTGGAACATTCCACATCTATGCTTCAAGAGAAATGAATGCTATAAAAGACAGTTGGAAGTTTGAAACATTTGATATCTATATGCTTCAAGAGAAATGAATGTTACAAAAGACAGCTGGAAGTTTGGAACATCTTCTCAAAGGGAAAGCCAGTACAGAATGCTTTGAGAAATGAATACTGCAATGACAGTTGGAAGTTTGGAACATTAACTTCTCAATCTGGTATAGAATGACAATCAACTGTCGGCCTTCAAAGAATGAGCTGTTTAATTATATCTGTAGGACTTCTAACACGAACTGACTATACATGCTAATTTACTAACAGCCTGTGTCAGATCCATTATATTATAAATGAATTTAATATAAAATTCTAAACATACCCCTGCAAAGCCCAGAGAAATATCCAGCCTACAGTTTATAGAAAAGTACTCTTTTGTGGCCTAAAGTAATATATTCTGATGATGATGCTCACATTTTGTAACATCCAGCTACAGCTTTCAACATTTAACAAACTGCAAAACCTGTTAGCTTCATGGAAGTTTAATCTACTGTAAATTTGCTTACAACTTTAACAAAAAATTTAAGCAATTGCCACTTTCACAGTTTTAAAATGCTTCTAACTCTTAAAGTAAAATGTGCACGAGTATATTATCGCTTAATTACAGTAAGGAAAATTTAACCGAGATATTCACTAATTTCAGATAACCTAATGAAAATTCGATTGAAACTTCAATGAAATTCAGATTTTTCAGAATAGTGTTAAGAGAAAATCAGATGATTGTTTTGTCTGTTTCACAATCTGCTGTTACGCTGCAAACCTAAGGAAAATTTGCTGGAAAAATTCAATGAAATTGAGATTATTGTTTTTGGTTATTATGAAGACCACCTGTGGATCTGGCACTACTAACATCAATTATCTATTCGTGTTGTGTTGAACTAACATACTAGTCCCTCACTCGTTGGCCAGAACCTTGTCATCGTGAGTGGGCTTTCAACCAACACTGGCCAGAATTCATATTAAACACATCTAATTCAAGTTATGATTTATCATTTTGTAATTTGACAGCCCTGAGGTATACCCTACTCGGGAAGAGATTGGTATCCAAGCCGAACAGAGTCCATGGTCACCATCATCATTCGTTCATACAGGGAAGACTTAAGCAAGTCCAGTGGTAGAACAATCGTTGATCAAGTTTTAAGAAGCAATCGTAATCGTAATCGTAATCTCCAATTTTCTAAAGCGCCACTGTAAAGCTGAGCGCAAAGCATCAGCTTCAGTGGCGTACGGAGCTGAAATGCCGCCTGGGGCGAGGGCCCAATATGCCGCCCTTGGACACTTAATTTTCTATATGCTATTTTCTCTAAGATATTGCATAACGATCATATTACATAGGCTATTCAATTTTATTTGTGCAGTTTATAGGGGCCTAGCCTTTCTTGACTTTTCACTTTTCACTGTATTTATTTTGCAATTATCCGTTTTAGCTATACATTTTCAACTTACTGAAATTTATTTTATTACATAGTTAAAAACATTTTATTGCATGACTTGCGACTGTCGCTGACTCACTGTGATATGTTGAAAGAATAAGACTTCAATAAGTGATCATTTCAAAATTAATGACAAAATAATGCAGTCAGTTTCTGTTAAAACCAGAAAATTTTTAGTATTAATTTAAAAAAGAGGTCTAAACTAAGTGGTGAAATGCTGTGGTGGCGATAATTTGATAGTTTGTGATTAAATTTTATTCTAAGTAATTAATTCGTGTAGATACCAATATGATATATATATATATATATATATATATATATATATATAATATATATATTATGATTATGAAGGGCGGCAAAAAAACAAGAATATACTTTAAAGTTTGCTGTATGTAGTCTGTTACTCTGTTTACTAGATAATGCGATTCTGCTTCCTTTACTGCAATTCTGCTTAGTGTTTAATGTAGAGAGTGTGATGTCGCCCCTAACGATCAACGGAAGTGACGGTTTCTTTCTTTCTTTCTTTTTCTTTTTTTCTCTCCTACTTTTTCCTTTTTATATATAAAATTCACTCTTTTTATTTTTCTTTTACCTTATTTTTGTCGCCCCTAGAAAAGTGCCGCCCGGGGCGACTCGCCCCCTCTGCCCCCCGTTCGGTACGCCACTGACCAGCTTATTCACGAGCGCTGCGACGTATCCGAGGGGTTGTCCAGAAATCGATGTCCGTTGGTGGTCCGAGTCCGGTTGCCTGAAAGACCAGAGAGAGGCAGAGCAGCTGTTACGGAGGGTTTCGTTGAGGACGAGATAGCTTGGAAGGCAGAGGATGCATGAAGCAGAATAATAATAATTCTATGCATTGACTTTTTGATCACTTTATTCAAATGTACAACGAAGTAACGAAATTTGACCAATGACGTTTCCATGTTTTTTCAAATTGTATTTTCCTCTGCCACCACCGTCTCTAGGATGCTGTATATATGCGGCCCCTGCCCAGGGGCGGCGCCAGACACTTTTTGTAACCAGGGCATAGCCAGGGCAGTCATGCAAGTAACCAGGGCAGAGGGCGGCGATTCATGGCGAGCGTGATAGCTGTTTTTCATGAGACATTCATTGTTTTGTAGGTTGTATATTTTTCAGCACTGGAGCGATGTTCTTCGGAGTATATGTGTTGCAGAAATGTGTTTGACTTGTTATCCGACCCAGTGCACGTGTTCCAGGCACGAAAACCAGTGTGAATAAACACTTGATCCTTGCGTCGTTCTTGTGATTCTTGCCTGGTAGTCATGACAAAATGACGACAATAGAAGCAGTAAGCAGAATCATTCACTTTTGAGTATTTCAACCAGCTGTACAGCTTGAACCATGTGTAATTAAATCGCCGCTGTGTCGTCCCAATTACGTGACTCGGATAGGTTCTTATATACAGTTGCTTTGGGCCATCATCCACTGACTGCGATAGATCACTTGGACCGGGTGCGACCGGGTGACAGGACTGAACTTGCACAGGTGGTCCTAGTACATGTAAGTTATGAGCATGTTCATCGCCAAGCTCGCTATCTTTGTCACTTTCACTTAAATTAAAATAACTGTGAGAGTCCAAGGTTTGAAAGGATGCGTTGGCAACAGGACTAGCTTCATCTGTGGCTCCTTCGCATGTCAACTCCACGTATTGTGTGTCTACAACCGCCCAACGCAAAAGTATATCGATTTGTCATAGATAGGCCTATTGTATGGATAATTAATGCAGTAATAAGTTTATATGCGTGGAATGTATGGATGGGATGAACAGGCTCGAACCATATGTATTCATATTTATATGTGCTGCCGTGACTGCAGTGACTGCAACTAAATGGCTACTTTTCAGTATGGATCCTCGTGTGCATTTGCAAGCTGCCATCCTGTGTGAACTATTTATGGCAGTGATTACAGATTAATGGTTTCTCTCCAGTTAGAATCCTCATGTGTGTTTGCAATTTGCGGTCATATCATTAGCCTAACTGATTACTGCATTTGCATTCAATTCAATTTCTTCAGTTCAATTCAACTTTATTGATCCGAATTAAATGCAAAAGTACAGTAGGCACCAATCGGAATGTAACACTTTCCGGATACAACATTGATTATAAGTTAAACAAAATGGTATTTCTTCTCCACTCCAGTAATTGCAGTTAGATATATATATATGAGTAGGCCTACGCCAAAGTCCTGACAGCCACGTTGTGGTGGGGAATCTATATTATAGGTTGATACTGGCAGCTCTTTCAAGTTTCAAATGATATTTTTATTAATGAAATTAATTAATTCATTTTATGAATAGATTTGAAAATGCAGATTTGCGTTACTTTAACAATTTTACGACTATTTTCACGCAATATGATGCCATAATCACGTTCAGATTAAACGAATAAAGAATCGGGCGGCGACGCCGGGGTGTAGGACGTTGTTTGTTAGGCTGGCATTTCTATGCTTTGCTTTAAATTACTTACCGTCGTCGAAAGGTAAACGCGGGCGTTTCGGATTCGGTTTCTTCAGACACCGATCCATCCTAACGGTATCGATCACTCAAACTTTAAGAATTAAGTTGCAAGATTATCAAGATATCGAATAAAAAATAATTAAAGATTACGATGATCGATGATAATGGATAGATCGCGTTTTGAGTGACGTCATTGTGTTGAATATTATGACGTTTTCGACTGCGCAGACTCAGAGCGCGGACTTCGGACCCCGATATATACAAGAAGTCGTTGCTTCGGACGGAGGGAACAGTAAGTAAGTAGTGCTGTTGAGGCAAAGCAGGTCTTTACATTTACATTTAACTCACTCAATATAACGAATTATAGCGCCCATATTTTAATATTTTTCTAAGAATATAAAAAACACGCTCCGAACAAATTCTAGACAGGGCAAAAATACTGGCAGGGCAACGACCAGGGCAACGACCAGGGCAACGACTTTTTTACCAGGGCATATGCCCTGGCTCGCCCTGGTGTAGCGCCGCCTCTGCCCCTGCCTGGTGGAAACAGACCTCGGCGTCGGATCGCAGCAGTCTGGAGCGGTTTCTCCAAAGAGCGAAAAGAGCCGGCTACCTGAGTGACTCTGCACCTGGAGTGGAGCAACTGGTTTTTCGACTCGACTGTGCCTTGCTCTCATCCTTGCTGCGTAATCTTTTCCACGTGCTCCGTGTTCTGTTCCCGCCTAACGTCAGTAGACAGTACAATCATTTCCGTCCTCGACCGCATGACTTTACCCTCCCCCTAAGGACGATTCCAATTTTGTCCCAAGAGTTCTGTATGCCACATTAAAAAAACTCTTTCCTTACTTTAATTTATCCAAAACTGTAACATTTTCAATACTTGTTAAGTTTCCAGCCTCTCCTAAATCCTCCAACATTACATTTCTATTACTTAGCATCACTAATGTATTTGTAACATATTGCGGTTTGTCAATGTGAGTCGATAATAAAACGAATAATAATAATAATAATACTGTTCGCTCGGTTCTTCTTATTGTGAAGGTCTGCCTTCCTCATCCTCAGGGTAGGATTCGATTCTGGGAACGACCCTCGCTTCGGGGCTTGAACGTAATTGGTCCTCCCCCTCTTCTCCTACGTTGGCCATAGCCAGTAAGGTTTCAGCTGCTGCGGTCATTTCCGTCGATCTACCCTTATGAGGGGCCCTCCATTCCGGGCTGTGTAGGGTGCTCTTGAGGTGATGATGGACGATGGGGTTCGAATAAGCGGAGGTCTGGGTGTGGTGGAGGTAATGATCCTTGTCTAATACTGGACTACCAAGTAGTGGCCTAGATGGGTCCAAATCTCTCATGTCCGTGGCTTCTGAGTTAGAAGCAATCCACCGCTCCGATGGGTCAGGGTTCTTGTCAGCCCGGCCCGGGGTCTGGCCGGATTGCCAATGGATCAGCTGATCAACCATTAGATTCAGCTGCCCTTTCATATCCTCAAGGGCCTGTAAGGTGGTGCCAAATACATCTCCCGAAGGGAGACGGGATCTCACACCTTCTTCTTCTTCTCCTCCTCTTGTCGCCATTTTTACTGCTTTTACTTATTTACTACTTTCTCTAGATAGTAAGTACAACGACTGGATGCAGATATATGAATTGTGTTATTACAAACTTCAAATTAACCAATGCAGTCAGCTTTACAACTTCAGTTGACAAACTAGATTTCTAACAACGGTTTCTTCAATAGATCAAGCATACAATTAAAGAATATTGGTTGTACTAAGCTAGTTCTATTTATAGACTTGCTCATCCGTCAACGGTTCACCTATCCGTGGCGTGGCAACTTAAACTCGGTGGACCCCTCCACCTAATTACCAAGTTATCTTACTTTACCTGTAAACCTACCTTATCTACTAAAGCAACTGGCCTTAACTTCTATAACGTAAAAATAATCTTATCTACGCCTGCAACTAATTCGAAGCGTCCATTTACATCTACATCCGGGACCTCCGCGGTCAAAATGGACACCACAATGCAATTTGACATGAATTCTAACACTAAGTTTCTAGTCTTTACAAACACACAAAGGATATTCCCCAACACCCTTTATCACCTCTGAACCTTGAAGCAGCGAACAGAATATTCAGCGTGGTCCTGTTACCCGATATTAGCGTTCGACCACCAAATTCTGATCATTAATCAGATTTCTGTCCTCAGAAACCAAACCCGAAAGATCACACAACAAGACCAGCGTCCATCTTTCCCTAAAACTACAATCACGTGACTCGTACGAGCCAATCAAAACCTGTAACCTATATGAGCTAAGTAGGACGTTCGGCCGCGTACCGAAGGGTTCGTCCCTCTAATGGATGTGGAGATATAGAAGACCGAAAGTCTTCACACCCTCCCCTACACACCTAAAGTGGCAACGCCACTTAGCTAAATGGAGCCCCTATGTGCCAGAACCTCCTATTTCCACAGAGAAACTCTCCTGTTCACTCGGATGTTCTAATGGACCATTACCGTATCTTCCTCAAGCTAAACTTCTGATAGAGTCACAATTCACCTTCTAAACATATAAAGTGAAACATTAGTTACTGAGAAGATTAACATCGCAAGCAACTTAAACTAAACAGAGAATCAGTTGACATTGTAGTGAGACTATAGGTCAAGTGCAATCGAAATTAAGCTTTCATGATGTAAATCATTCTCAATGAAACTGTAAAGAAAACTTAACATCACTGTATCGGTGACCAAAACTCAATCGTTACCTTCTACAAACGCAAAAATTGTTCTATACAATCTAGAGAGAATTGACGGTTTCTGCTCCTTCCAATGAGTATTCAAACAAAGAGACTTACTCTCTCACTCAGGCAGGCTGATTAGACAGTCCACCAACATTGTTCAATATCAAAAGGAACCATCAGATAAAAGAAAAACAACGATTTAACACAAGTAACTGTTAGACTTCAGGTGCCACCTCCTAATTCTTATGCTGATCCGCATTATTCTGAGGAAACCTATCTGCTCAACATGATCATTTCCTTATCACCCTCTTTACTTATCGGAGAATAAGACAGGCCACATCCACTAGTGGACCACAACCGAGGGTCATCCCCTATGCTGAGACCTAGGCGAAACACACCTCTACCCTCCACTAGTCTTCTCCCTTCTCCAGTAAACATACTGCAACAGGAATGCAATACTACTATTCATCGATCGATACCGCGTGATCAGCACATTATTATCATTCCCCTTCAAAGAATTCAACAAAGAAAGTTCGCACCTGATAACCACAAATGAAGGTACGTATAACTTAACTATTTTTATTCGAAATAAAACACCATCGGCCTTTTATTCGACTATATCTTTCCTGAATCTTACAGGTAATTTAACTTGACGTTTTGGCCGTTCCGGAAGGTCTACTGCTTGTTCCTCATCCAAGCCTAACCCCTTCCAATTCACCATTACCTCTGCCATCGTCTGTAATTCACCCTGCCGGGGCGGTTTTCCCCGATGGTACTGAGCACAAGTCACACAACGTTTCAATTGTCGAACGATACCGTCCTTCCAACCGGGCCAATACGTCCGCCGTTGAAGTTGGACTGCGGTCCGTCGTAACCTCAAATGTCCTCTCGTCAACCCTTCATGGGCCAACTTGATTAACATCACCCGCCGAGAATGCGGCGGCACCAGTTGGTAGCGTTTGACTTGGCCTGCAGTTGCATCAACCCAAGCCCGACAGAAGATATCGTCTTTTAACACCAACTGTGGCCATTGAGCAACTAGAGTTTTCATCATTCCACTCTGCGAGCGTATGTCATCCGGAACCGGAACATCGAGAGTCGCCAACTTCTGGGTAATCACCCCTCGCAGGTCCGGATCAGACCTTTGTTCGTTGACCACTGATTCTCGATCCCATCCGTCTGGCATGGGAGCAAAGTCCGTCGGTTCCTCTGTTACGAATTTAACTTCAGTTAATTTATTGACACCCGCCGACTCTCCTGTAGCATTTTCCATATCGGTGGACTCTACTACCGGCACTTCTTCTAAGACGCACTGAAATCCACGTCTCAGTCGAATCTTTTGACAGGTCGGATTCATTACTCTCATCATTAGTTCGTGAGTTCGATCAGGGAGTAAAGTTCCAGCTACGATAAGTCCCGTGTTGAACACTTGGGGTTGGGTCGCCATGTCGTTTCGTTCTGCACGAAGGTCTGGAAGAACAGCATGTACCTCCACATCGTACATTGTCGCCACTTTACGACACTTAGCCGTACGCGGTAAACTGTACAAAGAGAACATTTGACCCTGCAGCTGAATTCCTCTTTCACCAAAGTTCCACGTGGCTTTCTGCTGCTCCAACCAATTTAGACCCAGTATCATCTCGCTCAAATGTTCAGTAACGAGGCAGGGGATTCGAAAAGTTACACCAGCGATTTCGCTTTCAACCAAAGTTTCTCCGAGTACTTTAATTGAAGTTCCATTGACAGCTTTCAACATTTGCTGAGATTGAATCATATCTCCTGAGCGCACCAAAGAAGTCGGAATGAGTGACCAATCGCTCCCCGTATCCACCAGCGCAAGAATGTTTTGCCCGTGTATCCTCATCGGTAAGTATGCATTTGTACAGCCCTGAATATATCTCGCATTGGCGGTCTCCTCTTGTTCCTGGCGTTCATCACCACCCCGAGGAGGTGACCTCATTGGACACTGCCGCTGAAAATGTCCCGCTTGACGGCATCTATAGCACTTGTCATTATGTGGACGCTTCCCCGAGCCACGAGGACGATTGTCTCGACTCATCTCAGTTGTGACTTGGTTGTGATCCCCAGCCGACGACCAAGGGTGTTTCACGAAAGTCTGTTCAGTCTCTCTAGCCGGCGGTGACCACGTGGTTACTAACCGTTGTTCTAGTTGATTTTGCCGACGCTCTATCTTGAACATTTGATCAGACAGCTGGCGCGTTAATTGCTCCAGAGCAGTTTCGCTTTCTCTAACGGCTTTGACTCGCCCTGTTCGTCGGTCCGGATCATCTCTTCGACTTCCCGACCGCTGGTTAGCCTCTAGTCGAGCAGCCAGTCGACAAGCCAGATCGAGAGTGTTTGGTTCTCGATCTCGCACTCTCAAGGCCAAGTCAGAGTCAATAAATGCGTCCAAAAAGGCATCGATAGCAACCGTCTCGCTCATTTCGGTAGCTGGCCCCGGATAAGCGAGCGCCATTAATCGTCGTATGTCTTGGGCTAAAGCAGGTAGACTTTCCCCGTCTCTCTGTCTTCTAGTTCGCAGCTGGGTTCTGTATAAGGCGGTCTGTTCCGAACTTCCGTATCGAGCTCTTAGTCGACTTACCAGATCAACCCACGAAGTGACTCCTGAGGCGTTAAACTCCCACAAGACTTGTGCAGCCGTACCGCCCAGCGAGCACATCAGCTGGCTCAGCCTTTCTTCGTCGGTCCATTGGTTATGTTTGGCGCAGATCTCATACTTAGCTAGAAAGGCTTCCACTGGAGACTGTCCATCATACTTCTCCAACTTTATCCACTGTCGATGTTTCACAGTAGCTTTAGTTGACGCTTCTACTGTCTCTACACTTGCTTCTGATACAGTCACCTTCGCATTGGGTTTACTTATCGACGGAAGTGGCTTATTTTCAGACGACAACTTAGTCTTTACTTCTTCCCGCGGAACTGACAGATTTAATAACAAAGTCGCATCATCGGTCGGTCCAATTAGTTCTGGCATTGACTTTATCTCCGTGTGCTTTACTTGTTCTCTATCCAATGTTCTCTCCCTAGTGTTTACACACCCAGCACTTACATTCTTTTCCTCCACCCTGACCAAGTTCTCGTTTATCCGCTGCATTTCCTTGAGCCGACAATACGCACTTTCATATTGCCTTAGAGCCTCCTCCCAGTCATGACCATTTATCTTGGATCCATTACTTAACAGTTCCTCAGCCCCATACACCCGTAGTTCATGCATTTTCATGTCATTCGGATTTGGGGTGGCTTTGGATTCTGGGACGGATATCGGACCGGACAAGGTGGTTAAGCTCCCCGTGGCACCCGGTGGCAATAACAATTCACGTGGTTGGTTGCAAGTGGAATATCTAGCCGGTGACCAAGTGGTTAACGTCATAGCCGTGGGTGTTACTATAGTCTGGGTGTCCGCCTTCCACCCCTCACCCACAGGGTTTCCTTTGATCTGGGTTCCACCCGTTCCCATTGTGTACCCGGCCGATACCACAGCCATCTGAGAAAGCCGGGTTCGATCCTCCTTTTCCCGAACCAAACAGGGATTAGAGCTTAGACCATACGATGGCATTTTCCCAGGGTCGCTGGATGACCAAAGGACACCCGGACCTATCCCTCGGACATCACCCAGCTTAAAATCGGTGTCGATTTCTTCAGGTACTGGCACACGTTTCCTTCCTTCAACCGCACCACGAACAGGTAGGTACGATACGGCTGGAACTACAGGCAGGACACTGGGTAGGGTCGGAAACACCCTCTGAGCCCATGCCAGTCCCTCTCCTCCAACTACCATGGGGGTTGGTCCCCAGGATCGGGTACCCGGACCCTCATATCTTAGACGCGGTAGCCCTCGACCCTCTACGGGGGTGGTTTCATGGTCCCTTGTCCCGATTCTACTCACAGCAGGGTCCACCATTTCCCCCATACTCCCAATGGTCCCAAGGGTAGTTTCTCCCCCTTGCAGACGACCATCTTCTTCACCTGAAACTAGACAGGCAACATTCAACGCATGTCTAACATTTCCAATTTCTACATTAACTCTATTCTGTCTACCTATTGCTACACTATCCAAAAGATTATTTGTTCTATTTGTTAACCTTAATCCTTCAGCAAGAGATTGTTGTTTATCTTCTTGACTTTTACCTGTATCACTTCCTACCTCTTCTCTCCTCTCTCTCCATCCATCCGCTGTTTTCATCCTCTGATTCCTCTCAACCCATTCTAGTTCACCCCACGATCTGGTACCAAATTGTGAAGGTCTGCCTTCCTCATCCTCAGGGTAGGATTCGATTCTGGGAACGACCCTCGCTTCGGGGCTTGAACGTAATTGGTCCTCCCCCTCTTCTCCTACGTTGGCCATAGCCAGTAAGGTTTCAGCTGCTGCGGTCATTTCCGTCGATCTACCCTTATGAGGGGCCCTCCATTCCGGGCTGTGTAGGGTGCTCTTGAGGTGATGATGGACGATGGGGTTCGAATAAGCGGAGGTCTGGGTGTGGTGGAGGTAATGATCCTTGTCTAATACTGGACTACCAAGTAGTGGCCTAGATGGGTCCAAATCTCTCATGTCCGTGGCTTCTGAGTTAGAAGCAATCCACCGCTCCGATGGGTCAGGGTTCTTGTCAGCCCGGCCCGGGGTCTGGCCGGATTGCCAATGGATCAGCTGATCAACCATTAGATTCAGCTGCCCTTTCATATCCTCAAGGGCCTGTAAGGTGGTGCCAAATACATCTCCCGAAGGGAGACGGGATCTCACACCTTCTTCTTCTTCTCCTCCTCTTGTCGCCATTTTTACTGCTTTTACTTATTTACTACTTTCTCTAGATAGTAAGTACAACGACTGGATGCAGATATATGAATTGTGTTATTACAAACTTCAAATTAACCAATGCAGTCAGCTTTACAACTTCAGTTGACAAACTAGATTTCTAACAACGGTTTCTTCAATAGATCAAGCATACAATTAAAGAATATTGGTTGTACTAAGCTAGTTCTATTTATAGACTTGCTCATCCGTCAACGGTTCACCTATCCGTGGCGTGGCAACTTAAACTCGGTGGACCCCTCCACCTAATTACCAAGTTATCTTACTTTACCTGTAAACCTACCTTATCTACTAAAGCAACTGGCCTTAACTTCTATAACGTAAAAATAATCTTATCTACGCCTGCAACTAATTCGAAGCGTCCATTTACATCTACATCCGGGACCTCCGCGGTCAAAATGGACACCACAATGCAATTTGACATGAATTCTAACACTAAGTTTCTAGTCTTTACAAACACACAAAGGATATTCCCCAACACCCTTTATCACCTCTGAACCTTGAAGCAGCGAACAGAATATTCAGCGTGGTCCTGTTACCCGATATTAGCGTTCGACCACCAAATTCTGATCATTAATCAGATTTCTGTCCTCAGAAACCAAACCCGAAAGATCACACAACAAGACCAGCGTCCATCTTTCCCTAAAACTACAATCACGTGACTCGTACGAGCCAATCAAAACCTGTAACCTATATGAGCTAAGTAGGACGTTCGGCCGCGTACCGAAGGGTTCGTCCCTCTAATGGATGTGGAGATATAGAAGACCGAAAGTCTTCACACCATTGCATAGAAATCTCACGCGACTGAGTAATGTAATATAATGTAATGTAATGTAATCTATACAATACTGTATTCTAATATGTAATTCTACTAAGACTATAGATGTTTGCCCGTCCTAAGACGGTAAAAATTTTGAAAGTGTATTTTCCAATTGTATAGGGGTATTATATATCGGCGCTATATCATATCAAGTCGCTAAGACGGTTTAAAAACAATTTGAAAATGTTTTCAAATGTGCGAAGCAAGCTCTGTTGCGAAGTTGCTGCTGAATAATTTAGTCAATTGCTGAATGGCTTGTAGTAGCGGAACATAATGAATATGTTTATGCTTCTAAGTAAATTTGGCAGTTTAGACATTACTCTAGTAATTTAGCCTGTTTAAGATGTATTACCGGTCAAAGGGCTGTTAATATAGGCTAATTGTCTGTTCGATGGTGCCTGCTTGCACATTCAATGTCGCAGCGCCATAAAAGATGCCCGACACAAGGTTTGCTAACTTTGTCTCTATATGCAACAATAAAATCTAGCTGTTTTCACTTCCGTCCTACGTCACTGGCCCCTCTAGTCCCATCCTTCGAATGGAACTAAAGGGGCGGACGGCGATCGAAGCCAAAGGGCGCACGGGAATAATAATAGGCGTATCGTTCCGCCGTGCCACTGAGGTTGACCTCCAATAAGTTAAATGCACCCGAGCGCCCCCTTTATGATTGTATCGGAACACCAACCATGTACCGAAGGTCCTTTTCGGATTGAAATCTTGCTAAGCAGTTATACGGAATGCCTCAAGGTTAACCGAGGCTGCGGTGCTATATCTCCGTGCCAGCATGTCCATGAACATTTTGTGGGAACCATATTGGCCATACAGAAGTCCAATATGGATTCCATATAATATTATATGAGTATGCTGGCAGGGATAAGTATGCCCTGAATGTTGCCGGCCACGTGGGCATCTAATCGCCAAAACATGTAGCCTGTAAAGACCACGGACAGAAAGATATATATGAAGATTGGTGTCTTACCAACGTCATGGGCGTTCGCAGGGGGAATTTGCGCATGTTTCACAAAATTTACAAAAATAGAATCTTTCGATTATTATGTTTATTACAACAGTCCCTACACGATTTTCAATGCGAAAAAAACACTTAATTATTTAGGTAAGTCTTAGTTGTCACGTGTTCTGTGTTGACGAATATCTTCTATGTAAAATCGTCATTTTGCCCCCCCCCCACAAATTTGTGCTCCCTCCTACAAAAATTCCTGCTGACGCCCATGGCCAATGTAACTATAAAGGGACTGATGTCTTGGTAGGTTATGTAGCCTGCATGCGTGTTAGCAGACCGACGAAAGAGCCATCAAGGCGGCGTAATCGCGTCCAAGCATCTGTTTCAAAGAATCCATCGTGGCATCGTTTGAGAATAATTTAGCGTATCGTCTTTTTATACTTCCTTTGTGCATCTACCAGACTCCGTGGCATTGCGCTGTATAATCACAACCATAAAATCGACATTTCTTCACCGCAGAAAAACTGGTCAAGAGAACAAACTTAGAGCTACTCACATGCGCTGTGTAGGCCGACACATACAGTAGGTATTTAGGTCCATAGGTGCCATATACGTGTAATATGTATAAGGGTATACGGGGTAGGTTTGCATTGTGCACAAATGCGAAGTTGAAGGAAGAGATTCTGTCAGAAATGAAACTATAAATAGCCAATGTGCTGAGGTGGTCGAATGAGAAGATCACTGTATGACAGCGACAATAGGAATGAGAATTATTAATAATATAATAGAAGAGAAATGTCATGAAGTCATGGAATGAAGTGAATTTTCTGTGTAACGCTCCTCCCATTGGCCGCTTCCAGCCACTGTTTACAAATGACAATATTCAAACGCAGGGCATATTTTAACTGTATAACTAGTGGGACAAATGTCCCAGTAGTGTTAGGATTTGTCCCAGTAGTTAGGCTGATTTGTCCCAGGCAGTGTATGGTTAAAGTATAAGTAGTGGGACAAAATGTTGAAGAGTTTTAAGATTTGCCCCAGTAGTAAATTCCGAAAAGGTCATGAACTGTTTTTGGGAGGTGACTTTTTCGGGAGATGACTTCCTAAAAAAAGGTCATCAACTTTTTCGGGGAGATGAATTCCCAGAAAAAGGTCATCAAAGTTTTTCAGAGACGAGTTGCAAAATTTTGTCCCAGTAGTCTAAATTCCTTAACATATGCACTGTTCTAACGGACGTTCGTTTCACACTTAATTCTACGTAAATTTAAATATTGAGCCTACCGTAAAGCAGTCTTGTTGTCCTCGAGACCAAAGTCTTGGTCTCGAGTGCACTCGAGTTTGTTTTTAAAAGTCTTGGTCTTGGTCTTGGTCTTGAGGTTCAAGGTCTTGGTCTTGGTCTTGGTCTTGAGGTTCAAGGTCTTGGTCTTGGTCTTGAGGTTCAAAGTCTTGGTCTTGGTCTCGCAAGACCAAGACCAAGACCGGCTGTTAATATGAACAGTCATTTAAGAGAACTCAAGAATTCTGTATCAAGTCTGCTTGCATCATATGACCAATATCTTTGGATGGATACAAGTCATGTTGGTCAGGAAAACCCATTGGCAGCAGCAACAGTTCTAAAGGCCTATTCTGTATCAGACGGTATGATAAACCATGGGAAGATTTCAAAAGGACTCACTATCTGTACATTTACATCCAGTGATTGAAAAGCTACTCTGTGTGTCAGCGACTTCGGCACCTGTAGAACGTATTTTTTCACATGGGGGAATTTTTATTAGGCCCACCAGGCACGTCTTGGTCAGAAAATTCTGAGCGAATTGGTTTTTATAAAATGCAAAAGGCATTTGGTATAAGAGTTTGCATGAAGGACTTTTGAATACAAATTCGCATTTCTCTGCAGTTTGCATTTAAAGTTAACTTGCTTGAATAAAATAAAAGACTCATGTTTTCATTAAAATAGCGAATATTCCGACTTTACAATTTTTAGAAGTCTTGACCTGATTTCGATTTTTTGGGTCTTGGTCTTGGTCTTGAGGTTCAAGGTCTTGGTCTTGGTCTTGGTCTCGAGGTTCAAAGTCTTGGTCTTGGTCTTGGTCTCGAGGTTCAAGGTCTTGGTCTTGGTCTTGGTCTTGGTCTTGAGGTTCAAGGTCTTGGTCTTGGTCTTGGTCTTGAGGTTTAAGGTCTTGACAACAAGACTGCCGTAAAGGGCTGCTCTTTTAAACTAACGGCTTTAAAAGGGCTTAAACTAATTTATTTAGGAGGGCGAAAAGGCTGAAACGAACGAGCTTAACGGATTTAAACGGGCCAATTTACTTGATCATGTAATGCACGTGGACTGTCTAGAAAAACCATAAAAAGTAAGAACGAAGCGACACACAAAATGAGGAAGATCACAAAATTTTGTCTTGTTAATACCATTACCAGTCATGCACTTTCTAAGCGCATGCAAAAATAAATCGCCGAAATTTATCGACGTCACACAAAAGCTGCATAAGGAAGACCAGCTTAATATTTACCAGCGTTTATACTATTTTTTAAAACAGTTGGCAAGAGTTAGGTTTTTCATATCCGGAATCGAGATCATTGGGGCAAGAGACAAGATTATCTAAACACTTTAATACTTATTAATGATTGTTGCTGTGGGAACAAACTTGTCCATGGCCTATTAAACCGGCAAGTTCCATATGGCGGCAAAAATTGAAAATTAAAAAAAATTGGACGTTTAAATTTAATATAAACAGGGCCGCATTAAGGCTAGTGCGGGCCCGGGTGCTGTGATTACCTATATAGCCATCAGCGCGGGGCCCAATTACAACTACAATAAAAAAAAAATAATGTACTTCCGAAAATGAAGGCCCCTCAAAACTGCGGGCCCGGGTGCTGCAGCACTCTTAGCCCCCCCCTTAATGCGGGCCTGAATATAAACCTGTGTGCGAAACGACAATAAGAATACACTATAGCCTATAATAATAATAATAATAATAATAATAATAATAATAATAATAATAATAATAATAATAATAATAATAATAATAATAATAATAATAATAATAATAATAATAATAATAATAATAGGGGCCTACTAGTTAAAGTTAAGACTTTTGAACATATGCCTAAATTAGAGGCATCAAAAAACGTTGTCTAGGGGTGGGGGGTTATTAAATCCAAATCTGGTCCAGAATTTCCAGATCTATTGACAGGCTGAAGTTCTCAATGATCAAGCGAAGTTACCCAGCGTGCGTGGCGCTACGATGGAAAGTGTTTATGGCCTCGTGAGAATATAATCAGGATGACGAAAGAAGTTATTCGGTTATAGACCATGGCCTATACACTACAGGCTGTAGAAATGTTAACGGCAAATAATTTCCTCTAAGTATTCACAGGAAACAATGCATTTTCACCTCATCTAGATAAAAATTCCTGAATCGAAATTGGATATGGATGATAACATTGTCGAGCGTTGAACCCGGAAAAGGTTTCGAAGCTATTGGGTTACCAGTGCGCTCAAGAGTGATGTCTAGTAATGGCGATCACTAATGTGGCTATACTACAATGTTGTCTAGCATTCAAGCACATCAGTCGCTCATATTTTAAAGCAGGTGTACCGGTACTGCATTCACAGAATCCAAGAAGACTTAACATAGGTTTCTCTTCAGTGTGAACTTCCTACAATATTCCCAACCAAAGTACCCTCGTGAACTCTTCACCATCCAGCCACCCTACTGTACCCGATCGTCCTCCTATCTCACTCTTTTCACCCGTCCTCAAGTCAATACTCGCCTCAAATTCTCCAACCGATCCATTGCGTAAAATTGACTACACTGTACCTCCTCCCTTCGACTATCCAGAAAGCAAAACGATCTCGCAAACGATCTCGCTCGCTTGTCAGATGACCGGAAATTTAAAGCAGTGGTCTCAAACCCACAATATGTTCTCTGTCCATACTTCTCAGAGAGCCGACCCTCTCCTTATCTTTTTCGCCCTCGGGCTCACAACTGTTCCCTTCCAAATAAGAATGACAAAACTTTATACCGAGGGTTCTATATGGAAACTTGTATTAGCATTGGGAAGGGCGAGGGACTGCTGAGATATTAGTATCTAAACACTCTAATACTTATCAATGATTGTTACCTTTGTCTCTTTACTTCTTACCAATTGCGTTATGTCAACCATAGGCGTAATTTGTGGGGGTACGAGGGGTATCCGTACCCCCACTTTTTGGGCTGGGGATACCGTACCCCCACTTTTGAACAATGCCAATCAATATTTTTTTATTGTGCCTTCCCAGAGATTACAGTCTCTGTCTTGCTTTGTGTTTGTAAGAAATTGGTACCTCCACTTTTTATACCAAAGTTACGCCTCTGATGTCAACTGGTAGGCCTATGTGGTAGGAGAAATAAACGAATATTTGATTTGATTTTGATCCCACACTCAGGCCCGGTTCGTCCATATGGGCAAGTGGGCAGCCGCCCAGGGCCGCCAATTTTCCAATTTTCGAAAAAATATTTACTATTATTATTTGTAAAAAGAGTTGAATGACTAAAAAAATGTCATCAACTTTTTTTCGTGCTAAAAGAGGTGAATGACTAAAAAAAGGTCATCAACTTTTTTTCTGCTTAGGGCCGCCGATTTGCCGATTTGCCCAGGGCCGCCAAATGTCTTGAGCCGGGCCTGCCCACACTGCACCTCGACTCTGGAACGATCATTCTCCTGAATTCCGCAATGTTCTAAGTTCCTCCACCAATGCCACCAGTCACCCACCCGTCATCTGCCTCAGGCTCTACCACAACACAACACTGGCCTTCCATTCCAAATTAAAGTCTCCCATTTTCAAGAATTCCTACCCTAATCCATCCATTCTTCTGCCTTCCAAGCAGAGGCGGGTTTACGCATAGGCGCACTAGGCGCGCGCCTAGAGCCTCCAAATCTAGGAGGGCCCAAACAGCCCCCAAACGAATGAAAATATTTGTTTGCAATTATAAAAATTAACTTATTTGACTTTTGAATTATTTTAAATATAACCTTTTTCTATTTTTTACAGTTTAGCATTCACATAAAACTTCAAAAGTATATTATTTTGTTCATTTGGGCTTATTATCCATTGTGGCTAATAATTAGTTTTTTATGCTATATTATGCATAGTTTAAAATAGCTATGCGTAGTTTGGAATAGTTATGCTAAAGTTATGCATCGTTTAATAGAAAACATTCGATAGATATCCAATTCGACTCCCGTATTCATCAATTAGCCTATAGGTGCATCTAACACAACAACGAACAATGAAGGAATGCTCATTGTGCTCATGCTCAGCATTCCACTCACCCACAGCGTTCTAATAATATGGCGACACTGACTGAGCTGCATATATGAATATAAATGCAACTACTTCCGTGTGTGTGGGTATGGGTGAGAAGGGGCGAGATGTGTGGGTAGGGACGGAGGGCGTGACGTGTACGAGGTGTTGCTAATTGCAGTCCTGCAGACTCTTACAAATCTCGAGTTCGTGCGAGGCTTTCGGATGTCATTAGGACAGGACAGTCGTGAGTAAAAAGTGTCAGCAGCTTCATTTCCTTAGCCTCGGCATATGAGGGCGGGTGGCCAGTCCT
The DNA here is from genome assembly GCA_963556255.1 of Allolobophora icterica. Classification (NCBI taxonomy): domain Eukaryota; kingdom Metazoa; phylum Annelida; class Clitellata; order Crassiclitellata; family Lumbricidae; genus Allolobophora; species Allolobophora icterica. The sequence continues at coordinate 12,838,466 of OY744616.1, forward strand.
CTCCTTAACCGTATGATCATCCCACTGACAGTGTACGGTCATTGTACTCGTTATAGTTGAGTTGGCTAGGGGGCGCAGGTGGAGCAGAAATCTCAAAACAAATTTCAAACAATTGTAAATTAACAATTTACAAGATGCAGCCAACAGAGACAATTCTGTAGTATGAAGTCGTTCAACGAAAAAGACGCATAGGCGTAATTTGTAGGGAGTACGAGGGGTACCCGTACCCCCCCCCAATTTTTGGACTCGGTACCCCCCACTTTTTTTAACAATGCCAATCAATATTTTATTATTGTGCCTTCCCAGAGATCGCAGTCTCCGCCTTGCTTCGTGTATGTAAGAAATTGGTACCCCCCCCTTTTTAGACCCAAGTTACGCCCCTGTGAAGACTGATGGTGGAAAGCATGGTTCTGTTTTACCAGATGCCGTGCAATGGACAATGTTTACAGCCTACAAGATTTCAAGGACAGTGTAGAACAAAGGAGCAACACAATGAACTCCCGTTGGAGCTGCGACTCCTACCCAGGGACACCTCTGACACATTCTGTAATAACTCAGTCTGTTCTTTTTTGTCGGGGCAGGGTTGGGAGCGCCGGTGAGTAGAATTATTTAATAGGCGCTATACAAATCCTCTGAATGAATGAACGAACGAATGAATGAATGAATGAATGAATGAATGAATGAATGAATGAATAGATACGTTTGGATGGACAGTGCAAATGAAGGCAAAACAGGACTGGAACTGAAGACGCGAAAGCGTTGTTGGACTTGACAAAAATAATGATTGACAAGAAACGAAATAATTCATTCGCACCCCGTTGGTGACAAATGGATGGCGACGTCGGAAACTGCTGCTGCTGCTGCTGGTGATGCGGATGGTGATGATGGTGATGGACATTTGTCAGAAGGATGATACTGGCACTGGCGACGGCGAAAACAATGCTGATGGATAATGCTAATGCTCATGCTGCTATAACTATAGGCCTACTACTACGACTACTACAAGCAGTACTACTGCTACTACTACTACTACTACTACTACTACTACTACTACTACTACTACTACTACTACTACTACTACTACTGTCATTACTACTACTACAACTATTACTGCGACCACCACCACCACCACCACTACTACTACTGCTGCTGCTGCTGCTGTATACTACTGCTACTATCACTACTACTACTACTACTACTACTACTACTACTACTACTACTACTACTACTACTACTACTACTACTACTACTACTACTACTACTACTACTACTGTAATTACTACATTCACTATTACTACCACTACTACTTCCACTACTACTGCTACAACGACAACTACTAATACTAATAATAATAATAAATGATAATGATGATGGCAATAACAAGAATAATAATTTTGGGTATTTCTGTAATAAAGCCCAAGAAGGTGCATTAGGTCTAAACAATCAAACTGTCCATTGCAGTGATTGTCAGGCCTGTATTGTCGGAGATTCTCCTCGATTTCTATAGCGCCGCATCACACTGCCCACACACACACACAGAATGAGTCGATGACGCTCCAAAGTCAGGCGAACATGCGGGTCGTGCCTTGAATTTCGAATCTTCAGATTCATGTCGTTGTGTCGTGCTCATGAGTCCAAAAAATCAGCTGCAGCAACAACTAACTCCATCCTCCGCAGCCTGTCTCCAATTTCCATGATTTCCATGACCGTGAACTTCTCCACGATAATAAATTCGGCGAAAACCCAGCGACATGCGTCCGTATCGGTAAACCTATATGTCATTATCACCATTATTATTATCATCCTCACTGCCACCATTACCATCATCATCATCATCATCGTCATCATCATCATCATCATCATCATCATTATTTTTGTTGCCCGAGGTAAACAGGATCCCTCAGGGATTTCAACATTATTTACAGTGTAGAATTGTCTGGAATCATTATTATTATTATTATTATTATTATTATTATTATTATTATTATTATTATTGTTGTTGTTGTTGTTGTTGTTGTTGTTGTTGTTGTTGTTGTTGTTGCTATTCTGGGAGAGTATGCCTGTAATATACCAAAATGCATCGCAAATGCGAGAACAATTTTTGTAATCCAAATAATAATCGGTGGTGGGAAACTCCGAATGCGGGTGGACACAAATGGACACAAATACTTGTCCAAAAAGTCCTATGTAATAGGTTCTTAATGAAACTCAGTCCGCAGTGGACTTCCAGATGTGGTAAGTGGACGCGAGCCGCTGCACTGCGCTACAAGCAGTCGACTAATGCTTTTCTGGCAGTCACAGGACACTTCGCATCCATCTAAACTTGTAAAGCAGTCAATAGGGAAGGATGGACGTGTTCACTAGGAGGCCGCATATGTCACTGATGCTTCTGCGAACGATAGACTGAGGGACTTCTGCTCAATCGCTCACCTCACAGTTCCACTCGTCTCAAAAGGAACGCCATCGAAGGCAGGTCACTCCTGCTTTGAACGCAAGCGTGACAATCGAAAAAGAACCTTTGCGTAGTTTAATTCTTCCGACAAATTTAACTGATCTCTCTATCCTAGAGTGCGCAAAACGCTTGCGCTAAAGAAGTTCCTGGAGTCGACAGAATTAGAGGTCTACATCTGGTTGCTCTAGGTGTCTGGCGCTAAGAGTTGAAGATGTCCACGATAGCGAATCTGAGTGATAATGCTGGCAATTTGTCGCTGTCGTCGTCGTCATCATCATCGTCGTCGTGGTCGACTGATGAGAGCGACTGGGTGATGAACTCACCGTTTGATCTAGCATGGTTTCGAATCCTGCTCATTCTGCTCTATGGCAGCGTCTGCGTCATCTGTGTTATCGGTAAGTCTTTATCTCGCTAATAATAGCAGCATTAAAAATAAAAACAATAATAGTATATATATATATTATAGATATATAATGTATATATACATGTTGCTTAGTCAGGAAGAAGTTGAAGTAGTTCCAGTACCTTTCCTTTTCCGTATAGTCCTCACGGATTATATTTGTCAGGTACAGTAATAACTATAGGGGTACCGGTAGATGGGACTCTCTCTCTCTCTCTCTCTCTCTCTCTCTCTCTCTCTCTCTCTCTCTCTCTCTCTCTCTCTCTCTCTCTCTCTCTCTCTCTCTCGCTCTCTCCCCCCAATATTGACTACTGAGGTGAGTGCCTTTGTCCGTGTTTCTCTGTGTCTCTTTCCATATCTACCTTTGTCTTTGTCTTTGTGGCACTTTGTCAGTCGGTCAGTGTATGTATGTATATACGTGTACATATTTACATATGTATGTATGTAACATATGTATGTATGCGTGTACGTAAGGACGTATGTATGTATGTATGTTTATACATGTATGTATGTATGTAATATGTATATGTGTATGTATACATATGCATATATGCATGTAGGTATGTATGTAATTATGTATGTGAGTATGTATGTGTGTATGTATATGTATGTGTGTATGTATTCATGTTTGTATGTATGTATACAGAGCTATGTATGTATGTATCTGAGCACTTACATTGCGCGTTTTAGAACGTCGCAAAGGCTCTGGGAAACACTGACAGATCCAAAAAGGTGCATCTGAACTCTCAAAATGAGCTGAAAATCTCAGTAATAGAAGTAGGGCCCTAGTAATAGCAGCAGCATTACAATAGCAATACCGGCAGCAATTGTAGTAGCAGGAGTAGTTGTAGTAGTAGTAGTAGTCAGAATGAAGTGAGTATCTGTAAATGGAGTAGCCTGTGGTGCTATGCATTATAGTCACACATAGAGACCATTATTTTCAAACAGATTTTCGTTCGAAGTAATTTTCCGTCATGTGTTTATTGTGCTCAGTCTAATCATATGTCTTCTGTATCACCATTTACCATAAGTCACAAGGCATATATATAGACGGTCACTTCTAGTGAAATCGGAATAAAAACATATTCTGTGGAAAAAGTCGGCTTGATTTCTGATAGATCAGAAATCGAGAAGCCAGGCTGCAATGGGTAAGTAAGTAAGTTGAAACAGATAAGTTAATGACCATTCGATCTTAAATCTACACAAATATGTCTAGCATTTAAAAACCACGTCTACACCGTGAGGCCTGCAACAAGAAACTTTTATTTTAGCTTTCCTTCGAGGCCAATTGCGATGTTTCTGCGTTGAATTTCTTGAAAGTCGTAGGTCAGGATTTGAAACTGGTAAGTACTGTCGCACTGGGATGTCACATTCCTTTTTAAGCCACTGCGCCGTGCCCCAGAATGTTCCTCGAATGTTGCTAAATTCAGCATCTAATTCCGTTTAACTGTGGTTCCGTCTCGGTCTCTCTCCGTCGTGTCATGAATTACTGATGGGACAAAATAGTCCAGAGTATAATTCGTCGGGAGGGACCGTCTCCATTGTTGGCTTGCTGTTGTACTTGTGCGACGACGCAGAAAGATCGCAGAGACAGCTTCCCCGTCGCGGTACCTTTACGACCTTTGCGTCGTAAACGATTTGCTAAACAGAACCTTATCACGTTTCATCTGTACATAGCTGAGCACGGCGCAGAATAGAGAATATCACTGGTGAATGGGTGGAGGGGGATTGATAACTTGATTGATGGATGCTGGATTAGCGGATTGACGAATGGATGGATGGATGGATAGATATAGATGGAAGAGTTGGCATATAAATTGATGGATGACTTGTTAAGAGTGGATGGATGTATTTACGGCTGGATGGATCAGTGAGTGGACTGACGAATGGATGGATGGATAGAGTGATAAATGGATGAGTTGACATATGAGTGGATGGATGGATGGAAGTATGGATGGATGGAAGGATGGACGGACGGACGGACGGACGGACGGACGGACGGACGGACGGATGGATGAATGGATGAGCGGACGGACGGACGGAAGGATGGATGGACGGATGAATGGATTTGGAATAGTATGAGTGGGTTGGTGGGTTATAAAGTGGTTGGTGGGTGGGTTGACGGGTAGGTTAACGGTTTCATGCACGGATGATAGTTATTTATAGACGTGTTTACTGTTGGCTCGGATCTTCTGATCGGCCCAAGTTCTAATGACTGTTTGTGGTTCTTGCAAGTGGACCAAACGACCAAATGACTCGATGAGGAGAAATAAGCGGAACGTTAAGGAGGAACAATAAAGCGACAAGTGGAACAAACGGTAGTAGGCAGTCCAGGGACCATTAAACTCGAGTCCAATGATCTGCACTTGGTCCATCCCGGCGCTATATAAATTTCCTGCAGAACACAGTATTCACTGATGACGCATTAGTGTCGTCTGCTCTGTCGCGCTCGTCATCGCCGCTAGGGGGCTTCCGCTGTACTATCGCCTGGCGGTGATGGCCGTCGTTGGTGGTGGTGGTGGTGGTGGTGGTGGTGGTGTTGTGGTGGTGTTGATGGTAACCATCCGGCGACCAGGGTGTCGTTTTCCCAGCCCACGCTTCGACGTACGCGTTCAGAGGTGCAGGCCTCTTTCCACACGTCTTTGGTTTTCAGACATCCATGTATGCGTTGTATTCTATGACAAGAACACACTCATTACACATTTATACACATATACATAAGTAATTGACAGACAGACAGACAGACAGACAGACAGACAGACAGACAGACAGACAGACAGACAGACAGACAGACAGACAGACAGACAGACAGACAGACAGACAGACAGACAGACAGACAGACAGACTGGCAGACTAACAGGCAGGCAGGTAGGCAGGCTGGCAGGCAGACAGGCAGACAGACAGACAGACAGACAGACTGTCAGACAAACAGGCAGGCAGGTAGGCAGGCTGGCAGGCAGACAGGCAGACAGGCAGACAGACAGACAAACAAACTGGCAGACAAACAGGCAGGCAGACAGACAGTCAGGCAGACAGGCAGTCAGGCAGACCGACAGGCAGTCAGGCATTCAGACAGACAGACAGACAGGCAGTCAGGCAGACCGACAGGCAGTCAGGCAGACAGACAAGCATGCAGTCTAATAGACAGACACAAACACACACGCATGCACACAGATACGTGTATTTCTGGATATATTATAGCGCATTTATGTTCTTGCTGACGGCGCTTCTGGCTAGTCTATGTGATGTTTGAAATCATTGAAACAGAGGTAAAGGTCAAGTCCTTGGAGACATCTTGATGTATACGTCAAAGTCAACTGATCTAGTAAGAGAGATGCAATACAAAGACTGACATTTCTTATCCCTACGGCAGCCTCCCTCCAGTTGCTTACGCACAAATTACTCTTTGACAAATAGTTTCAAAGGATCGGCTCTCAGTGTCGGCTTTAGGTACAGGTGATATCCATTCGGCTGCCTCAAGGGGCGGCAAATTTTTTAAACATGAATTAGTTGATGAGAAATTTAATGAAAATATGAGTATTTAGTAAGGGGCGGCATTTTTGTCCTTGCGGCTTGCCTTTAGCGGCCTATAGCACAAAACTGTCAAAGGCCGCCTCTGTCAGGTCTAAAGCAGCTGAAGGTCGGGGTCCCGCTGGAAAAAATCACCACAGATCTTGCGTTGGAAAAGTTTTCACGTCGTCAAATGTATATGAAAGGAGGGCCACGGCTTAGAGGCGCCATTGTTACAAAAATTGTCTTACGTTTTCTTGTTTTCATTTAATTTTGTGTGGCTTATTTGAAAGCTAAAAACTGATTTTAATTATGTGGATTTCGAAGCGCCAAAGTGTATACTTTTCCTGGAGTGTCACTGAGGCAGAGTTTCAAGCAGAGGGCTTTGCCTCTGGAGTCTGAACCCAAACTGTTTGTATACATTCTTGTATTCGCACAAGTATGGTCACCAAACGGCTTGTCATCATCTCATAGCATAAACCGATTTTCATCAGCTAGCACACGATCAGTGTCACGCTCTGCCAAATCTTTCGCGGGATACATACGCCGCACCTGTAATCGGCTTCGATATGCACGGAGTCGTCGCTCGCAAGAATCGTGTTACGCGGGCACTGCATACGAATGCATCCTCTGCTAGGTCCGTTGTCAGCAGAATGCTGTTCTTCTTCTCAGACTGATGAGACAGGAGTCGTGTGCTTGCCTTGACGAAGTCCAACTACTACTACTAAATACGTTTATTTAACGACGCCGTCATATCGACGATGATTGACGTCATACACAATAACATATGTACAGGTACATGATAGAACACGTTTGGGGTCCAAGACAGGTTAAGCTGACGGCCGGCTGCCAACCAAGAAAACCCCCGTAGGGGAAAGTGGTGGTAGGATTTTCCCATGCACGGTCAGCGGAGTTGGGTTTTCTCCCCTCCCCCGTCTTGGTTACATTTGTGGGGCTTGCTATTTACATAGGATAGTTCTCAGTATACTGTTAATATTGTTAATATTGTTCCGTGTTTTATTTACACTAAAAGTTAATGTTCTTCTATCTTCTTCTTGGTCTTCTTCTTTGTCTTCTTCTTTGACTTCTTCTTGGTCTTCTTCTTTCCGGTAGGGGCAGGGGGCCGCCTTCAGATCTTCCGACCGGAAACCTCCAGCCACTTGTAGATGGTATTCAGGCAGCTGGTTTGACTGAGTACGGTGTACAGATCGAAAGACCAGTTTTTCCGTGCGCACTCTCGGAGGAGCTGGTCTTGAAGTCCAGCCTGAGAAGGACACTCCAAGAGGAAATGACGCATGGTTTCCTGGGCGTCACCGCACTCGTCACAGTTTCCGGTTTCGTGGCGGCCCCACGACGAAGTCCAACATTGTATCTACCTATATATAGAGGTTTATTTGAAATGCGATCCTTCAACGGCTGAAAGACATCTTGCTCAAAGACATTTATCACACTCTGCGCCTAGGAGAAAACAGATGGCAAACAGACAGACAGACAGACAGATTGATGGACAGACAGGCAGGCAGGCAGAGGGATGGACAGATGGACAGAGGGATGGACAGAGAGACAGAGTGAAATAATGCAGTATAAGGCTAGAGAAAAACAGGCTAAGGGAAAGAATACCTTATAAAAAGGATGACACGAACGACAAATCGGCAAACACAGACAGATACGCCTGTATACAGAAAGACAGATATGGAAACATAAAGACAGATAGGGACAGATAGGGAGACATAGAGACAGATAGACAAACACAGAGACAGATAGGCATACAGAACGCACATAGGCATACAGAGAGACAGATAGGCAAACACAGTGACAGATAGGAATGCAGAGAGACAGATAGGCAATCGTAATCGTAATCGTAATCTCGAGACTTCTACAGCGCCCAAAAAAGCTAGGTCGCGGGAACCAGCTTATTCACAGGCGCAGGCAAACACAGTGACAGATAGGAATGCAGAGAGACAGATAGGCAAACAGAAGACAGGCAGACAGAGAGACAGATAGACAAACATAGAAACAGATAGGCACACAGAGAGACAGATAGGCATACAGAGAGACAGGTAGGCAAACATAGAGACAGCTAGGCATACATAGAGAGACAGACAGAGAACAAAGACCGACTACGCTAATGATTGGTTGTTGTCGTGTCTGAGAATTCGTGAAAACATCCGTCAAACGTCACAAGCCACGACAGAAGACGAAGGGGAAGACGAAAAGGTCAGCGAGATGGAAAGAAGGAGGAGGAGGAGGAGGAGGAGGAGGAGGAGGAGCAGGAGCAGGAGGAGCAGGAGGAGCAGGAGGAGCAGGAGGACGAGGACGAGGACGAGGGGGAGGACGAGGACGAGGAGGAGGTGGACGAGGGCGAGGACGAGGACAAGGAGGACGAGGACGAGGACGAGGAGGACGAGGACGATGACGAGGACGAGAAGGAGGACGAGGACGAGGAAAAGGAGGAGAGGGGAGGGGACAACGACGGCGAAAAGGAGGAAGAGGAGGATGGTGTATTATGATCTTCAAAACGGATCGCATTTAAAAGTACTCGAGGCAACCAGATGCATCCGGCCGACTACGTTCACGCAGCCAAACTAAATCATCAACTCCATCTTTCCAATCAATCGCACAAGCACACAGACACACGGAGAGACAATAAGAAACACACACACGAACAAACAAACAAACATCTTCTCAAAGATCATGGCTTAGGTATAGGAATATAAGCGCAGAGCTCTGCTGCTTGAACGCCTCTTGTCATCCTTTCGTCTGGATTCTTTAAGGTATTTAAATTATTGAAGATGCAATTCACGACATCTTAGGAGATACAGTATAGATTACAATATGCGAGGGAATTCTCTTGAATATTATTTAATTCGTCCAGAGATGTCGCCACACGACGCCAAATTATGTTATGTCGCGTCTTCACTTTATCCTCGTATTCCTAAGGGCTACGCATATATAACATACGCACACATGTACATGAAAATACGTATCCATGTATATACATGCACACACATACTTATGTAGCCTACATGCACAGATGCATGCATAATTGCATATATTGCTTACACGTACATACATACACACATACATACATACATACATACATACATACATACATACATACATACATACATACGTAGATTCATACATACGTACATACATACATACGTAGATACATACATAAGTACATACATACATAAGTACATGCATACATACGTACATACATACATACATACATACATGGGTCATTATCCGAAATGTTACAAATTTCGTCTCCGAAAAAGAAAAAAAAATTTTCCCCAAAATTGGTTGCAAGTGTATTTTTTAGTCATGTGCATAGTTAAATTTAACTAATTTGAAAGAAATCCACTATATTTTTAATCATAGGTTATTTTTTTTTCAGAAATTATAAAGTCAAAACTCCTCTTTTTTCATTGAAATCCGCCCTTTTTGTGTAATCATATTTAATCACGGGAACCTGAAATATTCCTCTGGTGCTTATAAACTGGCAATTTCTTAAAAGTAGATGATGCCAGCATTAAATAGGAATACAATAGGCCTTTCCTTCACATAATATATTAGTCTGGTGTCAAGAAATTAAGACATTTTTCTAAATTATTTTTAAAAAAGAAATATAATTTTCAGCTGCAGAAAAAAATCTCTGCAGCATTAGCTATAACTGTATGTTATATGCATTAGATACAAGTTGAACAACATTTTAAGAGTTGATAGTAAATTCTAATTACTTGCAATTTATTTTTATATCAAATAATTCACAAACAATACATGTAATTCACTCTGAGCAATGCGTCATTACGATCCGAGACAAGATGCGACTGTCATGAGAAAATAGCAAAAATCTGATGAATTCGGATGGTAATGATGAAAAACAACCGCGAATGGTAATGACAAAATTATGAAATTTAAAACAGCCGCCAAACATTTTCACGTGAATTACTCCATCAGATAAGTAATTTCAATCAGCTCAACAAAAGCGACAAATAAAACAAGTTGTCAATGTTGTAATGTACCTAAACCAGGAAATACAACACTAGATGGTAATGAAGCAGAAATTTACTTTTCTTGTAATTTGGAACACACAAACTGAAATTAAAAATAAAATATTAGGAATTTCAACACAAATCTGTGTGATTCCATTAATAGTTGACAATATCTCGTTCTTGATGTTTTTCTTTTAGTAAGTAAGCACATTCTGTAAAAGTTATAGGCTTCCCAAAAATTGGGATGGCTATGATGCTTATTTCTATGGACAAGCTTAAATAGGTCCAAAAAGAAATAAATATTATGAAAATGAGTCTAAGTGTTTAATTATTGCATATGCTAGCTACTAATTAATCAAAATAATATACCTTTGTTACAGGTTGTAATGGAATAAATTTGCGTAAAAGCTTAATTTAATGCATTGTACACCATCTCGGACATTGGATGGTAATGATATTTTGTATACATTTAGTAATTTTTTTCAAAATTTCCAAAATCTAGCAGCTAAAACAATGATGGGAAATGTTAATCTGCTCATTCTTTGAAGGATAGGCAAAAAAAATTGAAGAAATTATCTAAAAAACTCAAAAAACCAGCATGGGACATCGATTCTGCACTTTTCAGATAATGACCCACATACGTATGTACCTACATACATACGTACATACATACATACATACGTACACACGTACATACATACATACATACATACATACGTAAATACATACATACGTACATATGTATATATATATATGTATGTATATATATATATATATATATACATACATACATACTCTCATGTTCTACATTCACAAACGAACGGGCAGACGCGAACGCAATAACGAAAGCTTGTCGAACATAGATTGTTGAGGAGCATCTCTGACATGTTATTGGCGTTATAGATGGTTATCCATAGAGACACAATAGACGTTATTGACAATTACGGGAGAGCTGGTCGTCAGACCGGACTTTGACCCATTGTTGCTACGAAACGCTCCAGCAATGCAACCATCCACCATTTGGTTGGAGCGGGTCACATTCGGCTCACTTTGAGAGGCTCTTATAAAGGCTCTAGATAAGCATCTACAAACATAAATACATAAATACATACACGCATACATGCATACATACATTGTTAGATGTTGCCCTCTTGGTCCATATGTACTCTCCCGTGTCTGAGTCGCACTTGACCGGCTCCTTGAGAGGAGCGGCCCGGGAAAGTACTATATAAGGGAAGGAGGCCCTAGGATTGTCGAGTTTGGCCTTTATTCGTGACCTGACGAGGTCTTTTCTGTTTCGAGTATTTTTAAAGGCCAAGTCTCGAGTTGTACGCATGTTAATTAAGTAAATGCCGTATGAGGCTTAACTGCGTTATATTTCGTTGTTTCGTGTCCACTGTGACCAACAATGCTGATTACCGAGTTTACCGTATTTGAACTCTTATAATTACGAAGAAGAGACACGTTTGTAATACTTCTTTGCTGTATCGTCTTCTGATGTTCTGGACGGTTTGCTCCTTTGAAATGGTAGCCTTATTCGTACTATTGTAATTTTAAATAAAACTACAAAATTCATACTCCTAGTTCGAGCTTATTACTATTTAATTCATTGGGACCTAACATATGGGGGCCCGTCCGAAGCGGTTGATTTTCTTATATAAAGTCTAAATTTCTTAGTGGGTGTGGTCAAAGTAGCACTTTTGATACATATTTTTGCTTGCGAATTTGAGTTTTCATAATGGAAACTCCAGTGGCAGCGAAGTCATTAACGCGGGACGATATTTTCGATATGTCGGTCGACGAATTGAAATTGGAAATGGAGCGTTTAGGCCAGGACACGAAAGGCCTCAGTAAGGCACAATTGCAGAAGGGCTTAGATAAAATAGTTTCTGTAATTTCGCCGAAAGACGACCTGAAGTGTAAAGCGTTAGAACTTGAAGCACAAAAAGAGGAGAAAGACAAAGCGAGGGAGTTTGAATTAACTAAGATTAAATTGGCTCAAGAAGCGCAAGAAAGGGCTCAGGAAAAACAAGCTGAGGCACAGGAGAGAAAAGAAAGAATTGCAGCTGAGGAAAGAAAGGAAAGGAGAGAGGCTCAGGAAAAACAAGTTGAGGAAAGAAAGGAAATGAGAGAGGCAGAGGAACGAAAAATACGAATTGAAGCTGAAGAGAAAGATAAACAAAGACAGTTTCAACTTGATTTAAAACGCTTGGGAGGATATTGGGTTGAAACAGAGGAAGTGCGCGTGGCCGATAAGTTTCAAATGTCGACGGCTGTTAAATTTGTGCCTAAATTCGATGAAGGTGATGTTGAACATTACCTTATGGCTTTTGAAAAAGCTATGCTCATTCATAAATGTCCTAAGGATAAATGGCCAGCGCTCGTGCATACGCAGTTAACTGGAAAAGCTCAAAAAGTGTTTTCCGCGCTGTCACTTGAGGAGTGTCAAGACTATGATGTTCTGAAGCGCGCATTACTGACTGCATATGCTCGAGTGCCCGAATACTATCGTCAACGTTTTCGTACACTTAAGAAAGGAGATTTAGAAACATATTCAAATTTTGCTTTTCGAATGAGTCTGCCTTTTCAGAGCTGGTTGGACGGTGAAAATGCATTCAATGATGTTGACAAAATGAGGGAGGTTTTTCTATTAGAGCAGTTTGTGAATTGTTTGTCTACGGACATTCATAGATGGATTATTGAAAGGAAACCCGGATCCTTGGCTGTGGCGTCTAAATTAGCAGATGAGTATGCGGTTTTGTTTAAACCATATAACGTTGGACCTGTGATTGAGGCTAAAGTACAATCAGATTTGCATGTGGTTGACAGTGGTCGGAATTTGGGACAGGTATATCGTAGTCCTCCAATTAGTCCAAGTGGGTCTAGGAAGCAGGTTTCTTTTGGTAAAGAGTTTGGAGGTGCAGTTTCTTGCAGATTTTGCCATAAAAGTGGTCATACTATTTCACAATGTTGGAAGTTCAACGGGAAGAATGAGAAACGATCACAAGGAGTAGACAAATTTTCGAGCTGGGATTCTCCTAATGTGGGCCTAGTACAGGATATGCAGCAGGAGGTGGTTTCCTCTCAAGTACATGTTAAATATTTGCCTTATTGTGAACAAGCTTTGTTGTGTCAAAATGAGGGTTCACTGCGTAGGTTAACAATTCTGCGAGATACAGGTGCATTACAGTCTTTGATAAGCAGTGATAGACTTGGTCCAGGCGACTATGTTGAAACGGACGACATGCGTCTTATTCAGGGAGTGGTTGGTGAGCCTATAGAAATTCCCTTAGTTGTGGTTCGGATTTATAGTGCGTATGTGTCTGGAGCTGTCTTGTGCGGGTTAGTTCAGAAATTGCCTGGGGGTATTGACTTGTTACTGGGCAATGACTTGATAAATTTACCGCCAGTGGACGTCGCTGTTGTTACTAGAGCGCAGACTGTAGGGGATTGTGTGGATGCAGTGAATAATGCAGTGAACTTTCAGGACCTTTCGTCGGGGTCATTGAAGTGTGACGAGTTTGAATCGGAGACATACGGTCTTAATGAATTGTTCGAACAGTCAGGTAGCAGTATGCCAGGTGTTGGTGATTTTGTTTCAAGAAAAGAATTGATTAATTTGCAGCGTGCGGATGTTTCTCTTCGTTCATTGTTTGATTTGGCGTCTTCGAATGTACAAGAGAGTCGACGCAATTTCTATGAGGTGCGTCATGATGTATTGACAAGACATTGGACGAATAGGGTTACGCCTGAGAATTTTGGGTTGACTCAGATAGTTGTACCTTTTGGATTACGAACTAAGTTGTTATGTGTGGCTCATGATATTCCGTCTAGTGGGCATTTGGGAACTCAGAAAACGCTGGACAGACTGTTGCGACATTTTTGGTGGCCTGGTGTTTTTAAACAGGTTAGAGAATATTGTCGCACTTGTGATGTATGTCAGCGTTTGGGAAAGGGTGCTGAACAGATTCGTGCCCCTTTAATTAATTTACCTGTGGTTGATAGGCCGTTTTCCCGACTTTCCATGGACGTGGTGGGTCCTTTGAGTATTTGTGATAGGTCTCGCAATAGATTTATCCTCACGATAATGGATTTGGCAACTCACTATCCGTTGGCATTTCCTTTGCGAACACATACCGCTCAGGAAGTGGCTAAAGCACTCATAAGTGTTTTCACTATGTTTGGCTTTCCTGACGAGTTATTATCAGATTGTGGCTCTGAATTTATGTCTGATCTAATGCAGATATTTTTGCATGAGTGTCAGGTCTTCCAAATGAAGAGTTCGCCATTTCATCCTCAAACAAATGGATGTCTTGAACGCTTTCACAGAACGTTGAAGGATATGCTGAAGGCAGTTGGGGAGCAGTTTCCTGGTTCCTGGGATGAAATCCTGCCATGGGTTTTGTTTGCGTATCGAGAAGTACCGGTACAAGGTTTGGGTTTTTCTGCCTTTGATTTAACCTTTGGTCGAGATGTAAAGGGACCTTTACAATTAATCAAGCGAAGTTGGTTAAAGGATGACATTGTGAATGATTTGTCGAAGTCTAATTTAATTGATTTTGTTCTGGATTTGCGAGAACGTATTCGAACGGGAATGCAAGTTGTAAATGATAATGAAATGATTGCTAAATCCAAGTCGAAACTATGGTATGATAGAAAGGCTCAAATGGTTGTGTTTAATGAAGGTGATAAAGTGTTGCTCTTGTTACCTTTAATTGGAAAGCCTTTGCAGGCTAAATACTGTGGACCGTATGTGGTTGAGAGACGGTTGGGTGAGGTTGATTATGTTGTGAGTACTCCTGATAGAAGGAAAACTAAACGGGTTGTACATGTGAATCTCATGAGGAGGTATTTGACAAGAGAATCTGATTGTGAGTCCGTTGCGGATGTGAATGTGGTGGTGCATGTTGGTACTAGTGTTGCTAATGATCATTGTTTGTTTTTGCAACATGTTGTGTTGGATCATCTGGAGGTGGAACAGAGCAGGCAATTGCGACAGTTGTTGATGGAGTTTCAGGAGGTCTTTAGTGATCGTCCTGGAACGACTTCAGTGGTACAGCATCACGTTCAATTGGTTGAAGGTGCCAAGCCTGTTCACCAAGCGCCGTATCGGTTGCATCCGGAGAAAATGAAGGCGGTAAATACAGAAATTGCTGATTTACTTAAATCTGGTATCATTGAGGATTCAGATAGTCCATGGGCAGCTCCCATTCTAATGGTACCTAAACCTGATGGAACTTTACGTTTGTGCACGGATTTCCGCAAACTAAATGCCGTAACTGTGCCTGATCCATTTCCTATGCCTAGGGTGGAGGCTTTAATTGATAGGGTGGCAGGCATGAAGTTCTTAACCAAACTGGATCTTACGAAGGGATTCTGGCAAATTTTGTTGGATTCTGAATCGGTTCCTTTGACTGGGTTTGTGACGCCTAATGGACACTACCAGTGGCGCTATATGAGTTTTGGTTTAAGAAACGCACCTGCAACGTTCTCTAAACTAGTACGCAAATTGTTTAGGGGTTTGGAATCCTTTTGCGATGCCTATCTGGATGATGTCATCATTTTCAGTACCGATTGGGTGAATCATTTAGATCACTTGAAGCAGGTTTTACAGAGAGTGTCAACAGCTGGTTTAACTTTGAATGTTAAGAAGTGTGTTTTTGCCAATGCTGAGATTGATTTTTTGGGTCACCACATTGGGTTGAATTGTGTAAGACCTAGAACACAGAAGGTCGAGGTTTTGGTGAATTTCCCGACACCTATTAATAAGAAACAGGTTCAGTCGCTGTTAGGTTTAGCGGGGTATTATAGAAAGTATTTGCCTCATTATTCCGACTTAACTTTTCCTTTGACGGAGTTGTTAAAGAAGAACAGGAAATTTGAATGGTCTGATGGTGCTGAAAAGGCGTTTGTGGATTTGAAGTCTCGTTTATCTTCTAGGCCCATTTTGACTCCGCCTGATTATGATAAACCGTTTTGTATGGCAGTGGATGCTTCTAATTTTTGTGTGGGAGCCTGTCTGTTTCAGGTACACGAGGGCTTGGAACATCCCATTTGCTTTCTGAGCCGGAAACTGAAGATCCACGAAATCCATTACTCTACAGTGGAGAAAGAGGCGCTAGCTCTCGTGACGGCTGTACGAGCCTTTCAGGTGTACTTCGGTTCTGCGGCTGTGGTTGTTTATACGGATCATAGTCCGTTACAGTTCATAAACTCCATGGCTAACTACAACCAGAAACTGTTACGATGGAGCTTGGAGTTAGCTCAGTTCTCATTGGACATTCGTCATCGTCCTGGGAAACTGAACTTTCTTCCCGATTTATTAAGTAGGCCGGCAACCACTTTGTATGTTCCCACTTAATTAGATATCCATACGTGGACTTCTTCTGTAAATACTTTGGAATAGGTATATTAGTTGTTGTGTATAGTTTTTTCTTTGGGTAGTTAAGATTTCTTGTGCATATAAGTCGGAAACCCTGTGGTTTCCTCTTCCTTGGGATCCGGGGGTATGTTAGATGTTGCCCTCTTGGTCCATATGTACTCTCCCGTGTCTGAGTCGCACTTGACCGGCTCCTTGAGAGGAGCGGCCCGGGAAAGTACTATATAAGGGAAGGAGGCCCTAGGATTGTCGAGTTTGGCCTTTATTCGTGACCTGACGAGGTCTTTTCTGTTTCGAGTATTTTTAAAGGCCAAGTCTCGAGTTGTACGCATGTTAATTAAGTAAATGCCGTATGAGGCTTAACTGCGTTATATTTCGTTGTTTCGTGTCCACTGTGACCAACAATGCTGATTACCGAGTTTACCGTATTTGAACTCTTATAATTACGAAGAAGAGACACGTTTGTAATACTTCTTTGCTGTATCGTCTTCTGATGTTCTGGACGGTTTGCTCCTTTGAAATGGTAGCCTTATTCGTACTATTGTAATTTTAAATAAAACTACAAAATTCATACTCCTAGTTCGAGCTTATTACTATTTAATTCATTGGGACCTAACAACATACATACATACATACATACATACATACATGCATGCATGCATGCATGCATGCATGCATGCATACATACATACATACATACATACATACATACATACATACATACATACATACATACATACATGCATGCATGCATACATACATACATGCATACATACATGCATACATACATACATGCATACATACATGCATACATACATGCATACATACATGCATACATACATGCATACATACATACATACATACATGCATACATACATGCATACATACATACATACGTCCCACATACATACATACATACATGCATGCATGCATGCATACATGCATGCATGCATGCATGCATGCATGCATGCATGCATGCATACATGCATGCATACATACATACATACATACATACATACATACATACATACATACATGCATACATGCATACATGCATACATACATACATACATACATACATACATACATACATACATACATACATACATACATACATACATACATACATACATACATACATACATACATACATACATACATACATACGTCCTACGTACGTTGGCGTAAACTTCCAAATAGAAGGAACTCAACCACTTCAGATTCTCCAACATTAAAGAATTTAGCAATGCCACGAGTTACTCTGACATTTGCTATCAATTACATGAGCTTTACTCAGGATGGAGTATGAACCAAGGGGAAGGCAGGGAAGATGGCAGAGAGCAGAGATGAGAAGTGAGAGAGCGGAAAGGGAAGATGCAGAAAGAGGGAGGGAGAGAGGGAGGGAGGTGGCAAGTGTAATGAACCTCCAATGATAAAACAAGCAGTATAGACTTAGACTGTCTTGAGCGTAATCGTTTACACTACGCGTATCTCAAGGACCCAAACAACTAGGAAGCTAAGTCCTCGGAACCAGCTTGTTCACGGTGCGATGGAAATGAAAGCTCTTTCCATACATGTAGTGCGTCCAAGATGCCGCATCGTAACGGACTATGCACAATGGCGTCGATATTACTTAACATAACATAACATAACAAGGGTTTAAAGTGGTTCAGAAGACGTGCAGTCTGTGTTAGAACCACTGCAAATTAACCACGAACTCGTAATAGCCCAATTTTCCTAGCTTTTTGTAAAAAGCTGTGATAGTGTCCACTGAGACAGTACTATCATCCAAACCCTGCCACAAGTGTACAACTCTTGCAATGAAGAATTTCTGCCCTAATGTTCTTTTCTGCTTCTTCAATAATTTATACCTGTGTCCACGAGTTGCCTTGTTTGGTGCTAATTCAAAGAACCTCTCCCACTGTAGTGCTTCCTTTCCAGTGATCAACTTATAAGCTTCGATTAGTTCTCCTCTGCTCCTCCTTCTCTCCGATGTTGTTAGTCCACACCTTTTCAACCTTTCTTCATAGCTCAGATCCTTGTAGTCCCAAATCATGTTTGTAGCTCTTCCTTGCACTTTCTCCAGTTTTACAAATCCCTGTTTCAGATTCCATATCTGGATATAGAGGATATAGAATTCCAACTGTGACCTAGCTAGCGATATGTACAGCCTCAGCATTGTATCCTTGTCTCTGTGACTATTGTTCCCTCCTTATCATTTATTAAAAGTTAAGTAGAGTAATTTATTTAGAGCGAAACGTGAAGGTCCGTGATCAGTGCCGACGGTTTTAAATATCAAGCTTAGCTCTCTGTGGAGGTTGCGAAAACCAAAGTGCGACCGCACAGTACTTACCGCGAATAGCGTACGCGTACCGTACGTAGCCTACTTTATCGATAAGAATAGCGTACGCGTACGTTATAAATGTAATTGCAGTTGCAGAATGAACAAAATACATTTATGAAGGAATCGGTGTTCCATACGCACTTCCATCATCGTCATCTTAGTTCTTTACGAGTACGGCGTATAATGAGCATCGGGTATTAATTTTTAATTTTTGTTTTCACTGATCTTAATCTAGCATTATTATTGTTTTCGCCAGAATATTACACAGTCATAGATCAGTTTAGCTCTACAATATTAGTTTTGTTGGATTTTGTTGACTTTTGTTGTGCATAATATTATGTATTTATTATCGTCATCAGCTGATGTCAACGTACGCCGTACGGAATAACAACGTACGCGTACTGTACGTGCGTTACAGAAAGAAATAACGTACGTTCCGTACGTACGGTCGCACACTGACCGTACAGTTCCAGTGGGAAGATCAGACTGCAAGGGAAAAGGTTGGGCACCCACCGTCGTATGTCGAGGCTGAGAAAACAAAGTCGCCAGCACTTCATATTTATGTCTGCCTCTTAGGACGGTAGCTTAAGGAATCTCTTCTTCTCTAATTATTCCACAGCCTTTTACAGAAGACAATGGCCAATCCAGAGGGTCTTAAATGAAAGATGTATACATGTAGAGGTCATTTGTATCCCACGGGGCAACCTATATGCACTGGTAGTAATGATATACAGCGTGACACAAACATACATAAGTAACATACACATGTATACAGAATGAGGAAGAAACGCACCCATTATATCGGGCGTAGTTGTATAAGAGGGAGAAATGCCAACGCTGCATAAACGTCTTCCGCTCATCACCATTCATCCGTAAATCTTGCGGAATTCATGCGTGAGGCAGCTGGGAATGAATACTAATGAGCGTGCGTGCGCAGCTTCCTGTCAGAAAGGCGTATGTTTAGTTCGGAAAGAGCGGGCGCACATGCATGGGAAATTGAGACTGGGACCATACACTCCGCCGTGTTGTGTCTCGTGACCTGGTATCGCTGACAGGCCAGGCTATAGCTGACGAGTAAGTAGGTCAAGTCAGTCAGTAAATCAGAATAGATCAAGTGAATGGTTGGTTGCAGACTTCGCCCGGGCAATAAATACTTCCGGGTTATGTTGGTGCACATACCTGAATATTAGACCTATAGATACAAATGTATTATTATAAAGGCTAGAGGAAAAGAAAAGCAGACTCTTTAGCAAGCCTGGAGAGGCAGCCGTGAGTATGATGTGTTAGTAGCATCGTTTTTCTTATGAGGACGGATGGCCGGCCCTTTCACTGGCTTCCTAATCGTCCCTCTTACAGTACGATCATACTAGATGAGTTCACAGGGGGGCGCAGATGGAGCCGAAATTCCGAAACAAATTTCTGCCCTGTAGGGAACTTGAAGCCGCGACCGTTCGACTGACAGTTCAAACACACTAACCATGCACTGCACAGTATCGCGCAGGACTATGACGATGCGCATTCAGAGGCATCGGGACGGCATCTGGCATCGGGCATTGACGGGTGGCGAATCCAGAAAGAGATAGGACGAGAACAGAGAAGATTGTACACTATGCCGACAAAAATTTTTACGACCATTGTTGACCGTAGATTCTATGGGGGCATTGGGTTCGTGGTTTCTGTATTTCAGTTGCTGAGCTGCTCTGTTGTTTTAAACGGTTTCTGTATACGGGAGTAAGTGTTTGCCACTTCCTTCCCAGCAGACCTAACTGCCTGTTTTTAGCTCAAACGTAGATTAGGACCCTATATATAGCCACCAAAATGGTTCGCTTTATAGCCACGATTGATCTTGGTTCATCTGTCAACTGAGACGGCTGTTGAAGAAATCCTTAACGCACCATTGCTTATCTCCACCAACTGCTATTAGTCAGTGAATAATGGTGCTATATAAAGATAACACAGTTAAAAAAAACAGATTGGAGTGAGTAGGCTTGAAGAAACTGAGAGGCACTGGGTGCATTATGGACATTTGGTTAAGTCGCCCTGCAATCGGTCAGTCGGTCTGACAGAACAGGCCGAGTGATGGATTAACTACGGAACTTGACGCTTGTATAAATATTCAACAGAGCGCAGCTGATTCGGCTTGACAAGAATTATCCAAGCGAGAGTTGGCGACGAATCTTCAATCACCATCACGACGAAAACCGTCACGACCGCCACCACCACTACCACCATTCATCACAACCACCATCACGATCACAAGACCACAACCATCATTACGACCACCGCCACCATCACACCACGACCACCATTACGACCACCGCCACCATCACACCACGACCACCATTCAACACCACCATCATCACGATCACAAGACCACAACTATTATTACGACCACCGCCACAATCACACCACGAGCACCGTTACGACCACCGCCACCATCACACCACAACCACCATTCAACACCACCATCATCACGATCACAAGACCACAACTATTATTACGACCACCGCCACAATCACACCACGAGCACCGTTACGACCACCGCCACCTTCACACCACGACCACCATTCAACACCACCATCATCACGATCACAAGACTACAACCATCATTACGACTATCGCCACAATCACACCACGAGCACCGTTACGACCACCGCTACCGCGACACAACGACCACACCACGACCACCACCGCAACTACAACCACAACCATCACTACCACAAGCCCCACATCACCACCACCACCACCACCACCACCACCACTATCAACAACAACAAGACAACAAGACAACGAGGAAACAAAAGAAGCAAAAACTGACTTCACAACTATCGCAACCAACACCACTATAGCTCTGCCACCGCTATGATCATCACCCCAACCACCACCACCACCCTTCCAAACCATATCACACCATCACCATGTCCACCTCTCAAATGCCACCAAAACATGGGACCGTCGCCATCATAACCACCTCAACCGCCACTACATTCACCAGCACTACTACATCACCACCACAACACAGCAACACCCCCACACAACCTAACCAGTGCTGGATATAGGCATTAACTAAAAAAAGCTACAGCTTAGGGCCTCACAATCTGCGGGGCTAGAACAAATTTAGAACTTTTGGGGAGCTGCTTTTTAAATTTTATGTGTACTATAATATGTTATGTAGAACATTTTCAAACGGCTTGTGTAGCAAATTCCATATCGCCTGAATAAATGCATTCATTTGAAAATAATTTGAATTGTTTAACTTTAAACGCCTTGCTATTCAATAATTATTAAAATAGATGTATGTTTCCAGTTTTGGGAGACCTTCTGGTGTAATTTTTTAACAAGGGGCCTCCAAGCTTATATAGCTCAGGACTTCACCAAGTCTAAATCGGGCACTGAACCCAACCACTATCAGCATCATCATCACCACCTCTTCGTCCTGCTTCCGGGAACAGCCATTATCTCTTATATCTTCCATATCTTTGCTGAGCGGCTGACTTCTGAATGGCCGCCCAAGGACGTCGTCAGAGCCCAGTAGATCCTTCTTAAGGCGACATCCAAGCTCTGAGAGTCCAATGGAGTCCGTGATTTAGGCCATGCAGCCGATTTTAACTTTATGTCCACACACCATACAGGCAACGCCCATCTACACACACACACACACACACACACACACACACACACACACACACACACACACACACACACACACACACACACACACACACACACACACACACACACACACACACACACACACACACACACACACACACACACACACACACACACACACACACACACACACACACACACACACACACACACACACACACACACACACACACACACACACACACACACACACACACACACACACACACACACACACACACACACACACACACACACGCACACCTAAACGCACGCACGCACACACACACACACACACACACACGTATACACATGTATGTATGTGCATTTGTACAGTTCTACATATAGTAGTCATATATCTCACGTATACACAAAAGTTGGTTCTTATTTCCACATGCATTGGTGTCTCAGCCTCCCAGGCATCGCATGGGCGCACACGAATTCAGTATATAGCCTATAGTCGGTTCTACCCACCAGTGGTTAAATTCAGCCCGTCTAGACGGGGCCGTGGTGTAATTAAGAAGATATACATCTTGACCCAGAGAGATTACTGGACGACCTCACAGCTTGTCTTTGTCCAGAAAAAAACCTGTTTTCTACACGAGTAAACGTGGATATTGGTACGAGACTCGCCGACAGTCCGGCGATAGAGGAATCGAGCGTGCATACGGAAGCAGTATTGTCTGCAAAATAAGAGGATTAGCTGGAGCAATTGAAGGATTAAGATGTCCGTGGAGCGAGTGACGGAAGCGTGGAAAAGCGTCTGCTAAGGCTCCTGTATACACACGAACGCGCCATTAATCCGTTTCGGTTGTAAACAGTAGATTGTGTGCAGTCCATGGATGCCTGTAGTGCGTTGGACATCTGCGTTGTAGAAATTGCTAATTAACAGCATCTGCACATGTGGGAAGCGATGGCTTTGTGTGGCAGCTGTGTCTCTGGAAGTTTTACATTATGCAGTTAAAGTTGGAATGTCTGTTTGTAGCACACCACTGTTGAAAATCGGAGTGTCTATTTGTAGCACACTACTGTGGAGGGGATAGATGAATGGTAACACTCCTGCTGAGCAGAACATAAGATCTTGAAAGACGCGGTTCGATACCCGTAGGCTCCTCACCCGTCCAATCCTTAGGGGCAGCTGTAAAATGAGCGGGCGCCTAACAGGCTGCCAAGACGTGTGTTCTATAAGATCCTGAGAATAATTGTACCATCATGTGTTTCAATGTTACTTACTGCGGTTTGTCAGTGATCTTGTCAATAAACACGAATATAATTATACACTATCGGAAACGCTAGCCGATTGGTTAGAACGTTCGCCCTGTTAAGGCAGTGAATACGGGTTCGAATCCCTCCTGTGTAGGGAGTCCTTCACTTATATTTGCTCAGCGCAACTGATTGCTGCTTCGTCATTAGATTGCGGCGCTTAATGAATGCACATAAAAAATAATGCAGTCAGATAGCTTTTAGGAATAATTGTTAGGCAAGAGTTACACGACGTTCGGTGGTTGTTTCAGCTCGCCGTTCAGTCTTTCCGTCGTTCAGTCAGCCTCTTTCTTTCTTCAGAGGAAGAATTTACTTAGCAACACTTATACAGATGACCAATCCCGGAAAATGCAATTTCTTCTCGAGTGACAAGCAATCTAGGATTGTCTGTCTTCTGCTGGCTTTTCTAAGCGTCTGCCCTAAAAATCCAGAGCCATGACACATTAGGTCTTGTGATCGGTGTCGGTGGAAAACTAGCTAATAGAATCTATTAGAATAGAATATAGATTTAATAGAATTCATCCCACAGTAATTTCACTGGTTCGGGTTGTTAGTGCCACTGATGAGTTTTCTCTTGTGGTGGCGCTGTATAAATGTCATATTGCAATTACAATTACAATCTGATTGACTTACCATACTTTACCTCTCAGCAACCGAGTCTCTTTGACCAAGTGTTAGCAAACATTGTCGGTGTCAACCTCTCAACAGCTGATGAGCATTTTCTTCGCTAACATTAATAATGATGGTTGACACCAAGTTGTAATATGACCACTCATGAAGCACCTATTCTTCTATTTAATTACTTATATTGCACTTTTACTATGCACTCAAACAGACAAGTGAGTCCAGGGTCCATTCATCAACCGTTAACGTGCAGTCGTTGGGTTAATAACCCAGCGCGCTACCGAATAGAGTAGACCATTGTGACGCACGATGATTTATTGGGTATAGTGCGCTGCATGGGCCCGTAATCCATGCATACATACAAGCATACATGCATACATACATACATACAAACATACATGCATGCATATATACATACATACATACATATATACACACATACATGCATACATACATACATAAATACATACATACATACATACATACATACATACATACATACATACATACATAAATACATACATACATACATACACACATACATACATACATACATACATACATACATACATACATACATACACACGCACATACATGCATACATACATACATACATACACACATACATACATCCATACATGCATACATACATACATACATACATAAATACATAAATACATACATACATACATACATACATACATACATACATACATACACACGCACATACATGCATACATACACGGACGTCTTAATCCTTCAATTGCTCTCGCCAATACACATATGCATACATTACATGCATGCATACATACATATACACATACGTACATACATACACAAATACATATGTACATATATAAAAATCTATATTGGTATATATATATCCTCGGTTGATAAATACAATACATGAATGCCACAAGAAATAGGCCTAAACACGGCAATGAGACACTTTTGTCTTGCAATGATAGAAAGCCACACTTGACTTACGGATAAATGAAGTGGCTGAAGCACATACAGCACTAGACATATGTCAAGTGTGTCTGTTGCTTAATATGATTTTTCTTCTTTAAAAAAGCGAGAAGCACTAGATATCATGGCTAGTGAATAGACTGCAACGCATCCCAAATTCTATCACTCGCCTGGGACTTCTCGTACAAACTCTTTAACCCTCCTCGGTCTGCTGCATTGGCTTCCTCTTGAATTTAGAATAAGATTTAAACTGGTCTTCTGTGTGACCTATAAAACGTGTAGCACTCCTACCTACCTTCAGACATTATTACCACCTTACATTCCTCCACACGGTCCGTGATCTTCGGCTATATGTCTTTCGGTTGAGCCACGATGAAGAACTATCGTGGGATCTCGTGCATGCCATGTTGCTGTGTATACCAAAGGAATGGCACCAACTACCAATGTTTATCCGTTGCTCGAACTCTCTTTCTTCTTTCTAAAATGCTTGCTTTTTCTCATTGGCTTTCAAACATCTGGATATCAACAGTTCTTAACCTAACCACTGACTAACTGCACATCAGATTCGCAGTTCCTTTGTGACTTTGCGCGCGTTAAAAATATTCGTAATAGGGTGAGGTGGGGCAAAAGGCCCCCTCAAGGTAAAAGGCCCCCTAGTGATTACTTGTAATCTGTGGTAATTTTTGGACCAGCACTGGTGGAAACGTGAAGAGCATCCTCTATCGAATGATTTGGTGTAAAATCGTCGCAAAAGTCATCGGTTTGACAGTTTCACAAACAAAAGTAAGTATTTGGTCGTTTCGCTATAAAATTCGCTGTGTACACTTTCATATTTTGAGGTGATGAGATTATTTATAATATGTTGTACTACCTGCTCATTAATAGTAAAAATACTCTGCTTTCCATCTGAAATATGGATAACCAATCGATATTACGGTGTTTTATGAATATTCATTTGCCATCATGTCTACGGTGACTCGGGGCAAAAGGCCCACTTTGTGACGGGGCAAAAAGCCCCCGGAGGCTTTTTGCCCCGAATCTTACTGCAACTAACTACGAAAGCCTATTTGTGTAGTAGCATTTTCCTGCTTGTGTTGTAGGAATGGTTCGTCAGTATAAGCGTCATAAGAAATTTCACCGCAAACAATTATTAAACAAGCAAGAACAAGGAAAAGGAAAGCTCAATCAGCAACCACTTTGCAGGAACACCGAACAAACACTAGAGGCTAAGAAAGATGTGGCCTGGATAAAGAACATTGCTGTCAATCGCATTATTGCTTTTAAACGAGGTATAGAAAGCCAGTCGAAAGAATAAAAGTGTAAGGAGGAGTATACAGTATCGACTCACATTCTCATGAACCGACCTACAGAAAGAAAAAACTTGTCGCAGAAAAGGCAGAAAACAACCGACTGAAAAAAGGCACAAAGAAGGCAAAATACCATAAGAAATTATGAAGAATCCGACTGTGATGAAGAATATGTTACTGCTTGGCTTGTGTTAACCATTTGGCAACAGTTGCAGCCGGGGAGTCAATTTTTTAGAACTTTACATTCTTGAACTTTAACACCATTTTAAAGCTACCACTAGGTGGTAATGCTGATCTTGTAAAACGGCAGATCTTCACTATGTTGGTCTACCCAGGACCAAGCACGTGGGATTGAGTTAGGTGTTACATAAAAAAAAGTGTCTGAAATGCTACTGCGATGTTATGCTGTTGATGCTACATTGGTTTCAATATTTGTAATGCAAATTGGGCATGGAGGCCTTTTGCCCCAGACGAGGGGCAAAAGGCCTCCTCTGGTAAACTTGTTAAAATGTTAAATATTTCCTAAACTACGATACTTTGATGCCACCAAACAAATACAGCTTTTAGTACTATTAATGAAGTATGTTAACCAGTGGAAAAATTTTGTTCAACGCTAAACCATTTGCTGAAAAGTCAATTTTTGGCTTAAGGGGGGCTTCTTGCCCCACCTTACCCTAACAATAATAATATATTGCCATTGGTCACGAGTGCATTTCATGTTCTTATCCATCAAACGCATATCTCTGGTCGCACAGAACTTAAAGCAATTGACCTCTGTGTCACCTCTTCAGGTCCAGCGAAATCCGGGTAAATATTCTAAGCCACAGCCAAGCAATCTTCTGAAATAGCTTTCATTTTCTTGTCAGTCAATTATTATTTCTCAGTTCATCGCTGGAATCTCTTCCGTCTCTAAATTGTTTTCCGGGTGAAATCCAGAAGTAAGCGTTTCTTAATTAAGGCTCTCGGCCGTAATGCAAACCAAACAGGACTCAGACGGACCAAGTCCATGTTGCTTTTAGGTGTTTTCTGTCTTCATGCCAAATAACAAAAAATACACACGCATACACACATACACACACACATATATATACACATATATGCATGAGTGTGTGTGGGTGTGTGAGTGCAAGAAGAGGAGGATGGGGAAGAGGAGGAAGCTTCGAGGAGGATGAAGAAGAGGAAGAAGAAGAGGAAAAGGAAGAACAACAACAAAACAGGAAACAAGAAGAGGAAGAAGAAGAAGGTAATGAGGGAGGCGAAGACGAAACAAAGAAAAGAAGGTTTAAGAAGCCCAGGAAAATGAAGAAGATGAAAAACAAACAAGAAGAAAAAGAAGAAGGAACAGTGCAATCTCTTGAACTAAGCAAGAGTGACAGCCATCAGAACCCTGGGTGACTGGGTCCGTCAACATATACACAAATTACACATACACACATACCTGTAGATACATACATGTATACATTGATACACACATACATGCACCAAATTACATACATATGCATGCACACTTACATTCATGCATGCATACATACATACACAGATATACATACACATTCACACGTACACACATTCATTCATCCATACGTACATACTTACATACACATACTCACATATGCATGTACAATTGTACATATACATGTACACATAAACTTACATATACAATTATACATATACATACATATATATCCATATATTTATACATACATGTATACATACACATACATAAACATAAACACACACATATACACCTATATATATCAGCTTAAACAAGGTCGCCTGGGTCCGTCAATGGCAGCAGCCATTCCATAGAACGCTTCTTCGGCTCTATAATAATATGTAATAATACTTTAGTGAAATAGGAATGCTCGTCATTTCCGTTTAGGATGATCTGTAGTGTTGGCCAGGCATTCGTACAATACATGGACTCCAGATTATATCGGCCTATATATCAACATATATGCCGTGCTTTATAGACTATGAATTATGCACTCGTGATTCTCATGCACATGTCTACTTCGCTTTACGATTGACAACTGACGAATTTATTGCTCCTAAACGCACAATGCATAAAACAATTATCCACATCACATAGTCCATTTACACTCATTGTCTAGAGAACAAGGGTGGCCCAGAATGGACATAAGCCTCGCTAAACTAGGGTCTTTATAGACTATAAAGACTATAAAGAGGGTCGCCCTCTTTGTTTATTAAAATTCGATAATGGTTGGAGAGTCAGCTGTAAGGGTGAGCAAGGTTAACAAACACGAGAACATTGAACACATCAAAGCAATTAGTGTGTAAGCCCATTCAGTTACGAAGAACATTAAAATCGTCAAAACAACTATACTGTGAAGCTGCCTATTACAACACCCAAGCTACCCACAATATATCCAATCTTTCAACAGTTCTTCAAGTGGGTATACTCCAGGGTGTCTTAAATCGGACGTAAATGGGTGCATTTCGAATGTTGTTTGGTACAGCATTCCAAATTTTAGGACCAATACAACAAATTGAAAATCGCCGGTAATTATAGTACGTAAGAGACACACAAACCAAAAGAAGCCCGTGTGTAATAACCATGCACTTCTATCTACTTTGAAAAAACTTACTTTCGGACTCACTCAGCTGTGTACATGAAAACGTTTAAATATCCGACATATTCATATATAGACCTACCATCATAAGTACCTGATGTATCCTATTGTTCGATCTAAGGCCTTCTGTTGCGTTGTTAGACTATAGGCCTTCCACGTAGCCTTCTAGGTAAAATGACACGTAGGCAGATATAGGCCTTTCTGTCTTACGGGCTGATCTTCTGGATATTGACCTGATTACAGCTTAAGGGTTTTGGTGCGCCATTGGCTGATGGCTTGTTCATTAGATACCGGCGCAATAGAAGTTACTAATTACAATTACAATTAAAGGCGCTCTTAATCCTACATTTCTCTTTCTCTTGATATGCAAAAACCTTCATTTCTTTTTCTCTTAATTCATTTTGCAAACGATTGACGATTTTTCTATCTCCAGCGACGCACGTTTGTTATGTGAAATTTTCAGTTAGCACTATATCAATATCTGAATTATAATAAATATTAATAATAGGCTTAATAATAATAATGTTAACAATACCTGGGATTAAGATTACTAAAGGGATATGAAGCGGCAACGCGTCAGCCAATCAGAGCTCGTCTTTTCTGATTCATCGCAGGCGATGTTTGTGGCCGTCTATTTTTAGAAAAGTGACATCCGGGTCCTTAGGAGAGAGGCGACTTGGCTCAGAGCAGAAGTAATCACTCTCGGAATCGCTCTAGATTCTTTTAGCGATTTATTTATTAAGGACATAATTATGCGATTAAAGTAAATTATGGACAGCCTAAATAAATAAATAGTCTGAAACTAAGTAACAGACAGGATGCCAAAATCCTGCAGCTATTGATAAAAGTGTTTTTATTTAGTTAAGCCAGCTATAAGCGACCCATGTTTGACTAGCCGGTGTTGCAAAGGTCCCGGATGTGAGCCACACATAGTCTAGATAAAAGATCCTATATTCATCGGCTTCATATCCTTTAGTAATCTTAGTCCCGGACAATACTACTAAATAATGATAGTACCAGCAACAACAACATTGATAGTAATATCAATATTATTATTTATATATTGTTCGAATGACGTAGGCCTATGTTGATTCAGAGACATTACAATACAATAATGATTAAATACCAGAGAATTTTTAAAGAAATTTCCACTCGTGGGGATAGTTTGAAATAGGACATTTTTCGCGCGTAATTTTAGGTAAAAATGCAGTGAATCAGAGGAACTTGGAAAAGGCCATATATTTTAAATATTTCAACTTTCAAGGGGTCAGATTATCGAAATATAACAAATTATCAAAATGAAACAAGCAGTTCCCACTTCATTCAAGGCAATATAAAGTCGTTCATTGATTGTGTCAGAGTTCATACTAGTTCTATGATCGTCCACAACCAAGTTGTGATGTGATACTAGGCCTATTCTCTCCGTTTGCATCGAATGCGGTGATGAGGTCGCAATTGCTGACAACACCTAACTTACCGATGATTGAATGGCATCCAGACTCACGACAATCATTGACGATTGACTTGCTGCATTTGCTACATCATTTGCTACAAATGACGATTCGCATTCGTTTGCTGCCTGACTCGCAACAGTTAACGATTGACTTGGTTCTTGACTCGCAGAGGTTAAGGATTGAAACAGTTGCTACCTGATTGATTGATTGGTTGTTGGCTGACTGGTTGTATTTAATTGCCGTGGAGTTTGCCAAATAAATCTGAAAGCTTTTGACATTTCTTAGCGCTATCCAAAAGCAAACCTGCTTTGTGTTTCTTGGTTCTTTCTGTACTCGGCATGCTTGTAATTAAGCCAATACTATTATTTCGTAAATCGGATAAATCCCAATCCTTAGAGATTAGCTTTATCGTAACCACTAATCAAAATAATATTTTACAGTTTTAGATTATGTTTGTTCTTCACTTTAAAAATGATAACAATTAAAAAAAATCAACACACTGAAGATGTACACAAAAGCAAAGCGCAGACTGTTGATGACCAAAGAAATAACCTATAATTTGTAAAGATTTCACATCTGCTGTTGTTTTTGCATTTACGGTATATCATAATCATAAGATCATAAAAATGACAACAAAATAATTACATGGGACTAAAAAATGGGAAAATTCACTGGTTGGAAAAAGGACTGGTGGGGAATTTGATAGGGCTGGTGGGGAATTACCCCACCAGTCAACATGTTAAAATATGCTCTGATATATATCTATTATATACACGTATATTTATTACCTAACAGCGTGCGAATAAGTTTGTGGATATATATAATTATATATATAGTCTATTTGTATTTAATAGACAATACATGTATTAAATCAATCAATCAATCAATTAATCAATCAATCTAAACTTGATATAGGTCCCATTCAAAAGATACCTACTGAGATGCGCTCCCGCCCAAGCACGGCTGAAAAGAAAGGCTTTTAAAGATACATTGAAAAGCCGGGGAATTTGTCCATATAGGTAGGATACGCAGCTCCAGTGGGAGACTATTCCAGGTGGTCGGGCCCACGACAGAGAGAGCCCGATCCTGCATGATGGAAGTGCTTGCATATTATAGCTTAGGTATGCATTTCATACATATTAATGTGTAATAAATAACCAACGTATTCTCGGAACCACACAAAGAGAATGTATCAGTTGATGGAGTATAGTCCTTGAAGTGCACCAGCACGTAGTGTTTTATGACGAAACCATTCAGAAGTGTCTATATATACAAACGCTTCTGACAGATGCAGAAAAAGGCGCCATATAAATTTATTCAGATATACGCGACAGTTTTTGCGACTCTCTTTTTTAATGGTCCAGCTGTAATTTGATGGCCTTGCAAAGAGTTCGCAAACTGTTTCGATATTGATTTCCAAATGGCTCGGTCATATTAGGACTCGCCATGGGATCTTACTTCTTTATTACATTTAGGACTTCCTCTAGAAATATATTGCTTAATATTTAATATTACGATCGTCCGCAGAATGCACCGCTGATGGGCATGCGCGTGTCTCGGACAAATAAAACGCTGGCGATAAATATAAACCAGATAAAATATCGCAACTAAGAATAACAGGTGGCAAGATGGCGGCGAGTCGTGCAGGGGACCGGGTCGTTTTGCGTAATCGAGCGGAGAAGGCTGTTGGCGTCTGACGACCTTTCCAATCTCCGCTTCCTCATCGCTTCCACCGCAATTCCAATCGCCACTTCCAACCTTCGCACCGTCTCTCCAACCAATTTCTGGCTGAACGGTAATGATTTGGCTGATTGATGAGGCGTCCAGCTCTCAGCTCTGCGTCCGGGAGTCGAATGCGCATGCGTCATTTCAACTGACGGTTCTAATAATATCTCTATGCTAATTACTTAGCGTCGTAATAACAATACAAAAAGCATCAAGTCGGTGGTTGTGACTTGTGTCGACTGAGGAAGAAGAATCCGACGAAGAGCAGTCCCTTAAAGCTAGGCATGAGGCAGTCGTGGGTATACACGAAGTGTTAACGGCTTCATTTTTCTTAGCCTCGGCATATGAGGGAGGGCCGGTGGCCAGTCGTCTCTCTCGCCGTCTAGTCTTCCCACCGACAGTGTGCGGCCAGTGTATTCGTAGCTGAGTTGGCTAGGGGCGTAGGTGAAGTCGAAATTTCGATACAAGTTTCTGCCCCAGCTGGTGGGGATTTGAAGCCAAGACCTCTCGGTTGAGAGTCCAGCGATGTACCACTAGACAGTCGCGTATACTACCATAAAATTCTTACCTTATTTGTATCTTACTTCACGAAACCTCATCTAACTGAACATAAAACTGTTCAAACCAGTATATACTTACTTACTTACTTGCACCGAGCTGGGTTCTCTGAATTTCAATCAGGCTTCTCAGACGGTTAATAATTTAGGCCTAGCAGTTTAGTTCAAAGTTTAAGCGGCCATAAATTCGTAAGTACATTGTTTATTGTTATAAATGTGCTATAGAAATCAATACCTTAGCTTTGATTAGCTAGACCTGAATGATTATTAGAACTCATTGAACTTAGCAGTAACTCCTCGTTCTATTCAGTCGCTTGTGTCATTTCGCTCTCAACTTAAAACTGACCTCCTTCCAATTGTTTATCCACAATAGATTGCCTCTCTGTCGTACGAACTGATCTTCTGGATATTGACCTCATTACGGCTTTGGGTTGGTGAGCCATCGGTTGATGCCTTGTGCATTAGACACCGGTTTTACAGAAATTAGTAATTCATAATAATAAAAATAATGATAATAGTTATAATTATAATAAATATAATGAAAACCTTTAGTTATAATTATAATAAATATAATAAAAACCTTTAGTTATAATTATAATAAATATAAGAAAAACCTTAACTGCAGTCAGAGGCACATTTCCGGATGGTTGTGAAACCTGAGACGAGGCCTGATTTCTCGGAGATAATTTTGAAAAATCCTAACATAATTTTATTGTGGCTGAGCACCCGTGTGAGGGAAATGGTTGTTTCGATTTAAGTCTCTTAGTGCTAAAGAGGTGCAGGGATAGAGTAGCTACACCAAGATCCGTTGACTCCAAGCAGCTCTGAATGACCCACCCTGTCATGCTTACTCTGGGTCTGTGAGCAGAGTTTCGTAGTCAGTTGTTGTCCTTTTAGGCCATAACAGTTCATGTCTCAGGTAGCAATCGCTTTTAAGAACATGGAGATATCGTTAGAGCTAAGGTCCCGTGATTTACCGAGATGTCTGGAATCAGTG
>OY744616.1:12872889-12887889 GCA_963556255.1 Allolobophora icterica
TAAGCATTAAAAATGTTAATGCAGATATACTGTGAGCCTGAAGATCAACCCTGTCGACATGCCCACATGGAGTCCATACAGGACCCACATTCCCATAATTATTATGGGACCTTGGAATACATCTCGTCAACACTATGTGAAGCACGGAAAGCTGAACACAAGATAACCGTGGTAGTGAAGCATAAGTTGCATCTAGTGCTGGTAGGGGAAAGGATCTAGCTGAAGGCTGCAGTTGCACTCATTGTAATTTTTATATCTTGCCGGCCTACATCGCAAAGGGGCCTACGAACTGGCATGCGGTAGGCCTATCACCTTCCACATAGGCCCTATTAGTCGTTATGTAGAACACAGAAAGTGCTTTCCAGGCAACAGGATAACTAATTTTAATATGCACTTGGAAGAGGTGTATCCGCGCTCCAGTGGCACGTGGCACCGCCACTGGAGGCGATCTTGTTTGACAGGTGGGGTGGGACAAGGGATACTTTTGAACTGATTTGGTCAAAAACAGGTGCTAAAAATTGTGTACCTTTGTTGGTGTTACTTCAAAATTGGGGGGCTACTGTATTTATAGTGTGTTCCCCCATTGTTAAAGGTGAGGTTCTTTGGCACTGCCTAGCAAATGTAATCATACTGATCGATATAATACACTTACCGCTGCAACGAAAACGCCACCTTGTGAATGAAAGCAAAGTAATTTCTTTGCATTTGGCCTGGAAGAGGCGCAAGGGGTTTGGCACACACCTAAACGTCTCTGGGCTATTCGAAGAATATCTGGCAAATGAGTGAGATCACCGAGATGGATTGGGAGAGGCAGTGAAACGACCTCTTGCACACCCCAGGAGGTCGTTTCCAACCCCTCAGTTGTGCCAATGTGATTTAGCATTATTTGACTCTGAGTCTCTGACAAAGAGAAGACATTTCCACGGTGTATCATGTAGCTCTCTATGCATTTTTGAATTTTCTCAACAAAGGAATTATTAATATTCTTTATTGAAAACCTAAAAGTGAACCGCACATTGGTGAACAAGAATAGAAAAATATAAAACATAAAAGTAATAAGAAGATAATAATACTTGAAAAAAGAGAATAAATTTAAATTTAAAAAAATAGAATATTAGGCCTACAGATAACACTACATCAGTTTAACTACAACGAGAGAGAAAATTAATTTAGAATCGAGCCTGACATGCAAAACTGCTGGCGTTGAAATCGGCTGCTTGCAAGTTTCGTTGACATCAGTTTGCTAAATACGGATAAAATGTTCAACCCCACCCCAGTCTTTTTTCTACAATTCCCACACTGCCCTACTTCGAGATCTTTTCAGGTTTATGCATGGATTTTATATGATTTAACGACGCTCGGGTAACGGTTGGCTTCACTGGTGACATCCGACAATTCATCTTCGCCTATGTCCAGAATTCCACTTAGAATTGCACTAAACATTGATTGCCATCAAGGGGACGATATTGTTGATGATCTGCTGAAAACCAGAGAAACTGACCAACTAGTGACAGATTTAACGAAGCCTGGCCGCATGCAGTAGGCCTATATTAATAATTTTATGTAGGCTCTGTTCCTAGTGACGTCAACGGCCTTTGTTGCCATAGGATGTCGTTAAACTTTGGATACATCTATTAATAAAAATCCATCTATTAAGCCGTTTGATGACGTAATGGGACGCAGTGACGTAATGACTATTCATAAAATCCATCTATTAAACCGTTTGATGACGTAATGGAAAGCAGTGATAATGACGTAATTGACGCTGTTTTAGATGCCGTTTGTCCTTCGATATAATCTGCGTAGGGAGGCAGTCTAACCGCATGTGTTGATTTTAATATCTTGTATTTTTAATCTGTAAACTGTCTTTTAATAGTTAAATTATCGGTTTTGGCCTGTGAATTTTACTTTTATTCTTAGTAGGCCCTATTTGTTTCTTTCTGCTGCAACGTTTTAATTATTTATTCGTTGTTTATATTGGGTCAATCGTAAACAAGCCTACATTCAGACGGGTTTAGGACATTTCCCCCCGGGACATTTCCCCCGGACAATTCCCCCGTCATTTTCCCCCGGACAATTCCCCCCGTAGGATAATTCCCCCGGACTTTTCCCCCCGTTGAGACATCTATCCATCCATCCATCCATCCATCCATCCATCCATCCATCCATCCATCCATCCATCCATCCATCCATTTAGACAGATAGATAGATCAGACAGACAGACAGACAGACAGACAGACAGACAGACAGACAGACAGACAGACAGACACACAGACACACAGACACACAGACACACAGACACGGACGGACGGACGGACGGACGGACAGACAGACAGACAGATAGACAGATAGATAGATATATAGATAGATAGACGGATAGATAGATAGATAGATAGATAGATAGATAGATAGATAGACAGACAGACAGACAGACAGACAGACAGAAAGACAGAAAGACAGACAGCCAGACAGACAGACAGACAGACAGACAGATAGATATATAGATAGATAGATAGATAGATAAATATATAGATAGATAGATAGATAGATAGATAGATAGATAGATAGATAGATAGATAGATAGATAGATAGATAGATAGATAGACAGATAGATAGATAGATAGATAGATAGATAGAGACAGACGGACGGACGGACAGACAGACAGACAGATAGATAGATAGATAGATAGATAGATAGATATTGTCCCAGACCAACTACACTGTCTCAAGGGGGGAAAGTCCGGGGGAATTATCCTACGGGGGAATTGTCCGGGGGGAAATGCCCGGGGGAATTGTCCGGGGGAAATGTCCCGGGGGAAATGTCCGGATACCCATTCAGACAGCCTCACTATTCTGACTCTGTGCTCCCAATATACTCATCCAAGACTCTTGTCGTACCGGTAATCGTTGTGCCCGTGAACCAGATGCCTCTCTGGTTTCAGGGCGCGGGATCATTAGGGCAGAAAGGAATTAATTATGCGTCAATGCAAAAATATTCTAAATAGGCTATGCTAACTGCTAAAGTGTGGGCCCCTTGCATGATTGAAATGGCAAGGCCCCCAAAATGATAACAGTCCGACTCTGGTTGTAATCTTAATATAGTAGACAAGGGAGCTCTGAGCTCTCATCAACGCGTGTGCCTTTTCTGTGACTTGCGTTAGACTTTGGAACCCTCTTCAGACAAATGCATAAAAATCCCTCACCGTTCACTTATAAGTAGGCCTACAAAATAAAAATTGTGATGCTAGTTTGAATGATTGCTCTGATAATTATCTAACCTGTTAGTTTATTTCCAATCGTAGTAGCTAGTAGACCTGAGTAAAGTTTCATGCTGTTTGCTTTAGAGCTAAAGTTATAATAGTATATTTAGACTTTTAAACTGTTTATCGGCCGCTATTAATATTGCATCGTTTTTTCCTACTGATAGTGACATTGTGCAACTTTTTCCCACTGTTGTAGCCCATGCATTGTTGTTGTAAATTGTGAGCGTTTATCTCGCGCTAATAAAGATTAAACCTACTTACTTACTCATATAAGTTCTGCAGTCTGTTGTGATCTTAAGATCGTGACTAAAAACTAAACTTCCTAGACAGTTTCCTGCGAAGAAGCCGTGTAAGTGTCTCCTGTAATATGCCTATAGCCATCGACCTTAATATAAGTCGAAGCCTATAGCCGTCTTTACCTTTTGACCGGACTCATCCTGACATTTGGCATGCAGAACAACTGATTATTAATGACCAACAACACTGTGGCGCTATACAAGTTCTGAGATTCTTCTTCTTTATGCTAATATTTTCATTATGTCATCGAAATAAAACGTAATTAGCGTTATTGTTGTTGGCGTCGTCATCGTTGTTATTGTTTCAATGAAGATTAGCCTACCGTTGAAATTAAAACATTAACTATTTATTTGTTGTTTATTTATTCACAACTGGCTAGGCAGGCTGATGAACGCTTATTCAATGCGGCCATTGCTGACCCAGGCCATGTTCTGCGACCCTATATCCCTGCTGACATTCCCCACAATCTCATATTGCCTGAAAAGAACGATAAAAACTTTATATCCCGTATGCTTTATAGAAACATATATTAACTAGTCACTGAAACCTAATTGAGATCTGATTTAACCGCATTTGCTGTCAATGTAGCCTATTTAAAGTCTGTAATCCCGTTGCGTTTGTGTCAACGGGAATTAATGCAATAAACGAATATTGATTGATTGATTGATTGTTTATATCGGGCCATTCGTAAACAAGACTATATTTCAGCCAACCTCACTATCTTGACTCAGTGGCGTTTACCTACCCCGCCCCCATCTGGAATGGGAGAACAAATTTCCCAGTCTGGCTGACTTATATAGCCTAGGCCCTATATAAGAGACTCAGAAGTCACTGAGAACTGTAAATTACTCCGAGATAACATGTGTGTTTTCGAGTTTTCGATAGCAAACATGATACATAAATTAACTATATTATCGGAAATCAACAACCCCAGTTTATATCCAGAACGTATCCCCCACTTCTGGCAACTATGGGAGATCGTTCTCCTAACCCCCTCCCCTTGGGCAGACGCCACTGTCCTGACTCAGTTTGACCTCGAGTTAGTGTGTCTTCATCTCAGACTGTGCCTACCCTCATAGGTTCTGGCCTTTTCTTCAACCGGCCTTCTCTCTCATGGCTTTGGTAACATCCAGTAAGCTTGTATACCTACTTCTGTTGCACTCATAGTCATATAGCCTACCTTACTTACTTTACAAGGTGATTAATCAACGGCTTCATTTCTGCACCTTCTTATCAACAAACACTAGTGACAGACTGAGCAAATGTCTCTTCACCACTGTATATATAGTTCTATACATATATACCTACATAAGTGTATATAATATACATACATATGTATGTTTATATATTTATATAAATATATAATAACAACAGCATTTCAAGCCGACACTAGAGAGAAACGATTCAAGCACTGCATATTATACTACTGCCAATATTTACAATGGGTTTACATTTCAACATATATTTACATATGACGTTATCTTTACATACTGTGTAATTACGTACACGAATTTCCCGTATCCAACAGTTAACATCCTACAGAGCAAGCACAATTTAACACTCTATAACAGATAACTATAGTTTATATTCATATTACACAGTGTACCAGAAAAACGCAGACGCTAAAGTATACCATGTACCGGTAAGTAGGGACCAAGGTAAAAACAAGAACTGGAACATTTCTTCATCCAAAAGTAGATCGTGTATGATGATGCTTCATGAAGATGTCTAATCTATCCTAAGAATCTGCGGTAGAAAATGGTCTCGTCCAGTGGCGGCGATCTTGTTTGACAGGTGGGGGGGGGGAGATAACGCGCTGACGCGCGATAAAATTCATTCTAACACATTTTTTTCGAGCTCACGCGCAATAAATTTTGATGACCTTTTCTTTATGCT
Organism: Allolobophora icterica; assembly: GCA_963556255.1. Lineage (NCBI taxonomy): Eukaryota > Metazoa > Annelida > Clitellata > Crassiclitellata > Lumbricidae > Allolobophora > Allolobophora icterica. Next base: position 12,878,346 of record OY744616.1, read on the forward strand.
TCTTCAAAATTTGGGGGGACAAATATATGGTGTGTCCCCCCACTCTAAAAGGTGGGGGTCTTGTCCCACTCGACCCCCGGGATCGCCGCCCATGGTCTCGTCAAAGCTATTCGCAAAACGAAGGGTAGGCCAGCGCATGCTATGGCCTCAAATATTATCGGCCCTACATTTCCCTACAGTCTTCGTGCTTCATATTCGCTGTACATGTATTTCTGTTTGTTGCTTAGAAATGTAGGCCATGTCCACAGCTAGGCCTATATCCACCAAACGTTTGGTACCGGTAGCTATAATTTACAAGTACCGCAAACAAAACAAGCGCTGATTTCAAACTATCTGTTGATTGAAGAGTCTTTAATTAGGCCCCCTAGTCGGACGTCTCGGAGGAATGCCTTGTCCACAGGCGTAAACGTTTATAGCCTATAGGCTTAATAGAACTATAGGTTGCAGACCTATGCCTACCATATTTCAGCCCCTAGGCTTGCCATGGTATTCATGAGCCGTCACCACAATTTTCCAGAACTAACTCCCAGAAGCATAACTTTGGTCTAGAACGTGGGGGTACCAAATTTTGCATCATTTTCCCCTCGCGACTGTTAAATAGGGCCTAAATATAATGGCGCCGTTTTTGTGCCATGCCTAATAACAATGATGAACAGCAAGAATAATAAATAACAGTAACAATGAACATGATGATGATGATGGTATTCATGATGATGTTCACGTTGATGATGTTGTTGTTAATGAAGACCTTCCTCCGAGAAAATAATAATGAACATAGCTTCTTCTGGGTATGAAAAGTACGGGATACGTACCTTCCAATCCAAAATGTAGGGGTATACGTACCCCTCGTACCCCCAAAATTACGCCTATGCTAACTTCTTATATATAGGTGGGTGATTACAGATGTTCAAAGAGTCAAGCATCCATCTCAACTATAGTAACCTCTAATAAAGTGGATGGCCAGGAGTAGGAAGGACAGAATTTCAACGGGACTTCCCGATAACCAGGATTAGTTTACGTCAGTGATCCAGTTCGAAAAGGCCACGTATATATTATATTGACGTATCTTCCACGCGCTGCATACAGATGAGCCAATAACTTAAGCGGCACATTCAACGACCTGCAAGTGGCACTGAATCACGACCCATTAGCCGCTTTATGACAATCTTGAAGCAGAAATTCCGATGCAATACTTGACCGATCGAATTCTACAGTTACTTTTACGGCCGTCGACAATTGAGTTTCGTAAAAGTTTCGTCGAAATGACTTCGCTACACCAAATGACGACGACCTTATTGTCTGAAATCACCGGCTTTCACGACGAACACACATGTAATAAGTTGCAGCAGAGGCTGGAAATTCAGACTACATTGAGGTGATCACCGGCAAAGAAATCAGTTTTACGACAGTCCTTCGTAGCTCCAACAGCCATCAGTGTCGATCAGCTACAAAGCAAGCGAGACCACTAATCAATGAACCCCACCAGCAGCAGACTAATATCATACACCATTCAGACCTAACAAAGGTTTACGCTGATGAGAATGAGATACGCTTTGGCTTGATCAACTCTTACCACAGGTAATAAGTCAACCACGTGCTAAAAAAAAGCACTGGCGGATTTACTAAAGGAAAAGCAAGGCCATGGCCTTGACGCGGCACATTCCAGAGGGCGGCAAAATTTAAAATTGAACATTAAATTTAATTTTAAACTTTAAAAAAGTATAAAAATTGAAAATATTAATTTAATTTAAAACTTAAAAAATTATAAAAAATTAACATTAAATTCAATTTAAAACTACGAGAGTGATAATAAATAAATATAACTAATGACAGTAGTTACACTTTGGAATACAAATAAAGCTACGAATGCCATAACGCCAAATAAAAAACTTGGCCCAAGCGCGGCCCATTGCCCATTGCTAAATCTGCTGAAATGTAGGAAAAGTCTTAAAGCTACCACAAAATCAGCTGTTGCTGTGTGTCACCCTGTAATACACCCAGGTTACATAAGTCCACCCAAAAGCAGCGGCACTGTAAGAAAAACAAGAGTAACACTGCCACATCAGTATGAACTGTCGTAAAAAAACAACTTTGACAAAACTGAAGCTGAAAAGAATGTCATATAAAAATAGGTAACCATGGTGCGTCAACTGTAAGGAATGTAACAGGTTTAACACAAGAACCCTGGCTGTAATAAATGCTATAATATCCAGCTTAACTTAACATAAATACCAAAAATTTTATAAATTCTTAAAATAACCCGCTTAATGTAACAACAGCAATGCTAAAAATCCAGAGCTGGGTATATATATGCAAAAACTGTTTTGATAGGTCTACAGGCCAAGACCAGTTGCATCTCAGATGCACAGGGCAAGACCAGCTGTCAGGATTTGTACACTGTAAAATGCCTTTCGAAATCAAATACATAGACTAGCTGACTAGAAAAACGCAAAGGAACACAACATAAGAACTGTACACATGTTACAATTACATTACCACATACTAAATCACATTACACTGCACTGCAGAATTATTTGACAACACAACATGAGTTTTGAAATTGGTTCAATGCATTTATGCTTAGTCATTAAAAATGACTTTCAAATTGTCATTTGAGTATATCTGGAATGCTGCTAGAAATCACACGTGTGCATACAGAAGACAGCTACCAGATTCATCTTGTATGTAAAGGGCAAGACGAAATTCATCTGCGATGTAAAGGGCAAGACCTGATTCATCTGAGATTTAAAAGGCAAGACCAGATTTCATCTAGAATGTAAAGGGTAAGACCAGATTCATCTGGGATGTAAAGGGCAAGACCTGATTCACCTGAGATGTAAAGGGCAAGACCAGATTCATCTGAGATGTAAAGGGCAAGACCAGATTCTTCTGGGATGTAAAGGACAGGACCAACTTCATCTGGGATGTAATAGGCAAGACTAGATTCATTTGGGATGTAAAAGGCAAGACCTGATTCATCTAGGATGTAAAGGGCAATACCAAATTCATCTGGGATGTAACAGGCAAGACCAAATTCATCTTGGATGTAAAGGGCAAGCTCCGATTCGTCTAGGATGTAAAAGGCAAGACCAGTGCTCACAATTATTTGTCCCTTGCTGAATCCAGGCTGAGAAAAAGTAACACCTTAGGAACGAAATTCAGTGAATCGAAAACATAATAGAATGCTAAGACACAAATTCCTGATTGCAGCACAGGGGCTTTGCAACGGCTAGAGATTAAACCGGAGCAGGGTGTCTAGTCACAAACACCAAGAGCACATTACCAATTCTGCATTAAAAATCATTCTAAGTGACCATGGCTAATAATCTCTCAGACCAGAAGCACGTTTCAACATTCTTCTTGAACTGGTACTGAATAAATATGCTCAACTAGAAAATTTATTGTAGGGTGACTTAATCACAAAACTCAATCAACAAAGTCTAATGTGGACTTGTTAACACGAAATCCAGGACATGCCTCATGATACAGCACGCAAACCAGGCAGCACGTAAAACGGGATAATGCTAAAACAAGTCAATATTTCACACTACAGGCAGTTATTGTACAGCACATTAACCAGCATAAAGTGTTAACTTAATAGCTTTAGGGACATAACACCATTTGCACCTACATTCTTCAACAACACCGGTTGGCATCAGTCCTATCTATCACCAACTAGTATTGTACACCCCATCCGGCAATTTCAAACAGCACTTCGCTGGGGCAAACTAACAAATCATTTGTATACAAATCTGCCAAATATCATTTTTTAACTACGAGAAGTTTGCATTTAGGTGTTAGAACAAATCGCACTACAGCCTGTTGATCATTTTGGTTGACAATACACGATTTACAACAGCAACAGAGCATTGAGCAACCTCATACTTACTCGGGGCCACCATTCTATTTCTGCCAAGCAAGTAACGATGCACAATGCACATGATTACAATTTGAAGCAGTTACTGTTTGCCAAAAGATCTGGTCGCTTATAAAAATTTGACATGACGTCAACAAAATGCCCGCTGATCGGAAATATTTTGCCACCTTATTGTATAAAAGCGTCGCTGAAAAATAACAAACGTGGAAGAATTGGCTGGCTCTCTTATCTCGACGCAGATTCAGGCATCAATGACCTCCACTACCACAGAACGTAAGAACCTTGCATACAAAACGTTGACAAGATCACAAAATGACGTCAGAACGGGCCAGTAACACACTGAAGATACCATATGGGACAAGTTTTTTTCGAGCGAGCTCACAGTCGAAGTCAGCCAATTGTCACTTTTAGCTAACACAGTGAGCCACCTGTTGAGTTGCGAGTCGAGTCGGTCTCTTCTGTGCTCTATCGTACGTCAGGGGAGTTCAATTCTGTAAATGAGAAACAATCCATCTCAGATGCATAATTCATATATAAAAAATGAATATTCATGAATAAGCATAATGAATATTCATGTACATGTAGATACAAATATATATATATATATTTATATATATATAGAGGTATACCTACATACAAACATGTACACATGCATGTATATATTGAAATACACACATCATACATACATGCTGATATAATGTACACACCAATATACATAAACAAAATGCAGGCCCCTGTTGTGTTGTCAGATATTTCATCATTTACATTATATATATATATATACATATATTATATATATATATTTATATAATATATATATATATATATATATATACATACAAAACGCACTGCCCTGGAGAATGATCTAGAGAAAGCACACAGTATGGCAGCTGGTCATTTGCCCGGTCGTAGGTAAAACTGAATATAAAGATACCTTTTATATCGGATAGCCAATGAGTCCTTGTTGCTGGAGGAAGTACTGTTGGGCATGCGCCGTTCCAATTCCCACAGCGGGCCACTGACCACCAGGGATGCCACTAAAACAAAGAAAACGCTCAACAAATTGCAATTGTTATCGCTATCATTATTATTAATTATTATTATTACTTTAGTCTGAAGCACCATCTCAAGAAGGCTTTGAGTATGACTGTAATGTATTAGAGAGGCAGTATTTCCTTACTATTGCTATTATTATTATTATTATTATTATTATTATTATTATTATTATTATTATTATTATTATTAATTATTATTACTTATCTGAAGAAGCTATGATCCCTCAGGAACTTAAATATTATCCAGAGACAGTAAATCATGCTTGGAACCACTTATAACTCGTCAAGTTATATTATTATATTTATTATTATTATAAGTATTATTATTACTACCTTTGCAATTAATATAATTATTATTATAATTATTGTTATTATTACTACTATAATAATTATTATTATCGCTACAACGACATATATATGGTGCACTGGTCACAAATACAGGTGTTCAGAATGAGCCCAAATTTGTTTGATCCAAGTTTAATACAGTTATTCTGTGTTGATTTCAGAAGTTTTATTACGAAAACAAGAGGTTGTGGTGATTATCACTCACTATGACCTAGAAGCATATTCACAGTGATATGCACACAAACAAGCAAACTGTTGAGCAGAGGAAAGAGCAGAAAACAATGGAAACAGTCGAGCATAAGACCAAGCAGACAAAGCTCGCAAGACAAAGATCTTATCAGCCTGGAGAAAGTTCCGTTCTATCTTCGGGTTTTATGGAACGGACCCAACATTCGCCATCCATTCAGCCACTGGAATACTCGACCGGGCAACTGGAAACGAAGCCGCCATTAATCACACGCTTATCAGCCGCGAACAAATAGGAAACGGCTGTTGCTGGAACGTATCGGAAGATCTCCAGACATGCTTCGCCGGCTGCGAGACGTTTCCAGTGCAGACAGACGGCAAGAGACTCCAATGCTTTCCGCCGTGAATCTTAAGGTCTCTTCCGAGCCACTTATCCTCTTGGTATTTCCAGCTCACTGCAGCACAGGAATATTCTCGAAGATGAACTGAGTTTTACAACCTGTTGGCAGCAAAGGGGTGAAGCGAGGACAGACGGAATGAAAAGGGTAAAGAGAGGACAAAATTTGATCAAATGGAACAGTACAATGAGCTGTGGCTCATGATTTTCCATATTATCCTCTTTTTATTTTGATTATAACTAATGGGAAGAAGATAGACGTTTAGATATGACCTGCTGCAGATATCTGAGTTCAAAAAGATTTCCTGGATGCATTTTCATTTGAGTAAAGTAATCATCAAAAGGAAATGCTATGTATTTGTAAAAACTATATATGTAAAATACATAAAAAATATATATAATATATATATATATATTCTAATATAATTATATATGTATATATATATATGTAAGAGGTATATAACGCATCCACAGTTGACAGTCAGTGCAGCACTTAAAAGTACAAAAATAAAATAATAATTTAAAAAATAAACGGTCAAAAATAAGAAATATTTTAAAGGGAGACATTAAACTCTTCAATTCACTGTAATAACTGTGCTCATGACCATAGCAGACTCTGCATAAGGTTTGAAAACTAAACATAATACAGAATATAGAGACTGGTTCAAGAAGCAATATGTCAGAGGTCTAAAACAACAATACGTTGTGCTCCTCTTTTATATGCCCTAGCAAGTAGAATGTTTGAGGGCATCCTAATGTGCCGGAACCACAGATGTAGGGTACATAACAAGGGTGTCTATATCATTCACAGCAGTTACAAAATAAGACACCCACATTCACTGAGCCCATAGATGACCTGCATTGTGCCAGAAATGGGCCCATTATGGTCACAACTAGCACGGCTGTCATGGTATAGGCTTTGAGAGGTGCTACATAGATGCATTACTTTGCATAGGGAAGGTGTTATCATACCCATACGTTGCAATCGTGTAGCCCTGCTGAAGAAGAGGTTGCAAGAAGCCAGGCTGCTGCAGATGTGCCAATGGCGGATAGTTCTGCTGACCGGTCGGCCAGTAATTGACCGACTGACCACCACTGCCTCCATAACTGGCGTTTCCGGCAAACGTCGGCGAAGTGTAGTTCTGCTAAGCAAACAACATCCAGGTGTAAAACTCAAAGACATCTGCAACATTCCTATGCGTAATTCTCCTTCAACTCCTAACATCGTCTATGACAAAGAGTAAGCAGTGCTTAGACTGACAACTTATATAGCGCCTTTTAGGATCCACAAAGGTGCTATATAAATGTCAAGATAGAAGCATCGTCCACAGTGGAGAGTATCAGAGTATATCATCTAACCAGGAAAGGTCTTTGTTTAACCAGATGTCATTCAGGTCTGAACTCTTTCAACTGGCATACCTACCAACCGTAGCCTGCTTTCTGATTCATCTCAGTTGCAATCAATCAATCAATCAATCAATCAATCAATCAATCAATCAATCAATCAATCAATCAGCCAATCAATCAATCAGCCAATCAATCAATCAGTCAGTCAGTCAGTCAGTCAGTCAGTCAGTCAGTCAGTCAGTCAGTCAGTCAGTCAATCAATCAATCAATCAATCAATCACTCAATCAACCAACCAATCAATCGAAATGTATATAGCGCCCCTTCAAGGTCTCTACAGACTTTTCCAATGGATTGATTTTTTATTTCGATTTCACTCTAAGCACCAATTGATCGATGTCTCGGACATTACGATAACAGCAATACACACAGGTCACCACAATAGGTTAGATAACCTCCTGCACGATGGCGGCCAAGGAAACCACATCATACTCCTTTTCTCAGCATTGAAAATCTTTCATAGGAACTGGGTCGAGAATAGAACACCTTAAAACAACGTCTTATTTGTGTATGTAGGACACAAGTGACAGTGAAGGAATGAAGAGCTCATCTTGCATTATGACATGCATACCAATATTGCACTGTAAATGTAAATGCACACGTTTTTATATAGCGACCGTATGGCCTCGACCCTGCTCATTTTTCAATGAATCGATTGGGTGATATCCTTCACCACATCTGTCCTTTTGAATGGGTGCCACGCCATTGAAGGTCCCCGTGTATGGACTGTGCTAGCCCAAGATTTAAATCTCTGAAATAAACCACCTTCGGGAAGTGAACCGCGATCTGCATGCTCTCTTACACAGAGGAGTATACAATGCAGCCTACGCTCTTACCAATGAAGCTAACTGGGCAAGCAATGCGTGGCAGTGACCTTCAATTCATGCCTTGAGCATTATTACAGAACTCCACCACTGCTCGTACTCTAGCAGTGCCAGTCCCAAGCCTGAATAAAGGAGGAAGGCGATCTTTGTTTGATGATGTTTGTTATCACAAAGTGTCGTTAAACTGAAACTACTACTACTTGCATTATTACAATGGCATGATAGAAGTTCTCAAACGTCTTATATAGATGAGGTTTAGATCTTGTGACAAGGGGTACTGCTTACTGGTAGCGCTGCCGGTGTGAGTGAGGGGGGCTGGGAAGGACTAGAGGCCGGGCCAGGGCTATCGGAAGACTCCTTGCCCCATGAGCACTTGACAGTATGTCCGTTGATTTCGACGCCGTTCATTGACACGATTGCTTGAGTGGCAACTTCTTTGGAACTAAATCTACAGACGAACAAATGCATAACATAATACAGTGAAAACTAAAGATTTAAACAGAGTCTAGTTTCAGTCTTCTTAGAAACATCCAAAAATCGTTTGATTAAAACAGACTTTACAAACTGCACAGCTGAATAAAAAGGAGATAAAAAACAAAGATTATCAGATAGGCATTGACAACTGGACAGAAAGACATAAATAAGTAAGCATGTATGTCTATATGTATGTGTGTACGCATGAATTTGTATGTTTACATGTATATAAAGACAAACAGACAGACACATACATAGAGACAGACACACGGACAGACAAATAGACACAGACAGACACACAACGTTAATCGAAAATTTCTACAAGATACCTAAATCAAAACATTCTGGCCAGTTGCCCATCGAATGTCAGCCTCTGGCAGTCGACACACAACATGATGCTAGTACAATGACCCCGAGGTCAGGGCTCAAATCAATCAATCATTTAGCTAATCAGCCAGCCATTTCTATTTATCAAAGCGAAGCAATGAGAAATTAAAAGTCTAAAGTCTACCGGATGAATGCATAGCCTTTCTCCTTGAAAACTCGAATCTCCTGAATTGGACCGAAAACACTAAACGACTGATGGATGACATCATCTGCGCAAAACAACAGAACTATCAGAAATCAAAGTAAGCTGTGGTAAGGTAAATCGAAGTAAGGTAAGAAAGGGCGAGGCAAGCTAGAGTGTGATGATATAAGGTGAGAGGTAAGAAAAGCGAGGTAAAATGAGGCAAGGATATTGAAGCAATGTGCGGTTAGGCAAACTAATCTAACCAAGGTAAAAAGTCAGGTAAAGTAAGGCACGGTATGTCGGAGTAAGGTAAGGTAACTTGAGAAAAGGCAAGGTCATGTAACGTAAATGAGGTATAATAAAGTCATGTGAGGTAATGTGATGTATGGTAAGTAAGCTATGGATAGTAAAAGTCATGTACGCTAAGCTAACACTGAAATGTTATCCTACCTTGCACGAAGATTAAGGTA
>OY744616.1:12890389-12908071 GCA_963556255.1 Allolobophora icterica
CTAACGAGATATGAGCAACAGATGGATGATAGATAACCACAGATGACCACAAGATGAGACTCAACACCAAAGCAATAAAACAAAAAGCAGTAGATGATAAAAAAACAAAGAACAGATGGATGACACTTGATCAGATGAAAAATCTAACAAGATATGAGCAACAGATGGATGACAGATAACGGATGACCACAAGATGAGACTCAACACCAAAGCAATAAAACAAAACGCAGAAGATGATAAAAAAACAAAGAACAGATGGATGACACTTGATCAGATGAAAAATCTAACAAGATATGAGCAACAGATGGATGACAGATAACCACAGATGACCACAAGATGAGACTCAAGTCACTCAACACCAAAGCAATAAAACAAAAAGCAGAATGTGATAAAAAAAACAAAGAACAGATGGATGACAGACATCAAATAGATGGGCAGCAAATGGCATCGGCAAGCCGCAATATCGACCGCAAAAAACCGACGGATTGCACAGGTTTTGCCCAACAAGCTCTCATTATTTTGATTTCACAAAGAGTGCAGCATAAACCAGCGAGCAATAATACTCCAGTGGCCGTGAACTACGCTCCTTCATCCACTCCATTAAGTCCTCGGCAAACTGAAAACCGTCCGCATAGGAAGCGCGCGGCGATGACGCCGCGAACACATAAACCGCCGCAAATATCGGGAGGCAGCGACCAAAAAGTATCAATTAATAATAAAAGAAACATAAACCGGTTTTTCGGTGGAGAGAGATCGGTCTGGACCTAAAACGCGGCTGATTAGGTCGAGAAAATGGTGCAGGGAAGGAGTCGCGCGAATTCACTGCACGACCAACAATCAACAGCATTGCGATGGAAGTTTACGCTCAAGCGCTGAAGTCGAGTAATCAAGCAGCGGAGGTACTTGGATGAGTTTTATGAAGCTCAGTAACAAATCTTCCCGCTACTTATGTGCGTCCAGCGAGCTCGTTTGGTTCGCGGGTATCTAAAGAATTAATGGCTCTTCCATAGGATGGTCTTCTTGCGGTTAATGTCTGTCCAGCTGGATTTTTATTTGATCACCGTAACTCTGGTTCAGGCATGGAGCAAGGTCCCTCAGCGGCTGTCGCACAGTTGGAAGAAGTCCAGGGCTAATTCTTCTCATTGGCCTCAGGAGAGGCTAGAACAGGGTCTGTGACGACTCCTCTTGTTCTCAAAGTTACGTCTTCTCGAAATGGTGTCCTTGATGTTAAACTAAGCTGCATTGCAGGTTATTCACTGGTAATGATATCAACATCAAATCAACACAGTTTTGCAACAATAGAACACATAGAAAATTTTGCCGAGGTCAACAGCCCAACAGATAAGGTATGACAGAGTTGCACAGTTAGGATTAATCGAATAACTGTAAATCACTGTGATTTAATTAACAATAGCCTAAAGGTAACCACACACTCCTCTAGAAATTCCTCAGAAGCACAACAGCCATGGCTTAAAGGCATCTATAGTTGTATTCCCTCTAACAGAGGAACATTTTCTCAAATGCTGATAGACTGTAGATGCACTGGGTAAAAAAAGACAAAGATCTGAAGGAAGGCCATCTACCCAACTGTACGACGAACTAACTCAAAAGCACTGTAGGTCTGATGCCATTCTGTTAAACTCTGATTTCTATCAGTGACGAACTGGTGCTACAACAGTGTCTGTTCTCAACAGATATCGTCCTATAGGCATACACCTAATGCCACCGTTTTCACTGCAGGCGGCTCTTATAACCCTGTTGCTGCAAGCTGTCTTCAACTATGTACCTATGTATTTCTCTATCGTAAACTTATACAGCGCATTTATGAGCACTTTCAAATTCAACGCCAGTGCATCTTAGTCTACACAGGTCCAAACAGCAATAAAACACCTACACACGATCTGCTTGCAAGGCCAGACACAACACTGGTCTATTATTAGAACTACCGGTATTATTATTGTTGTTGTTGTTCTGTTATTATTATTATTATTTTTTTTTGCCCCAAGGTACATTATGATCCCTCGGGGACTTAAATATTAATTAAAATGAGTAAATCATCTGGAACGGCCTCTATTCCTCAGGAATCGAGAGAAGGAAAGTGCCGCGGAAAGCTACTGCGTTGTAGCGTTGGATTGTTAACGTCAGGCGTTGGAAGAGGTATGATGTTTCACGTGCATCACCAGAGATGGTGCTCAGGGTCTTTCCAAGCGCCGTGATGAAGGCCAGGCCGAATTATTATTATTATTATTATTATTATTATTATTATTATTATTATTATTATTATTATTATTATTATTATTATTATTATTATTATTATTATTATTATTATTATTATTATTATTATTATTATTATTATTATTATTATTATTATCATTATTACTGGTACTATTATTACTATTATTACATTATATTACAATTCCTACTATTATTATTATAATTATGTATTTATTAAGTCCCATTATCTAATGACCAAGTACCAATCGATGGTGCCAAGGAGATGCGAGTGAAGGACTTGCTCACAGAAACAGTCTCAGAAGGGTTCGAACCTGTAGTCACCGCCTTAACAGGGTGAATGCTCTAACCAATCGGCTACCACGTGGTCTCCTGTCATCAGACTTATCTGACCATGCTTCTGAAGCATTTCTAAATGGACGTGTAAACAAGACTGCTACCATGACCTGACTTTCAACTGACCATTCAAGAATGGACTCTGGGATGCAGAAGTAACCGTAATCGTAAACTCCAAATTTCTAAAGTGCAACTCTATATCTAAGTGCAGGGCACCAGTGTATTCACGAGTGCTGCAATTGTCAGAGGGGTCATCAAGAGGTTAAAGGTCAACAAAACGACGATCGCTATCAATCACCCCTATAGTTTCAATCCATCCACAGTAACTGATTGTTTTTTTGAGCGTCTCAGTAGTAGTGATTCGACCGCGCTTTCGAAGCGGTGCTCTTGAAGCCAAACGCCCTAAGCAGTGTAGCCGCGCCGGTCAGACCTTGACCGTTGAAGCGAGAGTAATAGATGCGCCATTACCTTATCCTCACCTCATCAGCCAGGCAGTTAACGTCCGAGTAATAGCATCGCGTCTTCTTCCATCCTTCTCCCACCGGGTGCCACCGCCGACCAGCCAAGCGCAAAACATCGCGCACTCATTAGATGCATATAGTGTGTCCACCAACAACATAAATTGTCTGGTGTTTATTCAACGTGGCCGAGATGGCGCGGTTAGGCTGCAACAATGGTTGTAATGATTGTAGACTGTAGCTGTGTCTTCCACCCAGACAACTGATATCGACAGGCAAGTGTGCTAACCACATATAATTATAGTGTCTGCTATAAAGGTACTGACTACTGGTTTTTGTTATCAGTATTCCTAATACATTTACTTTCTGATTTTTATTGCGACAAAACAAATGTCTAGCTAAAGTAAGCGAGGTACTCAATAAGTACTATATTAAGTACCTTGATACATACATTCATACACACATTTGCTACTATACAATTCAGCAGACATTGCAATGAAAACTGCTTTTTCCTCTTATTCTTATTACAATATTTCTAAATTTATTAATTATCACATGATTTCTATCAGCGATGACCTGCAGCTACAACGGTGTCTGCAGATGGCAGATATGATCTTTAAGTCGAGTGTCTGGTGGTCGTACTCACCGTCTTTTTGACCGAACGCAGGTGGCTTGCGCATCGCCCAGTTGGTACGTATTGCTCGGCAGCCTATCCTCTGGCCGTTCATATGCGTAATCGCGTTTTCGGCATCCTGGGAAAAAGTAAAATAATGTTCGTCCGCTTAGTTTCGCCCGGTGCCACCAAAAACTGACCGGACAGAAAATGGACACGTCAGGATTATGGATTATAATCGGTGGGTCGGCTATAGCCGCTACACCGAAGAAATTCCCCAAACGTTATGATTTATGTCTGAGCGGGATAATCTGAACAGTTCCTCCTCGGTTGCGATGAGTTACATGGTAAATGCTCCAACGATTCCGGTAGTTAATACCTTCAGCCAATTATTATCGTCTCGCTGAAGGCAATTCCACGCACAGGTTAACTGTCGGGTTAACTATCAAGTAATTTGTTACGACTAAGGGGTTCAGCTGCTGTAAGCTGATGATTTCCTGCTAAAAACGACTGTGTCACACGTAGGTGATCAATTGCATGAGCGTTCGTCTTGTAAAGCATGTGCATGGGTACAACATACATGTGACATGGGTATATACTGTGTTTATGGTCTTAAATTAAGTACTTCACAGGCAATTGCTCAGCGCCATAGAGTGAGGCTTTGTCACTGTAGGGCTTAACAACTACAAAACTAACAAATTTTTGCTTTAGACCTACTACAGAAAACTGTCCACTTGCAAAACTTCAGTGCACGTTTGTGAAAACAATTAATTACCCTGTAATGGCTCTGGGTAGGCAGACTTATTAATGAACCATCCGTCAATTTTTTAGTCAAACTGACTTAACCGTATATAACCTGCACTGTCTCTGCAGTTTTGGCAGATTAAGCCAATATGCGGTAACCAGAAAAGTAGTTAAGTATGCCAGTAAAAACAGAAACCTTTGCAGAAGGACAACCGGAAATCAGGTATGTATGTATGAATATTCGTTTATTGAGTAAACTGGTTGTCATACCGCAACCAGGAACAACAAAATTAAGAAAAGAAAGGGAAATGAACATCTACATTCTACATTCAGCCATTTAGAAGACTCCAATTTAAACGTTCTGCTATTATCACTGAACACGAGAAAAACTAAAAATGAATAATTTTAATAACCTCAACGTCAGTATTAAGGCCACATTATAATCATGAAACCTAGACCCGTAAGATTAGTTGATGTTTAACAGCACTGTATCATAACAAAGATAATTATACAATTAGCATCGCCCTCCTCCTTAATCCAGGATTCGGATTGGAACTACCAGAGTAAGAGCAGACTTGTAAAAATTTATAAAACACTTAATGAAGCCTTAGTTGTTATTTTTGATGTTCTGCTTTTCGCGTCGACGCAAGACTCGCCTTTTCCAGTTGCCCGATATTCTTTTGTGCCAACCCACTCGTCTGTCCTAATTCGGAGTGGAATAACAAAGCCTGTAAGCATCCATTACGAACTATGGCCATTGTCCAGCGTCTCCTCTGCCTAAAGATCCCTTTCCAATGCAATCAAAGTTAACGATGATGTCCATTTCGCATGTCGAACAGAGAGACCTTGCAAATGGAGGAGATACCGCAAAAACACAGAGTCCATTCCTACGATCCAATCGATAAACAAACGACTTGGGAAGTAATCCTCTTCGTGCGCCGCTGTCGTTGCCAAGTTCAACAAATTACAGCCAATAAACCATTTGACAGCGCTGCGCCTCTGACAATGACAGAGTTTAATGACTTTCCTAAAAGACGTTTCACAACGTTAACTCAGACCTGGAACGTTACTTTAATCGCACCTCCAACCGAAACGCAATGAGAAAGGTCTCCTCTCCTGGTCTTCTCGAACAGCTAGCTAATCAAAGACTGCATGGTACTTGGGTAATGAATCCACGCACTTCTGCAATGAATTCTCAGTTCACACAGTACAGCTTCAATGCCATTATACGCAGGATATATGCATCAGCTGCCAGGCATCGTTAGACTGGATATCCGAATTTGACCACGTTTTTTACACCACAGCGTCAGGAATTTCATTGGCTGCCGATGACCAGTCACCCAGTGCATCGACACTTACAAGATTTCCGTGTGGGTTGAAGATGTCAAACGCCCACCTTTGGCTGACAGCTGTTTATTAACCTACTTGCTTATATGTACTTCTAAGTATCCTAAGGAGAAGACTGTCATTCGACTGCTGTCGTCTTGTTTGTATGGGACTTGGTAGCCGACTCGTTGAGTGTTCACCTTGCAACGTGGATAGTACGGGTTCGAGCCTCATCGTCTGAGACGTTTACTGTGTAGGGACCTTAAGCAAGTCCTTCACTCACAAATGCTCAGTGCTATCGATTGATGCTTGGTCATTAGACAGTGGCGCTTAATAAATGCATAATAATAATAACAACAACAATAACAACAATAACAACAATAACAACAACAACAATAATAATAATAATAATAATAATAATGATAATAATAATAATAATAATAATAATAATAATAATAATAATCAGAGGCACATTCACACCACACATTGGGGATGAGGACCATGAGCTCCAAGCTTAACTAATCTATCAGTATAAGCAGTATCTTAGAGCCTGAGGGATCTTAAATACCTCGGGCAAAAAAAATAATAATAATAAAAGTAATAAAAGTAGCAATAGCATTACCTCAGAAGTACAATCCTCTGACCTTTAACCTTGGGGTCATGGTTGCAAGAAGTTTCTATCGAGGCATGTCAACAGGTGCGTCTCTTGTACCTTTTAGCCTCCTACATTATTCAGAAGGATCAGTGTTGATAATTATGTGCTCGACCTGGTTGGTCATAGATCTCTGAGGTTCACCAATCATGGCCAGGAAGGGACGGTCTTACGCTTTTGCAAGCATCTCTCATCAGTATTCGGCTCACACACTAAGCGCAAGTAGTACTCCTTTAGTACTTTACATTCAATTCCTTTGGCAATCAACTTGGACAATTTGTAACAGACGCAAGAAAGAACTACTGTTGCTTTGTCCTTACGTGTCAGTGGGTTTTCCAGCTTTGCATATCTAAGGACAAAGCAATTCATCCAATCTAACTTTATTACAATTCTCAAGCTATCAATCTACTGGTGCTAATAAGCACAACCGCACTCAGCATTCGATTAAACAGTGTCCTAACCCGGTTCATAACCTCAAGCTCGATAACTAAATGCACAAGTAATTATAAAAATCAATGCCTGTTGGAACACATGTAGTAAACCAATGCTTCTGCACATTGGAAACAGCTATGTTCAGAACAGTCACTAGCAATTCTATTTCAGAAGATTATTTATTTATGTAGCTCAAGTATACATTACTCTACAGCTGCAAACAGTGCACAATCACCATAAACAGCTCAGCAGCTATTCTGAGGTGTTAGAATATATACTTCAAGCTATCCCATCCGTTTCTATGCCCGCACCACTCCACAACCACCACCAACTATTTCCACCGTACCACCATGCAGTCTCCTCAGCTTGACCTCCCGGATTCTGACCTTGCACCGAAAAACGAACCAAACAATCTGGCTATTATAACGGACTTGATTTGATTATAGCGCCGGTGAATATAATCTAGTCTCCTTCACGCAACCTTTATGTGGCGCTGCGAATTTTTCGGAGATTTACATTACATTACGTCCTCCAGAATTCACATAGAACGGTCCCCCAAACACAGAGAACCGTTCTCTGGCTAGAGTAGCGATCCTCCGCTCACAGACGCTTAGAGGTCGAACCGAAGAACATGAATCAAGCGCTATACGACCAAAAAGCCCCAACACAGGCAGATGAGTAATAATAATGTTATGCCTCCGATCGCATCGCCATGGACACCAGAAGAACCAGACTCAGCAACCAACCGGCCTTCGTTCAAGACGATGTTCTTGTACGACAGTGCAACATTTTCAAGGACATAGATCACCCAGAGAAAGACGGACGGTCGAACGGACGAGTATTGATCGTCCCGTTCCTTGGGTGGGGAAGGATGTAGCGGAGAAGGGGGACCAGAGGCAGGGGCGGCGAATTACGTAATGGGGCCAGAGCATTGTTGGAGAGGAAGAAGCGTACTGCAAATCGACTGCAGGACCGAAGCAGCTGATCACCAGATGGATGTCATTGGCTTTATCGACCGAATCTCAAGTATCGGCTGGATACATTTCACCTCCGACGACCACCGAGAGAGAGAGAGAGAGACAGACAGACAGACAGACAGACAGACAGACAGACAGACAGACAGAGACAGAGACAGAGACAGACAGACACAGAGACAGAGACACACAGAGAGAGAGAGATAGAGAGACAGAGACAGAGAGAGACAGAGACAGATACAGAGAGACACAGAGAGACACAGAGAGAGACAGACAGAGAGAGACAGAAACAGAGACAGAGACAGAGTATCAGGCGGTGCACCTTGCTGGCCAGTTACTCTCTTAAGCAGCAAATCAAATTCTGTCATACTTCGTCGTCGTGCTTGCGTATACGACTGTTCTGACCCAGAGTTAAGTTGACTGTTCACATTTCTCCAGTACACATTGAGTTTCTTTTCCATCCTTGCTGACATGCTAATCGTCAAGCCAGTTTTCCAGCCACCCACCATCCATCCATCCATCCATCCATCCATCCATCCATCCATCCATCCATCCATCCATCCATCCATCCATCCATCCATCCATCCATCCATCCATCCATCTATCCATCCATCCATCCATCCATCCACCAATCAATACATCCATTCCTCCATCCATCCATCCATCCATTCGTCCAATCACACCCACCAACGACCAACCCATCCATCTATCCAAACCATCCATCTATCTATCCATCCATCCATCCATCCATCCATCCATCCATCCATCCATCCATCCACGTCCATACCCGTCCATCCATCCATCCATCCAATCACACCAACGACCAACCCACCCATCTATCCATACCCATCCATCCAACATTCATCCATCCAATCACACCCACCCACTCACCAATGACCCACCATACCCATCCATCCATACCCATCCATCCAATCACACTCCCACCCACCCACCCAAGCCCACCCACCCAAACGCTCTCGCCAGTCTGATCTGACCAGCCTGTTACCCGAAATGAAAGCCTATTTAAATTCTAAGAGCATTGCACCGAGATCAGTCAGCCCAGTCTCATATCTGGACTGGTCCAGCGCCTACGGTCTCGAATGAATGGTCCTACTACCGTAATAGAAAGACTCATTCACAGACACACTGTAGTTTAGAAATACTCTGAACCTCATTCCCAGAACGATTTCTGATGAGGCTGGGATGAAAGTGATAACCTAAAGAATGGCTTTGTTATACTTAAAGGGTGTCACCTCAACTGTCCGATACATACAGACATACTTAAACACTTGCAACCATTTCCAAAGGTCAGCCAGGTCAGTTATGGTCTTTCTGTAGTCCTCTCTGTCAGCTCTTGTGTTTGTCTCCATCTGTCTTCTGGCGCATTTGCCATTGGTCTACTTAGGAGTTGACAAACTTGAAACAACCTTCCTAATGTTGCAGCTGCACTGGCTCTACCTCTGACCCCCTCTCTCTTTTTCTCTATATGTCTCTGTCTCTGTCTCTGTCTCTCTCTGTCACCTTGTCTCTGTCACTCTGTCTCTGCTACTCTTCTCCATTATTCTCTTTCTCTTTTGCTATGTGCATGCATGTCTCTTTGTCACTGTCTATTCCTCTGGTCTATGAATAAAACAGACTTCAGAGGACCACTCACTGCCCTGGTAACTTCTTCCCAATTAAGCTCCACACCTGATCACCATCATCAGAAGCAAAGACTTGGTTAAGGTCAAACAATCTGGATCATTCGAATTTCCTTAAATTCAACTTTTTTTCACATTCTTTAAAATATAGACCCATCCATTCATCCATACATGCATGCGTCGATGGATTGGTCTGCCATCCAATTTTTATCCATACATTCATCCAACCACCCACAAAGATTTCCATCCACCAACCCATCCATCCATATATCCATCCCTCAGCCATCCATCCACCCACACCCACAACCCACATAAACCCCGAACTCACCCATCCACTCACCCAATCCGCCCACCAGCCATCCAGACCCACACCCACCCACCAACCCACCCACCCATCCACATACTCATCCATACATCCATCTAGTGGCACCCACCCACCCATCCAGCTAGCCAGCCACCCACCCACCCATCCATACATTCATCCATCCACAACCAAAAAAGTCCACCCACCAACCAATCCATCCATATATCAAACCATCAGCCATCCATCCATCCACACCCACAACCCACCCAACAATAAAACCACCCACGCACCCAAACCCAAACACCCATCCATCCATCCATCCATCCATCCATCCATCCATCCATCCATCCATCCACCCAACCCATCTCAGGGGTAGTCACAAACCCATAATATCTGTGTTACAATCAAACATTCACACCAATCAGAAATACGTGATATCTACACAATAAATCTTTAATTACAATACCTTACTTTTTAATATCTCTCACCTTCCATACCTCGCCCTGCCAAACCAAACCTGAAGAAAAAATTTGTGCGCAAAAAGCTATTTAATTTTATTGTACTCATTTATCCCTTTCTTGGAGCGGTTCCAGGTTTCGGCTGCAGTTCGTTGGCTGCGACGAGAATAGTAATCAGTTGAAACCATGTGTAGAAGACCTCAATCAATACGGATGAGATCAAATTAGCCTCACTGAACACGTAATTAATGTGTAGTTTTTTCGGAGTGCGTGATAGTCTAGTGGATATCCTGCTGGACTGTCAATCGAAAGGTCGGGGGTTCAAATCCTTTGCCAGTGCTGGAACTTGTTTTGAGATGTCAGCTCCACCTGCGCCCAGTTATTTTGAAAGAAAGAGGATAGCTACTCTGTAGTCTGATTGGCAATGACCTGACTGCACCTCAGCCACAAGTTCCTTATACAATACAATACAATACAATACAATACAATACAATACAATACAATACAATACAATGCAATACAAGATCCTCATACAATACAATACAAGATCCTTATACAATACAAGACACTACAACTGTATCTGATATTGCCCTCCTTCAAATCCCGCTTTTATTGGGCTTTGCCCTCGATTTTAGCCCTTCCATAATTGTTCCGGAACCTATTGTTCAGTTCCGGAACCTTTTTTTCTAGAAAAAGCACTGGGTTTATATGTACGTATGTATGCATTTACATGGCTATTTATATACAGCCTGTTTAGAACCTCACAAAAATGCTTAGTATGGCAACAAAGCAAGCCATAACTGAGTCAATGTTCCATTTAATGCTAGGCAGACAAGAGACATCTGCCTGTGAGACCTAGGGGTTTATATGGACGGCCATTTCCAAGGGTTAACTACCAAACATACTGTGGCTGTCAACAGTTGAATCACAACAGTGTCTGTCATTACCAGACATTATTCTTCATGTGTGTGTACCATTCCTATGAACACCCACTCTGTCCTGAATAGTTGCCACATGAATCTTTGAATGACCTAGTAACCCCTTGAATGACCTAGTAACCTTTTGAATGACCTAGTAACCCTTTGAATGACCTAGTAAACTCTCCATGTTTAATCCATGATGTAACCATGTATGGTAGTTTGCTGTTGAAGTGACCCATACTGTTAACCTTGGAATGACCCATTTAATGCAGTTTGCCCTGGGATTGATCAACAGTATACAGTTAACCTTTGAATGACCCATATACGGTAGTTAACCCTTACAGTGACTCAAATAGGTAACCCTTGAAATGACCCACATATAGTAGCTTATCCTTGCAGTAACTATTAGCCTATAAAGTTAACCCTTGGTAGTAGTATCCATAAGTAAGTAAATTCAGTCCATATCCGCAAGTGGGACGTAGGTGAGGGGCTCATCTCCTTTTCTGAGCCCTTGAGCCGGCAATGGACGAATCCCAAGATCCTGGACACGGGGCTAGTGATATCACAGGACTTGCCGTTTACTTCCCAGCTTACGCCGGTACCAAATTATACTGCTTGGTGGCAGAGGCACGGTGTGCGCAAACAACTTGCCCAGGGTCGTTGCACGGAGTCGAACCGGCGACCGCATGATCATTGACCAAACGCGTTACCGATAGCTCCACCGTGCCGCACAGTAGTATCCATATATGGTAATAAATACTTAGATTCACTCACATATATGTAGTTAGCTTTGGAAAGACCTATACACTCAAACCCTTGGAATGACCCACATATGGTAGTTAACTATTACAGTGACCCATGGAATGACCCATCTGGTTAACCCTTGCACTGACCCATAAATTTACCTTTGGAATGACTTTAATAGTAAATACTTGGTTTCAACAGAGACCGATCACAGATGACTTACTTCTCTTTTTGTGAACGAGACAAAGCCATATCCTTTCGATTTTAAGGTTTGTGGATCACGGATTATTTTGCAGTCCCTGCAAAACACAAAGACGAACACTTGCAAACACAAACTCCTCCCTGGCCACAAACACAGATTGGTTCATGCATAAATACAGAAAATTATGAAAATCTATGTAAAATTATGCAGAGAACCAAGCGCACAGTTGTAGAATCATATAAATACTGAATTATGTAACACTCATGGAAAGTACAGATTCTCTTCTGAGACAGTTACTGTGTAGGGACCTTAGGCAAATCCTTTGCTTACAATTGCTCTGCACAATCCTTGATGCTTTGTCATTAGATAGCGGCGCTTAATAAATGCATAATAATAATAATAATAATAATAATAATAATAATAATAATAATAATAATAATAATAATAATAATAATAATAATAATAAAATAATAATAATAATAATAATAGACTTACTTTATGAAACAGAATGTCACATTTTATAGAAGACTGACTTTACGAAACAGAATGTCATATTTTTGGGACAAGATTTACTTTACAAAACAGAATGTCACATTTTATAGAAGACTTACTTTATGAAACAGAATGTCACTTTTTGGGGAGAAGACTTACTCTACGAATCAGAATGTCACATTTTTGGGGAGAAGACTTACTTTATGAAACAGAATGTCACATTTTTGGTAGAAGACTTACTCTACGAATCAGAATGTCACATTTTTGGGGAGAAGGCTTACTCTATGAAATAAAATGTCACATTTTCGGGAATACTTATTTTATGAAACAGAATGTCACATTTGTTGGGAGAAGACTTACTTTATGAAATAAAATGTCACATTTTTCGGGAGAAAATTTATTTTACAAATCAGAATGTCACATTTTTAGGAAGCAGACTTACTTTATGAAACAGAATGTCACATTTTTTGGGAGAAGACTTACTTTATGAAACACAATGTCACATTTGTTGGGAGAAGACTTACTTCACAAAAGAGAATGTCACACACGAGTCAACACACAGAACAGTGCAAGTAACCACTGCCAAGCAGGACATGGAAGGCTGTTTATACAGCTCTTCATGAAATATGAAAAAGCTGACCGCGTTGGTCGGCATGATAAAATATTCTACGAAATTCTCTCACTTGCTAACGGTCTTGTAGGAATGCCGGTAATTGACAAATTGCTCAACGTCGAGGCTCAGTGCACCTTTTATGGAGGCTTTGGTCAACAATACAACAGGCAGATTCTGCCGCGAGGCATCTGCACTTGTTTCACGTTCTACAGGACTCTGGAAAAATGGCACGCTGCATTTCTCATGAAAGGTGCAAGATTGATGTGGGAGAAGGTTTGTGGAGAGTCTGCTCTCTTAGATCGGCAGAGGATGGGATGCTGGGATTCCTTTGACTTACTTACTTACTTTTATGGTGCACTTGCTAACTTAAATATTTTAAGAATTATCCAGTTTCTTCAGTCCATCTAAGAGTCATTTATTTAAGTAAATATACATTCTAAAATTCAAATACATGTATAATAGATAAAGTACATTTTCAGATACAATACAAATGAATGTTTAGTCAATCTCTACTTCACAATCACTTTTAATACAAACGCATTCATGCATGGGCCAAATATTTTAATTATTAGACATCTGGCAGTAAGCATTAATCTGTTTTGCAACAACACGGATAGATGTATCCCAGCCAGCACATACACACTGAGACAATGTTGTACAATGTTGGGAAAATGTTGAACAGCGCTGGGACAATGTTGGACAATGTGGGGTAAAAGTTCAACAGCAGCGGGACAATGCTGGACAATGTGGGGAAAATGTTGAATAGCATTGGAACAATGTTGTACAATGTTGGGAAAATGTTGAACTGCTTTGGGACAATGCGAGGAAAATGTTGTACAGCACTGAGAAAAAGTTTTACATTTACTGGAGAGTTTCATGCAAAAGTCTTTTTGTTTTATGGACTGATTGTCTGGCTACATATACCCGATGATACAGCTGGGCTTTGGTGTGCCATCGGTCGATGTCTAGTGCAGTAGACACTGTTGCAATAAAAGCTATAAATTACTGTGACCACCACTTGAACCGAACTGGAAGTAGCCAGTGAACGTAAATTGGCATGATGAGAATTATTCTTTCCCGTTAATGCTTGGTCTACTCTATATAACACTAGTGGTGTAAACGAGCACCGTTGCAGAGCCCCATATCCCATATGTAAGACATCGATATCGAATGAACACTTGATGAAGATATGCACATTTTGGCTCATCTATTTCCATTTAGCGACATATTTCCCGGGCGAAAAACATCCATAATGCAAAGTGCCATCGGGTCGTTTCGGCGCGCACTCCATGACGCGCTTCACCGGGTGCTGAACGAGCCGACCACAGTTTACGCTCCACCTCACAACAAGCACTTAACGATCCATTACACTTTCGGGACAATTTTCCAGTGCCGGACCCCCTCTCAGTGGCTCAATTCACGCCTGTAGGATTCGGATTTGCACCGAACATTAAGACAGTAATATACGAACGGACAGTTCTTCGCGGAGCCCGATCATCGCCATTCGTCATAAACTTCAGCACATAATCCAAAAGCCATCAGCGCATAAATAAATTGCGGATGATAATCCCGGAAAATAAAGTCCACGCAGCTGTGACTTCTCGCTGTGTATCCTGGGGAGGGGGGATAGAGTAGTGGTAACACTCATGGCTAGGAGAGCATAAGGTACGCAGATCGACTCCCGTAACCCCCCTCTAGGGCGGCACCTTGCATGGCTGCCAAACCGTGTGTTAATTAAGATCTTGATTGTACTTTCATGTTTCAATGTAATCTTACTGCGTCTGTCGCTTTGAAATAATAAAGAATATAATCATTATTATTATTATTATCCTATATACTGGGTTCAGTTTCTCAAGAGGATAACAGGGTGGAATGCAGGATGAGCTGCGACCAACGTGTGAAAATGCGAATCTCCTCTCATTCTGTGTGGAAGCAGATGAAAAGGACAAAGGTAAAGTAGAAGTTTTATCATCCTAAAACCTGTTGTCAGAAGAATCGCTTTAAATGACTGGCAGTCCAATAAAAAGGGGAATATAAGAACATTTTATCTACAAGCATCTACAAGGGCCTAGAGTACTTCAAAAGAGCCTAGGGTACTTCAAAAGAGCCTAGGGTACTTCAAAAGAGCCTGGAGTACTTCAAAAGAGCCTAGGGTACTTCAAAAGAGCCTGGAATACTTCAAAAGAGCCTAGAGTACTTCAAAAGAGCCTAGACTACTTTAACAGAGCCTAGGGTACTTCAAAAGAGCCTAGAGTACTTCAAAAGAGCGTGGAGTACTTCAAAAGAGCCTAGAGTACTTCAAAACGGCCTAGAGTACTTCAAAAGAGCCTTGAGTACTTCAAAAGAGCTTAGAGTACTTCATAAGTTCATCGACGCCAGCCTAGAATTTTCGTCAGCGTACGTCTAGATTATCTGGCAAAGAGTACCAATATTGGTAGCAGCACTTGTTATTTCATCAACCAAGGAACCCATATTTGTAAAGAGTTTCTTCGATACAAAAACAGATGGAATACCACGCCTGCATTCGGACGTACGAAGGTCAGAAGCGAGGCCAGATGGACAGACGGCCGGCCAGACGGAAGCCCAGGTGGATGGATGGACGGATGGGCATACGGAAGGAGGGAGTGACGAACGGAAGGCCATGCTGACGGAGGACGGAGGACTGGCTGGAGAAGAACGTGCGTCGACAGCGAGAAAAAGATCGGCGGCGGCGGCGTCGGCGTCGATTGTCGGCGAGAGAAACAGTTCATAAATAAAGCATGAGAATTTTATTTATCTCTCAAGTAATCCGTCTTTCTCGTAGCACCGTCGCTGACAACTGTGGCACACGAGTCAGCAGACGGTCGCACG
Organism: Allolobophora icterica; assembly: GCA_963556255.1. Lineage (NCBI taxonomy): Eukaryota > Metazoa > Annelida > Clitellata > Crassiclitellata > Lumbricidae > Allolobophora > Allolobophora icterica. The sequence goes on from OY744616.1 coordinate 12,906,380, forward strand.
ACAAGGGACACGCAGACACAGCAGGGACAGACGCACGAAGGGACAGACGCACGCAGGGAAAGAACCACGCAGGGACAGACGCACGCAGGGAAAGAACCACGCAGGGACAGACGCACGCAGGGAAAGAACCACGCAGGGACACACACACATGGACAGACGGGCAGACACACGAAGGGACAGACACAAACGCACTCAAGGACAGACGCACGCAGGGACAGACGCACGCAGGGACAGACGCACAAAAGGACAGACACACGCAGGGACAGACGCACGCAGAGACAGACACACGTAGGGACAGACGCACGCAGGGACACACACACATAGGGACAGACACGCAGACACACGAAGGGACAGACACAAACGCACTCAAGGACAGACGCACGCAGGGACAGACACACGCGGGGACAAACACACGCGAGAACAGACATACGCAAGGACAGACACACGTACGGATAGGCGGGAAAGCCGCGGTAGGCGTGATGGGTGAAAGGCGCGAGACACAGAGAGGATGGAAAGCGGTAGGAGGGACAAACGCAAGGGCAGATGGAGACAAATAGGCAGACGAAGGGGCAATAGGAAGGAGAGGCAGAAGGAGGGAGAGGCGGATAGGGAGAGAGAGGCAGAAAGAATACGAGACGAATAGAAGAGTTAGAAGGAGGAAGAGAAAAGATGAAGAGCCAGGCAGAAGGGCGGAGATGAGGATACAGAGAGAGAGAGAGAGGGAGAGAGAGAGAGACAGACAGACAGACAGACAGACAGACAGAGACAGACAGAGACAGAGACAGACAGACAGAGACAGAAACAGAGAGACAGAGAGACAGAGAGACAGAGACAGACAGAGAGACAGACACACACACAGACACACAGACAGACAGACAGAGAGACAGAGACAGACAGAGACACAGACAGACACACAGACAGACACACAGACAGACACACAGAAACAAACAGTATGTCTCAGGAGGAGGAGGAGCAGGAGGAGGAGGAGGAGGAGGAGGAGGAGGAGGAGGAGGAGGAGGAGGAGGAGGAGGAGGAGGAGGAGGGATGAGCCCTGCAAGCGATTGCGAAGTGACGAATGGGGAAACGAATCAGAGAAGGCAGCATTCTCGGTTGAACCACTGAAACAAAGATCGAGCGGAGACGCATCAACACCGAACAAAGTAGGACGGTAAATTCTAATTGAAGAACCCTAATAAAACTGTTCCAGAATTCCCAAGCCATCGCCACAACCTCCACCCACAAGGTTACAGAAGGAGGTGATCAACCCTTGAGTCGACCCATATTGGTAAAAGTGGTTTAGCACATACGATGTATGCCTCTACTGAGTTTGTTAATTAGTTACAAACACGCATATCCTGCCAGTAATATAACATTCTAAATATCATTGCATTTTCAAGCAATATCACGCGCTTATACGCAAATATCATGCAATTAGTAATTATTATTAATCAGTAACTTCTGATGCACAGGGCGTCGATATCGATGGCGCCTCAAAATCCAGAGAGAGAGAGAGAGAGAGAGAGAGACAGACAGACAGACAGACAGACAGACAGACAGACAGACAGACAGACAGACAGATAAAGTCAGAGAGAGACAGATAAAGACAGACAGTCACACAGACACATATACAGACACACAGACAGACAGACACACACAGACAGACACACAAAGCAGAGAAAGCGAGAGAGAGAT
>OY744616.1:12908271-12923271 GCA_963556255.1 Allolobophora icterica
TCCCTGCCACCTGTTTCATGATGGGCATATCAAGTATTTCTATCCAAACATCTTCGGTGGCGTAGTGGCATGTAGCCGATTCATTTGAACTCCAGCTCAGGTTCAAAGCTCCGTGTATTACAAGAAACTGTCAATGCACCGTCAATGAATGCAGCTCATAAACGTTGCTAGTAAGTTGTTCAACTGCCGTCAGCCTCAGGTGAGGCAAGAGGTAGTAGTCTATGCCTTTGATGAATATCAACATAGTGATATTAAACCACCATCCGATTACTGCATCACCAATCGTAATCCGCAATCTCGAGATTTTTACAGCGCCCAAAATGCGAAGTCGCTGGGACCAGCTTATACAAAGGCGCTCAGTCAAAACAAAACTGATAGACAGGTAGGGTCAAAATCCTAGTCTCCTAGTCAAGATGCGCTCCGACAAGTCAGAAGGTGTTAAATAAACGTAAGAACGTTGCAATCTTGTGTATTATTGGGCCTTGGAAGGAAGGGTACCTTACGGCCCCCTACGTTGGTCCGGTTTGACTAATCTGTGTATAATGACTATGGCGCATGCTCTGCGGTGTACAAGAAATGAACAGGAATCCGCTGCAAAGCTCCCGCAATCTATTGACATGATGGCAGATAACGGACAACTCTCCGATCTTATCCTGTCCTTCCCTCTGTCTCTGTCTTATCCTACCATTCCGTCTGTCTCCGGCTCTTTGTCTCTCTGTGTGTGCGTCTCCTCTCTCACCGTCTTTGTTTCTTCTTGTTGAAGCAGATGCTCGGCAAAGTTGCTCTTCCATTAGTCCTCCAGAGGCATAAATTATGCGACGTCAATCATCATCATCATCTTCATCACCATCTTCATCATAATTCACCATCACCCATCCATCCATCACTCCATCCGTGGCATCCATCCAACCATCCATCCATCACTCCATCCATCCATCCTTGGCATCCATCCATCAATCCACCCATCCATCCATGGCATCCATCCATTCAACCATCCATCCATCACTCCATCCATACATCCTTGGCATCTATCCATCCAAACATCACTCCATCTATCCATCCACCCGCACATCCATCCATCCAGCAATCAATCCATCCACCCACCCATTCATATGCTCATTCATATTCCCATGCACTGCAATCGAGATTCATAGTGTAAAAAAGAAATCTGCGACGACGATTGGTAATGGAAGCGACGGACATTCTTCATTCAGTTTTTGTGCCAAATATAGAATGCCATAAAAATGAAAGCACCTTTCATCTGGATGGCTTTCATAAAGCATCTGCGAACGACGTCGCAATGCAATAAATGTCATTAGGATTAATAAAACCTGGGTCTTGAGACAGTGAGATCTACTTCTCATGAAGGTAATTTACATAGCACCGCTCCACTAATAATCAGGAGCGCTCACTATGCTTAGACTAATTGACGTTGAATATCATTAAGAAGAGAAATATCATCAGTTAGGAACGCAGTGCACAGAAATCTAAGAGTCGCCAGTGGTGGGCCCACATACACACACGTGTACCCCAACTGATTCCCATCCAAAGGTGACAGCATAAAAAGTAACTTAGAATGTTCTATATATACATACATTTATATGTACGCATATATATATATATATATATATATATATATATCTAACCTTGGGGGCCACCTTTTGCCGCCAATGACAAGTTTTTTTCACCGCTGTGTTACACTACTCTTTTCAGTTTTAATTGTCAATCATACTGCTATTTTACAATCACTGTACTGTTATAATTGTCATTTGGATGCAATAAAGATTTTTGATTGATTGATTTGATTGATTGATTGATTGATTGATTGATTGATTGATTGATATATATGTATATACACACAGATTATACGCATTCATACAATTTATTGAGTGGTTTGGTCGTCTTGTAACGTGGACTATTCTTTATTGTTGAAGCCATTCCAGCAAGGGTTATTATCTTCACTTGCCTTAATCTACATGAATCTAACCTATTACCTTGATTTAATTCTAACCTATTCTCTTCATTTAATCCATTATCTTCACTTGCTTTAATCTATTTGAATCTAACCTATTACCTTGATTTAATTCTAACCTATTCTCTTCATTTAATCCATTATCTTCACTTGCCTTAATCTATTTGAATCTAACTTATTATCTTCATTTAATCCATTATCTTCATTTGCCTTAAACTATTTGAATCTAACCTATTATCTTCAATTAATCCATTATCATTGCTTGCCTTAACATATTTTAATATAACCTATTATCTTCATTTAATCCACTATCTTCGCTTGTCTTAATCTATTTGAATCTAACCCTATTATCTTTATTTAATCCATTATCTTCACTTGCAACCCTTAATCTATTTTACTATAACCTATTATCTTCATTTAATCCATTATCTTCATTTGCCTTAATCTATTTGAATCTAACCTATTATTTTCATTTAATCCATTATCTTCATTGGCTTTAGTCTATCTGAATTAAATCTAATTCTGACTTCTGTTGAGCCCTCTTTTTACTCACGGACATTCGAGTCATGCATAGGAAAGCTGGAGTGCCTGAAACGTTTGACCCATTCGCTTTTGCCACTCCATTCCCCCGACAGGTGACCCTGACGAACGGACGCAGACCCTCATCAGTGTCAGAACTGCCAGAACAATTGCCACCGGCCAAGAGGCAGAGACGCAGAACTGAGCCAATCTTTCATGAAGATGGATTGGCTAATTCTTCACGCGCTGCGCTGTCTGCACTCATTTCGTCTTAATTTATCTTCGAAGGCTTTTATAATTCAAAAGGTTTAAACAGATGGACCGCGGACGATTCCGCCTCGCTTATTACTCTTCGGGTTCACCACGTGTTCGGTAATAAATCGCCAACAGTATTCGAGCAGAGAGGCAGCTCTTAAGCTTTTACCCCGTCTGCTCTCGTCTTCTCTAATCGCAATCGTAATCTTTACTCTACATTTCTAAAGTGCCACTTGAAAGCTAAGCGCAGGGCACCAGCTTCTTCATAGCGCTCCGTCCAGTCAGAGGGGTTGTCCAGAGATGTCAACTGGAGATCCAAGTTCGGTTGCCACAGAGACCAGAGGGAGGAGGCAGTGAAGTTGCTAAGGGGGTTTCGTTTAGGTCGAGAAAGATTGGAAGGCGGAGGATCAAATGTGTCAGGGTATGGAATTATTGAAGTTACGCTAAGGATTCTTCTTTACTCAAATCCTAAAACCTTTGGATATGACATACCCAGCCTACATCGTGGGATTCGTACTATGCTCATCTGAGGCTTTAGGTCGTTAGGGATATGCTATCACAGAGTAACCGTGGGGAAGTGAATGTGCCTTTTGACATGGCGGATGCATGATTCAAATTTAGTGAATCATTAAAGAGTGGTGAATTAACTGTATCGTTTGTCAATTGCTTTACAGTGCAGTGTTTTAGTTGTGGGGGTGTGGAAGTGGTTCATCCCCTAGCTCTTCTTCTAACCCCTTCAGCCAAGTAACTGCAATGTTGGAGGGGGTCAGGAAACTAAAGTATCACATGAGTCGTCAGTTGTTTCGTGTGCAACATATTAACAACATTAGATTTTGACCTGCGATCGATCGTGTACTTTGGTAATCTGTAAAATTTCCGACCCCAGCCGCTTTTTGACAAATAAAACACTGCCATAGAGGAAAACTACTACTACTACTACTATGAAACGTATACTATAAAAGCTATTACTGTAAAACCAGGTCAAAAGGCTCATCATTTAGAAACTGAAAGTTACTCTGCGGTAACATGGGGCCTATTTATCACTCGTTGGACAGCGGTGTAACTACAGGGCCGAAGGCTACGTATTTGCAGAGACCAGTGCCAGTTCTGTGGACCCAATAAGAGCCTGATAAATTGCAAATAGACCCATTTAAGTAATCCATCAAGTAATCCGGTGGGGAGTCGAAAACCTGAAGCTACCCAACTAATGTTTTGCTGATAATCAGTGCACTAGAATCTAGTGCACTAGAATCTAGTGCACTGATTATCAGCAAAACATTAGTTGGGTAGCTTCAGGTATTCGACTCCCAAGGGACTAGAAAAGTGATAACCATAACAGTAGATCAACTATCAACACACACAAACACAACACAACGTCTACATTTGTTCCGAGTGTGACCTCTCTTGACTTCCACGCACTGGTCACTCACTGGAACAGAATTCAGACACTCCTCAGCCAGTATGAAGACCAAATATAGGACCCATATTCTGATACGGGACCCGTATAGAGCCCACACGAGTCCCATCTAATGCCCAAGGACACGCTTCCAAGGTCAGTCAGACTCTATCTAGCCCTACGTAGTTTAATCCACTCCAGTGCTTCGCCGTAATAAAACCTCTTCACTGGTCCTGTCTTATATAGTTGAAGGAAACCCCGGAGTGCCTCTCATTGCGTTCGAAACCGCACCTTCTGCGCTAAATGCGCATAAAACGCACCCATAAAGCTGCACAGACGACTTCAGCACCCACCCACATCTTACTAACGAACGGGTCGTAAGCTTAGACGACGAACGGAGACTGGACGCTACGCAGAATGGACGAAGGAGATGGACATCAGGAATTGAAGCACTCCACCGAGTCTTCTGATACAACGAACACACGCAAGTGGAAACACAAACCCACCAAAATAGACGCATACGGAACAACATACATAGGCCTACAGGGTGGCGCAGAAAAAGTGTGACCGCCTCGTGAATATCTTGTGCAAGATATATATCAAATTATGTTATGGGCGGTTTTTTAAACTGAAAAAATATCCTTACTCACTAAATCAACGTGTGACGTCACTATTTCTCCAACAAAAAGTCTACCTTCTTCGTAAATTTGAAACAATAGATCAGATGAAACTGGCCATTGTTGAATATTGTTGTATTGCAGGCTGTCTGTTCTGTTAGTAGTTAAGATTTATCGCATGACATGTACATGTACAGCGCAGTGCGTTTGCAGGCGCTTAATTAAAGAATAAATATTATTATATTATATATATTATATTAATAGTGGCAACAACTCTCTCAGCGGTTTATAAAAAACAGAAGCATTGACCAGTGGCGCAGACATTTAGAAAAAACTGTTGAGAACCGAGGAGGACACATTGAATTTGATTTCTGATAATTTTTATAAATTATCATTTGGCAACAATTTACTTGTTTTTCTTAGAAGAAAAACTTATACAGAAATTTATTACTTGATATTACACTAGGTGGTTCCACTTTCTTTGCACCACCCTGTAGATACAATATCAACACACAAGCACACACAGCCTACATATATGACGTGCACAATGACACATAAACTTGTATATATCAATGAACATACATGTGCAATGAAAAATATATACAAGGTAATATATATATATATATATATATATATATATATATATATATATATATATATATATGACATGACGTCCTGATTGGTCTTTATTTACCTCTATTCTGCAAGCGCTTGAAAGCCATCCTGTTAGATCCGGATTATCTGTCATTAGAAAGGGAGCAACTTTGACGAATCTCTCTTGTAGAGGTGCTATATAAATCTTTGATCACATTGCATTGTGATTATTTATGTACTTGCGTGCATGTATGTATGTATGAATGTATGTATACGTTTATTGGGACACCTAATTTAGTTTCTTTAAGCTACTTCTCACAAGCCCTACAATGATTGTCCATTCATCTGCCCTTCTACTTAGATATTAAGCTCTTCACTTCCTTCTATACACATTTCATCCATCCGTTGCTCCATTCGACACAGTGTGTGTTTTCGAATTTCGACCCATTCATTAGCTTGGTGTACGGGTTAAGGATACACATACATGCATACATACATACAAACATAATAAATACATACATACATACATACGTATACCGCTCTTACACATACATGCACACATACATGCATTCAAGCCATACATGCATACAATGCCATACATACATACATAGATACTCGGCTCCACTGACAATGCGCAAACCGCCAGAGATAGACTCAGTGACCTAAGTTGTAATGTCACCCATAATGATAGATATCAGCCTCCCACTGAGCCGCCCCCATGTCTCCTACATCCATCTCTTATTTAATCAGTACCAGAGCCTTCTGTTCAAATCATCTCTGACAGTTTCTACTGTTGCATAAAACCGACGGCATTGTGTTCATGTCTGGGGTTCGCAACCTGACACACATCAAGTGAGGTTCTTCACACTGCAGGTCAAAGGCATAGACGCACTTTCGAGTGGACACCGGACCACTATGATTGAATTTGATCCACTGTAACTTAATCCATGTATTATTATCTAAACCATTGTATCACATGACATAATGCAGTGCGATCAGTGTTGTACCAAATGGTAGGAAGGATCTAGGGTTAGTCCCATACACTGCAGCGATCTATTAGGAAAATGTGGCCTGGAACTGTAATGTATACCCGAGTCTGATATTACTCATATGGAAAGGAGGCACAATTATCTGATCCAAGCTACGAACTCATCAGAACTGCACATCTTGCTATCACTGCTCAGATTCTCTTTGTCTCAAAACTTAGAATGCTTTTTTCCCAAATACTATCCTGACATCTCTTCCATTTACGTCCCTTGCTTCAATTCTAAGCACCATCTGCCAAAGCCAGTGCTTTTTTCTAGAAAAAAGTACCGGAACTGAACATTAGGTTCCGGAACTGAACAATTAGATTATGGAAGGGCTAAAATCCCGAGAAAAACAGGATTGGGGGTTGGGTGGGTCTCAATAAACAGTGAAAACAGTAAATTACCAAAATAACAAAATTATTTTTTTATTATTAAAATAAATAAATTATTTTTTAGTAGCTGAAAAAAGGTGCCGGAACGTTGTTCCGGTGCGTTCCGGCTGAAAAAAGCACTGGCCGTAGCCATAACTGTCTGCCTGCCAGACCCTTGGATCTTGACATAGAACAGATTCTGACCTCACGTGTCTATTGCTTTTATATTGACTGAGCTTCGTTGAAGGTCATCCTCCTTGTCACTAGGCCACAACAGGGAATAGCCGCCAAGTACCTCTGTGACTTAATGCACAAACCCCTTTCTGCTCTTTCTTTTCGCCCTTTTCGGTCCGCTCATCGGATAGATCTCCTCGTTCCCCCGGCTAGGACTGCCATGGCCCAACATCGTGCCTTCGCCATCCTTGGCCCTACTGTATGGAACGACCTTCCCCCTCAATCCGTAGTCAGATTTTGGTTAGGACCTCGTCCTCTTCTCTCCGCTGCCTGAAGACTTCTTTTCCCTCGGGGCTGTCACGCTGAGAGCGCCTCTGAATAGTTTATGCTCTGAGCGGCGCTTTACAAATTCCCAGATAAGATACGATACGAAATATGTTTAAGGTCATGTTCAGCCGTATGCATACAAATAGCTAAACAGGGTGAACTTGTCATTCTGTCATAGCTTAGGGCCTTAGGCTACCGAGGAGTGCGGTCCACGAGGTTGTCATGTAATGTATATCTCCAAAATTTCTCCGCGGCACACAAAAGCCGCGTCAGGGAGAATAGCTTATCACCGGCGCTATATAAAATCAAGTCCGTTATAGCCAGGTTGTTTGGTCCGTTTTGGTGCCAGGTCAAAATCCGGGGAGGCCAAGCCGAGGAGATAGCTATGGTGCTGAAGTGGAATTCATTGGTGGTGGTCATGAAGTGGCGCAGGAGTAGAATCAGGATAGGATAGAATAGGATAGGATCCCTGCCAGCGTGCCTGCATGCAGCCCAAATGGGTCCCATATACGCGACCCGTATTGAGCCTATGTTGGCCCTATGCAATGCCCATGGAAATGCTGGCAGGGAAAGGATAGGATAGGATATCGGAGTATTAGACGCTGAACTAATGTCCAACGACCCACACATTCTAATGCACAGCAAATCACCTATAAGCCAAGATCAAAAGAAGACCAACGGAACAGCTTCCCTACAAAGGGATTAACAGAGAATTTAGACGACGGCAAAATCCTCGTCTTCTCCAACGAAGTGCTCACCGGACGATTAAGCCATAAACATCGTTACAGCAACAACAAAAGAGACTCTCAGTCTTCGGTTTCCGTCCGGATCTGCATAAAGGCCGCGTTTTCCGGTCGAATATGTTACCAAAGACCGAAAAAGACAATCGTCTGACATTTGATGTCTTCTGTATTCGGTATACGCGTGCATTAAGGCCTCGTTTTCTGTCGTCTTGTCTCAAATTTCTGTATCTGAACGGAAGCGACTTTTCTGAGTCATAGTCGACATAAACAACGTCTGAACTAAGTCGACGCTGATGTCCGACCATTTCAATGTCTATATATATGTATATATATGTATATATATGTATATATATGTATATATGTAAATATATGTAAATATATGTATATATATGTATATATATATATATATATATATATATATATATATATATATATATATATATATATAGGAGAGCAGGTAGGCAAAAACAGTTGTGGCTGGCATCAGGAGACACCGATGTGGCCAGCGTGCTTGCTCACAATTTATTCACTCACTAGATAATCTTGGAAGTAAGCAGTTATTACCGTAGCTGAACAAGGAATCACACAGGCCATAGATATGTTGTAGAACTTCTAGATAGCACTGCTGTGTTAAAGCACTAGGCACTGATCGATGGCACTTCAATACAGACTGCCCTGTTTCATTCCGGATATTTCTATAGCGCCTCTCGAAGTCAACTACTACTCAGAGGCGCTCCCGACTACAGCATTTGATAATGTGCCGGAATTTTCACGCCGAAGCGCCACGAGCAATTGCGAGTGAAGGACTTGCCCAAGGTCCGTACGCAGCGGCTAGAGTGGGATTCGAACCTGCAACCCTCCGGTCACAAGGCGCCGAACTTACCACTGAGCCACCACGCCCCATGTTTGTGTACATGATCCCAATTCTATTTCTTCCCATGAACCAATCATCGTCCTCATAATGAATTATCATCACCATCGACGTCGTCGTCAGCAGCATCATAATCGTCATCATCATCATCGTCATCATCATCGTCGTCATCATCATCATCGTAGTCGTCGTCATCATTATCATCGTCGTCGTCATCATCATCGTGGTTATCATCATAATCATCATAATCATCATCATCAATAAGTGTGAATAATCAATGTACACTTTTTGGTCATTTATCAAGCACAATCCTCATGCTCAGTCTGAATTTTTAACGGTGACTACAAACGTTATACAGGTATTATGCAGTCATCTATTTTAACATTTTAACGACGAGCTGCATTGGTTTCCCAGTCACTTTCAGTACACTCTTGTCGTTAAAGCGTTAACAATTCATTTCCATCGGTCAAGTAAAAATCTGAATTTGAGATATGGATGAACCTTCGCCAGAAATTCAGTCTTACTTCATAGTTTGAAAGTTCAGACTGATAAAGTCTGGATTTGTAATGTAAAGATGAGTGGTAGTAGCGATGGTAGTAACACTGTAGTAGCAGTAGTAGTGGCAGTAGTAGTAGTATCCAGTATTTAACGTCAACTTCTAGTCACCAGAGTTGTTGATGTTGTCTCACCTCACCTTGCCTCCAATTCTACTTGAGAAGCAGTGAAAAGTCATTAGATTGTTGTTCGACTGGTCATTGCTAAATGTCCAGTGCAGTTGTAGATCTCGGTCAGTGATTACTGTGTCCAGTGCAGCTGGACATGGTCTGCATGTTGTCACTGGACGACAGTGTGTCAGGCATTTTTAGGATCAGTCAAGGTGGCAAAGTCATCTCAGCCAACAGAGAATTCATCCGACATATATTTGTGCTCCTCGTCTAGTCACAGTTTCCAATGAACGTTGGCTTTTTTTTTATATAAGTGTGTCTGTGAGCGAGTGTGTGTATCCGTATATTCCTGCATATAATTATATACAAAACATATCAAGATATTATATACATATAAGGTCGTGTATGTGGGGAGATTAGGCTGTGTGCACATGTAATAGAAATGTGAGCATCTGTGTATCAAAAACACCTGCTTGCCTGATTCATCCGATATGCAAATGACTGCATGTATTTCTGCATGTAATGTATGGGGAGGGGGGGATAGAGCAATGGTAAAAACTCATGGCCAGGAGAGCATAAGGTACGCGGATCGATTCCCGGAACCCCCCTCTAGGGCGGCGCCTTGCTTGGCTGCCAAACGGTGTGTTTAATTAAGATCTTGATTGTACTTTCATGTTTCAATGTAATCTTACTGCGTCTGTCAGTTTGAAATAATAAAGAATATTATATTATTATTATGTGTGTATGCATGTAAGCAATGTATGTGTGTAAGTATGCATGTGTGTATGTATTTATATGTTCATGCAAGCATACATGGATGCATGTATATGTGCTTTTATAGGTAGGTAGGTGGTTGGTTGATGGATGGATGGATGGATGGATGGATGGATGGATGGATGGATGGATGGATGGATGGATGGATGGATGGATGGATGGATGGATGGATGGATGTACAGGCGTCTTAAAGACTAATAGATCTAGAAATCTATTAAAACAGTCGTCTGCACGCTCCGCAGAGCACATCATTGATTGACTGACCGCTTGATTGATAACTGATTGATCGACGAGCTTGTGCTTGTCGGAGCAGATCGCTGCGAGTCAGAAGAGCACTTAGAGTGCGCATCAACTGCAGAGATCGATTGCCGACCAGCCACGAAGTTCTGGCTTAACCGCAGACGCAACCGCGGTAACCGGTCGTTCCATTGATCCGTCAGTTAACGTAATGCCTCACCTTAGTCCGTCTGACAAATTACACACAATGACTGAGTAATTGTTGCAGGGCTTTGCTGGCCTCGTTTCAGAGCTCAGCATGGGTTCAGAGGTCAGCACTGGGTTCATGGATCGGCATCGGAGTCACGGGCTAACATCAAGTTTAAAGGCTAGTAAGATTATTCTTATGCACAGCGCATTCACAAATATACTTATTCCAGTGGGAACTGACATCCAACGATCCAGCATTAAAGTCATTCTGTGATGTACAGGGCAACTTGAACATAAGAGAATTTTGACAGAGCTCAACTAAACATCGTCCTTTACTGAAAGTATGGCCAATATTATTTTAACAAGTACTAATAAATACTAACATTTTGGGGTTTGTATGGTGAGTTACTGAACTGATAAAATACGCCAAAAAAGGAAAGAAATGGTGACAACAAAACTGACCATTACGAACTATTTGAAGCGAAGCACGATGACAGAGCCTGTGATGCCTAGTCAATAGGCTACCATCAAAACTACTTCAGTCATTGAAGAATTGCCCTCAACATATCTTAACTCATACTTGGAGAGATTTACAGAAATGCTTAGAGGAGAAGATGGGCACAATAAAGCAGGAAATGGGGCATTAACTGATGGTGTGATTGCAGAGGCTGGAATCATCTTCTGGCACAGATAATCTCATCATTTGCTACCTGGCAGAGATGTCAGTTGATGATGCTGCTGCCAGATATGATCACACCTGCAGCGGAGAATCCTGTGCCACCTGTGAGCAAGTAAAATACTCTGCATCGATAAACAGCTCATAGAATTTGTGGTTCTAGGGATAGTAGACACTAACTGACACCTGTATGGCTTGCGAGTCGTTGTCTGCATGACAAAGTCTATATGTTTCAAGTTGAAACCTTTGACAATTCACAGGTGTCAACAAACATTTCACCCAGAATTAGGCATCACGTAGCTTCATCCAGCCTAGTAAGTTGGTCACGCAAATGCGTAGCACAGGGACAGTTCACGGCCAGTTCTACATCTCCTCTGCTCCTAGCAGCAACTCTGCCCCTTCTCTCCCTGGTTTTTTCAGCTGCCGAGCTAGGTTCTTAACTTGGTATATCTGGACAATAACTCTGACACTACGCAGTGCTCGTGAACGAACTGGTGTCCTGGGCTTGGCTTTCAAGCAGTGATTTAGGCTGCCTCTCTGTCTTTAGGCTGCCTCTCTGTCTTTAGGCTGCCTCTCTGTCTTTAGGCTGCCTCTCTGTCTTTAGGCTGCCTCTCTGTCTTTAGGCTGCTTCTCCGTCTTTAGGCTGCTTCTCCGTCTTTAGGCTGCTTCTCCGTCTTTAGGCTGCCTCTCCGTCTTTAGGCTGCCTCTCTGTCTTTAGGCTGCCTCTCTGTCTTTAGGCTGCCTCTCTGTCTTTAGGCTGCCTCTCTGTCTTTAGGCTGCTTCTCTGTCTTTAGGCTGCCTCTCTGTCTTTAGGCTGCCTCTCTGTCTTTAGGCTGCCTCTCTGTCGTTAGGCTGCCTCTCTGTCTTTAGGCTGCTTCTCTGTCTTTAGGCTGCCTCTCTGTCTTTAGGCTGCCTCTCTGTCTTTAGGCTGCTTCTCTGTCTTTAGGCTGCTTCTCTGTCTTTAGGCTGCTTCTCTGTCTTTAGGCTGCTTCTCTGTCTTTAGGCTGCCTCTCTGTCTTTAGGCTGCCTCTGTCTTTAGGCTGCCTCTCTGTCTTTAGGCTGCTTCTCTGTCTTTAGGCTGCCTCTGTCTTTAGGCTGCCTCTCTGTCTTTAGGCTGCTTCTCTGTCTTTAGGCTGCTTCTCTGTCTTTAGGCTGAATCCATGTCTTACAGACTGATCTTCTGGATATTGACCTGTTTACGGCTTGGTTTTTGTGCACCATCAGTTGATGCCTTGTGTATTAGACACCGGCGCAATAGAAGTTTTAAATTACAATTACAATTTCGAATTTGAAGCTTATGATTACGATTAGATGAAGAACAAGGACACGGCCAATTAGGATGCCTATGCAACTGAACTCAAAGGACGACTTTCTAATAGGCTGAATAGCAACTATTGTACATCTTTATTAGCTGGTGGCCCAAGTGCCTCGTTCCGCTGTCTTAAAACCTCTTTCTATTCACTGGGTCTTTCGCACTGGGAGCGCCTCTGATTAGCGAATACTGTGAGAGGCGCTTTATAAATGTTTAGATACAATACAATACAATCTGACTCCTAGCTATGCCTTAACGACCCGATCTCTGAAGAAAACTGCCTATCGTAGCATTTTGTTAAATAAATCCTCTAGACCCGATCCATTCATCATGTAAACATCCTGTTCATGATCAAACGACATTAAGTACTGAACATGTTTTATATAGGTAGCTTTTTTCATCACACCTCTTGCATAACTTTTGATTACGATTGTTATTCTGCGATATGACTGTGTCATCATGATCGTAATCTCCAAACTTGTAAAGCACCTCTCAAAAGCCAAGCGCAGGGCACCAGCTTATTCACGAGTGCTGTGTCAAGTCAGAAGGGTTTTTCCAAAGAGTAGTCCAAAGGAGGTCCGAGTCTTTTTTCCATATCTTTGTTTCCATTTAATTGCACTAAGTATGACCATGATTTATCAGTGCCACACCACATCGTCAATAGATGACGTAACTGGTAAAAAAAACGATAAATATGATCATCCATTTCTTCCAAAAAACTATAAACATGATCATCTATTTCTTCCAGTGCAGCAACTCGAAATCTTGAAGATAGTCATAGTTCACTGAATAATTCTGATGCAGACCTTAAGGAAACTGTCAATGGGACTTTAAAATATCACCCAAATGGCCTTAGCCTCAAAATACTCAGCGAACAGATTGATAGCCATTCAGATTGATCGTCATCCAGTCGTCTGCTAAAATAACAGTTTCTTGGCCAAAAAATTCAGCCTTAATCTTTTGAAACTCAAATATAGCATTATGCCACAAGCACATTCTTTAACACTTTGTCATCACACCAAATGCAGAAGTAACTGAAAGAGGCAGTTTTATAAGCGAATTTGTTTCAGCTATTTCTCACTGTATTACGTACTTCCTAACTTACTTACTGTATGCAAATTCAAATTGGTCAGAGCATCCAGGGCATATTTTAACTGTACAACATAACTAATGGGACAAATGTTGCAGGAGTTTTAAGATTTGTCCCAGTAGTAAATCAGTAAGAAGAAAATTTTTTGGAGGTGAATTCCTAAAAAAGGTCATGAACTTTTTTGGGAGATCAATTCGCCCGACTTTGTGCCAGTAGTGTAAATCTCTTAAAATATGCATCACTTACGATATTTGGCCAAATGGAGCAAAAGCTTCTCGTAGATGGTGTGTCTCGGCTTCTGGGCTGAGGTCGCCAACAAATATATGAAAGTGCTCTACAAAGAAAACAAAGTCAACCTCTAAAGTCAACCATAGTCATGGATAACACCTGTCAACTTATGTACTACAACATCACAAACTCAAAGAAACTTAGCCAACTGTAATCCATCCAGATATCACATCAACACTTAGATTTAATCCCAACGAACTGACAGCTTACAGAGTACCTGCACATTATCACTTTAACATAATTAAATATGGAAGTCGATTTTACTATTCTGTGACAAGAATATAGGTGATATCAGAAACATTTTTACAATGCCACTGCAAAGACTTCGAAAGCAATGGTTCCGTTTAAATATTTCTAACAATATTTTCACATTTTCACAGTCAATAAAAATATTCCCACCCAAGCATTAGTTTCTGTTATTAATATTAATTAATAAAATTTGTAACGTGTGCATGGTCACAACAAAATCTGAGGCGCCGATAGTCAGCCGCCAGGAGAAGATGCAGTTAGAATCCAAGCGCTTGAAAGCCAAGGAGAAGTAGTGAGTTTTTAGCCGCTTTTTTAAGGCAGGAAGTGAATTTGAGCAATGAAGAGAGTGGCAGTCGATTCCATCCCTTGGGGCTGAGGCATGAAATGCACGCGAGCCCATAAATATTCTGCATCGTTACCAAGACATCCCAAAAGCTTTATTGCAACATTTCAGATTAAAAAATGAGTTCAAATCGTTTCGAGCATGTTTACTCAGGTTATCAGTGCATGACTTCTATTGAGCACACACCTAAGACAAGTCCCTGTTCCAGACACTACATGGTCCCTCATTGTCAAGCGTGTAACTCGTGAGTTATTCCTTACCTTACCCCATCAGCAACATCTGCATATCTATCGCACCTCATAATATGACG
>OY744616.1:12925771-13023271 GCA_963556255.1 Allolobophora icterica
CACCACCACCACCACCACCACCACCACCATCAGTAATTCTCAATTTCAGGTGTAAGGCAACTACAAGTGAAAGACTTGCTCAAGGTCCCTACACAGCGACCGTTATCAGGGAGGTTTGAACTAGTACTCTCCACATTACAAGCTATCCACTCAGTCACCGTGCCCTACCAGAAAAAGTGGCATTGCTTTTGCCTTTGTTCAGTTTCTCTGGACCTGATGATCCTTCAGGTCCGGAACAGCACTCTTGACGACTACAGATGAGAGAAGAAGCATGCACTAAATGTGCCACTAATTCACAGACTTACCCTTAAGAACCACAAAGATTTACAGTAGTCGTAAACCACCACAGGCTTACATGTTACTCACTGGCAATTTTATGTACTGTAGAGGGAAAAAGCACCTATTGTGATTTATTTCACAGTAACATTCTTAGGACACAGGTGGTTGTACTTAGGAAATTTCCCTCTCATATATACAGGAGTATCCTTAAAACAGTTGCTGCGGTCATTGTGTGGTTTGAGGGCTGGCTCACCGACAGGATGCGTCCAAATTGCATTGTAAATTATGCAGGAGGGCGACTGTCCATTCTACAACACTAGACGGACTGACATCTTGTATACTAAACCATTTGCTGCACCTTTTACCTTTCTTCTTCTTCTTCTTCTTCTTCTTCTTCTTCTTCTTGATGGGCAATTTGGCTCTTCACTCGACAGCCTGGTGTGAATTTTCACACAGTAACCGTCTGATGTGGTGCTATTTTGCTACCACTGACAAGATCCAACACGTAGAGATTGAAAAATCACCTGTCCCAACACCTGTCATGTCACCATGCAAGTATTCCATTTTAACGATGAACTAACCAACTCAGCCTCACTATTCTGACAAGAGTTGGTCAGTTTCAAGCTGATTGCAATTACGTCGTCCCAGGAAAAGCATCCTGAACAGATATGGAATCTCTGGACAACCCCTCTGATATGACGCAGCGCTCATGAATAAGCTGGTGCCCTGCACTTAGCGAGTAGTGCTTTAAAGATTTGGAGTTTATGTGAGTATGATTACGACAAAGCTATTAAGTGAATACTGTTTTACCTTGAATGGAAAATATCAACACATTACAAAGAAACGGAACTCGGATCAATCGAATGCTAAATATCATCGTCCTGCTAATATCTGATGTAAGTAAGGAAATGAATGGATAAAGTTAAACACTATCAAGTCAATAATGTTTATCTGTTCACTTCCTTACTTACTTCACAAATAAGCCGACGTCCCCGTTGATACTCGTCGTTTCAACATTCTACAGAATACAGATCTGCCTTCATTTTCTCTGTTAAATACTTCAGCCTCACTCGTTGTCCTTCGAGACACCTCATCTTGTCTCCTCGCTCTTAGAGCAGTCGTTCTTGAGATGGCAACGTCGAGAAGAAGCGACCACCCAGTAATCAATATCAACGCTCTGACAAGTTGGCAATAACAATACAACTATTGTGGCAGCGACTCAGCAGAAATTCCGCGTAGCCCGGTCGCCGGCCGGTCTGGACTGATCAGACATCATCCCACTGCATTGGCGGCCGCGTCTCTCGCTTGTCCCAGGATGCTTATTCAAAAGTCTTATGGCGTTTTTCAATCATAAATCCTGGCGTTCTTGTTATCTGCCGGCATCGGTTCGAGCTGTTTGCATCGTCAACCATCCCGAGGCACATTTTCCATTCAAAATAAAATTGGGCATAAATGGTAATTGCAGTTTTGGCCTTTATCAGCATTGGTACATTGATTGTCATCAATAAAAAATGATGTACGTTTCGAGCGGAGGAGCTGCCGTGGCAAGCAACATCGAAGGATGGAGAGACCTGCATTTGGCTGCCATTTTCCAGATCGTGTCTTCGCGCCAGAGGGAAACATCGATGACCCAAACGCATGTAAACTTTGACTCTGAGACGCACAAAAGGCAGACGAAAGGCAATCAGCACAGGCACCTGTATCCATAGGCGTAGCTACATTGAGGCAAGAGGAGGCATTTGCCTCCTCTTGGTTTTTTAGATTTAAACATTTTCCTTGGGTTATAGCCCTGCATCCTCAAGTTCACCGAATTAGAGGTGGATGTTGCCTCCTCTTGAACAGAAGAATCTCCAAATAAAGGTCATCAAATGTTTTGGCGAAGAAATTCTCAAAAAAAGATCATAAAATTTACTGTTGAAGAAATTCCCCAAAAAAGGTCATCAAATGGTTTGATGGAAAAATTCCCAAAAAAGGTCATCAAAATTTTGACAAGCAGTAGTTGCCTCCTCTTGAATTGAAGTCTGGCTATACACTCCTGCCCGTATCCGTTCGTTTTACTCTGTTTCATCAGCAGCATGCTCCTCCTTTGTGACACACTAGCCAAATGATTTGAGTGCTTGCCTGCAATGTGGACTTGTGGAGTGAATGGGTTCGAGCCACCCTTGAGATGGTAACTGTCTAGGTATGTTAAGCAGCTTCTCTTCTGTGACATGGTATCCGAAAGATTGGAGTGTTTGCCTTGCAATGTGGAGTGTGAAGGTTCGAGCTTCCCAGGGTAAGAACTGTCGGGAGTTGAACCCCCTAGTCTTTCTTACGACCCCCCCAGTTAAGTCTTCATTGCACACCACTTGGGGGTCATTTCTAATCTCCTCAGTTGTGCTAGTGTGATCATATTGTGCATATATTTTAGCTTCTCTTTCACAATTCACTGTGTGGGTTACTAATAAAGTAATGCTCTGGTTTATTCACTTTGTTGTGAGATCTGTGAGACTGTGACCATATGAATTGTATACTAATAAATTTGGTGATGTCATCACTTTAAGAAGTTTAAGCTTTCTATTGCAGTTTTGAATTGTCTCAGTTTGCAAAATACGGATAAAATATTCAACTCCACATGGATCAAACTCATCAAAGTCTAACCCCTCCCCACCCCCAGTCTTATTTCTACAATTCTCACACTGGAGCTTCCCAAGAGATGGAGTTACTGTCTAAGGACCTTAAGCAAGTCTTTCATCCAGAATTGCTCATCGACATTGATTGATTGCGAATTTGCGATTAATAAATACAGAAATAACAATTTAAAGAATAATTCTCTTGTGTTCTGTTTTAATTCAGAATTTACATATACGGCCTGTTCCGTAACCACTCAAAAGAATGTTCTATTAAACAGATGGAACAACAGCGGTCCTCCTCTGTGGTGCATTCACAAATAGCAAAGAAAACCTCGATGGAATTACAATCACAGTTTAGTCGTCATTCACTAGGGTATCATTTTTATGCAGATGATACTGAAATTTACATTTCATTTGACAGCTCATCTTGTAATTCATCTATAAAGCCTTGTGGGAGGCATTCCAAGGTTTGGCCATATGTTTCTGGTTACATGCGCGACGTTCTACACTGGCTCCCTCGTCCGCAGTGAATCACTCACAGGGTATCTGCCTTCGTGTAACGCTGCCTCTTAGGTTTGGCCCTACATACCTGAGGAACTTTGTTACTCAACTCTGGATGTGCAGGGTCGCCACTCTCCGTTCCTCTACGCAGGGTGAGCTGGTGCACTGTGCTTGGCTTTCGAGCGGCAAGTTAGAAGTTTGAAGATTACGATTACGATTACTGGATATAATATGCATCATATTTAAATTTTCTGACCTTGCGTTTGTTATGCTACACGAAATAAATGAAGAGCTGTGCAACACAGATGGGCAGGCACAAGGACAAGCATGGGGAAAGCACCAGTTTTGGGGACACGCAGCTGTGACATTAGCGAGAAGTTAATTTCCAATTCACTGCAACTCTTTCCCGCTGCTGAGCACAATCTGGTAGACTGCACCTTTACTCAAACAGGAAATTAACCTGTCACCTTTGTAGCCAATGTCGGTCAGCCGTTACAAAGCAGAACACACGAGTGTGACTAGTTTTTGGTTTCCAGCTATTCTTTGGTGTTGACAATATTCCAGCTAAGGATAAGAGAAATGAAGTCGTTAACACTTCATATACCCAAGGCTACCTCTCTCTGGGGGTTAGCTCAAAGGGCTGATCTTCTTCCTCTTCAAGATAAAACGTGCCTTTGTTCCACCACTGTCGCAGCGGCGCTTTGGGGCCATCCATATATTACGTACGCAAAAATCCGGGAAAATTTGACCCCTCCCCCTCTGTTCGCAAGCGTACTTTCTTCCACCCCCCCCCTGCCCCCCCCCCCTGCGTACGTACGCTTGACGCACCCCCCCCCCGAAGACCAGCTGCAGAAAGTGTCTCGACAGCTCCAGACTGTCTGCACTTTAGGCCAGATTGAAGGATGAGTGAGGGCCAATATAGACAAATTATAGTTGTCTGGTTCACAGCACAGAATTACTGCACATGGCTTTTATATGATGTAATAAAATGCCATCGAACGACTATAGGACAATACAGACTTATAAATAGGCTAATGTGGACGTCATAATTAGAAATTTATTTTGCGTACGTACACTTTTGACCCCCCCCCCCCACCTCCCTCCCCCCCATTCGCACCCGTACGCAAAATCGCCTAAGTCCGACACCCTCCCCCTCATTGCGTACGTAATATGTGGACGGCCCCTTTTTTCTAATTTTTTGGAGCCAGGTTTAACTTCAACTTCAAGTGTCAGCTTTCTGTAGCCGCGAGCGAGTTAGGCGGTTGCAAAGCAAGCCAGCTTAACCGACAGTCGACAACACATCTTGAAGTCATCGGCACGTTCACGGTCGCCTCACCGCGGGTGTGCTGCGAGGACAGCGTGTTGATGCTTCGATGTCTTGCTGAATACACAATCCACTGCATCACCAAGCAACAGGAGACCGGCAGGATCGAGTAAAAACGGTCAAACCGCGCAGCATGAAACCAGAAATTGCAAATAGCATCCGCCGGGACGTATCCTGACGGACAAAAACGATGTCCGACCAGAGTATTATGGACCGAGGAGAGATGAGAGATGGGTAGGGAGAAGAACAGGGAAAGAAGAAATCGAGGAGACGTCATCGTCTAACACTGATTAGCGTAAACAGAGGAAGAAAGGGACAGACAAAAGAATATGCGAAGAACAATTCAGCAGAGGAAGAAGGATCGAATGATGAGAGGACGTGGAAGGAAAAGGCTAGTATAAAAAATGGATTGGCACAAAGAACAGCAGATAGCAGAGAATTAGAATGTCTGAAAGCAAACAGTTCTCAAAGAGGCATCTTTGGGAAAAGGGGTCATGCATGAATGAACAACAGAGCTACAGTTCATGGGATGGAAAACAGATTGCTCAGCTAAAGCTCAAACATCGCAGCAACAATTGGAAAACTGTTTGGCCTCTAAACAGTTAAGAACAAGATAGCTTTAGTTGGAAACCATTGCCATGGTTTTATATAAGGTGACACGAAAATGTATTTAAAGTAATTTACACATGGTGACAAGGGGTTGCACAGTAAGGACTGTAAGTCTGTGACACAGTGGTCTGTCTATTCACAGAAATAAACGGCAGGTTCTGTGATACCAAAGTCCTGTTTCCAGCACCTTGTGATTCAGCCGTCAAGCACCAGAGAAAATGAAATGAGTGCTGCCTAATTCCCATTATCGGACACTGGGATCATTACATAAGAGCAGCAGATGCTTAATTCAAGAACTAAAATACTAATTGCCTCACACATTCGATCCATTGAGATTTTCAGTATGACACAAAAACACGAGAAAAGCAACAGTATAAGCACCTCATAGAAAACGAAAATTCCAATTCACACGTTACACTAACATACACTTCTAAGACACAGCAATGAAAGCAAAACAAATTTCCAAACGACCACAAAACACAGGTTGTGTGCTGAATGGTCTCTCCAATTGTCTTGGACAGGCAGCCAGATAGAAATTTCAGTCTACAGAAGTTCATAATAATCCTTCCTCAAGCACAGTTGGCCAACAGAAGCTGGGACAAGCACTGTTCTTCTGCATAATAGATCAATCGCTTCTGGCAGCCACAGTACTGACAACCCCCCCCCCCACACACACACAAACCCAAACAAACACACGTACAAGCACATACACACGCAAACACACACGTACAGTTAAACACACACGCAAACACACGCACACACACACGCACGCACACACACACACACATGCAAAGACACAAGACCCACACAAAAGAAATGCTCAGAAAATTATTTTCAACAGTCTTCACAAAATTGATGATTTCTTAGTGCCAACTTTCTGCCATACGTAGTAACCACCGAAATACTAGAGACGACCACAAACAGCTTCATCTCAGCTTTGGCAGACATTCACATACATTGTACCCATCTCAGATTCTCAGTAAGTGGATTTTGCCTATGCTTTCAGCTGATTGAATAAATTAAATAAAAAATGAATAAATGGAAACACACATAAACATGGTATTAGACCATAGCACAGATAAAAAAGCTTCTGTGGTCTATAGTTCTCTGAGTTGTTGAATACAGAAGCCTTGTTGTACCTAACAAGATCTGTTTAATTAAAAAACCTATTTAATGCACCCAATGTAACATTCCCCAATCCATCCATGGATTGGGGAATCCATCAATTGTTGAATATAGAAGCCTTGTTGTACTTAACAAGATCTGTTTCATTAATCACCAATCCATCCACCAATCAATCCATCCATCCATCCATCCATCCACCAATCCATCCATCCATCCATCCATCCATCCATCCATCCATCCATCCATCCATCCATCCATCCATCCATCCATCCATCCATCCATCCATCCATCCATCCATCCATCCATCCATCCATCCATCCATCCATCCACCCATCCATTCTTCTTTCCCTCCCCTCCTTCCTTCGATTCATTCATTCACCCACCCTTCTACTCCACAACCCAACCAATCACCCAACCACCATCCATCCATCCATCCAACCATCCACCCAACCACAACACACTGGCTGAGAACAATCACGCAATCTAGACTGAAATCACACCTTATCCAAGACATGTATATACATCAGAAGAACAGCAACAAAGAGGATAATAGCAGACGTGCTCAGTAACAGCAGGCAAAAGATGCTCAGCGCAAATGCATCCGCGGCTCCTGCTGCAACTGCCTCAGCTTAAGTGATCCGGTCTGTCGCCTGATGTATTATGCATTGAGAAACTCTCATTATCCAGCGCCAGCCAAGCGTCTGGTTAACCGGCGATATACGATAATATTTGGGGATAATCTTCAACTTCGCTAATTACTACAAATACGCCTACTGAAAGCGCACACTACTCATGGTAAAACCATCTCCTGAAAACAACTGTCAGGGCAATAAGCTGCGATTAAGGCAGCGAATCTAGCGCCGGTAAATAAGCTGGTCTCACTGACGCAGCTTCTCGACATGAATGCTTGAGACGAGTGTGGCGTTGAGAAATCTCGCCGAGTTACACTACATTACAGGCTTCTTGTCACCTTCAAACCAGCCATAACAAGTTGAATACGGCATTTTTAGCATCTTACAAACGGTCATTGCTTATACCAGTGTGGTTATTGTGGTAACAACAGTTACTAGACATTTTGATTCCACAGTTACTAGACATCTTGATTCCACAGTTACTAGACATCTTGATTCCACAGTTACTAGACATCTTGATTCCACAGTTACTAGACATTTTGATTCCACAGTTACTAGACATGTTGAAGCTGTTGCAGCCTTGTGTCATATTTGTTGTGGATATACTGTCAGTATTAGGTTGAGGTAACAAGTAGTGCAAAGGAGCTGTAGTTAAAGCTGATTTGGTGTTACCAACAAGTTAAATAGTCGTTACCATGCATTAAGGTCATTCTCATTTAGCAAATGTAAATTTACAAGGAACAGGTAACACCATTAATTAAGCGCTCGCTCTCTGTGGATTCACGAATGGCACATGACCATAAAACAATGCTTCAATAATCGCCTGCTTCTAACGTTAGGATCCATCCGTCTGATGTAGACGCGCTTTGCAAAGAGCCTCGGTCTTGTTGACGGCTAGATAAACGTATGTGCACAGCACAGGATCCTGGTGACTTGATAATGTCACGAACCTCTCATCTTACACGGTCTCTATTCTTTCATGTTCACACCCATCATAGAAGCGTAGTAGTTTTATGGCCATTGCAACGAAACTGCTTAAAACTCATCTGTGCTGATAATGTCAAGGTTGATAGTTTGCTTATTGGTTTGTAGATGAATATATGTCATGTTGGTCTGCAAAGTTCTACGTCTTTAGTACCCAGTAGTTCCTGAGATATGATGCTTACAACACACCTGAGATATCCCCATTAACCGTCTTGTGACATATAACGTGTGTTTTTGTACATTTATTAGTCACCAGATGTTAGGCCAGTTAGTTTTATTTCTAAGGCCTGTCATACATACAGGCCACTCAGTTTTATTGCTACGTTGATGAGCTGGGACATCAATAGGTTTACAGAATTTTGTCTTTGGTTTAAAGTGATCTGCCTTACTAACCTGACAGTCTCACCTGACAGTCTAACCTGAGGCCCACAGTTAGCCACCAAATGCCACCAGAGGCTCAAAATGTGGACCAGATGCGTGTCCAGTGAATATGGCTGCCTGGACTGCCATCTTCATAATTTATTATCTTTGTTGAACACCACTAATACTTTATTATTATTATTATTTATTATTATTTATTATTATTTATTATTATTATTTTTTTTTTACCCGAGGTATATATGATCCCTCAGGTGCAAGATATTATTGTTATTATTATTATTATTATTATTATTATTATTATTATTATTATTATTATTATTATTATTATTATTATTAATTATGCATTTACAAAGTGCCATCATGCAATGACCAAATATCAATCGAGAGTGCTTAGCAACTGTGAGTGAAGGACTTGTTCAAGGTCCGCACATGGGTCATTATCCGAAATGTTACAAATTTCGTCTCCGAAAAACAAACAAAAAATTTTCCCCAAAATTGGTTATAAGTGTTATTTTTAGTCACGTACATAGTTAAATATAACTAATTTGAAAGAAATCCACTATATTTGTAATCATAAGTTAATTTTTTTTGCAGAATTTATAAAGTCAAAATGCCTCTTTTTTCATTACATTCCGACCTTTTTGTGTAATCATATTTAATCACAAAGACCTGAAATATTCCTCTGGTGCTTATAAAATGGCAATTTCCTAAAAGTAGATGATGCCAGCATTAAGTAGGAATACAACAGGCCTTTCCTTCACATAAAATATTAGTCTGGTGTCAAGAAATTAAGACATTTTTCGAAATTATTCAAAAAAAGAAATATTATTTTTAGCTTCAGACAAAAATCTGTGCAGCACTAGCTATAACTGTATGTTATATGCATTAGATACAAGTTGAACAACATTTTGAAAGTTGCTAGAAATTCTAATTACATGCAATTTATTTTTATATCAAATAATTCAAATAAAATACATGTAATTTACTCTTAGCAATGCGTCATTACCATCCGTGGCAAGATGCGACTGTCATGAGAAAATAGCAGAAATCTGATGTATTCGGATGGTAATGATGAAAAACAACCGCTGGATGGTAATGACAAAATGATGAAATTTATGACAGCCTTCAAATATTTTCACTTGAATTACTCTATCAGATAAGTAATTTGAATCAGTTCAACAAAAGCGGTAAATAAAATAAGTTATCAATGTTATAATCTACCTAAACCATGAAATACAACACGAGATGGTAATGAAACAGAAATTTACTTTTTTTGTAATTTGGAACAACAAACTTAAATTAAAAATAAAACATTATGAATTTCAACTCAAATCTGTGTGATTCCATTAATAGTTGACAATATCTTGTTCCTGATGTTTTTCTTTTAGTAAGTAAGCACGTTCTCTAAAAGTTATTGGCTTCCCAAAAATTGAGATGGCTATGATGCTTACTTCTATGGACAAGTATAAATAGGCCCAAAAAGAAATAAATGTTATGAAAATTAGTCTAAATGTTTAATTATTGCATATGCTAGCTACTAATTAATCAAAATAATATACCTTTGTTACAGGTTGCAATGGAATAAATTTGCGTAAAAGCTGAATTTAAAGCATTGTACACCGTCTCAGACATTGGATGGTAATGATATTTTGTATACATTTAGTAATTTATTTCTAAATTTCCAAAATCTAGCAGCTAAAACAATGATGGGAAATGTTAATCTGCTCATTCTTTGAAGGATAGGCAAAAAAAATTTGAAGAAATTATCGAAAAAACTCAAAAAACCAGCATGGGACATCAATTCTGCACTTTTCGGATAATGACCCACATAGTAACCATCTCAGGAGAGGCTTGAACCCATGCTTTTCATATTACAATTAAGGAGAGCGCTCTTCCCAATCAGCTACCGTATCCCATGTGCTTACGATATGACCACATCGCTGAGCATTGCATAACACACCAAGAGAGTATGAAACTTTACATGAATATTTTAAAACTTGACAGTCTTTTCGTGCACCTAATCTGATACAGTCGACCATGACTCATCTTCAGATATGGATTTTTTTGGTCAAAGCCACTTTGTGCTGGGTTCTCATGCACTCCATGCAGCTGCTCTGTGCTCTCAATGAATGAAACTGACTACCACTCTTTCTTCCTAGATAAAAATTCTTTTAGCTAAGGGGCCATCCATATATTACGTACACAAAAATCCGGGAAAATTGGACCCCCTCCCCCTGTTCGCAAGCGTACTTTCTTCCACCCCCACCCCACCTGCGTACGTACGCTTGACGCACCCCCCCCCCCCAAGACCAGCTGCAGAAAGTGTCTCGACAGCTCCAGGCAGCGACACTCTGCACTTTAGGCCAGATTGAAGGATGAGTGAGGGCCAATAAAGACAAATTATAGGTGTCTCGTTCACAGCACAGAATAACTGCACATGGCTTTTATATAATGTAATAAAATGCCATCGGACGACTATGGGACAATACAGAGTTATAAATAGGCTAATGTGGACGTCATAATTATACATTTATTTTGCGTACGTACACATTTTGTCCCCCCCCTTCCCCCCCCGTTCGCACCCGTACGCAAAATCGTCTAAATCCGACCCCCTCATTGCGTACGTAATATGTGGATGGCCCCTAATGTCATACAATACAATACAATACTGCATTTTTCAAGTGCCTCTCACACTTTCAGTGTTTCATGTATCAAGTGCCTCTTACACTTTCAGTATCTCATTTCTCATGTCCTCTCACACTTTCAATGGCCAAACTAAACAGAGCATGGACAACATAAAATTGGCACATGGATGAAATTCAATATGAATTTGCATAACAATTTTTAATGGTCTTAAAACTTACATAGACAAGACTAGCCGTTGGCTGATGCTTTGGTTTTTATTTCTCGATACGATTCAATTTCTCTTATATACGATGGCATTGTGCAAAGTTATTGCCTCAGATATTTAATAGATACCACTTCAAAAATAAGCTTGTACATGAATGACCTGATGCTATCTTCTTAAAGGTCCAGCATTGATGAAAGTCAGGCTTGATAAACAGGTGTGCATACATGCATTAATATCTGATATATCAATAAAAGGCAATGCATAAATATCAAGAAGCACATACGTCTATAATCGGAATGGGTAATGCAATAAATGGAAAAATCCCGCACTTCCAATTAACAAAAGAAGACCGAGTTTCTGATCAGACATCGCTTTGTACGGAGTGGACATGGTCCGTTTTTGTCGAGACCTGCAAAGTGGAAGTGGCAAAGGCACAGACTTATAATTAGCCGGCAATGTGAGATGCTACGACACGTGGTCCGGAAGATGATGGGACCTAAGCGCGCAGATGCCAGTTGCCATCTGCTGCCAGCAATCACTCTCCAGCTTCTGAAGCCCTGGTCTTTCATCGCAGTAAAGTAAACAGAACTGTGACACGAGCTGCTCTTATGAAATCCTGTAGTGCATTGTCCGTGCCAAGCAGTGGGCACATCTATCATTGGAAAGAGGAGGAAAGTGAAACAATTCCTACAGTCTCACAGGCGTAAATAATACAAATGCCGGCAGATTAGTAAGTAATCAAACCTATAGCAGAAAGCTATCCCACCTATAGCTAAAGGCAATCCATCCCATAGCAGTAGACAATACATGTAGCCAGAGGCGTCTATCCCCCAAGTCATTGAAGCAACTTCCCCTCCTTTTCCTGCCCCTTCCTTCCACCGCCCCCCGCCCCATTAATGATGTCACATGCAATGACAGGTCTCTCACCGCCATTTCTTGGATGGAGCCTTTGCTCCACGGTTTCCATGGTGTACAGGCCCTTGAATCTGGCCAATTTAAGGAGCACTCCATCCTACAGCATAAGGAGGCATTACAACTTTCAGCAGGAATGCTTTCCTTCTTGTAAACCCTTTGAGAAACAACATTGGACGTTGTTTGCACTTTATTTATTTATTTATTTATTTACTCGTGTACCTTATATTTGTTTCTTATTTCTGAGAATACATAAATTCATAAACATGATGCATTCGAAGCATCCCAAAACAAGTGGCCACGAAGCAAAAATTCTGAAATCCGGTTTCTGACGTTCGCCAATCTTTTACCTCTGGCCGTTGACCAGTTGAAGGTCAGTGGACACAACGCTGAAGATCTGAAGGTCGTCTGAAGGTCGCGTAAAACGAAGTCGTTCGTCACCAACCATTTCCACTGATCCATGGCGGAACAATGGCACCACCAAGTGACCAGAAATGGCTGCGGTGGAAGAATCGTGCAGATGCTTTGGAGTTTTTTCCGCTGATCTAACATCATCAGCCCCGCCTCGATTCAAAGTCACAGCCCCTCCCCCTTACCCCCTCCCCCCACCCAACCCCGGGGCGGCTCAGCGAACGGTGACTTCAAGGACCATTAGGAAACCAACGACGTCTGACGAAAAGAACAGACATCTGACCGTGACCCAGGGCGACCCCTGTCCACCGAGACTGGTCAGAAACTAACCAGGCAACTGAGGCAAGTGTTATTTACCAGGAAAAGGAAGGGCACAGACGATCCACAAAAGCGCTACATAAATGGTGAGATACACATAGATACATATATACACAGAAGTACATATATACTCACATAATCCATACGTACATACATACCTACATACAAACACACGTACATATATAAAGACAGATACACACATACATATATACTTACACATACATATATAAACATACATACATACATACATACACACATATATATAAATGCATATATACATACACCAATACACACATACACATATATATATACACATGCATACAGATATATACGCATACATACTGACCTACTGGTAAACACAAAGGTATCTATA
Source organism: Allolobophora icterica (assembly GCA_963556255.1). Taxonomy (NCBI): domain Eukaryota; kingdom Metazoa; phylum Annelida; class Clitellata; order Crassiclitellata; family Lumbricidae; genus Allolobophora; species Allolobophora icterica. The sequence continues at coordinate 12,939,084 of OY744616.1, forward strand.
CCCTTTCTGCCAAAAGTTGAATAATTTTGTGCTATTACGAATAGTTTTACTGCAAAACTGGTTGCAATATCACCGTAAATCTTGCTTTGCAAATAATGTTGACACAAGGCCATTATTTTGCCTTGTTTTTGTACATATTATGGCTGTGAACTACATTCCAAGAAAACCTAGCACGTGGCAATAAACTTTGCTCGAAAACACTCCTAGTTATGTAGATTTATTCCGCTTAGTCTATTGCTTTTCAGGTAATTTATGGCCAAATGCATATATCTTTTGGGGCACAATTAATGGCTATCATATATGCCAATGACACTTGGAAAAATGTTGCCTTCACTGAAAAATGGTGACATGTGGCCATTAATTCTGCTCCAAAAGAAAAGGACATATGATTACGCGTATAAATTTAACTATAAACTGCTGACATATGGTCACAGAATGAATGCATGATGACAAAATGTCATAGATTTTGCTCCAGTATACACATAGGTATACATGTAGATTTTGCTGCAATACCGCTGTTGGGATTTCTCTAAAGGTTATCCAACCCAGCAAACATTAAAGAACGACCGTAAAGGCAACATTGCACACATAAATACACATGTATAGACACAGATGCGCGGATACATCCTCGGCTCCCATACCATAGACAATCGTGGACGATTTGATGAGTATTCTGGCCCTGGCTGATATAGTCTAAAACCCATGCCAGACCATTTTCTGACGAATGCAAAGTGCCTCAGTTTAATATTTCATGATGTAAGGAAGCTCCCGGAGAGAGCTGTAACAAGAAGTCGTTATTTTACTGTTATGAGAAGCGAAGCCCATGGAACTCTCCGACTTTTGATTGCTTCGTGGAAGTTGCTGTCCGGCTATTCCTAAAATAATGGAATATTTCTTCTCGATTGTATCTTGATGGTCTGGGCTTACATTCTGACACAGAGAAACAGTGTATCCACGTATTTTTTCCACAAAAAGGAAAGCTCCAGCAATGACCTATATTGAAGGCAGTGTTTTCAGTCCCTTAGGCTAAACCTGAGAGACAGCCATGAGTATGAAGCGTTAGGGACTTAATTTTTCTTAGCCTCGGCTTATGAGGGCGGATGGCCAGTCCTCTCCCTCACTCTCTCATTTTCCCACCAACATTACTCATTATAGCTGAAGCAGAAATCTCGAAACAAATTTCTGTTGCGATGGGATTTGAACCCCAACCTCTTGATTGACAGTCCAGCAGGCTAACCACTAAGCTATCACCCGCCTCCCAATAGCTTATCGAAAACTTTCAGCTGCCCTTGATTCTTAAGCTTAACCTTGGTTCATGCGTTTAGCATTTCGACAGTGAGGTGAAGCAAAGAAATGGTTAGTATATTACTGACTGTAAACACATGAAGCAAAAGCTTCTATCAAACTCTAAACCCCTGCTGTCCAACACGCGGCCCGCGGGTTGATTTTAAATGGCCCACCTGAGCTGAAGACCAACCGCAAAAAATTGCAAGCACAATTCAAAGCCAAATATCTCACTAAAAACGTGCTTGGACGTTCACGGATATACTTTTGGCGCTGAACTATTATAAAGCATGCCATACATGCTATTATTCACTGATTATTGCATAATTATTGCCATAATAAATTTTGGTCGTTGCTTTGTTTACTGGTGCGACCCTTGGCTTCAAAAATAATTGTTTCGGTGGCCCGCGGTGTCAAAAAGGTTGGACAGCACTGCTCTAAACAAACCATTGGCTGGATTGGTCCTCAAAGACTTGGTCCTCAAAGACACGGTCTTCGGACCAAGCAAAACAGACAACAGTTGAAGCGAGTTGAAGTTGACAACTGATGCCACAAAAGAAGACAACAGTTTTACATATGGTTACAGTTGGTCGACAACATGTTGTCCATATCACGTAAGACTACTCGAGGATCAGAAATCCAGATGCTGTGGCGAATGGCGGTCGCAATAAAGACTCCTTTTCTCGCTTTGTCGTTAAGAGGTTGGCATTAATAATAGATCATCTATGGATATAAAGATGATGAACGGGGACAAATACATGGAAAGGGCGGCCATCGGCTCAGACCCATCTGGTAAATCTAGTAACGGCCAGAGTACCAGTCCCGGCTTAACGACTTACAGCTCGGTCCCTTCATCCACGTGACAAAATCCAGCGGTTCCGATTCCTCTGACGGCGCCAATAAAAGTGCCAAACTTGCATTCAGTTTCTTTGTCTTCTGCATTAATAATGGCACCACGTAATTCATAAGCAAACTTTTCTACAGCGTCAGATTGCTTACCCACCATAGACTGTCTCCCTGTCTCTGTCTGCCTCAATGAACTGATCTTCTGGATGTTGACTTGTCAGACTGGTTCTGGTTCGCCCATGGTTGATGCCTTGTGCCTTAGACACTGGCGCTATATAAGTAACCAAAAGTTGGTAGGGTCCTAAGTGTGTCCAGTAGCCCGCCATTGGTCAATTGTCCAGCTATCTGACCATCTTTTGCCTACAGAAGGACTTGCTTTAACTGAGCTCTAAAGTCAAAGAGCTATGAACTCCATTAACAGGTTGTTGGAAGGGTACTGTAGAAAAGTTAACTTACACAAATACCATCAGGATGCAAGGACACATACAAATATATATAAATATGTATACATACATCATTATATACATACTTAAAATACATGCATACAAACATAAATACATAATACCTGTAACATAATTAGAAGTTTACAAACAACAGCTTCAAGAAAACATAACCAGATCTGCTCTCTACACTAGCCTTGATGAAGTTATAAAATAATAATCTCGACAGATATTTCATCAGTAAAACATATATACATACCTACATAAACACATATATAAATAAATACATACATGAATTCAATATATAAATCTGTGATTACATCACATCAATAAATACATACATACATAAATACTTACATACATACATACATACATACATACATAAATAACTACATGTATACATACATACTTAACCACATAAATACATGCACACTTACATACATACATTCGTACTTACATACATACATAAATAAATAAATACACACATAAATACATACACTGTCATACATACACACATACATACCAATACAATGCCAGTTGGTTCAGCTGACAGCAGCTGTTGGCACTACATAGCTGCAATTGACCACAAAAGAACAGCATCCTCCATAGATCTGGACCTAAAAGCAGGATGTTCTACACAGCCTCCGCATTCTCTTTTACAAGCGCTGTTGTACAATGCTTTCTTGTTACATTACCTTACAAATAATTGAATCCCTTCCCTGATTTGTTACCTTATGAACTGAATCTCTTCATTCATCTCACTGCTTTACATAATATACAGGTAATTTAGCAGGACTTTCATCCCTTCTGGGTATCTGTTTGTCTTCAGTAGCAGTTTACATGTTTCCAATATGATCTGGGTTGTATTATCATTATTTAACTAATTGCGATTTATTCTGTATCACCATTGTAAGGTAATACATGGGAACAATAAAAGAATTGATTGATTTATTGATTGATTGATTGATTGTTACATTGCCTTCCTGACTGATTCCCTTCACTGTACCATTACCTTCCTGACTGAATCCCTTCATTGTTACATTACCTTCCTCATTGATTCCCTTCATTGTTACATTACCTTCCTGACTGAATCCTTCATTGCTACATTACCTTCCAGACAGATCCCCTTTATTGTTACATTACCTTTAAATGACTGAATCTTTGTTACATTATCTTCCTGACTGACTCCCTTCACTGTTACATGTTACATTACCTTCCTGACTGAATCCCTTCATTGTTACATTACCTTCCCGACCGGTTCCCTTCACTGTTACATTACCTTCCAAATGACTGCATCCCTGAGCAGCGTAACACATCGATCACACTCTAACCCTGAGCTCACGGCAAGGTGCAGCTGAACGAGGCTCATTGTTAGATGGATACATTCCACATGCAATCGAGTGAGGCCCCATGGGGCCGCGGCCCATCCACTGATGTGGCCACGGGCAGGCCACACGGGACCAACAATTTCTCTCAGTATAGACTCATCCATTATGCAGTCCCGAAGCCAACTGGAGACATTCTTTTTAAGCGGGCATATCATCAATAACTATCTGCTGGCCGCGGCAACTGTTTCCAGATCCTTAAGCACCAAAGCACCTCCGCCGCGGCACACGAAACACTCCGGACAGCATCTGCTGACTACTTAACGACTTCCTCTGTTCTGCACACACAGCTTCTAAAGCGCCAGACTCTTCAAGACAAAGGATCTCTCAAATTTATACAATGAGTCTGTTATGGCAGAGGGAAAAAACAGGCTGCAATCAACCTATCTAGAATGCATACTTCGACTTAAGAACTAAGAGTTATTAAGAAAAATAGCCAATAATCACCTATTTAGAATGCATTAGTACATTAGGAATGATTTGATGGTGCACACCAAAACTAAGCTGTAGAAAGGGATGAAACCTTGAATGTCTGTAAAAATGACAACAGAATGGCATTCTTCCACTGCACAATATATCTTGACCTGAATTGCTTTCCATCCATCATCTGCTCTGTTGACGAACTACGACACCATCGAAGATTGATACGTAACATCAGCGCATGGCACTGAACAACATACACTAAAAGTATGTACTATGTATCAACTATCGAGACATTTAATATAGCGCTTTTAAGGTAGGCCTACTTGTCAAAGAATATAGCACCTTTTAAGTACTTTCATCTAATATAGCACCTTTTAAGTACTTTTCTAAGCTCTTTTCTAATAGAGTATCTTTAAGTACTTCTCTTCTGATATAGCACCTTTAAAATATCTCTTAATATAACACCATTTAAGTACCTATCTCTCATCTAATATAGCACCTTTAAAGTACATATCTCTCATCTAATATAGCACCTTTTAAGTATCTTTCATCTATCTAATATAGCACCATTTAAGTACCTATCTCTCATCTAATATAGCACCTTTTAAGTACCTAATAGCACCTTTTAAGTATCTTTCATCTATCTAATATAGCACCATTTAAGTACCTATCTCTCATCTAATATAGCACCTTTTAAGTACCTAATAGCACCTTTTAAGTATCTTTCATCTATCTAATAAAAAATAGCACTTTTAAGTACCTATCTCTCATCTAATATAGCACCTTCTAAGTACCTATCTCTCATCTAATATAGCACCTTTTAAGTATCTTTCATCTATCTAATATAGCACTTTTAAGTACCTATCTCTCATCTAATAGAGTGCCCTTCAAATACCTCCAAAGGCACGGCACAAATGACTATCTAACTGGGACACTTTGAAACTGGGACAGCAAGGCACCGAGTTAGCACGTCGAATTTGAAGCACTGCATCTAACAGTGCTATGCACTGGGAAGGTCGATCTACTGACATAGTCTCCTCTACAATGCAATTTTAGCGTGATGAGATTTTTTCATCGACCTCAGTCAAGCAATACGAGGACAATGGTTCGCATGAGAAGCGCGAATAACTCGGAACTGCGTCAAGCGCAGATCGACCCAAATGATAAAATTCTCGTTACATCAGCGCTGCATATCTGCGATCTGTGTCAACCATAAGCGCATAACTCAAGTAAGTAAGTAAATGGAAATGAAATGTATGCACCACTCTGCAGCAGAGGTCTTGAGGAACAATGTAACTAGACAAAGGAAGACACAATCACAGTGTTCTCTTTGGCATAAAGTGGACAACGGTGGACAGAGCTACTTAATAAATATGTCTGACCTGACCTGCCTTGACCTTATAGGACATCTAGAAGGCCAATCCGTACGTAAATGCACCAAACATTTCTCGCAAGTGTTTATAAATTGTTTACAGTAAAAATCTTTTGTTCAGCTTTCTGCCATGCATGTGCTTCAACCTCGTGCTTACGTTCCTTAGTATCATCTTTTTCATCTAAACCCATCCTCTGCTCCAATTCTAGCCCCATCTTTCTCGCCAAATGACATGCGGAGTTGATATTAACCTCCTGAGATCATCAGGCCCTAATACGTGCACTGCACGCATTATTTATCAATACAGTATTCAGGCAACTACAGTTTCGTTATCAGAAAGTTGTGTAGGTATAATCTGAAGTCAAGTAAGTAAGTAAATGGAAATGAAATGTATGCACCACTCTGCAGCAGAGGTCTTGAGGAACAATGTAACTAGACAAAGGAAGACACAATCACAGTGTTCTCTTTGGCATAAAGTGGACAACGGTGGACAGAGCTACTTAATAAATATGTCTGACCTGACCTGCCTTGTCCTTATAGGACATCTAGAAGGCCAATCCGTACGTAAATGCACCAAACATTTCTCGCAAGTGTTTATAAATTGTTTACAGTAAAAATCTTTTGTTCAGCTTTCTGCCATGCATGTGCTTCAACCTCGTGCTTACGTTCCTTAGTATCATCTTTTTCATCTAAACCCATCCTCTGCTCCAATTCTAGCCCCATCTTTCTCGCCAAATGACATGCGGAGTTGATATTAACCTCCTGAGATCATCAGGCCCTAATACGTGCACTGCACGCATTATTTATCAATACAGTATTCAGGCAACTACAGTTTCGTTATCAGAAAGTTGTGTAGGTATAATCTGAAGTCCTGAACACTTTCAACGAACTGTTGTACAGATATACAAAGATACACTTAGTGAAATACTAACAGGTGTGTCAACAAAATGGCAGCAGGCGAACAACGCAGTGAAGATATTCGTGGATAAGCAATTTGAAAGAGGTATCCTTTAAGTTGAAAACGAATTAACAAAAGCAACTGTAAATACAAGAAGTCTGAGGCATACAATCAAATGCACAGACAAGAATTCCGTATGTCTGTACCTGTTCTCCACAGAACCTGTGAAAAGCACCTCGTCTGCAATTTATCAAACCGGCTGAATAAACCGAACAGAATCGCAGAATCCTTAACAGGACAACCCAAGGTCACGTAGCTTAATGGAAGTCCCTCAGTGATTTATTGTACAACAACAGTTTTCAAAGGCATGGTCAGGCTGTGTAACCGAGCTCTCCATGCTAAAGCACAAATAATATATCAACCGCAATCTAGTCAACTGACAAACCTTCCCAGCAGGGCGTGTGGCTCAAAAACGCACCCTCAGTCCGACACAACGAACTCCTGTGATTTATACCCCAGATGCAGAGGTAACAATTTCAGACCACAGTTCAACAGACAAAGCACAACTAAATTGGCTGATTGTTACACACAAAAAGGTCCATGGAGGCCAAGCCAGCCATGTCCCTTCCCCTTTGATTTAGGGAGAGGCCAATGAGTAAATTGGGAAAACAGCCAGACAAACTTTATTCATTCATTCATTCATTTAGGCCAGGGGTCGGCAAACGTTTTGCACACCGGGCCACATTAAACGCTAAAAAAAATTGGAGGGCCGGTAACAAATTCCTTTTAATAACGACTAACATGAAAAGAAGTTTACTTATTTATAATATATTAAATATACTTTGGCTGTTACTAGTGTAACTAGTGAGATGTATGCAACTGTGAGCATGAATTAACAAGTTTCCCATAATCGGAGTGATAGCACTGACTGCAATTCGCAGTTTGAGTTCAAGTTTAGATCTGAATTTTTGGTTTCTTAAATTTTCTGAAGAATTGTGGGGGCCGGATAAAAAGTGTTGGCGGGCCGGATCCGGCCCGCGGGCCGTAGTTTGCCCACCTTTGATTTAGGCTATTCAGAGGACTTATGCAGTCCCCCCCCCCCAAGATACCCACCCAGTAGCTCTCACAGTCTGGCGATAAAGAACAGTTTTCATATATGCTTGTAAAAGTAACAAGAAATTTTAGGATTCTGGGGACTTGACACCTACACAGAATATTTTTGGCAAAAAAGCCAAAAAGAGCTAAAAATGTCACCTTACATTGTAACATCTCAACTTGAGCAAATTTCGCCCCTCCCCTTCTCAGCTACAGGATTCACCAGGCACTAGACACCTGCGAGCGACCTGTAGTTGGCAGCAATGGGGAAAACCCTCAAATCCAAACTTAAGTCTTGTCTGTTTTCTAATGCCTATTCGGTGGTTGTGAGGCGCCCTGGTAAAGACAAGGCTGTGTTACGGTGCCATAGAAATCGTCGTTGGTAGTATTATTATTAGTAGCAGTAGTAGCACTAGCAGAGCCGTAGCAACAAAGAACGTGACCCCTCCGACTCCGAACATACGTCCGGAGCCCCTTACAATGCGGAAACTGGAATGCGGTAATATAGCCTACAATATACAGGGTTCATATTATGACACATAGGCCTACGCCCTACAGTGTAGGCCTACATGTATTCCATTTCCGTATTTACGCAAAGCGCTTCTGTCGAGCCTTGTTCTCTGCAAACTGGTTAATCAATGGTTATTCTTAGCCACTTTTAAGGGCCCCCTTCCAGGAATGGGCCCCCTCCGGTCGGAGGGTATGGAGGGCGGTCGCTACGCCTCTGAGTAGTAGTATTACAGGTGGGAGTAATATCTACGGGAGAAGAGTTGGGAAATATTCTGAACAATTGAGGAAGATTTCTCCCGCCACCTTCCCCCTCCACCACGAAAAAAATGCATCAGGCCAGACAGAAAAACGAATCGTCCACAGTATATTCACGCGACTTATCAAGCAGCCGCCTAATAGCTTTATGAAGCCGTTTACGTCTGCGCTGCAATGCAACGTTACTGAATCCTCCTCCATCACTCGACCCGCTCATGAGGGTAAAACGAGCGCATCGGTGACACGTGAGCTGACACATCTCCCACCACCCGGCAAACCGTCCGTCGTTGAAACCGGACTCAAAGCTGTGCATCGCATATGCGCCGACGACGAATCAAGTGGCACACGCATCATCATCGTCGTCGTCGTCGTCATCATCGTCCGCGAAGCCAGGCTCAGATGGCAAAGCAAATGAACCAAATTTATGAAACACAAATAGGAAAAAAGATTACTTGCCACATGACACTCGCGCAAACGACCGACAACCGAGAAGCCACTTTGTACGGACGACGCTGAACGCAGCTGCTAAGCGCCCTGTTTTTATAGCACCCTCCGTTTTTATATAGCTCACGTTTACTACGCTACAATTGCGTGAAAGCATTAAAATGCGTCATTACTGTAGCGAAAGCTGAAAGGCACAACGAACGAGTATACGAACAAAGAAGGCAAATGCAGCTCATCAGACTTGCATCCTACTCCCACAAACAACTACTCTGAAGCCACTATAAGTACCTCATTATCATCGGCCTGTCACGCGGCTATGTCTGTCACCGTTGACGGTTACAGAAGTTCAACAAACCATGTGCCAAAGACATTGTTTTGAATACTATTCAATTAGACATTGTTTGAATACTATTCAATTAGACATTGCTTGAATGCTATTCAATTAGATATCGTTTTAATGCTATTCGATTAGAGATTTTAGAATACTATTCATTTAGACATTGTGTGAATACTATTCAATTAGATATTGTTTAAGAATACTATTCAATTAGACATTTTTTGGACATTAAGAATGAACAATCAGAACCTATTATTATTACTATTCTCATTTTATTTCTTCAGAGATTTTTTAATTCCCAAGGGATCATGTACTTTGGGGAAAATAACAATAATCATCATCATCATAATCATAATTTGTATATGCAATAATAATAATAATAATAATAATAATAATAATAATAATAATAATAATAATAATAATAATAATAATAATAATAATAATAATAATAATAATAATAATAATAATAAAAACAACAACAATAACAACGACAACGACAATAACAATAACACAACAACAACAACATCAATAATAAGAATAATAGTAATAATAACAGCAACAATAATAAATATAGGGGCCTATTCGGTTCAAAGTTCACCAACAAGAGAAAATAAAGTCTTTAGAAACATTTTTCTTACTGTTTGTGTCCAGCTTCGGTTGTGGGTTTCCACAGGCCAATGACCAGTTCATTTTAAGGTCCTACAATCAAAACAGATTGCCAAATCAATAAACATTCATATCTGATGTCTACTTACTTACCCTGACTGACAAACATACAGGTACAACTGTGGATCATATATATTTATATACAATTGTTTCTAGCAATTATTTCGGGAAACCATGAGCCTAAATGATGACAGCACCACGGAATATGACCTTGACATTAAATCTTTTAACCGGAGTTTGCATGTAAGTATTGCAAGTTATCTGTTTAATCCCATGAGCTGAAACAAATGATTACTCTGTCGATGCTAGTGCGCTTTGACTATATGACCTAAAACCTATCAACTGTATACCTTCCAAGAACTTACATTAAGTGATCAATCTTAAAATCTGTAGAGTTTTCCCTACCTTACCTTAGTTTGACAAATACAGACAGAAAGCGACAGCAGCGCGCACACACACACACACATGCACACACCTACAACACACACACACACACACACAAACACACAGGCACACACACCTACACACACAAACACACGCACACACACCTACACACACCTACACACACACACACACACAACCATACGCGCGCACACCACACACACACACACACACCTACACACACACACGCACACACACACCTACACACACCACACACAACCATACGCACACACACACACACACCATATAGGGGCCTACACACACGATGCGTAGGGTATTGTAGTGTGAACTGCTGAAATTTCTTCATCGCTTTACGAACTTAGTCAGGACGAACCAGACTTTAGCCGAGGCAGTGGAGAAGGAAAGGAAATTGCCATATAGTCACTTCTAATCAGTTTATCCCTTGGTCAATAAATCATTCAAAGACCTGCCTAATATACATGATTGCCTCTTCTTACGCCTCATTTCTCCAATCTTCATCTAATGTGCTGCTCTGATCGACTGCTCGAGGCGTTTCTAGCCAACGATAAGTGTTGTTTGATATTTTATTACCACAGTATCCGCTATTGTCTTGAATCGTATTATCAAGGACTTACCTGTTCACGTCAGCTCCTACTAACTTATTTGCCGCGTATTTATTTATTATATTAACTTGTGCTTTATGAATCTTCATATAATAATAATAATAATAATAATAATAATAATAATAATAATAATAATAATAATAATAATAATAATATTTGATCGCCTTTAAAAAAATAAAGATTATTTTGGAAAAAAAAATAATAATTACACACACAAAATAATAATAATAATAATAATAATAATAATGATAATAATAATAATAATAATAATAATTATATGTCATTGCAGTTTACTGCGATCGTTCTGTTGATTTTCATGCTTTCGTGATAGCTGTGCCTTTCTTCTTTCCAGATAGGTGACACTAGAGTTTCTGCTGTAAACCCGAGCACTACCGCAACAGTAAAACGCTGTAAAGGCTATAGTTAAACAGATGACAATCCATAAATGTATAGCCCATCCAATGGCAGACTATGAATTTGTGGTGTAAACTGGTGATGCTACTGGATTTAATCCATCAATCGGTGTGGCCGCTGCTGCCTCAGCATCTTCTATTGATTTACGTAGAATGTTAACGCAATGTTCGCGCAGTTTGCAGTTGCCCGCGTGCTAGACGATTGATAGAGCCCTGCGAGAGATATTGCGCGGTGACAAAATGAATGGCTCTTGGTCCTTCTGACTGTCGCCCCCTTGCGATGAGGACATTTGTGTCTCAAGCTGTTTGTCTCACCATTCTGTTTGTCTGTCTTTCACACTCTCTGTCTTTTAGTCTGCCTCTCTGACTTCTATCGCGTCGATGTCTAAAGCACAAGGCATCAACCGATGGCACACCAAAACCAAGCCGTTATCAGGTCAATATCTAGAAGATCAGTTAGAAGAAGAACAGTCCATATATCTACGTGTTGCTGCCTCTGTGTGTGTGTGTGTGTGTGTGTGAGTGTGTGTGTGTGTGTGTGTGTGTGTGTGACAGTGTGTGTGTGTGTGTTGTGTGTGTGTGTGTGTGTGTGTGTGTGTGTGGGTGTGGGTGTGTGTGTGTGTGACAGTGTGTGTGTGTGTGCGTGTGCGTGTGTGTGTGTGTGTGTGTGTGTGTGGGTGTGGGTGTGTGTGTGTGTGACAGTGTGTGTGTGTGTAGGTGTGTGTGTGTAGGTGTGTGTGTGTGTGTGTGTGCGTGTGCGTGTGTTTGTGTGTGTGTGCGTGTGTGCGTGTGTGCGTGGCGCACAGGTGGCGCTTCTGGTTTTCTGAGCAATGTCTTGCTTACTGGTGAAACTTCTGCTCTAAATGGCATTTAACATAACCTGGGCTAGTGCAGAGAGTGCCTCTGTTTTGTTTTCTCCTCAAGTGGGGGCTAAATAAATCTCTGATTACAATTATTACAATCACAGCTTGCTGGCTGAGCCATCTCACAGACTTGGCTCACATTTAGTGCTGGATTTAGGCAAAAGCTCACAAACTCCAGCTTAGGGCCTCGCAATTCGCAGGGCCTAACAAATCAGAATATTTGAAGGGCATCTCGTAAATTTGTGTGTAATGTATATAATATATATATATATATATATATATATATATATTCTGTGAAACCTTTTCAAAATGCCTTGTGTAGCAAATTCCATCTCGCCTGAGTAAATGCATTCATTTGAAAATATTTTGAACTTTTCACTTTAAATGCCTTGCTATTAAATAGCCTAATTTAAAAGCATTTCCAAGTTTTCTGAGACCTTCTGGTGTAATTTTTAACAAGGGGCCTCCAAGCTTCATATAGCTCCGGGTATCGCCAAGTCTAATCCGGCACTGCAGCCGACCATCCAGATCATCACGACTCGACTTAAAAATCCTCGACTCCTCTCGGGTGGCGAGTTGATGGAGTCGTGCTCTTCGGCCAGACCTTTCTGCTCGCTCGCATGCAAATGTCGCTGGCCAAGGATCAAATGTATTCCACATGCTGCCGCACTCCTTCAATTAGCTGCGCACATGTCGCTAATATACAACGCAATACGAATTGCATCTCATTCAGCCCGTCGTCTTTCGACGCCTGTGCTGAACGCCGGCGTAAATCTTTGCGGGGCCGACATCGACGTAGGGCGGTCGGCCGCTGTCCGGTCGGTCACAAGGACGGGCCACCGGACGGATGGAGAGAGAAACAGACAGACGGATGGACAGACAGACAGACAGACAGATGGATGGAGAGACAGACAGACAGAAAGACAGACAGACAGACAGACGGATGGACAGCCACGGTCGTCGCAAGGAATACTGTGCGACCAGTTCCTCCGTCATTACGGTTATTGGCAAAGCGGTCTTTGGAGAAATCACGGGCATCTCATGCATGGCCAGTCGCGCCATCGATAGTCGCATATACTGAGGCCGTGCGCCAGAATAGCAGTCGCTGTGTAATAGCGCTGCTATTTTTAGTAAATGACGGCCGGACGAAGGGAATAGATGTCGCTCTGGCAGGGCTGCGTTCTGTACAGCGTCTTCTCTGTCGAGAATTCGGTTCCTGTCAACTGGACAGCTTTCAGGGCATCCGGCTGGAATGAGTTTAGGTCAAATCAGTCAAGGTCAGAAACAAGATGGTCGCTTCCAAAGTCTATAGACCAGTTCAGAAAAGTGTCTGCTGGGTTTAACCCGGTACGTAAGCCACCAACGTGAAGTAGAAACCAGTCAATAATGAGCGCTGGCGGCCAGCACGGTTCAAACCAAACAGATTCAAATAAAGGAGTCGTTTGAAATCGAAAATGATGGTCAAGGAAAATTTACCCAAGAAATCTAAGTTACGCATCACATTCCATGGTGTTCTGTCTTTGAATTAAGACTTCCTTTAGATGCAAATTTAGCCGAAACTTCTAAATATCACAAAAATGCACTTTAGTCAATAACTCAATATAGGGCCTACACTTGATTTCATTGTGTTTTACTTATAAGCAGTCATGTTGTGATTCACCATCATTCGAACAATGGTGTGACATATATCGTAGGCCCTACAGTATTACTCCGGAGTGATTCGCCCATCTGCATGACCGTTGTTTCGATACCAGCAAAAATTATTTATCCGACTGCCTTGCATTGATCACGTTGAGTGAAAAATATTGTGTAGACAGTAGTTGTGCCAAGTTCCTGAAATTCTCTTATTCGATACAATACAATACAACTGTATCTGATACGATACAATACAAACGTATTTGATATTGCCCTCCTTCCAAAGTTCAGAAGTGCACACGACCATACGACAGAACATCGGTGGTGCTGGGCCACTGTGAATGTAGGACTGGGGTTTCAAGGTCATCACACAGTGACTGCCTGAGTGTAGAAGGAAGCCAAGCGCTCCATCAATTCGGCTTCCATGCCCACTTCTCCCAGCTTTGCAGTCGTTGATTCTCTCTTGGTTTGCTCATGTTCCCAACTATTTATATTTTTAATACAGCGTTATTTTAATGGCACTAGAGTGACTGAAACTTGATTATAGGCCTACTATATACTACATCACGATCAAATTCACTATTTCTTTGCACGTGATATCTAGCCTATATAGCGGCGTTCAGCAAGAGCCTCAGCATAGCACCTTACATAAGTTAATTGCATAAGTCTCCTAACAAAGCACACGATTTCATAACAAACTAGACCTTGATTTACGATTGCTTCAAATAAATGACAAATAATAATAACATAAATTAATTAAGCTTGAATTCAAGTTCAAGTTGTTTAAGCTAAGCTTAATTAAACCTAAATAACAACCCGCGAAAGAAACAAAGCTGAACTTAATTAAACCTGTATTACAACCCGCGAAAGAAACAAAGCTAAACTTAATTAAACCTGAATTACAACCCGCGAAAGAAGCACCACTTGGTACTTACCAGCGGATACACAGGCGACTGGGCTATCGCTGGAATACATGATGGAATCGGCGACGTCACAGCGTACCACACAACAGGCTCCGTACCAGAGAGAGGAAGCAAGCTAGTTGCCATCATTACCAACTGCAACAGCCCATGTAACAACGAAAACAACTTCAATCTACGAAGCGTCACGCCCCGATCGCACCAGCAATCTCCAGTCCGCAAAAACCCCGGAACTTTCCACGCGTCCGCGAAAGACGAAACGAGTCGCTATTTCCCTGTCGCCACACCAACTTAAGAAAACCGGGCGCTTGCAAATACCATCCTCTAGCAGTAGGTGACCGGAATGTAGATAAGCGCCGTCCACTGCTGCAAACGAAAAACGGCGTGAAACGTGTAGTAGACTACAGACAGCGAGAGCGACGGAGCGAACGGGCGGAGGCAGCGACTGCAGCCCAGTCAATATCTGTGTCTATGAGGATGGCAGGCGGCGAAGAACGAGCGTTGCAGCCAAGTTTTGTACGGCCGACGTCGCTAGAAGCATCTTGGGATAGCGGCGGCTTCTGCGTCGCTGTCCTCGCAGAGAGAGAGAGAGAGAGAGGCCGACTGAGCGGACGCAGGCTACTCGCTCTGCCACTTCGACCGCTATCAACCATCCCTTGTCAGATTTCGGTCAAATGTTATGTCTGATCGGCAATCGGCGATAGGTGCAAAACGGTCAGCCGATTGGAGCCTATAGCTGTCCTCCGGCCGCGGCGGAAGCGGCGGGTAGATGGCGTGGTGCCCGATAAAAAAGTTGCGACGCGGTCGCACAGATGGCGGAAGCATTCATCACGGAAATCGAGCGGTGTCTTGTCACAATTATAATCTGCTTATTTCTTCTGAGCATACACAGGCGCCCTCGCGAGGGTTCTTCCGGCTCAGATAAGCAGAAGATGTCTCCCAGAAACGACGAAGATGCTGAAAAACTACTACTGCAATTCTCAGATGTCGACCTGCTGGGAAATATTTATCATTTACGTTACACGAGATAAGGTTACCGATGCGTAATCGTTCATTCATTTCTTGAACACGAACACTTGAACACGTTTTCTTTAGGCCTATTTGATAGTAGGCTATTCTTCTGGAGTTTTCTGCTCTGAAGTTGAAAAGATTGAGTAGGCCCATCTCACAAAGGCGGGACTTTGGTCTAGAAAGTGGGAGGGGTGCCAATCTTACTGCCTAATACCCTAATATTAAGTATATTTATTATGATTATTCAAAATTATTAGAATATTTTATTACGCAATGGATCAAACTGAGAGAGTGCAGAGTGTGGAAAACTACTACTACTGCTACTGCTACTGCTGCTGCTGCTGCTGCTGCTACTACTACTACTACTACTACTACTACTACTACTACAACTACTACTACTACTACTACTACTACTACTACTCCTACTACTACTACTACTACGACTACTGCTACTACTACTACTACTACTACTATTGATGCAACTGTAATGTAACAGTGTACTACTTATGTAACTGTAGGCCTAATGTAACTTTGTGATAGCCTATAGGGCCTAATGTAACTGGCCCTAAACATAGCAACTGTGTTCTAGTAGGCCTAACCGAAATCGAAACGGTAGCTTTATAATCACACATTATTGTGCTCAATCAGGATCATAGGCGCAGCTACATTGAGGCAAGCGGAGGCTTGGTTTTAAAAATTTAAAAATTTTCCTTGGGTTATAGGCCTGCACCTGGATTTTGCCTCCTCTTGAACAGTGAATCCTGGCCCAAGAGAAGAAATTTAAGAAGAAATCCCAAAAAGGTCATAAAATGTTTGAGAGAAATCTCCCTAAAAAGGTCATAACATTTTTTGACAGAGAAATCTCCAAGAAAAAGGACATTCATTTCTTTGGGCAGTAATCTCCAAAAATGGTCATCAAAATTTTTTTCAAGATTTTTTTGCCTCCTCTTGAATTTAAGTCTGGCTACGCTCCTGATCAAGATTAGCATTTTGTCACAATCATGCAGTTAATTTTCCTAACAAAGAAATTGTTAAATTTTACAGTAAATGTTTAATGTTAGTAAATCGTGAAAGTAATAGGGCCCATGAAACGATATAAGCCTATTTAAGAACACTGGCGTAAACTTGTCCAAAATATTAATGGGGTGGGGGGCATTTGGGTATTTATTCTACACTTGTTGCATTGGGTGTACAATCCATCTCAATTATTGGGGGCACGTGCCCCGGCTACCCCCCCCCCGAATCTACGCCTATGTTTAAGAACATGCAACGAAATGAGTCCGAATGGGTCAAACGCAATTATGCAAGGCAGAAAAGAGGTCAAGCCGAGCTGTTATATAGAGCCTTCACAATAACATCGAAAACATCAGTCAGTGCCAGAAATGAGTCAGGTATCGGAAGAAAAACTTTTCCCAGACAGAAAAATAGGTCTACGAGTGTTATAGATGAGAGCGCTGAGACAAGGTTAAGCACGAACAGATGAGATGAGAGAAAAATCGAAATGAGAGTCATGGTCACGAGACAAGAAGACATGACCAGAAGAAATGAGTCAGGAAGCAGCACGTACTAAATGCAGGCATATTAGTTAGAGTGCTCGCCTTCTGATGGGGAGATTATGGGTTCGAGCCTTCCCTGAGACAGTTGGGCTACTGTGTTCGGATCTTGAGCAAGTCCTTCACTCACAATTGCTCAACGTCATCGATTGGTGCTTGGTCATTAGGCTAGATAGTGGTGCTTAATAAATGCATAATGGTAATAGTAGTAGTAATAATAATAATAATAATAATAATAATAATAATAATAATAATAATAATAATAATAATAATAATAATAATAATAATAATAATAATAATAATAATAATAATAATGATAAATTAAAAATAATAATAATAATAACGTTCTTTTTCCAACGCCTCTCGCTAACAATACAACGTCTTAATGCGATAGCTTTCAGAGGCACTTTCCCCAGCCAGGAATTAGATGAATAGGGCCATTCCGGACGTTTTATCTATATTACATTAGTTAATATTGAAGTCCCTGAGGGATCCTGTATACCTTGAGGCATAAATAATAATAATAATAATAATAATAATAATAATAATAATAATAATAATAATAATAATAATAATAATAATAATAATAATAATAATAATAATAATAATAATAATACCCTAGGGAGACTTGTTATCTACTCCAGCGGTTGTCAATCACCATACAACGCTTCAATGCTGTTGCCTTCATAGGAACTTTCATGCGGCCAGAACTTGTCGAATGATGTTTAAAAAAAAATATATAATATTAAAACAAAACAAAAAATAATAATAATAATAATAACAATAACAATAACAATAACAATAACAATAACAATAACAATAATAATAATAATAATAATAATAATAATAATAATAATAATAATAATAATAATAATAATAATAATAATAATAATAATAATAATAATAATATTAATACTTATAGTAATAGTAGTGCGGTCAAGGACAAAGAGAAGGGTGAAGTAGATGAGTTAAAACAATCAATGACATCCTTAGGAGAGTTGCGACATAAAGTAAGGGTATACGTTACCATGGAGATGAAAGTAATTAGTAACATAATGATAAATAATGTCAAAAATAATATTAGGTCTAATGGTAACTGTCGTGCTTGGAGCCACTTTGACATTGAACACGACATTAACAAAGTCTAGCTAGCCATCCCAGAAAGATGCTATCCCTAATTTTAAATCCTGATGGATCATTTATACCTCAGATAATAGTAATAATAATAATTATTAGTTTATTACGACGACGACGACGATGATGATGATGAAGTTTATGATGATGATGATGATGATGATGATGATGATGATGATGATGATGATGATGATGATGATGATGATGATGATGACGACGACGATGACGACGATGACGACGACGATGATGATGATAATAATAATAATAGTAATAATAATAATAATAATAATAATATTATTATTATTACTACCCTGCTCCTAAATAATTTTTTCCAAATCCCGAGGGATCACTGATACCTCGGGTAAAAAAAAATACAAAAATAATAATAATAATAATAATAATAATAATAATAATAATAATAATAATAATAATAATAATAATAATAATGATGATGATGATGATGATGATGATGATGATGATGATGATGATGATGATGATGATGATGATGATGATGATGATGATGATGATGATGACAAAGGCCTAATCTAGCAAACACATTGGAACTGCTCATGGCCTTAAAAATCGGATCCGTTAATGGAAAGCCTGATGAAACAAAAAGTCGGACGAGGCTCGCCCGCTTGCTGTCTTTGCAGCATATATGGCAACGCGCGGCAGATTCCACCAGAGATCCCGTAATTATATAAAATTCATTTCAAAGATCATTAATTCCATTTCGTGCGGCGACGGCGGCCAGCGGAGTTCGCTCAGCGAAGCCAAACGGCTGGCCATTCTTGCATTTAATTACATTTTGTGTTTCATCTGCGTTCGGCCATCATGTCTAATTAAACCCTATCTGTCTGAGTCAATGCGGACTAACAGCATTAAGCCATCGAAACCCGAACGCGAGATGTTAATAACATGTTCCCGCGGCGGTTGGTTGGCCGGCCAGACGGACGGACGGACGGACGGACGGACGGACGGACACGCGGGCGGGCGGGGAGACGGACGCTTGCAGCGGCGTTGGACGCAGCCTCTGCCTGCCGCGCGGTGCCCTGATCACGCGAAGTCCTCGACGGCCGTGTTCGAAGGCCGCGAGTCAAAGAAGAATCGAACATGGCATTCGAAATTCGTCGAACGTACTTTCTAATCCGGAGAACAATTTACTGATGCACACGTCAGAGGCCAAATCGCGCCCGCATTATCGGCGGCGGCGACCGTGGACGAGAGAGACGCCGACCGGCAGCCATGGGCGAGGGATGGCCACCCGTCCGTCCGTCCGTCCGTCCGTCGGGGGCGCGGTGTATGGCGACCCTCACGCCGTGTCTCAAACCCAGCAGAGGAATCACAGACAGAACTAAAGCAGAACGATATTTCGAGACGATTATCGGCTGCTTCTTCTTCTCTCACTCGATGTGACCTTCTTACAGTCCCTGTCTGTCTGTGTCCGTCTGTCTGTTTGTCTGTCTGTCTCTGTATATCAGTCTGTCTGTATATCTGTCTGTCTGTATATCTGTCTGTCTGTATATCTGTCAGTATATTTGTCTGTATATCTGTCTGTGTGTGTGTGTGTGTGTGTGTCTGTCTGTCTGTGTGTCTGTCTGTGTGTCTGTCTGTCTGTCTGTCTGTCTGTCTGTATCACTCTGATTCTCCGTCCACCGATAAATTCTGTATCGATCGGCGTCATAGACTACGAGGTCAGAAATTTGGGCGTCGGTGGCTCTGGCGAGGAGAGAGGCGGCGGCGGCGGTGGCGGTGGCGGCTGCCTCCGTCCGGCTAAACGTATTATGGCAATCGCCTCAACTGTCAAAGTCATAACGGCCGGGTCCTTCTCCAGTCGTTCTTCGTCCTGCTTCTTACAAGTCGTTAGCAAACCGTTGGAAACTCCTACCACAATCCAACCTATTGGGTTTGCAAGCGGTAGCCTCTAAATCAAGCGATACATACACGAGATTTGAAAAGAACCCAAAATTATTCTCAGCATTGCCAAATCCATGTGTTCACAGTGTTCAGATTAGCCTATAATTTAAGAAAACGATACAGGCATAGGCGTAATTTGTGGGGGGCACGAGGGGTACCCGTACCCCCACTTTTTGGACTGGAGGGTACAGTACCCCCACTTTTTGAACAATGTCAATCAATATTTTATTATCGTACCTTCCCAGAGATCGAAGTCTCAGCCTTGCTTCGTGTATGTAAAAAATTGGTACCCCCACTTTTTAGACCAAAGTTACGCCCCTGGATACAGGAATTCGCATCCCAGGATAAGCTGTCCAGGATAAATGCTGATCGGGTATAAGCTTAATAACCCTATATAAAGCCAGACTTCTTAACCACAAGAGAAAAGTCCACGCCCTGTTGGGATACTGAAGAGGTGCGATGATTTCTTTCTTCTAGGCCCGTGGGGCCGTGACCTGACGAAGGTCAATTCCCAAGATTCCTGCTGCCAGCATGTCCACACTAACCTCACATAGGACCCACGTTGGACCCGTATAGCGCCCTTATGGGTTCCATATAATGTCCACGAACATGTTGGCAGGGCCACAACATGTTGGCAGGGGAACCAATGCATTGCGGCACTTCTCTTTTACATCCCAGCTGATGCCGCGGTTAACAAGCCGAGACAAAGCGCCTAAGAAGAATGGTAAGTTACAGGTTAAAGAGGTCAGAACTCAGAAGACTAAAAAAAGTCAACTTCAGTGTGAACTCATCATGTCTCTGTAAATTCTTGGACTATTATTAACTCAAGTAACCTGTCCTACTCAACTATTGAGTATTATAACTCAACTTGAATCGTAACACGCAGATAATTAGGCCGCTTAGGCGTACGATGCGAACGTGTACCTGGGACGTCCCAGAGTGAACTCTACATAATGACCCCGGTAGAAATGCAGTTTGAGAGTGAAATATGCTTGTTTGGGATTCTAGATAATCAAGGTAAGTAATTAACAATGAGCAGCTTCATTCGTATCTTCATTCATCTGAAGAAGCATATGAAGATTAAATGTTCTCCAAACTCAGCAAACATTATTGCCATAACTGGCAACTGCATGGTGTCCAAGGGTTTTCCAGTATATAGGCCTACCTACCGTGAACACGAAAGACGCACCTCTCTGACCGCTATCCAGGCAGAAAGATCTGTAACAACTGGCATTAATGATCAATGCCCAGCGACAAGGCCGGCATTTAACAATGCCAAGACGTACCGGCGGCACTTCTCCGATAGCGCCAATTCCAAACAGCCATCCCGACTTTCCCGCTCTGGCTGGACTTCTTTTATTTCTGCTGTGCAATGCACTAATGGTCAATTTCCACCGTCTCAACTTCCATACGATCTGTCACACTCAACAGTTCTACAAAGCGCAACCCAACTTACAAATGCGCGGACGCAACGCGGAACCGAGTTCTGGTGTATCCAACGACATAACGGGGAGAAGAAATTCGCGGAACGAACAAAGAATCATAATCGGCGGAGATAAGTGACGTCTGATTTATTTCCTTGCATTCTAGTTGCAGTCTCTTTCAGCGCACACAAATCCTGTTAACTATGTTTAACGCTCCGATGGTTTGCAAGAACTTCGAGCACGAATCATAGTCGCTGGTGTTCCCCGCGCACGTCGGATCACAATAGTTCCAGCCGGAGTCTTTTCGCGAAGAAATACTGAGACGTCCGCGGAGCATTATACCATAGAGATCCTTCCCCCTACTACAAGACAATGAACCAACGAAGATATTCATGTTTATAACCGGAGAACAGACATAAAGAAATGTGGTCATGAAATAAGACAATGAAGGAATGCGAATCAGACCCCGTTATTTTCATCATGAGATTTTATAAATACGATTCTGAACAAGACATTTTATATTATTCTGAACTAGAGTTTTTCTTTATAAAACTCAGATTTTTTTATTATGATCGCGGTCACTTATTGAGCACCATGATACACTTTCAACTGATATATAGGCTAATCCACAAGTAAAACTTCAAAAAGACCAATCCGTAAAATAGAACTTAGAAATCAGAGTCCATGGACAAAAGTCTGTAAGACAGCTGTAGCTGTGTCCAAGTCATATGTAGCTTGCTGCGGTTTGTCAGTGAGCTTGTGAACAAACACGAATATATTATTATATTATTATTAAAAAATAATCCGTTCCAAATCAAGTCGTGTATGGAAAGTGCCTTACTATTGATTGATAACTGCTTGTAAACATTGACGTTATTACATGATCATCCGATTCATTGTCTGTTGTGGACAATAGTAGGCTATACACGGTCTAGGACTCGGCCAATTAAAGCACATAGTTATTGCTTACTGTGCATGGACTCCTGCGTAATATCCCATTTACTTAGTTTCACAATCACTTCAACTAATCATGGCCAATTTCAGTTGTAAGCCATAGAGACACATAGTTTGTCTGCCGTATATGTCTTTAAATCTGGACATCAACCAATAGTAGGCCTAGGCCTCGTCTTCCAGCTCAAGTGCAAACAAGGCAACAGTGATTTGATTATATCTTCTCAATAACGTGAGAAATCGGCCACTGTAGATCTTCGACGAACCAGCCAACCAGACAAATACGTAGACAGATAACAAGTGCATTGACCGACCATAGGTAAATATTTTGCATCAGACAGTGGCTGTCAATATTATATCAAGACATCTTAACACTTCATATGCAGTTACAGTGGAATGCTCAGGTCACTTGCAGCGTAAGAGTTGCATAAAACATGCGATTTTACAGCATTTGCACAAATGCATCATTCATTCATTCATCCATCCTTCCTTCCTTCCATCCATCCATTCATTCATTCAAATGAATGGGGTACAAGTGCGTGAATCATTCGTTCGTTCATTCACTCGCTCATTCATTCATTTGTTCAAGATGAATGGGGTACAAGTGCATCATTCATTCACTCATCACTTATTCACTAATTCATCCATCCATTCATACATACATTCCTTTGTTCATTCATGGTAAATCAGTATCTTGCAGAACAATGATTAATTCAAGAACTATTGTGCATTAACTTGTTCAGAGATCGTTGTTGGGACACTGTCAGTGTGTGTGCCACCACTTTAGGGGGGGGGAAGGAAGGGGAGGGGAAGAAGAAGGGGAAATGGGAAGTTGCTCCAGTGACTTAGGGGGAATAGACGCCTCTGCCTGCAAAGAGCATTAAAGTAGCAACCTGATGGCAGTCATTCTGGAAACCAGACACACACTGCAAACCAAAATGCCAAAAGTATCATCCACCAAAATGCCAAAAGAATCATTCAACCCCAGTCACCTTGATCCTCACTTTGTGTGTTTAGATTTGGGGGATTTAATTTACACATTTCGACTTTACCATACTACAGCATTTGAGACTGCCCTCCATTCAACTTCAGAAGTACACGCACGACCTTACGACTGAACATCGATGGCACTGAGCAATTGTGAGTTAAGGATTTGACCAAGGACTTACAGTGACCGGCTCTGGGAGACTCAAACCCGTTCCAAGGTGAGCACTTGTGCATTACTATCAACTGATGCCATTAACACAATATGATTTCTGGTGATATGGTCTCATTTTCCGGGTGCTGTTGGCTGTGTGCCACATAACATCATCCTTTGGATGCATGAAATTTGCAAGTCAGCTGGATTCAAGAGTTACATAAAACAGAGTAAAAGACAAAACAATACAAATGCATAATGGAGTTATGTCTGAATATTTCTTTTAACATTTTAGAGCTTTCCGTGTTGCAACAGGTAACAGACAACGGGTTTGAACTTAGCAGAATACAACACAAAACATTTGTATAACGCCACAAAAATAACAAGCCTCACTGGCTTACTAACTATTACTATCTCAAACAGAAGAGCTGTGTGTGTATCAGACCATGTATGTTCAGAAATACAGTGAATTTACCAAGTCTTTTAGTCGTGCAAGCAGATTTCCGTCTGACAATTCGAGCAGGCATCGCTAGCCAGCCATTTCTTAATGTTTACAGGTCTCCAGAGCACTGATGGAGCATTGATAGGCCTACAACAACGAAGGACTGTTATCCACAGAGATTTAATATGAGTAACCAACAGCACTGCTCAACCGCAGATGATTCACAGGTAATGACCCAGAAACTCGGTCAGCATGGAAACAGGTGGTTTATAGGTGATAGCAATTGGGGAACGAACTCCGTGAGTTATGACTCTCCCACGGAATTCCATCAGCCAACGGAAAACTTAACAAAGAGCATAGAAAAGACGTGGCTCCTCTGGTTCCAATAAATGCCTCTTTAATCTTTTCTAGTGCTGATCTTCCAATGGTTCGTGCTCAGCATTGATGTGCTTGGGGGCGCCATCAAAGTTTCAAGGGACAATGCGTAACATGGAAATTGGGTTTTCAGAAGCAGTTCTGCTATAGCAAGGACATAAAAAATGGAAGTTCAAAGCAGATTTAAAGCTTTGACACAAATGAGCAGCAGAAAATTAAGGCAGTTTAACGAACAGCTCTATTGACTTTACTTTACTTTCCCAGAGTGAACTCGGAAAGTTTCGACTTCATATTTCACAAATTACGCCCATAGGCGTAATTTGTTGGGGGTACGAGGGGTACCCGTACCCCCACTTTTTGGACTGGGGTACCGTACCCCCACTTTTTGAACAATGCAAATCAGTATTTTATTATTGTGCCTTCCAAGAGATCGCAGTCTCCGCCCTGCTTCGTGTATGTAAGAAATTGGTACCCCACTTTTTAGACCAAAGTTACGCCTCTGTATATATCGTTAGAGAAGTGAGTCACTCTAACTTGACGGAGTTACATCACGCAAAGGACTGACGGAAAGGCTGAAGCCCGCTGACAGACAACTGTTCTTCATGGTAATCAGACTAGCTTTGTATATGTGTTCACATCGACTCTCAATCACAAATGAAAATCTGTAACAGTCATAGTCCCAAAAGCCCACTGTGCATTTTAATAGGCTATTATTATTGTTGCAGAGTGCACGTGCAAGCATTTCAAGCTCACCCTGAACTTGTTTCTACGATGGTCACTTAACAGAAACAACACGCACGTTGTTACGATGACCACTGACATCGCATGACGCTTGTCATAATCACAATGGTCCTTTGTAATTCCAGGTAATAAAGGAAAACGAACAACTCGTTACATTCGCTAGGTGGAAGACTGGTTTTCATCAAAGAAATGACTGCTATTGTTAGACGCGATACAACTGTATTCGCTAGAGGGAGGCGATGTGCAACGTCTTTGAAAGGTAACTCTGTGTGCAAATGTCAAAGAAGTGTACACATCATCTTGTAACTGCCGTATGGCCTGCTCACTTGCAATGAACATCTTCACCACTGCGGTCAGTTTGAACACGTGACACAAAATTATGAAGTGTTAGCCACTATTTTCTCAGCCTTGGCCTATGAGCTTTTGATATTTCTTTGGAATTGCTATGATTCTGTACATTTCACAGAATTGCTCACGTACTGTTAATATTACAGTGATCAAGAAAATTGTAGAATATTGATAACATTGACAGTGGGAGTGCATCACCATCATCATCATCATCATCGGCATCATCATCATCATCAGAAATTATTTCAAAATGAATAATTTTATTAACAATCAGTTCAAAGGGTTTCAGCAACAGGTGGTTATATGTCCTCTCACCGTTTCCAACATCATTGTGCATCATTTTATATGGATGTACAGCTCATATGACATCCTTCAGAACAATACAGTTACAGGCTTTTCTCAAAGGTAGGCTAATTGTAATTAGTAACTTCTATTGCACCCAAGTCAAATGCACAAGGCATCAACCGATGGCACACCAAAACCAAATCGAAGTCAGGTCAATATCCAGAAGATCAGTCTGTAAGACAGACATAAGGTGACTTATAATGCCCAAATCTGTGCATATTTTAAGAATTAATGGTTTTATAAAATTTACATTGTTCTGTAGTTTTTTAAGCGCTTACCAAGAACCTAACAAAGTTAGGTGCTATATGATTGTCTAGACCTACACATATCATAAGAATTACACCAGTTGATAAGGAACAGAAAGAATGCAGTAGTAACTATTTCATTCAATGAACCAAATATTTTCATAAGTATCTCCTTAGTAAAGCAGTCTTAGCACACTCCCGAAATGTCTCACAGTCTAAGCCAAGAAAGTCTCTCGTTTTTCTCAGGAGCTCTGGATGATCTTTCGTATTTTCTCAGCGTCATCCTCAAGAGTTTTTTCATTTGGATTCAGTTTCAGAGCTGCCTCATAGTCCTGCAGTGCTTCAACAAAGAGTTCCAGGTGGCAGTATGCTGTGCCTCGGCGCACATGTGCCTTCAGTCTACTGTCCAGATTCTGTGCAACAGGGGGAGTGAGCAGCTCAAGGGCTTTTGAGCAGTCATCGATACAGCGAGTGCAGTACTCAAAGCGAGTACTGTCATTCAGCTCACTGGCCTGCTCATTCAGCTGAGCCAGATAGCACACAGCGCGATTCGAGTACAGCGATGCCATCCGACAGTCAAGCTGGATGGCATGCGTGAATGCGTTTATTGCAGATTTGTAGTCACCAGACTTGATGTAGGAGTTTCCTTTGTCCCGCAGCCAGACTGGATTTCGCTCCTCCTCTTTTAGGTCCTTGTTTTGAAGCTCCCTTATCCGCTGACTCTCCGCAACTTTCTTCAGCCACTCCTGCTCTTGCTGGTCTGTGGATTCACGAGTTGGTGTTGGAAAACAGCGTGGTGTAAACGAAACACTGATCTTCCCAGACTCACGAACTGAATTTTCCCCTGCCATTTCATGAAATATATTGACCTTCTTGCCTCGTCTGCTGTGAGATTGTGGTTTCTCAGCAGTTTTGTTAGACTGATCTGTCTCTTCTGTCATTTCAGAAGCCGTTTTTGCAGCAGCCTCGGCTAACTGCCTCTGGCTTTCCTTCCATTTTTCCATCTCCTCTGTAGCCTTTTTTCGTTCACCTTCTTTAAGATCTTCAATTCTTTGTCTCTCTGCTTGCTCAAGCTTCATCTGCTGACTAACACCATATCTTCCAAGCTCGTGTTTGACAGAGTTTCGTTCTTTTTTCTCCTCGTTCGACCTTTCTCCGTAGCGCAAAATGGCGGCCTCGCGTAACACTTTCTGTGCCTCTTTGCTTTCAGCGTCCGGATTATGCAACTGAGGCCACATTCCTGGTTCAGTTTTACTGAGTTTCAAAACCGCCACTCCGTTACCAATCTCCAATGCACTCAAGCGATCCTGGACTTGTCCGAACAAAAAACATTCGAAAAAGTATGGCGCAAAATTAATTTTAACGTAATTCTCAGTTGACAAAATGTCCACCTTCTTCTGTACGACACCCTTCAACGGAACCGTTATGTACATCATTTGTTCCGTTTGGGTCCACGTGTAATCCTTCACAATAATCGGCATTTTAAAAAGACACAACGAATTATGAACCGATGTGTTAAAACTGAATGAAAATAGCTTTCAGCTGTAGCTGACACCAATCAAAGCTGTTAATAAGTTAAAATCTTTGACACCAACGGCTGACACCGACGCTGCTTTGGTTGCTATCGCGCACAGCATTTTGGGATATGAGGCGCTTTGTATAGAACTATATTTCTGAGCAACACGTTTATTTATGTGCCCTTTGCCAACGGTGCTAAATAAACGGGAATTATATTTTTATGTTTATACTTTTTTGCCTGTGACCTTTTTTAAGGAGAATGTCTTTACAAAAAAATGGAATTCAGCGGATTGTTATGTAAAGTAATCTGATTTCTTGCATTTTCTATCGTGACCAGTGCCAGACGATATTAATAACGCTGCATATCCATTCAAAAGGGCAGCTGTAAGAAAAGATCTCGGCCGATAAATTCATCGAAATACGAGCATAGGAGACACAGCAACAGATGTAGATATACATGTTTACATTGCGAATTGATATGTACTCCACGTACATTCATGATAACCAGTAGCACTTGCCTCTAAAAAGACGTGTACGTTATGCTGTGTATTTAACAATTTATAATAATAATAAAAATAATAATAATAATAATAATAATAATCTTTATTAATTCTTCCTTAATAGTTTAACGTTTCGCCAGATGATGGCGCTAGTGGCGCAGTAGTAATTTAATTACGTCATTGCATATGTAATCTGAATATTTGGCTGTGTAAAGGAGGGAGGAGGAGGATGTTTTCGTGGACCGTGACTGAAAAATCTCGCCGAAAGAGATCAACTGTTACGGAAGGAATTTAAATGGCTGACTTAGAAATTAAATGCTGTATTTCAGCTTATAGCGTTCCCCTCTTTGCTTTCTTATATTAGCGTTGTCAACGGGTCGTTTCAGCTGATCGGTCGATTCATAAGAGGCTTTCACGACCTTGAGCCGAGGTGAGTACTATACCGAGCAGTTTCTACCTGACTTATAATTACGATACCAGAAGTGGGCCTTCACGAAACTATTTTGTTTGTAAAGGCCCAGGTTATGATTCTCGACCTCTCCTGCTCAAGCTGGATTTTCAGCTGTCTGTTTAATTTTAAAGGCGAGTATCGGTATTGGTGGCATTATTACGTGGTATAGCCATTAGCTGTGTGAGCTTTGCCTGCATCTTAGTTCAGCTGATTTAGTAATAATGTTGGACTACTGAATCACACACAGAGGCATTCAGGTAACGAGTGTATGTAGGACAGCTTCTAGTCTGAGGCCGATTAAGATGTATCTTGTCTGCAGTAAACAACTCGTTTAAAAGAAGTGTCGTGAATAAAAATTGCTAAGTGTTGATTTCTTCTGTGCTGCAAGTGATTGTGAATGAGTACAGCAGTTTTTGTGAATGAGTACAGCAGTTTTTGAAAGATTTAGGAGTTTTATGAAACAGTTATGTTGGAATTTTATGCTGCAAAGTGACAAAAGTGTTGGCCTTATGCCATTTTGCTGCTGCCTCAAGCGCTCAGCTGAAATACTGTAAAGTTTTTTGCTGTGTTTGATGTACTAATGACTTTGTGTGGGTATTGGAACCTGTCTGAACAACATTTAGAACAGCTTGATTTGGTTGTTTAATTGGATGATTACCTGTTATGTAAAATCCCGAACGTTGGCATTTGGGAATTTGTGTGGAACATGTTAATGTGACTCTTAGTTTCTAGAAACTGTGATGTAATATAACTAGACATTTATGTGGCACTTCCTCAGTACCTCTTCAATGCAGCCCACACGAAGTTAAAGTTAATAAATAGCAACAAGAATATCCAAAGGCAAATGATACTCAAGTTGTATTTTGTATTTTGTAATAGGACCAGGATTTAGGTAAGGTATGACATGGTGATTGATTGTTTTGTGAGTTTGCAGGAGGACTTTGAGCAAGTCTTTCACTCTCAATTGCTCAGCTGCTTTGTAATTTGATATTGGTTCATAACGATGATGAAGGCAGGTCACTGGCTTTTATACCACCTGGAATGAGACGAGTGAGGTGATTTCCCTTTGCCTTCCTCACAGAGAATTGTGGTTGAGCAACTTGTCTTGCCCAAGGTTGCTACACAGTTACTTGAGCTAGATTCGAACTTGTGACCCTCCGGTTACAAGGCACAGAGCATACCACTACACAGCACCGCATCCTAATAAATACAGAAATAATAAAAGTCATTAGATTCAAATGATTAGATCAGGAAAGAGGCATGTTAATAGCTTTCCCAGTAACTGCACTACGTTGCCGAGTTAAGCAGTTGGGTGTGACAAAACAGGAAATCAAGCTTCAAACCCTAGTTGTATGACTGCAGAAACCAATCAACACATCAAACGGAATGTTAGTAGAATTGCGCTGAAACAGAGCATAACTGGATATAATAAATAGGTTTTGGTAAACAAAGCACGGCCATTATGTGGCAGTATCAACCACTTATACCTGTAACTGCCAGCAGAAAATAGGCTGAGCTATGAATTGTAGGAACTTGTACTCTTGAAAGCCATGTCTGCCGAAAGTGGACTCTGGTGTGTCTGACAGATCCAGATTGTCTGGTGATATGGAATAGTACCTGTGCACCATGGCCCACAACCAGCCACAATGTGGTCTTTGATATGTTTCAGATAAAAGTGACAAGCTATATAGACTACAATAAATTATGTAAACTATCTTTTGCAAGATAATTTATGTCTGGTCTATAAGCATTGCAGCCACACTTTTTGTATATTTTTTACTAATGTTGAAAACTGTTGAGGCCTGTAATTCCAAGCTGGAAATAGGCAGATGGTAATTGTGGGAAGGTGGAAAAACTCTGGCCTCATTGCTGTCCAATGATGTGTTTGGTGTCTCATTTTGGGTTTTGGACTGGAACTGTTATTTACGAGTTTTCTGGCCTCTGCTGTATTTAGGGCTTTGCTCCTGAACCAAAGTCTCTTTCAAGGTTGTCAGGTTTTAAGCATTTGTTGATACAGCGTTTCATTGGCAGACATTTCTCATGCTGTGGAGATCCTTCTGAAATAGGCATCAGTATTAAAAAACAATATTTAGTGTCAGGCAAGTTCATTTTCAGTTTTTTTACGTAGCTGAACTGTCTTCCTTAGAGTCTTGGTTCTGGATTTGTAGTTTATTTGAGCAGTCCTGTTAATTGATTACCATTTCTTATGAATTATAAATCCATGGGGAAGATTGCCTTGTGGACACAGTGCTGTGTAATTGGATAATCCAGGAACACTGTAGATTAGTTTATTAGGTTACTGCTTTTATCACCCTTATATTCTGACTGGATAATATATTTTGCTATCAAATGCAGATGCATTGGCAGTCTTTACTGAAACCACTTGCATGTACAGTTGTACACTGGATCCTTTGTGTTATGCAACCTTGCCAACCTGTAGGAAGCCAGATTAACTGCTGCACTATAATGAAGTTTTGTTATGATGAATTCAAGTTCTGAGGCTGAAATGAGTTTTTGGATCCTTGTTGTTGCTCACACTATATGAGAATCCAAGCTTGTTTTGATGAAGCTGCAGTGAACATGTATTTGCAATCATGCAATCAGATGTGGATGCATTAGCATTCTCTCTTCTGGAGATCTGAATGCATTTGCAGTCAGATGCAGTGGCATTATCATCGGCCACCTTGCTAGATTGATAGTCTACCAAACACTACTCCCAGTACGTGTGTGTAACGTAGAGTAATGATGTGATGCAGTTTATCGTAGTTTTATAAGGACATATATATGTCTGTAGTTAATGGAACTCCTCAGCTTTTCTGTCCTCACAACAATGTCATAAAAGCAAATGGGTTTCGTCCTTTGATGGAAAGAAAGGAAGGAACAATGGTTTCTTTATCATGTGACTATATGTAACCCATTCCTAAGAGCCAACCATTGTAAATGTCCCATGCTACTTGTATATAGTGGAAGGCAGTGTGTCCTCTAAGCTGCGCAGGTGACACCCGCAGCCACTAGGTGGCCGTCACATGCTTGCGCAAGTACTTACGATGCTTGTTCAGTGGACGTCACAGATGGGAATTTTTTTGTGCTTTAAAATCAGGCAAACGTTCATTTTTAAGTTCAAATTTAAATAGAAATTAAGTCATGAAGCGTCATAGTCACACTGCACAGCACACTATACAGTGCTCTAAAACAAACAATGTCACGTTCATCTGCGTCATGTGGTCACTGTAAAGTGAAAAATTGTTGCCCATGTCTCTTGGAGTCACCGTGCAGCAGATGACAAGGCTTGCGCACTTGCATTTTTGCCTTTAGACTGAACAACATTGGCACTGGAAGGTTGATATTGGGAATTGAGCAGACTGAGGCGATTTATGGGTAACTTGAAAGTGAGGTGACACATATATAGTTGTGTTAAGGTATATTGGAGCACAATCAGCCAAAAGTTATACTTGATAAATGAAATTTTAAATTTTGTTTGAATTCTTTTGTGGGGATAAGCTAAACTACTGATTAGTTTTATCATGCATGAAAAGCTGGATGTGAGAGAGAGAGAGGGAGGGAGGGAGAAGCTGGATGAGAGAGAGAGAGAGAGAGAGAGAGAGAGAGAGAGAGAGAGAGAGAGAGAGAGAGAGATTAGGCCTGTATGACTTGGGTAAATCTGGTTCAAATCTGGTTCGAAGCCATTGGAATTTTCAAACTATTCTGCCAGAAGAAACATTCTAACACAACAACAAAGTTAAAACTGTTTTCGTTCTATGAGAGGGAGCCACGTGTCTGGACTGTTAAGAGGTTCTTAAAATGTGCAGACATTTATAAAGTATACTGGTCTTAAATGTGTGTGGTGGTAATGCATGTCAAACATGTACTGGTATTCTTAAATCACAGCAGGAATGCTCACAACATATGATTAGGGACTGTAGAAATTCACGAAGTAAAGGAAGCCGTGAATTCCATGATTTTCGGCATTTGCTGCGAATTTCCGCACATGCCGTGAATTTCCCCACTTGTCGTGAATTGCCATGATTTTGGGCTTATTTTGTTAAACTAATGCAACACGACGTTCGGAACTGATGTGTTTTGCAACGTAACAAATTACAATAAATTAAAATAAAGTAGTACAGCCACTCGATGATATTGACATCATTGACTAATATATTAATTATTCATACGCTTAGACCTGTCTTAGTAAATACAAACGTGATTTCAAGCAGGACGTTTATGCTGACATTTTTTGTGGCATTTACAACGACAGCGTCGTTTTGTTGTTAT
Organism: Allolobophora icterica; assembly: GCA_963556255.1. Classification (NCBI taxonomy): domain Eukaryota; kingdom Metazoa; phylum Annelida; class Clitellata; order Crassiclitellata; family Lumbricidae; genus Allolobophora; species Allolobophora icterica. Next base: position 12,972,260 of record OY744616.1, read on the forward strand.
CTGCATTGTTGTTTGATCGAATCTTAGTAAATAAATAAGTGAATTTGCTGTGATTTTTGCCCATTTTTACAAAATCCTACCATGAGTGTTGAACTTTTTTGCCTGAATGTCTACTGTCCCTACTAGTGAAGTGACTGAACTGTGACATTCAGAACAGACTGGAGCTGGGCAACGAAAAGATGAGTTAAGCTATTGCTGCAGCCGCTGATCCGGTTCTAAGACATACAGAAGTAGCCTAGTGCAAACTTTAAGTTTATTGTACCACCAGGTGAAATAATCGAATGTTGACGTACCACAGGTCAGATGAAAAAAAAACAGGCGAGCGCGAAGTCCCCTTGCAATTAGCATAGGACCATGGGTAGACCAATTTAAAAATTAATATATAATTTTAAGAATGTATTCATATCAACAAACAGGGAAATAAAATCACTATTAGAAAGTGTTATTGTGAGCTGTTGGCGTGCGTCGACGTGCACAGATTTATAATATCTGGTTTAGTATTTGTCAATTTCGAATGCAAATCTGGTTCGAGTTCAACCTTTAGTTCTGTATTTGTTTTTGATCGCAAGCATAGCTGAAAAACAAGTTTCACAAAGATACTGATAGAAAATTTAAATTTTTTGAATTTTTTTCCATACCACTGAGTGACACCTGGTGTACCGCAAGTGGTACGTGTACCGCCATTTGAAAACCACTGGTTTAGTGACTGTTCTTGATTTGATTGTGCGCTGTAATCTAGTGGTTACCGTACTGGACTCAATCGAGAGGTCAGGGTTCAAATCCCTGCCAGGGCATGCAGATAGTTTGTGTAAAGATTTCTGCTCCACTTGTGTCCCTAGCCAACTCGGCTGTAATGAGTAACCTGATCGTACACTGTCGGTGGGAAGATGAGACAGTGAGGTAGAGGACTGGCCACCCACACTAACATGCTGAGGCTAAGAAAAATTAAGTCATTAAATCGTGCTTACCTACACAACGTCACAAGCTACTACTACCACTGGCATACACTACAATGCAAAGTTCAAATAGAAGTTCTAAGAGCAGTTCCTTTAACAGTCCCTTGAAGACTTCATACCCATGGCTGCCTCCAGGGGATTGTTTAAGGAACTGCTCTTCTTGTTCTTCTATTTTGGCTTTGCATTCTAGTGTATGCCATTGGTAGTAGTGGCTTGTGACATTGTGTAGGTAAGCAAGAGACTCGGGATCATTGTGCAGGATGTATTCATGATGCAGGTCTAGTAAAGCGCACTACTAACACTACATCTTACAATTCTATGTCTTTCAAGAAATTGTGTAGTGTATGTGCTATGCATCATTGTGTGTTTATGTGTATGTGTTATTATGGTATTGTCTTGCGTAAAGTGACTTGTATGGAGAGAATTGATAGATCATTAGCAAACACTCTGCTGCATTTGAATGGAGCTGGAATGATGTTCCGCCAGAGTGACTCCATTGCCTCCCAATCCATAACGCTTTCCGTTTTCTGCCTGTGTTCCTCCCATTTACCGGTATCGTTGTTCCATTATACGTTGCTTGGAGTTTATTACGTGTTCACATTACTTTTCGGTTAAAGGCCAGAACTGTCGGTGCTTGCTTTGGCCAGAATCAATGATCAGTTGTCCAAAATAAGGCATCCAGTAATTTAACAGGCAGACATTTTAAGAGCTCCTTTTAAAATTCTCACCTAGGTTCTGCGTACATAACTGTTATGGGTCTATTGGAAAAAGTGCAGCAGCTAATTTCATTGAAGAATTTATTTGCAGATCTGATGTGGTATTGTATGGCAATCAAAGCCAACGTACTTAGTTAAGGTAAGGTAATTACTGACAAGTGATCAAGTGAAAAACGATATTCATGCAAACCAAGATTCATGCAAGTGGTGAGTTAGGACAGCAGTATTGCTGGTGACGCCTTTTCTACTCTGTGATAGTAGTATTATATTGTATTTCCACCAAGGTTGGGCCATGACCACCTCTGAGTAGTTATCCTGTAGAGGTGCTATATAAATTGCTGGAAATGAATGAACATTGTTATGTCTGTGTATTTATTCTGTCTAATGAAAGCGCAGCAATTGATTGTATTGATTAATTGCCCATGAAAGACGGACATGGTAACAAACCCGGAGTACACTCTCTATATAAGTTTAGTTCTCATACCATCGGGCTACTATGTAATACATACTTTATACATACTAACTGTGTAGTAAGCTATGTGAGTAACTTATCACTGTCGTTCAAGTCTCTACACTTCAGACCCATCTGTTTCAGCTTTTGGATGATTCCCTGCTGTGTCCTATTGGGAATATTTTTCTGGTGTTGGCTTAGAGTCTGACATGCCCCTCCTTGTTCAGTGACCTCCCACTGTTAGAAATGCCTCACATATCTCACCGGCAGATGTGTTTAAATAGGACTCTTAAGATTTAGGTCAACTGTTTAAATGCTACTCTTAAGATTTAATTGGCGTGCTATTGTGTCGACTTCTGGTCTTGGTTGTCCTGCTGAAACAACCTGATTCATTGTTGCCTGCATTTGATTTCTTTCTTAATTTATTAACTATCATTTCCCTACCAGCTCTTCTAGTTTGGCTGAAGTGAAATAAATTAGGTGTAATTAAAAACTCTTTGTATGAATTGGGTTTAAGAAAACCTTTATTATTAAATTACTTACTGGGTATTGATTAATGTGAGTTAGATTTAGAAATACCTATTTTTATTTTATGCTGCTTTCAGAAATTCAGAGCATTGGTTTTCGGAGAGACAGTTTTGTCGTTGACGATCTTTATGCTAAATTAAGAAATGACAACTGCAAAACAATTTTTCTCTATGGGTTAAATGTCAGTTTGTATGTTTTTGCCCCTTCTAACCTTTCAACGATAGCACAATAGTTGAATGGATAAAGAGTTCAGCCTGTAATGTGGAGAGTGCGGGTTCAAGCCTCTGCTCAGACAGTCATTGTGTGAGGACCTTTAACAAATCCTTCATGCACAATGGATCGGCGCCATCATTGTTGTGTCATATGGTCGCATTGTTCGTGTGTGCACTTCTGAACGTTGGAATGAAGGCAATATCAGCTACAGTTGTATTTGTATTGTATTGTATAATGAATGCTCTGGTGTCATTGCTACTGAAAACTCAACTTTTTCAACTAGTCCAGCTTCCCTATAGGCAGAGTTTCCGTTAGAGCCCAAAAGAGTACTGACGTCCTGACATAGAACTTTGGACGTAGCTCATTCCCAACGGCAATCACACCGGGCGAATATGACATTACAGAATACACAATAACTTTATTATCAATATTTAAGACATGCGTCGTATATTGTTCATTGTACTATGCCTAATGTTTGGTGCGTATATATGTCCAACGATAAAAAAATGGACGTATGCAGCTCATATGGGAATTTTACTGACGCCTAGTCCGAAAATTGTGAACGTTTTGGACATTTGATATGGACGTAAAAACGACCATTTGAGCGTTAACGGAAACACTGCCTATGGGAGGAAGGGGGTTCTTGGTCAATGTTTTCAGTTTGTATACCCTGCCCTTTGGTTCCATTGACCTATATGATTTAGACTTAACATTGTGATTGTGAGGTGGTGTTTTATGAAGAGAATTCCTTCAGTTGATGCCTATACAGTGTGTTACAGTGCTCGAGAAGTCTGTAGAATAGATGGGAGGAGACTTGACAATGAATTGGCCATTTTACTTGGTGTTCAGATTTTTTTTTACATCCGTGGCACTTTTGAGCACTTTGATGTCCTATGGAAATGTGTAGACTATGAATGTGTGTCCCTGGAATAGTAGGTTTGTTGACGTTGTACAGTGAAGATAATAATGTTGAAATGTCGGTTTTATGGAGCTCTGCTATATTATTCATAGCTTAAAAACAGGCTGTGGACCCTCGATGAACTATTTTGATGAGATTTTGAATACTTGCGTTGTGTGTTCATCGTGTCTGATAGGGTGATTTCAGTCCAACACTTATGTGAACTTAAGTATATGCTGTTTAATGTATACACAGCTTTAGTACACCACTGGTTGATACCATATTTAGATTGAAGTGTTAGCGGCATGATTCGTGCCTCACTGGTTGATACCATATTTATATTGAAGTGATTGTGTGGTGTGATTTGTTGGCCCCAACGGTTCGATAGCTAGCTAAAGCTCTGCATGCTTTGCGGACTTGTTTTCCCAGAATGTATGTATTTGCTCAGAGGCCGTAAGTAACAGCCTTAAAACAGATTATATATTTAAAATGCATTAAATGAAAGAATGCATGAATAAATGAAGAGAGTCAGAGATTGTCTAATACCTTTCCCACTTGTGAGGCAGTCATATGACAAAGTATCCGGTAAATGCAGTACCTCAGATGTCTGTTGTTGATGATTTTGCATTATTTAACATATAGATGATACACTGATCAATATGTGATGCATAGATGATACACTGTTGATGTTGCACTATGTAATGTATAGATGATACACTGATCATTATGTGATGTATAGATGATACACTGATGATGTTGCACTATGTAACGTATAGATGATACACTGATCATTATGTGATGTATAGATGATACACTGATGATGTTGCACTATGTAACGTATAGATGATACACTGATCATTATGTGATGTATAGATGATACACTGGTGATGTTGCATTATGTGACGTATAGATGATACTCTGTCCATTAATGTGATGTATAGATGATACACTGGTGATGTTGCACTATGTAACGTATAGATGATACACTGATGATATTGCATTATGTAATGTATTGATGATACTCTGTCCATTATGTGATGTATAGATGATACACTGGTGATGTTGCACTATGTAACGTATAGACGACACACTGATGATGTTGCATTATGTAGTGTGTAGAATGATACACTAAGACATAAATATGAATATGCTCTTCTGTCTGTATTCAAGCCTGAAGACTCGCAGTTGGCACTGTGTTATTAATGAGTCATGATCAAATATCGGTTAATTAATTTTATCAGTCTGCTCTCTGTTTTGAGTAATTGGTGGCACTTTCACTGTCCATTGAGAACACAGAATAAACCACTGAATCTTATCATCGTCTGCCACTTTACAGTTTTGTGTCATTCGTTAATTCCTCCGTTTCCCAGTTCATAAATCTCCTCGTGTTTTCTCTATGTTTAACTGGCCGGGACATCTCTTTGGACTTTTATTGTTCAGATAAATTTGCTTTCCAATTATCTGTCTGTGTCAGTCATCTTTCGACAGTCCCTGCAGTGGCCTTGGAGGGAATCTTTGGCAGTTGCTCTGGCTATGGCTGGTTCTTTGAAAACCACCAGTAGGTTTCAAGGTCCTAAGTTCAAGTCTAGGTCAAAGGTTAAATGTAAGTGGTCTTCTTTGGGGCTGTTGTGGTCTACCTCTGAACCATGAACTAGTATTATGTGTATTAGGGGCTGATCTGTAGGAGTTCATGTCTAAGGAGGCATTCTCAAATTTCAGTTGTACTGGTTAAAAAATGAGAGATGGCATGTTATAGCCAGTATGAGAATTGTAGAAAAAAGACTGGGGGGTTAGACTTTGATTCACATAGAGTTGGAGTGTGCAATGAAGACTTTACTATGGGGACCTAAGAAAGACTAGGGGGGTTGAACCCCCAACCCCCTGACAATTCTCACCCTGGTTATAGCATGGCATAAGGCAGACTGTAGACTCGTTATGGACTGATAGGCTGGTTGGCTGGCTGACTGACTGACTGACTGACTGACAAAATGCTATCAAAATCAGTGAATGTTTATGCTTTTGAAGAGGAACATCATAGTATGTACGGTTTTTTAGGGTTATTTGGAGTGGTGGCCAGTAGTGAGTTGTTCCCAGGGAATTTTTCAAGCACAGGAGATTGCAATGGCTTTGGAAAACCGAATTCATTTGTCTAGATCAGAGAGTGGAGTGGAGTTACCAACCTTCCAAGCTGTGTAGGAAAAGTTTTCCAGTTGTTGCTTTTGTGTGTGCTCAAGTCAGAAGGTCCTTGAACCCTGTGACCTTACAGGTGCATCGTAAATATGCAGCTACACCATGTTGCCATACATCAGTAGCTGAGCATAGGGTTCAGGATAGTCTTAAGATACAGGAGTGTCTAGGTGAATGAGGTCCACATTCATCTTTATTAACCTGTGCTTTGGATAAAATGCCAAGATTTGCGGTGTACTGCAGGGCAGAGAAGGCAGTGGTAGAAATGCGGCAGCAGGCGCAGAATGCCACTGATTGAAGAAGGTTGGTAGATTGGGAAAGGCATACTCGTTGTGTCTGGAGAGCTTTTCCGATTGGTATGTGCCTGGCTGCTGGAAAGGTCAACAAGTTATGCCGGCTGGCAGTGTTTTCCTCTACCACTAGGCGTTCCAGTTGTCTATTTAGTGCCGGTTGGGTGTGTGTTGCTGTGTGCACGTGGTCGTATGTTTGTGCCTGTAGTATTTGTGTACTGTTATAAATATTATTATGTGTTTGCTGGTGTGCATCTGTTTGTGTCCTGTTGTGTGTATGTATGTGTATCTGTATGTGTGTGTGAATATATATATATGTATATATATATATAATATATTATATATATATATATATATATATATATATATATATATATATATATATGCACATATGTGTGCAGGGTATGTTTGAGTCCAGTTGTGTGTGCTTCTGTATAGGTGTGTGTGGATATCTGTGTGTGTAGGTGTGTGTGTAGGTGTGTGTTTGTGTATGTGTGTATGTGTATGTGTGTGGATATCTGTGTGTGTGTAGGTGTGTGTGTTTGTGTATATGTCTGTGGGTATTTGTGTGTAGGTGTGTCTGTGTACATGCTTTATTGTGTGTATGTATGCATTTATGTGTTTTTCAATGCAAATACGGTATATGTGTTCTTCTGTCTGTGTGTACCGGTATGTTTGTGCCTGAATGCATTGGAATTGTGTTGAATGTATGCCTGTCTCTGTGTATTTATATTTCTTTGTGTTGATTGTGTATGTGTGCATGTTTTTGTATCAATGAAAAGCGTCTCTGCCGTCTTGGTCTGAACGGTTCCATTGTGGCTGCTTCGTCGTGGCCTCAGCCGTAGCTACCTCTACCGTCCGCCGTAGTGCGGCCAGCAGGTCTTTCATTGGTTTTATTGTTGTTGCCGTGGAAGAGAAAACGGCTTGTCTGCTATACCACTGCTACAACAATCGGGATAGATGACGCCACTGTGAAAACACTGACGTGGGAGTATGTGTGTTTTCTCCATGGGTAGGCAGGAGGAGCGGAAAGGGGTTGTCAAGGTTAAGGCATTGTTCCTGCGTATTTCCAGTTGAGCGTCTTTCCAGGACTAGGATCGAGCGAGTTGTGGCCACTGGAATAAACCGTCTTGTATGTGGTCTAGAGCCAGAGGCGTCTATCTGATTGATGCTCGCTAATGGCAGCATAATCATCCTTGCCCTTTGACCTTTGCAGTTGTAAATAAGCCCTAGGAGTCAGTTAAGTTTGGCTGTTTTTCTTGATCCTTGTTGCATGCAAAGGTTGTCTAGTTGTTGCTTTGGTGGTTTTTTTAAATTAGCAAAATCTGAGATGGTGAGGAGGTGACAGAGAATGACCCTTTGTCTCCCCAGAGGTGTCTGCTGGGCTGGAATTGAATGATGTTAGGAAGATAATGCACAGAAAAACTCGGAAGAGCCGCCAGTGATGGAATGTTAAAAGGCCAACCAGTCTGCCCTGCTGGGGGTGGAATGAATCCCTGTTCGGGTGGAGGAATGCCATCTTCCCTTGACATTTCATTTTCCAACTCAGTTACACCTAAGAAAGACTGGATTGAAGAGATGGATAAGGGTTGGATACGGTCGGTTGATCAGTCGATTGTTGGCTGGGGATCATTCAGTTTTTGTACAGCAAGGGAGCTCAATACATTGATGGATTGATAGACAGTGTAGGTTGAGTCTGATGTAGTCTAGTCAGAAAGACAGACAGACTTAAACACACATACACTGGTACAAACACACTTACATACACCAATACACATGCACACATACATATACACACACACACCAAAGCACGCACATGCACGTGTACGTACACACATACATACACCAACACACACACACAACATGCACACAAACACACACACACACACACACACACACACACACACACACACACACACACACACACACACTGGCAGACAGAGATAGCACTTGCATATGCATACAAACATACATACACCAACACACACACACACACACACACACACACACACACACACACACACACACACACACACACACACACACACACACACACACACACACACACACACACACACACACACACACACACACACACACACACACACACACACACACACACACTGGCAGACAGAGATAGCACTTGCATATGCATACAAACATACATACACCAACACACACACACACACACACACACACACACACACACACACACACACACACACACACACACACACACACACACACACACACACACACACACACACACACACACACACACACACACACACACACACACACACTGGCAGACGTAGATAGCACTTGCATATGCATAAACCAGTCACTGTTATATAAATGCTTGACCTTGGTTGTCTCTCTCTTGTTGCTTGCTTTGAATGCCAATTGGGTGTTCCCTGAGGGGACTCTAAATAAATAATGTCTGGTTACATTACAGCTGTCAGTGTTACTTTTCATGTTGTAGGTGCTGCTGGGCTTCGTGAACGATGGCAGATGTGACAGAGGCGCAGGGTAACAGTGACACACCTGCTGTCTTCAGCAGTCACTTCCGGCCATTCCTTCATCGATCGAACCAGCGCTACAGGTTGCCGTCTTCTTCGGTCAGCGCTCTCGGAGAGAAACTGGTTGGATCAAACAGCAACCTGTCCGTGCTTTCCGGTTCGTATTCTCAGCTTCTTCTCAGCTTTGTACTGTCTGTATTGTGAGCATTGTGTTGTCAGCTGTTTTATCAGTCCATTCGAACTGTCTTCTGAGCAACAGTTGAGTGGTTAGAGTGCTGGACAGTCAACTGAGAGGTTAGGGGTTTGGATGACCGAAAGGGAGAGAGATGTTTGGACATTTCTGCCCAGGCCACTTTTGCGTCCTTAGAGAATGGAGTAGTAAAATGATTACACAGTCAGTGGGAAGATAGAGAGGGAGAGGGTGACCTATTGGCCCTCATAGGATGAGGCTAAGCAGCAGACACTTTGCAACCATGGCTACCTCTTAGGACTTGTGAGGATTGTTCTTCTTCCTCTTCTTCTTCCTCTTCCCCTTCTTCCTCTTCCCCTTCTTCCTCTTCTTCTTCCTTTTCTTCCCATTCTACTTCTACTTCTTCCTTATCTTCCCTTTCTTCCTCTTCTACTTCTTCCTCATCTTCCCCTTCTTCTTCCTCTTCTACTTCTTGAAGTTCTTCCTCCTCTTCTTCCTCTTCTACTTCTTCCTCTTCTACTTCTTCCTCTTCCTTATCCTCTTTCTGCTTCTTTATTGGTGTTGTTGTCATCTTCATTGTCTTCATCTTATTCATTGTCTTGTTCTTTGTCAGTGTAGATCCCCTTCGGTGGCTGGCTCTCCGACCCATTCGGCTGACCTAGAATTGGTCGGGTTTGTGATTAGGTTTTTATGCATCGTCCTTTGATGGTTTAAAAACTTTATTGCGACACAGCAATGATTAGATTTTATGATTTTGGCCAACGCTGTTGTTGTTAATCAACTGCAGACTCTCTAATCAGTTCTAATTAGAGACTGTTTTCTGCAACAGTTCCAGCAACCCAGTGCTTAGCCTCCTGACGTCACTCCAACGCAGACTGAAGCTAGTTTTGAACAGTGTTCATATGTCTACAGTAAACTCTTCGCACTGGTAAATGAAGCGCCGTCCCTCCGACTGAGTTAGAGGGGTGGATGGATGGGGGCTCTGGTGCTTTCCGGACCAAGAGACCGGCTGGGAGGGAGGGTTTAGCGCTGATTGGATGGCTTAGGTTTACCTGACCACCACTGGTTGTCCGGGCTAAAGTTAGACACGTAAACAGCAGGCAGGGTAGCCGACTGACTGTGTGGGTCGACGACATCAGATTACTGACTGAGTGATTGAGTGAAACTCCGCCATGTTCGTACTCTGGCAGTGCCAGTCCCAAGCCTGGATGAAGGAGGAGGGCGATGCCAATGATCTTTGTTATCACACAGTGTCTTTAAACTGAAACTATTACTACTACTGATTGAGTGGCTAAGTGACTGACTGACTGGCTACCTGACTGACTGCCATGGTGACTGGCTGACGGACTGGCTAAATGACTGACTGGCTGATTGGCTGACTGACTTGCTAACTGACTGACTGACTGACTGACTGACTGACTGGATAACTGACTGGCTGACTGACTGGCTGGCTAATTGATTGGCTGGCTAATTGACTGGCTGGTTGACTGACTGACTGGATGACTGACTGACGACCACTGTAGAAATGGCCTAGCAATAGTTGTTCAGCGTTTCCGTATGAGGACTGCCTCAATAATGTAAAGTAATCACTGTTCATTTACTATACACTGTCAATCAACATCGGTCTTCCAAGATGTCGTCGTCAATGTCTTTGAGGGATGATCTCTATGCAGAAGCACAGAAATGACAAAGGTCAATTCCACAACTGGCAAGCCTCACACGATGCATTTTGAAGTTGGACATAAAAGTGTCAAAGCTTACTCATAACTTACGATTGCATCCCTCTGTCAGAATTAATCTTTCTAGATGTGATCCTTGCGTTGTAGGATGTTGAAACTCACTATATCTGTTATGGAGCTATAGAATTCGTTACTTTAGACGAGGCTATAGTGCTGTCTTTGGGATACAGGCACACTAGCAATCAACAACTAAATGTTTTATTGTGTATTTACTTTGCTTGACAATGATTTGTCAGTTGATCAGTCAATCCGTCAAGTAATAAAGATTTATATAGCGCCTCTTCAGTTCTTACTCAGAGGTATTCCCGGCCCAGGCGAGACGGAACAGAACAGTCTTAAGCAGTATGTGAAACTGTGAGCAGGGAACCCTGGGAAGGAGAAGCATCTCCAAGGGCAGCCCATTCCATGTAGACGGGCCAATGACGGAGAATGCCCGGCTCTGCATGGACGGGGTTTAAACCCTGGACCTACAGCAAAGGGCAAACAGTGTTTGTTGTAATATTCTGACCTGAGCTTTGGCGCAGTCAGTTGCTGTCTTGTGTATCAGACATTAGTGCGTTATAAAGGTCGCTATAGTTAATAGCGACAAAATTACATTAGTATGCCACTGTGCCATGTCTCAGAAAATTTATACATTGCTTTAAATAATGCACGTCATCAGTGTATTACAGCAACGGAATGTATCGGTGGAGCAACTCAGTGGCCAAGTGGCACGTTGCTCTTGCATTTTCCTTTGCCTTCTCTGCTGAGGGATTAAATTGCACTCTGTCATTAACCAGTGGCAGGATTGTTCTTGTCATTGTTGTGCTTCGGCAGACAGATCCATCAAAGGTCTTGAGGACCACTCCATTGCAAAGGGCTACTGTTGATTGAAGATTGTTGCGAACGAACCATCGATTTCTTGCTTTATGTTCCTCAAAGCAATAAACTAAAAGCAGCTGTCATTTTGGCAACTGTATACCATATTTGCTATATCTGAGTGCATCATTCTCACTGTGGTCCAAAATGCCATTCTCGAGTGCTTCAGAATGCCCATTCTTCTAAGGTGCTCCAGAACGCCCATTCTCAGTGTGCTCCAGAATGCCCATTCTTAAGGTGCTCCAGAATGCCCAATTTTGCCCAGTCTCAGTGTGCTCAAGAACACCATTCTCAATGTGCTTCAGAACACTCCTTCTTAATGTGCTCCAAAACACTCATTCTTAATGTGCTCCAGAATGCCCATTCTCAGTGTGCTCAAGAACGCCATTCTCAATGTGCTCCAGAATGCCCATTCTTAAAGTGCTCCAGAACGCCCATTTTCAACGTGCTTGGAAAGAAACTTGGTAGCTCAGAAATAATCCTGGAATACAGCTGTAGTTCAATGAATTAACCTAAGTATGTAAGTAAGTAAGCATTTGTTCAAGCTCCAGTGTCCATCAACTGCACAAAACTTTATAGGCGTGGATACCCTGAAAACGGTCTAGCAATTTGTGTGTAATTTTGTATGATTATTACAAATTTGCACACTTAACAAGTTTGTTTTTCATCTTCTTTTGAACGCTGATAAAGGAAATGAATGATGAGACTAGGTAAAAATTTTAATTTAAGGATGGTATTATTAAAACTTTTGAATTTTTATGTATGCTACGGTTGCAAAATAAGTAATAAATTTGTTGTATTGTTCATTTTGCTCATTATCTGATTGAATGTTATGAGTTGTATAGAACTGTTTCTCCACTGGTGTTAGTAAAATTTAATTTTCAGTTGACGGAATTTATCTTATTCCAAGTTAAAGAAACAAGTAGATAAATAGTAAATTAAATTAAAGTAAGTGCATTAGAGGGTTAGACAGTGAATTTATTATAATGCTATTACATATTTATACGCATTGAAGAGTTCAAAGTCAGGGCATTCAGTACGAAGAAATAAAGCATTCAGTATTTTATGTAATTGTGTAGATTTTTGATTTAACTTTTTAGAATAAAAATTAAATGCATTAGTGATGTAGGAGGGAGAGTTAAAAATTAAGAATATGGAAACATCCACAAATTGTGTTCATTAATTCTGTTCGTGTGTGTTCAAGTGAATTTATCGTAGCCAAAGCAGACAGATTGTTGCGCATTTGTTTGTCTGTCAGAAGAGCATAAAAACGATAATGCCCAGAAATAATGATGTGAAGAGATCTCTTGTTTGAATATATCGTATCATTTGAAGGTTATGATATGGCGTTGGTCTCTCAAGTGGAAAGAGAAACACAGGACAGACAGGCAGGCAGACATGTACAGATGCAGACAGACGGACAGATATAGCCTCTCGTTTCGATCTGCTTGGAAGTGGCTTTCTGATAAACAGCACTCTCCAAGGAGAAATGGTGGTAGGGAGGAATGGTGGTAGGGTAGGGTGGACGTAGGGAGGATTATGAGATGGAATGATGGAGGTAGGGAGGAATGGTGGTTGGAAGGATGGAAGTAGGGAGGAATGGTGGTTGGAAGGATGGAAGTAGGGAGGAATGGTGGTTGGAAGGATGGAATTAGGGGAATGGTGGTTGGAAGGATGGAAGTAGGGGAATGTTGGTTGGTAGGATTAAAGTAGGGGACTGATGGTAGGGAAGGGTGGAAGTAGGGGGAATGGTGGTCGGGAAGGATGGGAGCAGGGGTAATGGTGGTAGGGAAAGATGGAGGACGGTGTGGATTGAGAATGGCAGAGGCTGAATAAATGTTTTTCCAGTTTAGGTGAAATCGGTTGATTCCACTGGAGTTGAGTGAAAGATTGAATCATCTGGTGGCAAAGTCTATAACGTTGTTGAAGGCACCAGCAGTTACATTCCAAGATTTCTATTTCACTTGTGTTCTCTAGTGAATTCAGCAAGGAAATGAGTATGCTGACCATAGGCTGTAGCACGGTCCGTACAAGAGGACCTTAAATGGCGTGGCACCCATTCAAACGGGCAGCGGTGGATAGCACTGTGATCAATTGTTTGAAATTGTGCCGGGTCGAGGCCAGGCCTTCAGTCGCTATAAAAAAACGTGTACATTTTCATTTAAATACTGTAAGGAAGAATTGGGGAGGATGAGAGGTCGAGGTGGAGGAATGGTCACATACCGAAGTAAAAAGGAAATAAAGTGGCTTATAAGACGTCATAGCAATGGCTGCCGCTCAGAGTTAGCCCAATGAACTGAACTTCTTCGTCTGCTACCAACAACAATGGACCGTTGAGTTGTGGTTGCTGAGGAGAACGGAAAAACATAACAGCGGCCAGGGGCGTCTACACCATAGAAACCTTGGAGCAAATGCTCCATCCAAGAAATAGGGGGGAAAGATCTGTCAATGTGTGTGCCATCATTTCAGGGGGGAAGGAACGGGGAGGGGGGAAAAGAGGGGAAAAGGGACGTTGCTCCAATGACTTAGGGGGGGGGGATAGACGCCCCTGACAGCGGCAGAGAGTTACGTAAAAAGAGCTATAGATAAATGTTTGGATGCATACGTAATGTACGTAAATGTATACTTGTGTGCATACATACATACATACATACATACATACATACATACATACATACATACATACATGGCACATGTATACTTCTATCTGGACTTTTATAAAGTGAGCACAATAGCAACATACATACATACCTCCTACATATATAAACACATATGTATATTATATATACATACATAGTTTATATATAAATGCATGTGTATGTATATACAAACATAGAACTTATGTAAGTACATATGCATGTGCATAGTACAAGTAGACATTTGTATGTATATACATGCATAAAAATTGGACAAACATGTCTGTTACTTGACTTTGATGTACTGTCCCGTTCAGACGACACGCTGGGATTTGTACTGAGCAGGAATCAGAGATTTAAATAAAGCAAGTGCATTAAAAGTGATGTAGAGGGCTGTAGTTGGGCGTGTTGCCTTCTGTCTTGATTTCAAGTTTTTTAGTGCATAGCGGCATACTTTAGAGCTCTGGCTGATACGAACTTTTGTGAAGTTATTTCTGTTAAAGGCTGCACAAGAGAAGAGGTCGCCTCAGTTTGACCTCATTTTGTGCAGATTGTGACTAAGTGCACCAATATGCTGTTGAGCAACATGCAGAGCTGTGAACACTGATTCCAGAAAAGTTGCTAGATTTATTTAGACTATAGATTATTAATTCTTTCAGAGCGTTTTTATAGTGCCTCTTCAATGCAAGTGTGTTGTAGGAACTTTCAGCAGGGGGCTTTTTCAAATTTCATGTATATATATATATATATATATATATATATATATATATATATATATATATATATATATATATATATATATAATATATACATATGTATATATGCATGCATTATGTAGAATCTTTTTAAATGGCTTGTGTAGCAAATTCCATCTTGCTTGCATGCATTTGAAAATAATTTGAATTTTTCACTTTTAATGCTTTGCTATTAAAAGGCGTATATATGTTTTCAAGTTTTGTGAAACCTTCTGGTTTGAGTTTTTAACAAGGGCGTCCAAGCTGTATATAGCTTAGGACCTCACCCAGTCTGAATCCGGCACTTTCCATTACCATTATTGCCCAAGGCATCATTCTATGGTGGTTTTTATTTGTATGTGAGGTCGGCACAGAAACTGCTACACTACATTCTTTTGCAGCATAGACATTAGCAATTAAAGGTGATAATATTTAATGGCACACAGATCCAATTGATTCAGTTTGGGTTTTGGTGGGGGGGGGGTTGAAATATGGGTCTTAAAATGACTGCTGTCTGTGAATAACTTCAGGACTGCGGATTTGAGCATAGTTGCCATTTGGCTTTATAAGAACCCATACATAGTCATCAATTAGTAGTTATTTAATAGTAATCAAAGAGTAGTTAATTAATAGTAA
Source organism: Allolobophora icterica (assembly GCA_963556255.1). Classification (NCBI taxonomy): domain Eukaryota; kingdom Metazoa; phylum Annelida; class Clitellata; order Crassiclitellata; family Lumbricidae; genus Allolobophora; species Allolobophora icterica. The sequence goes on from OY744616.1 coordinate 12,987,811, forward strand.
TCAAAGATTAGTTAATTAATAGTAGTCAGGTTCTGTTCTGTTCTGTTCCTAGCCATCCTCGATTCGAGAGTCGGCCGCATCATGCACGATGTTCCTCCAACGCTTCCTGTCCTCCGTCAACCTTAGCATTTCCTCCAGTGTCAACCCAGTCCATTCCTTTATGTTATCCAGCCAGTTCGTTCTCGGTCTTCCCTTTTTCGATCCCCTGGAATCGTGCCCTGTATGATCTCCTTCTCTATACATGTTCCCTCCCTTCTCATGATATGTCCAAAATAGATCATTTTCCTTTCTTTTACTGTTCTCAGCAAATTCCTCTCCACGGCCGCAGCCTCCAGCACCCATTCATTTGTAGTCAGGTAGTAGTTATTTAATAGTAATCAAAGAGTAGTTACTTAATAGTAATAAAATAGTAGTTATTTAATAGTAATCAAATAATAGTTACTTATAGTAATCAAATAATAGTTACTTAATAGTAATCAAAGAGTGCTTATTTAATGGTGATCAAATAGTAGTTATTTAATAGCAGTAGTTCCGTCTGTTGTTTCAATTATGTGCATTGGGACCCACTGGTTCACAACGAGGGAGGGAGGGTATAGACAGATTTGATCAGGTTACCTACTAGTAGGTCCAGCGTCAGACTAAAAAGAACTCTATGCTCCAGTTAATTGAAGCTGATGAAGTCAAAGTCCTGATGGCCCACCTGCTGCAGCAGTCAGTTGCCAAAGAATAAGATATTGAACTTATATGTGTGTGAGACTGTGAGGGGTGCTTTCCATGTCTCCATTCCAAAGTTGGGCCATTCTCGAAATGAAAGCAAATGTTCTTAGGTGCAGAATAACACCTCACTAAAACTATCCTTATGCAACACATCAAGCACTCTGTCTCTGTCCGTCTGTGTCTGTCTGTCTGTGTGAGTGTACCTTTGTCTGTCTCTGTCTGTCTGTCTCTGTCTGTCTGTCTGTGTGAGTGTACCTTTGTCTGTATCCGTCTCTGTCTGTCTGTCTGTGTGAGTGTACCTTTGTCTGTATCCGTGTCTGTCTGTCTGCCTCCCCCCTCTCTCTCTCTCTCTCTGTCTGTCTGTCTCTCTCTGTCTGTCTGTCTGTGTCTCTGTCTGTCTGTCTGTCTGTCTCTCTCTTTCTCTCTCTCTCTCTCTCTCTCTCTCGTATGCATTAACACTTTAACGACGAGCTGCATTGGTTTCCCAGTCACTTTTAGTACTCTCTCGTCATTAAAGTGTTATGCAATTCCCTTCCTATAATGGAAAGTAAACCTTCCAGGTCCCTGGTGGAATGTAGTGGAGGGGATCATTTCCAGCACTTGAGCCCTAGAGTCTTGGACAGGGGCAACCATCTGTATGATATATATCATGTGTGTATGAAGCAAAGTAATAGAAATGTCACCTTCCACAATTTAGTGGAGGTACTCATTTCCTGCATTTTGACCCTTGAGTCCAAAGGCCGTGGACACAGGGCAGCCTACTGTACAATATACGTGTGTGAGAGTATGAAGTGAGTTACCAGAACACGGTGGGACATATAGGACATGCTAATATCGTGTACGTTGAGCCATCAGTGTAGCCGCTTCCCAGTGCTGGTCTGGTGAATCGGATGACTGTCTCTACTTCTCAATTCATGCCGTTCCACCGTCACAGAGGCAGTCATGTGTAGACAGCTTGCCGTAGACAGCTGTGCAGCATTTGCATAGCAGACTGCTCTTGTGGAGTCGATCACAAAGCAACTGCGAATGAGATACTGTAAAATTTGTGTATGCAGCTGGTACTGAAGGATAATGTCAGTGTTACTACAACAGACCGACAACAGAACAACCACTGAGCAACAACAGAACAACCACTGAGCAACAACAGAACAACCACTGAGCAATAACAGACCACAACAGAACAACCACTGAGCAGCAACAACAGAACAACCACTGAGCAACAACAGAACAACCACTGAGCAATAACAGACCACAACAGAACAACCACTGAGCAACAACAGAACAACCACTGAGCAACAACAGAACAACCACTGAGCAGCAACAACAAAACAATCACTGAGCAACAACAGACCACAACAGAACAACCACTGAGAAACAACAGATGAACCACTGAGCAGCAACAGACCACAACAGAACAACCACTGAGCAACAACAGATGAACCACTGAGCAACAACAGAACAACCACTGAGCAACAACAGATGAACCACTGAGCAACAACAGACCACAACAGAACAACCACTGAACTACAACAGAACAACCACTGAACAACCAGTGAACTACAACAGAACAACCACTGAACAACAGACCAACAACAGAAAAACTACTGAACAACAACAGAACAACCACTGAGGTACAAAAGAACAACTGCTGAACAAAAACTGAACAACAACTGAACAACAACAGAGCAACAACAGCGCAAAACAGACCAAGAGCAGGAAACAAGATGCTTACAATAGCTGCTGTTGGGTTACAAAGCACAACATTGAACGTTTAAGTTTATTGTAAGACAGAGACTGGGATTTGCAGCCCACACCCCAAAAGCCCTGGGTATTAGGACTCGCATTTCATTCCATGGCCTTGGGGTTAAATGGAAGAAATATCCGATGACCACCATGGGATATTGTTGTTATTGTCCGTTGCTCCTTTTTGTTGTCTGTATTGCTTGTTCATTTAGAAATGGAAACCATCTGGTTCTTTCACAAATGGTTCCCACGGTACCTACATAGTTTTGTTAATATGTCCAGTGTGTTTGTGCAGGAAAATACATTTCATATATAACACTACATGCACTTGTATGTTGTTTTCTATGTAATATATGTCTTACAAGACACTCACACACTCACGCACACACACTCACACACGCACACACACATACACACACACACCTACACACACACACGCACACACGCACACACCTATACACACGCACACACACACACACTCACACACACACACGCACACACACACACACACACGCACACACACACACACGCACTTTCTAATCTCATCCAATAGCTTCTACTGCATGGTAATCATAGGACATCAGTTGATGTTTGTACTTCAACTGGAACTGGAACTGCAGTTAAAATCCTGTTGAAAAGTCTTATCAAAATCTGATAGGTCAGGGAACACAGAATCTGGATATAGTGGGTAAGCAAACTGGGAACAGGCAAAGAAAAAGGTTACTACGTGAATGACATTCGTGAGCAGATGTAAATGACATTAAGTGGTCAGAAGTAGACACGTTCATGTTTACATCTGTCGATTTATCTGACGGACACTAGAAAGGTATCAAGGCTGGCTGGCTGGCTGTCAGTGTGGCTTGTTTTTTGGCCAAGACAGCCGCTGGAGGCGGTATTTACACACCAAAGCAGCGCCACCTACCTACAACCTGAATTACTTACTTTGCATCTGGAGATTTATCCTCGACCCCTTCAGCATATCTACTGATAATGGCATATGCATGATGCATGTGTGTTTATAATAAATACGCATGCGTACAGCGTATGTCTGGTATGTATGCAATATTACGTCCAGATCTGTTTTCCAGATCTGAATGTTCCGTATATCAGATTCTTGTCGTTTTTGCCTGTACGTTGCCTCTGCTGGTTGCCAGATGGAGCAGACGTAAGCTTTCCAGGACTTTTTATGGACTCGAGACGCTGGTGTTTTCAGTGGGCTTTCTCCAAAAGCTGAGTTCCTCAGTCGAGAGGAAAAGCTGCTGTGCTCTCTGCTACTATTGCTTATCTACCATAGGCTGCCTCTCTGTCTTACTGTGCTGATTGTCTGGATATTGACCTGATTATTTATGGCTTGGGTTTTGTATGCCAAATGTCGGTTGATGCCTCGTGCCTTAGACTCCAGCTCTATCGAAGTTACTAATTAGTATTTAGCCAGAGATCATTCTCTGATGGGCTGTATGGTGGATAAGCAATAGTACCAGAGAGCATAGAAGCTTTTCCTCTCGCTGAAGAACTAAGCCCTTGAAGGTGGGCTCCCTGTAGCACTTTGCTTGGTCCCAAGCACCCATTCCGCCACATTTTACTCAAATCTCAAGACTGTACTCTTCAGCCGGGGTTGGGTCGGGAGTGCTTCTGAGTAGATAACCTTAAAGAGGCACTATGTAAATTCTCCATATGAATAGTAATCATAATAACAATAATGATGATGATGATGATGATGATGATGATGATGATGATGATGATGATGATGATGATGATGATGATGATGATGATGATGATGATGATGATGATGATGATGATGATGATGATGATGCTGCTGCTGCTGCTGCTGCTGCTGCTGCTGCTGCTGCTGCTGCTGCTGTTGCTGCTGCTGTATTGATGCTGGTGGGTCTCTAGAATGATGGTGAAGATTGAATGAATTGCTGTGGCTGATGGTCTTCCTAGACTGTTGGCCCAAGCAGCCTCAGCTGCCGTCATCTCAACAATGATCACGTGATGAGTCATCTGTGTCTAATCTTGAAGGCCATTATATTTGATACGAGTGCCAACTTCAACCGTGTAAATATAAATGGTTTTTTTATACAGCGACCTTATGGTCTCGACCCTGCTCATTCATTATCCACTGTATTGATCGGGTGAGATCCTTCAGCACCGCAGATCGTTTGAATATGTAACACACCATTTTACGGTCTCGGTTCCTGTGTACGGACTCTGCTAGCCGAGATTCAAATCTCTGGAATAAGCCACCATCGTTCTGCAGACTGGGAGCGCTAGACACAGAGGTGCATGGGACGTACGCTGTAACCAATGTAGCTATCCAGGCCAGTATAGACTTGGACTGTCTGGTAAGGTGTGGTGGAATAAGCAGACAGCTGTACCCTGCCTCTGTTAAGAGTGATCATCGGTAGAATGGTCCTGCAGTTAGAGGACAATGGCTATGCATTCACCAACTGTACCAACACTTTTTGATGGGTTAGATCACGTGGTATGCTTATGTCTAGATGCTTTATATAGCACCTTTAAATGCCTAGATGGCGTGGAATTGATTGGGCAATTTCATTTTATGTATTCGGATCAAAACCTCGAATGCAGTGGTGAACTGTAGAATTACGGCTGCTAGTAAAACCGGCACTCAGGTTGACTCAGGTGGCAGCTACCTGTTATGGCGGTCTGCATTCAATGAAGTGCAGTTAATGTCCCCTTGAGCAGTCAGTGGCAGAAGCAAGTGTCTAGGATCATCAGTCTTGCCATATCAGTGCATGGTGTTAGCAGACATAGGTTTTAAAAGTTTACACCTGTATGATGATGATGATGAGTTCTCTGCCCGAAGGCAGGTTCATTGGCTTTATGCCATCCGGGGGGGGGGGATGAGATGATTGACGTGGTTTCCTGTTGCCTTCCTCACAGACAGTTGTGGGTGAACAGCTTGTCCAAGGTCGCTACGCAGTGGCTTGAGGTAGATTTGAACCTACGACCCTCCGGTAGCAAGGCACAGAGCATACTGCTACACCGTCGTGTCCTTGTATATCACCGCGTGATATACACCTGTGTATTTTTTGGAAATTGTTCGGTTTGTTGATGGTTTACTAGAGTGCAAGGTGCTCAGTGGAATGCTGAAACGGAGTGGCTCCAAGGCTGATTTAGTGTCTGTTGACACCAGACAAATTGAGTACGTAGATGGTGTGGAATTGAACGGCCAATTCCACTTGATGTGTCTTGATCCAAACCTCGAAAGCGATGACTTTTCGGTTGTTGGGCCTTACATTTGGAATGGCATCCCTTGTTATCTGCACTTTGTAGTAGCCAGGGGTTCTGCTTGCACTTTTTACAGACTCTGGAAAACTGTTCTTTTCCGCCGAGGTTGGGTCTGATTAGTTATCTTGGAGAGGCGCTATATAAATGGTTTCAATTAATGAATGAATGAGTGTAGGAACGTTGGAGTTTGTTTGACAGGTGATGTTTTGAGCAGGGCACTGTTGAAAATTTGGGGATGGAAATTACGGTTCCAGTTGTTAGCTGTGGATTATTACTATGCCCCAACTAAACATGTTTGATTACCCCATCTGAAGAGACAAGAGATGCCATTGACTGGATTGTCGGTGGTTAAGGTTTCAGTACTTAACACCGGTAAATGTGCCCTTTTGACCCTGTGCAGAGGTGGTCACGGGTCTGGCTGTAAAACCGTATCTGAATTAGTCATAGTAGATTTTCCAGGTCAGCTGTGCACAAAACGCAGGTTGATTAGAATAGTTAATTGTGCACCTAGGATGCTAATGAAGGCAGACGGTGAGAAAGACACCTCATTTGGAATTTTCATCGTCTGAATTCTTGCATATAGAATTGAAACTGTTATTTCACCGATTCCTATTTACCTGAACAGATTTCTCTTGGATTTGCATTGATCAGTCTAGTGATTTATTTAACCACCAGAGTAGACTGTTGTGAACCCATAATGTATGAACTGCCGACAGAGCAGTGTGGGATTTAGATTCCTGCCGGAGCAGGAAGATGTTTTGAGATTTCCAGTTGCACCCGTAGTAAATTCAGCTCTAAAATGAGTGTGCTAAGTTTAGAGCAGGGGTGGGCAATATACGGCCCGCGGGCCGGATCCGGCCCCCGGGCACTTTTCAACCGGCCCTTGACACAACTTTAATATTAGCATTGTATCTGGCACTTGGGACTCTTTTATCCGGCCCTACATGAATGTCTGGATTTCTGTACGTAGGCCGACATTAAAACATCTGTTTCTTAGTTATTAAGAATCCGGCTTCTAGTCTAGTCAACTAGTTCACTACTCATTCATCAATGTAATTACTCTCTGCATAAAACAATATCACAGAGTGGGTACTGGGTAGGTTCTAAACTTTGGAAGCCACCTTCACTTAGATTTCATGTCCTGAAAATGGTTGCACTGTTTCCAAGCACCAATATTTGTGAACAGTTCTTCTCAAAGATGAAACTAACAAAATGCAGAAGCAGATGCAGACTAACAAATGACAATCTTTCCAGTGAAATTTGAATTGCCACTTCGAACATTAAAGCAACCATACTGGATAAATTGTGTCGTGAGAAGAAGTGTCAGATTTCACATTAATCATGAAATATAGCACACCAAGCAAATGGATACATTGTAGGCCCCTACACTAACAGTTTTATGTATTTTTAAACTGAAGAAACTTATTACATGATTTTTATTTAGTATTTCATTGTAGTGTAGGACTGTATACGTAATTAGGATAATTATGTTTTCATCATAAAATTATCTTCATTTAGTTTAACATAAATTTAACCGTAGCGGTTATATCGCAATAGTTAGTTTGAATAAAATTAATATTGTCTTATTTTCTTGGGCAGATGAATCTGCAAAAATTAGCCCGCGATTGGCATGCGGCCTCTGAGCTGCCTCTAAAATCTTAGGGCGGCCCTCTGTTAAAAGAAGTTGCCCATGCCTGGTTTAGAGTGTCAGTAATGGTAATGGTAATTGCAGATTTATGTAGCACCAGTTCAAGAGAGACTCATCAGAGGCGCTCCCAACCTAACACAATGCAACCACGATCGAACAAAATGTTCTTCAAGTGCTTGCGGAAAAGAGGCAAAGAGAGGATGAGAAGCTCATGTTGCAGGTTGCTAGGCAGCTTGTTCCAGGAGGACGGGCTGACTACAGCAAAGCTTCTGTGCTGGACCGTGGAAGTCCAGTGGGAATCTTGGGTGATGATGGAGTAAACTGGCCAACTACCCTTATATATGGAGGTCTAGATAGTAAAAAGTTGCTAACACTTCATACCTGTTGCTGCATCAGGTGATGAGGGGTAGGCTGACCACCCGCCCTCCTATAAACTGAAGCTAATGTACATGTAAATCTCCGGAATTTCTTTCTATCAAATGTTTGCGTTTGATACTGTACTACTTTTTAAGTGTTGTGTTTAATATAGTTGCAACTGATCTGTTTATTTTGGCAAAATTTCATACAACCAACAGTGGCTGTTTGAGAGTTAATAACATTTCATATCCAGCCTTCACTCCCCTTCAGGTGTTGTTACAATGACTATTCTGCCGTGAAAAGCCAAAACACAGTAACTGGTAAGTAATAACAGTCATAGTTACTGTGTTTTGGCTTTTCACGGCAGTATTATACTATTAATCATGACTTCTGAGGTGTTCTTAAAATGTGCTGTATAAAAGCCAGAAACACTCATGCGATATTTGAAATTTTATTTTAATTGTCTCAGTGTGAATTTTTGAACATTTTGTCTGTATTTTGCAAACTGATGTCAATGAAATTTGAAAGCAGCTGATTTCAACAATAGCAGTTTTGCAAGTCAGACTCAAATCAAAGTCAATTCTTTTTGTTGAGAAAATTCAAAAATGCATACATGATACACCATGGAAATGTCTTCTCTTTGTCGAAGACTCTGAGTCAAATAATGCTAAATCGCACTAGCACAACCGAGGGGATTGGAAACGACCGACCCCCTGGGGTGTGCAATAAAGACTTCACTGCGGGGTCCTAAGAAAGACTAGGGGGGTTGAAACTCCGACAGTCCCCACCCTGATTATTCTAGTTGTTATTTAACCAACTCTGTATTTCTGTTGATCTAGGTTCAGCGCATAATCTTCTCGATCCGGCAAAGATGATGTCGCTGCAGGAGGACGCGCGGTCACGCAAGATCTCATCGGAAGTGATGAAGCGTTGCCTCTACAAATCAGTGACAGCCCCATGTCGCCGTCGCATCATGAACCGCATGAGTTGCAGTGGCACCACGTCGGGCAACTTCTACTCGCGCAAGATGCTGTCACTGCCCGTCACGCCGATGCAGAGCCTGCGCGTGACGCCGTCACAGAGCCCCACCGAGGATCGCCGGTTCTTCTACGGGTTCCTGTCGCACGGGCCGACGCCGCGCAGCACGACCCCCGTCCAGATGGACGAAGATGAAGAGGACGGAAGATATGCAGACAACGATATCTTCGACGACGAAGAGAGAGATTGCAAAGGACTGGCCAGCCTCTTCAAACCGCAGCCGCGCTACGTCGTCGCTCGAGTCTGGTCACAACAGGACTGTGATGAGCTTCCAGAAAGTCGGGGCGCGTCTGTGAATCAGACTCCGGTGAATTCTGTGCAGAACTCGAGCCGGTATCGACCGCCAAATTTGATTATTAAGCGCAAAGCGATGAACATGAATGCGGCCAGTCCAATCTGACGCGAGTAGTACGAATCTGTGCCGAGGGATAGCGAATAGACGTCGGGTGGTTCTGGGCAAGGTGCTTCTGGCCGGAGCACACGGCTGTTTTAGTAACTCAGTAGATCAAGTAATTTATTTTATAGCTTGCGGTGGAACCATCATTCTTCGCAGACGCAGTTTCTTAAGAAGTGGAACGTGCAGTGTGGGTGTCACGCCATCAGACACCGAAGAAAGCAGAAGGCTTTAGTTTGTGCTTCAATCGAGTGATGCAGTGCCATAGTGGTTAGCAATCTGAACTGCAAGTATGCAGTTTGTCGGTTCAAATCCTGCCGTGGCCAAGGTCTGGTTTTTTGTTGTCTCAACCTGTGATATGTGGATAAACATGGATAGCGCATTTGCGGTGTATTCAGTTATGTTAACTTGCGCTTATAAATCTTCATAATATAATAATAGTAATAAAATTACATCAGTTTTTGCATACTAAGTAGAATTTAGCCAATATTTGACTATTTTACAGCTGTTTGAAGATGGTTTTTAGAATCACGTGGGGAGCAGAACTGATTTCTTGAAATGCCACGTAATGCTTACGTAGAAAGCATCGCATTGCACAGCGGATATACAACATATCTAAAAATTAATTCAAGTTACGGATTTTGCTGGACTTCAGATCGGACTTTGCATCAAATGATGAACTTTGTGACTTTTCAAGTACTGTTGAATGACCAACATTATTGATTTTTATGTGAAGTGCCATACAAATTCTTTAATTACAAAGCCAGTACCTTGTAAAACACTTAATTGCATTGTGGATTTTTTCTGTTCTATGTAATACGGTTGGGGGAATGAATGCCACCAAAGTTTATTCTTTGAAGCAAGACCTCGTCACAGTGCAAACTCGTCGATAAAACGATTCCTGATATGAACTCCAAAGATCGTGGATATGGAGTTTCCATATAAACAGCGAGCTGCATTGGTTTTCGAGTCGCTTTTAGTACACTCTCGTTGCTAAAGTGTTCATTGTGCAGATGGCAAGTAAAAGAACTGGCTATGCACCTATATGATTCTACAAACTGTCACTTTTCTTACCTTGTTATTCATGATCCTAACTGTATGCTTTGTACAGCATAGAGATTATTAGTCGTACCTATATCTAAACAACTTACTTGTTAAGATAGATGTTATTCTAACTAGCGGCTATAATATATACTGGCTGTCTAATTAATTCATTCTGCGGTGCTGATATTATAGACATATGTTACTGTATAACATCTGTACGACTAAAGATTTCATATTGGATTTATGGGAGGCAATCGTGTTGGAGATGATGACCGCAAGAGATTTCTTCCTGAAGTTTATGTAGCTCATGAATGTAAAGAACGTCTCAGAAATTTGAATCAACGTGTTATCAGAAAAATCACAGTAATTATGAGCCGTTGAGCGTCTTGTTTGTAGAAATACACAATGAAGATCTTGGATGTAGCATGATTGTGAATTGATCTTGTCTGTGTTAAATACTTTATGAAGACGGTCTTGTCTGTAGCACATTCGTGTTTCTTTAAACGCACACACTGGGCACAAAAATTCATGCAGTTTAGCAGTACTCTTAAAAGTAAAGACTGGAAACACTGTCACTAATGGACCCAGAATGTTCATCTGCAAATTCTGCATCATTATTGTCTGGTAATAAAGCACAATTACTGTTCTATAACCAGACGCAAATGCAGCATATGGTGGCCTACATGGTTCTAATAAACAAATACCATGGAACTCCAGACACAAATACAATGTAGGCCCTACACTAGTTCAAATAAATACTATGAAGTTTGTTACATGTCATCAGCCCTCTTTCACTTCAAACGCTGGCCAGTTGTTGCCAGTCTCTAAATGACAAAACTAAATTCCCATCAGGTTTAAGGTGTTTGTGGAATTTTCATTACGTGATGCCTGTATTAAATTTGTGTCATGTGCCTGATGTAGACGGGAAATAGTGGACTCGAACTAAAGGCAGGACCATATTGGACAGCTTAATATAAGACGTCAGGATAGCAGGGAAAGGAAATTATATAGACGGAGCTAAGAGGATGCCAAGCAGCGAACAGTTTCGATGGAGTTCATCAGGAACATGTATTAGGTTTGAAAAAGTTGAAATGAATGGAGGACTTGCTGTTCCTCATAACGGTTTTAAGCAGATGCATGTGTATATGTGTGCATGATGATATATTTATGTACTGTAGTGCCATACTTTATGTTGAGTACTCTGAAAGGCAGTGAAGCACGGCTGTCTAAATATATAACACTATCTAAGGAATCGAGATAAATATGGTCTCTGTTGGTCAAGTTAAGAATTTCAGCACACCCTTGTATGTGCCCTAACTGTGCCCAGCCAAATGAGTGGATTTTCTAGTAGGGCTACAGTTAATCCTTGGCTGATTCGAAGACATCCTGCCCTGAACTCCCATCCAAAATCAGACAGCAAAAGCAATACTACGACGGACATGGGTCAGCTCGGCTACATGTAAAATATAAAGAATCGACCTTGTCCTATGGAACAGGAACTGGTGTCCACAATGAGCTCGTAATCGTAAACTCCAAATTTACAAAGTGCTACTCGAAAACTAACCACAGGGCACCAGCTTATTCAAGAGCTCAATTTACGGGCGCTGAGCTTATTCACGAGCTCTGGACTTCTTATATATAAGGAATATGATGAAACCACCAAACTTCAATAGAGAAATATTTATGTATACAAAATGCACTCATTCTTCTAAGACACAAAAACATAAAATTATCAAGAGTAGGTTAGGTCAATGATCAATTATTCAGAATTAAAGTTTTAAAAGCAGTACTATTTCCAAATGCACAAATACTGAATTGGCACGTGACGAACTGAGCATAGGAAGTTAAAGAAAAACATGCGACACAAAATCTTTCGCAACGCAGATGCTGATAAAACAAAAGTCAGTTACTATTGAAAATTAGTATTAAAGTGATGCATATCAATTACTTTCAGACTGTTGCTTTATAATACTAAATTACATGTATTAGCAAGGCTAGGAAAGTTGGAAACGAGTGTACCGTTTGAATCATTTGAATGAGAGAAAAATTTGATCTGTTGAATTCTTACATGGAAATTTTAACACTAGGAAGCACACGAAAAAACGCTGAGCCTGACTGGATATGCGAACGAGTATTAATCACATCAGTTCTAAGGTTTGGAAGACACTCAAAAATACGCTGGTCTTCAAATTCAAAACTGTTATTAAATATTCTTGGCCAGACTCGGCATGTATAATGAACAAAAAAGGACAAGTGCAAATTCAACAATTAAGGCCTACTTTCACAACTCCAATCCTCCAAAGTGAAGTCCTCAAGTTTACGGCTGAAATGCAAACACATCCCTGGATTTCTTGAAGAGGAGCTAAATAAATATCCACTCACAAATTTACTGCCCGAAAAAATTTGCAAGTGAAATTGTAATTACAAACACCTCTTCAATAGAAACTGTTTAGAGTCGAAACCCGACAAAACCACCATCGAAATTTGGTTAATCGTACACAACTTTTAACCAGCAAATTTTTCATGCCACAATGGAATATCAACTTTTAGGGCAACACAAACATTTTTTTTACATTACACTGTTTTTAGTAAGGTATTACAATTTAGTTTTAACAATGTAATGTAACAAAATTGTAAACTCGTGCTGACTTGTGCATTGAAGATCATCACATAGTTGCTATTACACAGAAGGCTGTGTAATAGTTGTTGATTATTATTCTACATCTACCACTTCAAATCAAAATCATACAAGAAAACTACCTCAAATCAGAAGATATATAAACTGTTCAGTCGAGAAAACATAAATAATGTATTATTAACAATGGGTAATAAAACTGAAATTTCATATGTTACAACTTCGACTAACCTTTTGAGTACAATAGCAAATTAACCTTGAGGTACAGCCTCGTGGGGCACAGCTATACTCCTAAAAGTCATCAACACTATTCCAACAAGCTGGCTATTCCACCTGAAGCTTTTAACAGCAAACTCTGTTTATTTCAGATAGATGCAGAGCTTTGAGAGTCAGTGGCTGTAAATTTGGAGATGGGTTAGCCGAGGCACAGGAACAGCTATCATATCACGCTGCAGTTCATCACGCTGCAGTTCGTCTGTTTTTCTCACTTAGGACATGACTCAGGATTTTCTAAAACAAGGAAAGGATATTGACATTTAAAAAACTGACCAGCCCTTGAGAATGATGATGCCATAAAACACAAATCTATAACTCGTGAACATTAACTTAAACTATGATAATCACAGTAACATTTGCTGAAACCATACCAAGCGCTACTGGCAAATGCTGAACATCAAAGACAACTTCTGAACATTAAAGACAACTTCTGAACATTAAAGACAACTTCTGAACATTAAAGACAACTTCTGAACATTAAAGACAACTTCTGAACATTAAAGACAACTGCCAAACATCAGAAACAACTGGCTGAACCCATGAGACAACATTTCACATGTTCAGAAACACAAGTCACTCTCATCTGTGCTGTTTAATTAATCCACTCTGGTCTCACAGAATATAAGACTCTCAGCTGATGTCCTGCACGTTATCAGAAGGGCAGTATTACAGTGGACGATGTTGTAAACATACCCGGTTCACCACTTTCTGTATTTAGGAATCAACCCATAATGAAAGATTGCCCAGTTGTGCATCTGTTCTATTTGCACTTCAGAAAAAAGATCATTGATGCTAGAACACAAAAGCCTTGCCCTACCTCATCATAGAACAATAACTCTTCTACCTGTTTAAACATCTGGACCCGTTGTCTGTTGGCATGAAACCGCTCCGTCTTCTGTCTTTGCTCAGCCATCTTCATCACTTCTGGAAGATTCCTGTAGCGCCTATAATACAATATCAGCAATTCAGACCGTTATCTGCTGACACGCTTGTAGTATGACCCCCCAGTGCTAAAAACCACATGGCAATATTAGACAACCAATGTTCAATGACTGACAGGAAATTAACTTACTTCAAAATTAACTGGTTGGCTGGACAAAGTGGACATTGATTGACAACTACCTGACAAGATTTATTTAATTAACTGACCCAGATTGGATTATTCCTTGGTTGGTCAGTTGAATGACTAACTTGATGCAGTTATCGACTAACTCGCTCATCCACCGCTTGAGTGATTAACTGGTGAAACCAATTATTCGTTGACCGACTCATTAGCGACTTGTTGAGTGGCTCATTAGTTCATGAAAGAGTTGGATTAATTAGGATTATAAAAGGCTCCAGAACAGCACTCAGCCTGTAGCGTTAAACAGAATCGAAGAAACCCAGCCAGATAAATTTTTACATTTTGTCAATAATTAAGTACTTTATAATTCAACATTTTCTTACCTGTTTGTCATCGTTTTCATTTGTTGTTTGGTGAACCATCTTTTCCTCGGTTTAAAAAGTTGCTCTGTAAAACAAGATTTTCATGGCAGACTCAAAACTCCAGCTGCCAATTAAACACAAAGCTTTTCCTATGGCTTACTCAGCCCACACCCCTCACCATCCACTCTGCTTCACCTTTGACATCTAGTCTCTTTAACAAATAGTCAAACACGCTTACAGCCAAACCTTGCACTTCAGAGTTGGATGAAAAAGCTAATAGCTTCTACAATACAGACTGATTGTCTGGATATTGACCTGATTACGGCTTGGTTTTGGTGTGCCATCAGTTGGCACACGCTGATTACACACCAGCGCAATAGAATTTACTAATTATAATTACAATTTGCTGCTGTGTAACGCACATCAGACGTTAGTCATAGTCACTATCAAGTATCGGGTGAAACCAGCAAGCAAGATGCAGACCGGGATCGTGAAAACAGCCCACAGGGGTACTGAAATATACGGACAAATTGCAGCCCATACTCTACATGAATTGCAAAAAAAATTTATGCTACCTCTGTTCAAAAAACGATATTGCAACATGAGAATTTGCTAACAGTTTGGGAAATCAAGGAATGATTCAAACTTCAGATTTTTTATTTAAATCACTATAGAGGAAAAAAAACATTTACATGATGAATGAATAATTATTACTCAATACCATGTAAGCAGTGCCTTGTCAAGGCTTCTTAAAACTTACCACAGACTGGGTCAGTATGTAAGACACTAGACCCTCGAGAGATGGAGCCAAACAGCTGCTGACGTTCTTTCGCATGCAGTTCTTGAATCCGACGTTCTTCTGCCCGCAGTGCAATGTGCTTCTCACGTTCTCTTGAACGAGAAATGAACGCCTGCATGTTCGACCTGAACAATTCCTAAAAGAAAAACAACGGAACGTCTGAAACTTGTGTCAGCACATGAACAGTCTCAGGTGGCACGGTGGCTAATGTGTCTGCCTTTCATATCAGTACGCATGGCTAATTGACTCTAACCAAGCTGCAATCAGCTCTCTAAGTCGCAATCAGGTCTGTAAGTCGTAATCAGGTCAATACCTGAAGTGTATGGTGGATAGGCAATTTGACAATGGTAAGTCTCAAGTTGAGAATAAAATAACACAGGCAAGTGAGCAGCATGAACAGACGCATGGAGAGAGTTTCAAGATCTAGGAGTAGATCCCAAAATCAGTATATGATGTAGCACAGCCGAGTCTCACGTGCATGTAAGGTAAAATTTCACCACCATCTCATCCTACATTTACTTGACAGCACATTATTCCTCTGTACTTAAAAACCACACTATGTAAATGTTTTGATATATACATAAATAGATACTGTAATGACAGAAATACATTTCAAGCCTTATGATGAATGCATTTTTGCACCTGGCATGCAAAACAGTTCCTCTGAATGAGTTTCACACCAGTGCTATATAAATAATTCAGTTACATTACACTACAATGAACAGGCGGATTACATGCATTTCAGTACCTGTAGACATGGGCCGAGTAGGTCACCCTTTGTCAACACAAATCCTTCAGTAGCATTGGGAAAGACATCAGTGGAAGTCAACTTCTTAAAGTTGTTATCATTTTCCCGTAGGACATTGGCAGCGTCTTCTTTGTGCATTGGTCTGTTTCCCACAAAATCCATAGAACTCTCCTTGACAACTGTAGCATTGCTCCGATCTAGGTGAACCGTATTTTCCTTGTCATAGTTGTCGCGAACCATGCGGGTGTAGTTCAATGTCTCAGAGCGCATCTCGTAAAGATCTGTATATCTCAGTGGCTGCTGACTCTTGACGGATGCAGTCTTCTTGAGTGGAATGAACCAAGCGATTCCACCTGGAATAAATCAGATGATGCAATGCAACCAAAACAGGCATCAGAAAGAACATTTTACAATCGCCTCCTAAACAAGTAAGCAATTCATGTAATTAACCTTGAACAGGCGCTATATAATAATATTCATGCAATGAGTTGACTTGCCACAGTTCATTTAATGGGTTGATTCGCCCAGGTTCACAGCATAGCTATTTCAATACAATACCTACCCAGGGTATTTCCAAATTGTAAACGTAAACATCAAATTTCTAAACTGCTACTCTAAAGCCAAGTACAAGTCACCACCAGCTTATTCATGAGCGCAGTGTCATGTCAGAGGGGTTGTCCAGAGATGTCAAGTGACGATCAGAGTCCAGTTGCCAGATAGACCAGACAGAGGACGAGGAGCTGCTACTTTAACGCGGATTTCATTGAGGATGAGAAAGCTGGTAAGGCAGAGGATTTGATGGATTTGGGCAGGAAATCTTGAAGAGGTGGGACTTTAATTTGGCGTGGAAAAGCCTGTGGGGTGACAAGCAGAGGTGTCTGAGGCAGATAACAGTGGGTCAGTGGTGCTATTGGTGGAGGAACTGAGCATTTGCAGAGTTCAGATGGAGGATGACTCCAGAGTCAAGGTGCGAGTGTGTGCATGTCTGAAAGCAGGCAAGTGTAAATAAAGTCTCCAACACATACTCCTGGTATGTGTAATATGTGATTCATTTGACGTTACCTGGGCCTCGGCTACCAACAGACAAATTCTAACATTCCATATGCAAACCCTGTGTAGCACAGCACTTATTGCAGCATCATTAGAGTGTGTGCACGTGCATGCATGTGACTGTATGTACAGTTGCTGTGTATATACACTATCTGAGACATGAGTAGAAGAAATGGCTTTGTGCTCACGAGGAAATGATTTCCTTGGCTTGACCTTGTGGTGCGACCTGGCCTTGGACCTGGTCTGCAGATGCCACTCATGGTCTCTAGATTCTGCAATGAACGTCCCGTGGCTAGCATGTGGACTGGCTCTTGGGGCCTTCACTTTCACCCTGCCTCTAACAGGGATTGAGATGACACCCACGTCATATGGCCTTGAACCGCGGTAGGGGCGTCTTTCACTGACACAGGAACGAGCGTCCAGTGCAGGGTCTTCCAACCTCGGAGTCGTCTGAACACCTTTTGAACGCAATGACTTCCGGATTTCGTGGCGTGGGGTTGGAAAGTTCATTCCGAAATCGACGCTCTTGCTTTTCAACTTTCTTTGGACGTCTGAATTGGGGTCGTTTCTCCCGGACGCGATAATCACACGAGAACTGTCCTTAGGAACCACAAATGATGGAGTCCTTCTTTCTGGAGAGGCATGAGAAATTTTCTTTGGTGAACTTTTCGTTGATACAACTTTCCCGGACCTTCTGGGCGACGAAGAGGAAACAGTCCTTGGATGACTTCCATGAACTCGTTTTGAATGAATGAGCTCGTCTTTTCTTCCACGATCGTCCTCCGAGTAATCCACCTCACGCAGCTCAAGAGCAATCAACGGGGCAGACTTGCCAACCCTTTTCTTAGTTGGCGAGCTTTTCCTCATCTTTATTCCATGCGCTATCTCCTCTGGCAACGACTGCCGTAGAGCCGGATGTTTATACTTCAGACGCACACAGACGCAGGCGCTGCCGTCCGTCTCAGAGCAATTCATACAAAACGCCGAATTATCAGACGTCATATTCTGCGGAGTCGAGTCGAATCCAACCGAAGGTGGCTGGGAAAACGATTCAAGTGATGAGCCAACGTTCGTCGGTTCAAGTCCAGCTTCACTCTGTTTCATCAGATAAAGCATTTCCAGCTCAGCAATTCTCTCTTTCCGTCGATGTTCCCTAACGTACGCCTGCTTGTACTTTTCCTTCTGACGCGCAATCCTCTGCTGTAGCTTGAGGAGTTTTGGGTCGTCCGGTAGATGGCGCTTTGTCGTGCGGGTCACGACCTTCCCGCTCTCGTCGACGCTACTGGACGTAAACTCCGACGTAACCGAATCGATGGTTCCGTTCTCTGGAACAACAGGCAGCACTTCGTCCTGAATTATCCATGCGCGTTTTGAGATTGTCTGCGGTTCATGGTTCCCGAATGCACTTCTTCCTTCTCCTCGTTTTCGTTTTTCCTTTTCTTCCTTTTCGAGTATCTTCTTCAATACCTCTGCTTTCCCAAAGTCGCCATGTGTGAGCTTCCTTCTGTGTTCTTCACCATCGTCATCACTGCTGGATTTCTCTCCTGCCCCGTTCATCACCAAACCCCTTCCACCACCTCTGCTCTGTCCAGTCGAGCTGGCACCTTGATCGCCAGCACCCTTTCTGGAAGTTCCGTGGCTGTTGCCAGAACCAACTGGTCTCTCTCCATCTTTACCGGCAGCAGCTTCTCTGGCTAGGTCCCACGGTCTTCCTGTGTCCATGACGTAAGTTTGATAGCTGTCAGCCGATCGCAGAGACGTTCCCTCGTCGATTCTTGACTGCGAACCTGTTCGATCCACCCCAGTTTCTCGGCCATCAGTCCCTTGTCGGTTTTCTTCTCTCTCACGCTGTAAGTGCTTTACTATATGTTTTACCGGGTTGTTCACGAGACTCACGAGCTGCGCAGCACTGACTTCTGCTCTCCGACTGTTTGACTCGGACTCGGACGAACTGCTTGCGCCTGACTCATGGAACTTTTCCCACAGCCGGCTGACAAAAGCATCCTTTGAGAATCTGCTGCTGTTCTGTGGCAGGTTTTCCGAATTTTCCATTGACACCTCTGCCACCTGGCCAGGCAATGTGTTGGATCTGGATTTTGACACATGATTTGCGTTCGATTCAGTCAGTGACATCATCTGCAGAGAGGAATCAAGGGACTTGGATGGAAGCAAATCCGTTTGCTCTGTTCTCTCCCTCCGCTGTACACTGTCCCCGGCTGCAGCGCCGGATAAATCTTTGGAAGAACGAAACGGACTCTGAAATAAATGGATCATAAAATAGTTAAAATCAGACATATCAAAACATTAAATAAACATTTATGACTAATTTTAATACAAAAAACGTGTTCTTACACAACCTTCACAGCATTACTATGAAACAACCCTTCAGCTGACTTCCCTGTTTCGTCTGCAACCAGTGAGAAGTCCGAGTACATAACCTTGAAGAGGTGCTATATAAATTATCCATATGAATGAGTTATTATTTCTGCATTTATTACACACCATTATCTAATGATAAAGCATCAGTTGATGGCGCCAGACAATTGTGCACAATTTGTTCAAGGTCTCTCCACAGTAATCATCTCAGCGAATACTCAAACCCAAACATTCTGTGTTACAAACAATCTGATACCGGGTAACTATGTTACAAAGTTACTTCGACTAACCTCATGCACCGTATGAGTCTTGTTCAGTTGTTCCTCCACTTCTCTTTTCTTTTTCATATCCTTTTCATCCGCATACTGCTCAACTATTGACTGAACTCCTGGCATAATGCCATAGTGACTCTCAAACCGTCCTGTGAATCGATCAGAAACGAAACGGTCTAAAGCAGCTGAAGACGTGAACGATTGTAGATCATCCTCTGGCTTCAAGGTCGGATCCAAGGACCTCTCCTTTGATGCGTTCTCCTCGAAATCTCTTGATCTGATTTCAGATACAGATTTATCCTGATCATGTCCAAAGGTTGGCAATGAGCATGGATCACAGTGAAGCTTACTGTCAACTTCTGTAGAAAGTCCTCCACTGGGCAGTGGTCGATTCTCTTCAGCAGCCCGACTCAGTAGCAAACCTTTGTCAGTCACTCCCTTTGATCCTCTCTCAACCACTCCTTTCTTCAGCTGCTTACCACACATCTCATTCACTCCGCTCATCAAAGCCGTGCTATCAACTGCATCACCAGCTTTTCTGATTTGTTCTCCATGCAGAGACAGTGGCTTACCACTTGTAACCTTAAATGGTCCGTCAGGAATCATTGTCGCCTGGCCATCTCTCGACCCAACAGGAATGTTTGAATCAGACATTGAACTTTGACTGGGTCTGTGAACTTTCGCAGGTGTACACATGTCCGGCAGAGATGAAGAAACATCGTTGACCCAGTTTTTAGTCTTTTCAAGCGACTGTTCGATTTCCTTTTTTCGTGACTTCTCCATCAAATGATTTGACTTGGAGGTGGCAGAGTTATCCGACGTGCGACGATCCTAAAACAATGCAAAATTCCTCTGAAATCTTCTTAAGATTAGAACTGTAGCATATTTTCGGCAGATGTCTGTTAAACAACCATTTATTAAGGCGTGGACGCTGTGACGACAAACTCCCAATTTATATTAACACACCATGAATCGAACCCAAGATGTGTTGGGGAGAGGCCAACCTTTTTCCTCGTGACCCAATAAATCACAACTGTGCATCTCCCATTCACGTCTTTAGAAAATTGGAGATTACGATTACGATCTCCCAAGACATTATTCACGAGGATTTATATTTATGACTAAAGTAAAATTTCTACAACCTACCTATAACCAGCCATTTACAATTTAATTGCAATTGTAACTAGTAACTTCTATTGCACCAGTGTTTAATGCACAAGGCATAAACTGATAGCACATCAGTTAAAATTCAGAAGATCAGTCTGTAAGACAGAGAGGCACCCGATGGTGGATTAGCAAGTTTTCAGTTGAGAACGAAATGACAAAAGCAACTGAGCCAAGCAGACAGAGGGAGAGTTCCAGAAAGTATTGTTAGTATTTAGTATCAATGTTACTAATAATTTTAATTTAAGCATTAATTTTTTAATATTAATTACCTTAATTGTAATACATACTGTTTAGTCTATATTAAGCTGCGGACTTGTAACTGTATCCCAGTTTAAAATTTGTTTAAAACTAATTACCTTAATTGTAACTGGGTCAGGCTGTAAGCCATATTAAATGGGAAACGTCTAACTTTAATCCCAGGTAAATACTTTATTAATATTAATTAAGGTAATTCTAATTCATATCATTTAGTCATATCAAATTGGTGACTTACACTGCTACTTGTCTGGACAACTGAGAGTTCTTCGATGGTGCTAAGGTCGGTTGGTTTAGATACGGGTAATGGGATCGTCTTAAGGCTTCGAATCACATCCATTGGAGCATCGGAACGTGTTCCAAGAACCTCAGCAGGGAAGTTAGGCGCCCGAGCATCGTCAGACCCTATTTGCAACAACAGGAACAGAAACACAGCTCATACATAGCACACACATTAGAACAACAGGTAATGCAATTGATACAAAAGTGAACAAAATACTACAGTGCAACATGCACAAAGACAACACAATCCACACAACAGACAACAGCTCTCGTAGTGAGTGCCTCTGATTCGGTTCACTTGAAGATGCTCTATGGTTGCAAATGTCGATTATAGCTGCAATTATGACATGAAAACTATTATCTTTCACAATAAACAATTAAGAGGAATGGTAACTTGTAAAAATAATTGTATATCCAGTTGCACACTTATCGAGAGCTGTTTACACCCGATGTTCAATACGGTGTTGTAAATCTTCACAGGCAATTTTTTACTTCACAAACATAATATTACCGTAGTCGATTTTTCTTCATAAATATAATTAACTAAATGCATTCATTACGTGAACAAGACGCGACATTTTCCTGCTTATCGCCCACAAACTAGTCACACAACATCAAACAAGGAGTTTCTAGTCCTGTGTACTATAGGTCCTTGATGCATACCCAAGACAAAGACACTGGTAATAAATAACCATTTCAGAACCAGCCAATATAAAGAGGTCCAGCCAATACTACTTTGAGAGAGATTTACATGCAAGATGAGCTGAACCCAAGGCAAAATCCCTTGTATTTAACTCGCAACTATAACTGGAAAGAAAATTTCAAGGCCACTTGATCAAAATTTTAGCAATTTGTCATACGTAGACAGAATTTCAATAAATGATATAAATAGTGAAACAAACTTGATTATAAACATCAGAATGCAGGAGAAGAGCTTCAAACTAAACTTAAAAGCTGCAGTTCACGAGCAAAGTAAAAGAAATGGAAATACTTGAGTTTTCAATTTAGTCAACATTATATAGTACATGAAAACCATTCGATTTGAAAGTGAAAACTACCTGGGTGAGTGCTTTCAAGAGTTGCTTCACTGTGTCCCGCTGACATGCTGCCATCGTCTGTCCCACTGTCCACGTAATACACATCACGGCTGTTCACGGGTCTGTCAAACAAATAGAAATGCTGTCAAATATGTTTTATAAAAAACATTGTAAATTATTTTTATATCAGAAATATTGTAGTCTTAAATGCAAAGACAGGAGCTAGAATGCAATTTGCCCACTTTAATTTTAGATCAACATTTCTATTCTAGATTTTTAGCATTGCAAAATCCAGTTTCTTCCAATCGGTAACAGTAAAATTGTAATTGCAGTAATAATCACAGATTTATAGAGTACCTCTTCAACAGAGACTCTCCCGAAAACCAGAATTGAACAAAATAGTTTTCAAGCACTTGTGGAATAAAAGTAAAGAAAGCTGTACCGACCACAGGGAAGCCTCTGTGCTGCACTGTGGAAGTTTAGGTTGGGGAACAACCAGGTCACCCTGTGCAGCAGAACGAAGAAATACACGGCCAGGAACGGGTGAGACCGACCAGCACAACTGCCTGAGATAAGATGGGTAAGGCAGTTACGCATTTGAATTGACATCTTAAACTCAATGCAGTTACGCATTTGAACCAGTGCAATTTCTCCAGCAATAAATGCTAAATACTGTACAATCCACAACCACAACTCTTACCCAGACCCAAAAAAATACACACGATGCAATGTCAGTTGATCCTCACCTATATGGAACTATCGTTGGTGAGGTTGATGCTGGTCCGTTGTCACGGCGAGTGGGAAATTCCACAATCAGATTATTGTCGCAGTCCGTAGAGTCACGTAACGACGTCACTGTCGTGAGCGACGTATGTTGCATCGCACTTGAGGAAGACTGCTCTTCGTGACTGTTCACCTGGGAATCATGATCCGATGGATAATCCTCCAGCTTCGATCCGCTCCTCTCCTCAAACGATTCCTTAACCGGCTTCAAAGTTTCATCGGCCACACCTGCCACTGTAGAATCGTTGACCACTAGGGTAGCACTGCTGTCTCCCGAGACGTTGTCCAAATCGTGGCTGGAACTGGAAACCCTTTCGCGGTATGTGTCACTTGTGACAGTCTGTTTCAAAGGCTGGAGGACAGTTTCACAATTGGACACCTTTGCTCTGTTCAGCTGTGCAGCTAATAGCAGCTGAACAGATTTTGAGGCTTTGAAAGGACTGTGCTTACGAATGGGGGAAATGCCGAAGCTCCCCGAGAAATCGGCATTACCCGAAGTAGCAAACGGATCATCACCCGACTCCAGCATGCTCTCGCTGAGATAATACGCGTCCGGTTCAACTCCATCAAGGAACTGTTCTGTCCATTCTCCCTCCTGTGATTCGCCATCGGAGCTTTCTATTGGCTGCCCTATGGACTCGGCCCTGTCGTGTCTTAACCTGGCCCTGTGAACCTTGACAGCAGATATTGGCTCGGCGTCTTCAAACGAGTCCAGTTCATGAATATCTGAGACTGGAGTGGCCCTGAGATTGTTCTCGTTATTGTTTATGCCACTTCCCGAAAAGCTGCTCTCGTTCTGTGACAGATTTTCATTTTCAGAGTCATCAAAGCGTTTCTGAATGCCTGAAAGCTCACCGTCCTGGCGAGATGTTCTTCTCTGTGGTACAGTGATATCCACGTCTCTGATAAGTTGCTTCGATTGATTTGGTGGGATACCTGCACTTATGGAGCTTTGAACCTTTTCATAGGGTGCACCGCCTGCCTGATTTGACTGCGAATTCGAAGATCCTCCGTAGCCTGAAACTAAATTCACTGACGTTCTAGCATCTCCTTTTCCTCCTCGATCCTCAGATTCGTTGCTTCCTACAGAATCCAAAGAACTACCAAAATATGAGTCTTTGTCAATGTTCTCATTTACTAGTAAGTTCCTCTTCTTTTCTGACTGGCTTTTCAACTCCACTGGACGCTCCGTTGGAGAAACACTTCCCTGCACTGGTCTCAAACTCTTTCCATTCCAGCCAGTACTCGTCAATGGTTGACCAGCAGTGAAAGTCTTTAGAGAAGACTCACTTGTCTGATCCGCTTTTGTGACTCGGAAGCCGAGACTTACATCCGATCTGGGCAGAGAACCTGAGCCGCTATATCCACTGCTTTGGTTTTCATTTCCACTCACAGTTTTTATCTCAGAACTTTGTCCGGCATCAGCTGATAAGTTCTTTGTGACACTCTCCCTGAAAGAGTTTGACCCCCTGCCAACGGTGACGTTGGCCTCCACACTATCACGCAAATCACACTTCTGCGAAACGTTGCTGCATCTCAACCCATGCGATGAACCTCTCTGCGTGGTTACATTTTCTTGGAAAGATCCGCGTGATCTTGAACTGCCATCATCGTCTACCAGAACAGACATCTCTGGAAATGAAGAAATATGATTCAGGCTCCAGTCCTCCATCGTGGCTTCAAGAGTCTTCCTCTTGCCTTGGTCAGTCAAGCGTGACTGCGATGCACTGAAACCAATCTGCGTAGTTACTGCTCGCTCAAGTGTAAAAGCATCACTTATACGTTGATTTTCTCCCATTCGGGTATCAGTTTCGTTCGTAATGTCTGATTTATCATCAAAATTCTCTTCGTTAATTCTCATCCTGACAGAGTCCTGTGCAGCTTCAGCAATACCCAATCGTCTGAGGGCACCGCTAAACACCTTTGTTCCACCATCATCTGAAAGATCGTCTGTACTTCCGTGAACCATGTCAAGGGCAATGTCAACCGGCACGAGTCCACTCGTGAGGAGCAAGTGCAGCGCTCTCGATCCACTCCTGCTAACCTCTGCACCAGAAGCAAGCTCAGTCCACGGTTGCTTATTTGTCCTCGACATCGCCGACTCTGGGAAGTGACTGACAAAGTCGCCTTTCTTCATCGAGTCAAGACTCATCTCTAGTTCGTCAAGGTCCTTCTGCAGGACGCCATAGTCGACAGAACCAGTCTGACTGCTTGCAACAGACGAACGTCGACTCGGCGACATCACTGCCACTGCCTCCGACTTTTTCTCCAGCAGCCTGTCAGTCTTGGCGAGCAGTTCGTTGACTCTCCTGCCAAGAGTGTCGTCTGACGATTCGCTTGATGACCCAAGAGTTTGGTCAACTAGCTTCCTCAACATACTTGCACGAACGCTTGATTCATTTTTAAGAATCGATTTCTCAGCGTTTTCAGAGTATAACTTTGATGGTTCTTTGCGAACTGCAGAGACCTTCTCTTGAAAATCTCCCGACTGAAAACCACCAGATTTTGAATTTCTGTTTGAGAAGCGTGCCTCATCATTGTCAGAAGTTTCATCATCAGACTTTTCAAACAGCTTGTCCGCAATCTTCCCAGATGGTCTGTTTTCCAGCGGGTCAGGCTTTCTATCATTCAACTTGTATCCGATTTCAGCTTCCGATTTTACTGCATCGTCTGACTTTAGGCTGGAGAACCGTCTGCCGTACTTTGCCAGGATTCGCTTTACATCTTCACTGAGTCCATCTTCTATGTCCGAACCACTACGGCTGCTTCTTGGCAGCGAAGATGCCAGTGATTCACTGTCAGAAATAGCTACAGCTGACCCTCCATGACCTACAGGCTTCACATCCGACTTCTGCATTACGTCATACGGACTACGATGAGGTTGAATTTTGGTCAGGTCTTCCCTGCTTTCAGAGATTTCCGTGAGATTCTTATAGCAGGGCTTGTCGTCCTGTTCCTCCTT
This sequence comes from Allolobophora icterica, assembly GCA_963556255.1. Taxonomy (NCBI): domain Eukaryota; kingdom Metazoa; phylum Annelida; class Clitellata; order Crassiclitellata; family Lumbricidae; genus Allolobophora; species Allolobophora icterica. The sequence continues at coordinate 13,014,074 of OY744616.1, forward strand.
GTGTTTTCCCTCTGCCTGATCTTCGTCCTCCTCTTCGATCTGGTCATTTTCTTCTTCACTCATGCCGGTATCTTCATCTCTCAGACAAGACATGTACAACTGGTGAACTTTCTCAACGTCGGATCCCTCACTGTATGAATCTTTCTCACTGTCCCTCCGTTCTTCATAACCCCCTTCGTTCCCCACTGCTTTAGCCAATGCCTGCAGGCTTTGTTTTACATCCTGCCTCTCCTCACCCAACGGCTCCTTCCTCTTAAATGTGAGTCGAAGATCTTCAAAACTTCCACTGTGGCTTGAGAGCCGGTCGCAAACTCCTGTGCTAGGTTCTGGCTCAGCCGGTGCTTTGAAATCTGGTGCCGAATCCCCAAGAGAACAGCCACTCGAAGAGGCCGTTCTTGACCTTCTTCCACTCTGCCTTTCCACCCACTCCAGCTCTACATTCCTCTGGTCTTCCACCTTTTCATGGACCACTGCAACAGGTGATTTAGGGCCACTTCTCAAGCTCAGTTCCTCCCCGACCCCCTTGCTTCTGTTTTGCGAATTACGTTGACATACCTCTTCGTCTGCAGCCTTGCCAACGATGTTCTTTAAACGACCAGGCAGGCCATCGCTGGCGTCATTCTGGTTTGAAGCCCGTCCCTCGTGCTCTCCATCTGCAGCTCTGTCTTTCTCAAAAGAATCGTGAATGTTGGGTTCCAACAACCTGCGCCGCTCTTCCGCTGGCATGTATTCCACATCGCTTCCAGATTTCATTTCCAACTTCCCTGGTTCCATCTCAGATGCAGCAGTGGAAGCTCTGGAAGCTCTTCCAGAATCCGATCGCTCTTCCGAATCCTGGATAGTCTGCATCGTCTGGAGCCTCCGCACGGTCAGTTTATCCTCTTTCGTGATGGGAGTGGACGACCCCAGAGGTGCCCGCTTGCTGTGGATCAGTGTGTCACTGATGCTCATTTGCAGGATGTCCATTGAAAGCCGCAAAGAGTTTTCTGTCCGATTGACGTCAAAGGGACGGCCAGAAATGGAAGTAGACTGTGGACATATCAGGTCTGAAGTCACCTGTGCTTCATCTGCTTTAAGAGTCATCCACTGCCTGTTTTGGTAATCAGATAACACACTGTCCAAAGGTTTGGTGAATCCAACTGATTTATTGTTCTTCGACGAAGAAATGGTTTTCTCAAGTTCAGACATTTCTTGATCAAACTGCAATTGCAACCACACTGATTTCTTCTGAATTTCAGCAAGACTGCCCTGCAATTCAGGGTCTTGAACCACTGGAATTCTTGGCAGCAACAAGTGGCTTGCTAAATCTGGCACATTGCCAGCCTCCGATCCACTTTGTGAACTATCGACACCAGATGACTGGTCAGCTCTTGCACTCTGCACTGAAGAAGGTACCAGCTCACTGCCATAAGTATCATTTAAATGCGACACATTAGAGGCCAATGGCTGTTGCAAGGAATGAGGAGTTGCAAACTTTACATCTGATGTAACAATAACTTGTGGCTGAGTGCTAGACACAAGGTGAGATGTCACATTGGTGGAAGTTTGTGGTAATTCTCCAGACATTAGCTGCTGAGAAGCAGGAAGAACCGTCGACTTGGTGACAGAAGCTGCAACAGTATGCATCATATCGCCAGACATCAGCTGCGGTGAAGCAGGAAACGTCACAGACTTTGCGACGGAAGCTGTGGCCAAGAGCTGGAAATCACCCGACTCTGGTAATGTGGTGACAGCACAAGCTGCAGGTCTAGCAGTTGATGATACAGTGATCTGCTGCAAATCACCCGGCTCTGGTTCTTTATAGGTATAAGTCTCCAGTCCTGCAGCCATATGCAGGTCAGTAACTGAAGCCACACCCTGTTTCTTGTATGTCTCAATTGATTCTACGGGATACAGTGGTGGTCTCTCCAGCCTCAACGTATCCTCTTCAGCAGTCTTGAAGGTCTTACGTTCAAGCCGCTCATCGCGTGGATGCTCCCCTGCATCTCTTCCCAGGCTACCAACAACCGCATCTACCACATCGAATTGTGCCTCAGCCCAATGCTGTTCAGAGCTTTCATGTTGCGCCAAGTTTCCTGGCACGCGGCCATCAACAAAAGTGTCGACGACGGTAAACTGTGGCAATTCAGTCACGTTGTCACGTTGTTGACTTCCACCAGTTTCTGTATCACCAACATAGGCATCGATGACGGTGAACTGTGGTAATGCGACAGATGTTGCGGCGCCAGGAAAAGCATCCACAACAGCCAGATGTGACGCTTTGATACGACCACCAGCAGAATCTTGAATCAGAGTATCAAAATCCTGTATAAGACCAGAGACGTCGCTCATGGGGTACTGAGACAGTTGAGATGCGCCACTGCCATACGAGCCATACGGATACTGGGACAAATGAGATTCTCGGCTTGCTTCCGAACTGCGTGGGAACTGAGACGGATGAGACTCGTTGAACATTCCTTCAGACATTCTCAGCTCCTGCAAATTCCTCGCTTTGCGCGAAGTGTCGTCGTCGGAACACATTCCAACAGCTGCTTCTCGTTTGTTCTTGTTCCTCGGCAAATAAGACCGCTGAGAAAGGCTCTCAGCAGAGCTGGAAGAATCGGTGGTGTACTGGGACAATGGTGTCGTTCCAGTCATTGATAAACCTGGAAAACCACTTGCTGTGTCTTCATCTGCCAATTCTTTCATGGTCTTTTGCACAAAGCTGTTCACTGTATCAATTATCTCTGGTTGTAACAAGCTGAGACCTAAAGACAAAGCGGTACGAAAAAGTGAACTGTAGATCAATTAAAAATAGCAACAGAAACAGACAAATTCACATCTGTGTCCCACATTCACAGCAGACAAAAATCGACAGCTTTTAGATATACATTGCAACAAACTGCAATGTTACAGCTCTGATTCTAATTATGACATCCTGTTTCTCATAAAGTAGTTGCTGATATAGCTTTAAGTTCGGCATGCCACAACAAGGTTGACTAGCATATAAAGATTTTAATACTGCTGCAAAACTGACTTGCAAAAACACAAGTTGATGAGCGTGCAACCAGTCTGAAAGGATGTTAGATTGTCAAACTACTGTTGATCATTGCTCTAGTTTGTAATTCTAATTACGACAATTTATAAAGCATCATCAGTAGACAGCGAATTCTAGGGTGCGTTACAGAGTCATCTGTCAGCACAGATGAAAAGTTTTAAGTTTTACTGTTTGGATAAGAGGTTTTAAAGAAGTCACACCACTTCCTCACTGTAACAGAGGCTGCTATGAGGAGAAAGCTTAAAGCCACATCAAGTCTTCAAAGACTTACAGAGTTCTGTTAGTGGCTAAAACAACTGGATAAACCAAAGCTGAACTATAGGACAAGTAACAACAGAGGCAAAGTGAAAGAACAGAAGCAATATCTAAAACGTGCATCTTTTCTCAAGTACAGGGTCCTGACACTTTAACAGAAGTACAACCACAACAACAATAATTCAATAAACAGTCAACGATTTGGCACATAGCCAACTTCACATAGATTCAAACCCGTTGCTATGAGTAAGCTACATGAATAATATTACATATTGTAAAACAATGTATTACCATTGTTAAATTGTAACAAAGATTCTGGAGTAAAATTGTGTGGAGCACTGGCATAAACTTGCCCAAAATATTGGGGGGCATTTGGTTATTCTTTCTATACTTTTTGCACTAAATGTACAGTCCATCTCAATTATTTGGGGGGGGGGGCACGTGCCTGGCTACCCCCCAGAGTCTACGCCTATGGTGTGGAGTACCAACAATTACCTGTACTGCAAGCATTTGGAGCTCCATACATCGTGTCACGACCCTCCACGAAGCGAATTAGAATGCCAGATTCTTCAGCCTCAGAAACCTCCCCTTGGTCCCGGACTTCTGAGCCAGTCTGAAACCAGTTGAGCACAAGTTAAGGTCCAACTTACACACATCCTTATCTAATCTACCAGCAATCCATCAACCTTAATGCTGCTGGTAAATAATGCATAAAGAATCAACCAAATTGAAAAACTGAGGCATCAACATGCAAGATGATGGCATACAACTCATATTCCAATATAAATCACAATGCTGAAATGAAGAAAGCAGTATCAGAAAGAAATCCTTGCAAACAGATTGAATTAGCTATTTTTAAAAAAAAGCATGAATATCAAGAACAAAATAAAAGAAAAACAAAATAAAACAGTACTTTTATACGAAAAGAAAGTTAGTGAGTCCATGCTGCGCAGTATAATATGGGACCAAACAGACCTGTCCAAAGTTTCCAATGGACGACAGAACAGCGAAATCAATTTCATCCGACTGTTGCTGCTGTCGGAGCCTAAAGCTGATGCCGTCATCAGCAAATGTAGTGCCACCATCACCAGACATGGTGTTGTTCGCTTGTAGACATTCCTCGTCTGGTACCAGCGGCTGGAAATTCTACAGAAATATTAGTTATACTGAAGAAGAAATGCAGGCCATCAGAAGCAACCAAGGGTACAGCATGTTAGCAACCTTACTTTTTTAGCTTCTAAGGCATGCAAGGGTAGGTGACCGCTTCTCTCCCTTACTGTCTGATCTTCCCACTGGTAGTGCACTGTCAAATATAGCTGAGTTTGCATGGAGTGCTAGTGGATATGGTTACATCTTCCTGGCCGGGGATTGAACCCCTGCCCTCTGGATTGACAGCCTAGCCTAACGCACTAACTACTACGCTATTAAACACTCCATATTACTAATATTAATGCTGATTAATTATACCACATCAACTGTAACCTGTGGATACAACCATACCCACTCAGGGCCTAGGACAGGGGGGGCCACCGGGGCCATTTGGCCCCAGGCCTCACTTGATAAAGGGCCTCGGAATTACGGAGTTATTTATTGAAACAGTCTAAACTCTATCGTAACTCGTTACTCGTAAGTCGTAAGTCGTAAGTCAAACACTCAAACCTAAATATAATTTTTTAATATTAATATATTGTTCTTATAATCAGGGCCTAGTTTTCAATAAGATTCTTTCAACACTCTCTGAAAGTCTTTCAACAAGATTCTCAGCTATTGCAAGCATCGTGGAAAAGTTTGAATTTTTATGGCAATTCAATTCTATGAGTGACGATCAGTTGAAAGAGGCAGCTACGAGATATACTTTAAGCCGTTTTAAAGACATATCACCTGAGCTCGTCGAAGAAATGATTTTTCTCCAAAAAATATACAAAATTAATTTCAAGCTTCCTCTTTCACCAAAAAATCTACTACAAGAAATAGTGACTCAAAATCTGGTCGATCTGTTTCCAAATGTGTTTATTTCCTTGAGAATTTTCATGACGTTACCTATATCTGCTGCAGATGCCAAGAGATCATTCAGTAACCAGAAAAGAACTAAGAACTACCTCCGTTCCACGATGGGTCAGCAGCGTCTTAATGGTTTGGCTATGTTAAGCATTAATTCTGATATCGCTAGAACTTTAAATTATCAAAGCATTATCGTAAAATTTGTAGCTTTGAAGATGCAAAGGATGATTTGAACCTTCTGTTGAGTTTTTAAAAGATATTTTATAAACTAAATCATGCTTATTAAATTTAAAAATAAAAAAAATTATATCACAAAATTTATTATTTTTAATTGAAAAAGGCCTTGAAAATTAGTTGTGGCCCTGGGCCTCCAAATCCTGTCCTAGGCCCTGTACCCACTTGCGTTGTTCCTCTGGATCAAGAACTGCATTTACAGACAAAATAATGTGTCGGTTTTTCACTGCTAAAGTTGGGTTTCAAATTACAGTCGGTCAGTTAAATTGGCAAACTAATGATCTTAGACGATATCATATATTTTCATTTAAGATTAAACTGGTAGGCCTAAGAGTGGATAGACACAACCCCAAAGCAGCAAGATACCACAGCAAACACAGAGAAAGAGGCGTGAGAGGAGGATAACAAATCCTCAGAACAAATTAGATTTGTCACTGCCCATTCAGTAAAAAATATATAAGAAATTTATGAAACAACAACATAATGCTGTACATTTTAAATATACAAAAATTTCATAAAACTCCAATTACATATTGTTGTTCATAGTTGGGCAAAAACTGCTTGTTGAAACTGACAATGGGGGTCGTTCGACTTGCTCCTTTTATGCACCCTTGCTCCCTTTAATACGGGTCTTGCAGTGCACAATTTATCAGAAAAGGTCAGTCATTAGAAAATTAGCAGGCTTATATTATTTCATGCGAAAGTTGGTATCAACTGGTCACAGCACACAGCTTAATCAAGATAGAAGCTATACGTAGATTACAAAAAACCTTAAAAGCGTTCTAAATTACAGTTATTTATAACATACCCAACCTATAGGTCTTCAGTCATTAGAAACAGTACAAGTCCAGGCAGATTTTCTCTAGTCGGGACATGTCCGACGCTACTATACAGACACAACTACACCCGCGCACTAAATAACATTCGCAAAATAGAAATTAACCAAACAGACCTGAATAAAAACTTACCGAGAATGCATCCATTTAAAGCGACCAAAGGTTTGGCATATATTTAATGCATCCTGACAAATTTTCTGCGTTTTCAAACCCTATTACCCGCCGCTATGGACATAACTCGAATACAAACAACTTTAGGTGGCACGCCATTCCCCAGATGGCAACACACGGACATAACGTACACCTTGTGATTGAACACGAATAAATTAACTGTGATCATAACAAACTTCGTAGTAAAAATGTTTCGCCTCAGTTATTTTATTCGTATAAAAGCCGTCAAGCCCTGTTCAGTCGTCATCCAGCGAAATCCTTGCAACAATAAGAGTGAAAAAAAGGAAGAGGAGTGGGGCCATTGGGCGTTTAAACCTGCCTAAGGGAATGTAATGTAATGTAAATCTCCGAAATTTCTCAGCGCCACACAAAAGCCACGTCAGGGAGACCAGCTTATTCACCGGCGCTATGTCAAATCAAGTCCGCAATAGCCATCTCCGCCTTATCCGTTCCGGTGCCAGGTCAGAGTCCGGGAGGTCAAGCCGAGGAGACTGCAGCAGGTACGTGCTACGGTGGTAATCGGTGATGATGGCGGTTGTGTGGTGGCGCAGGAATGGAATCAGGATAGGATAGCTTGAAGAGTTCGGTTTTCAGAGGAGGCCTAAGGGAAGATAACTTGAAGAAGAGATTTCGTATAGTGATGCCACATTTAGCAGGTCTACGATGCGCACCGGCCATCTCCAGATTTTTTGAATCCTTGATAGATCGCTTTAGTCTATATATAGGCCTATATACTGATCGGGTTAAAAAAACAATTATGGCGGCAATAACAATAGGCCTATTATGTAGGCTCATACAATGAAAGGTTCATTCATGTAAGGCCTATAGGCTATAGCATGTCACCTGACCTCTCACCACTCTGTCGAAGCAACTTAAATTGGCTCAGAGACTCTGAACATCCGTAAATCCTGTATCAGCTGTTGGCTGTCGAAGGAATCTGTTGGTTGGTTCCACGTGTGTGCATACGTGGGCCCGCCACTGGTGACTATTCCAGCTTACTGTGCGCTGTTTTACTAACTAGTGTAGGCCTAATAGTTCTCGTTCGAAATTACACTTAACATCGTATAGGCTACGTAGATGCCGCCTCTGATTTGGTTTGCCCTTTGAACGACGCTATATAAATGTCCAACTATAGCTACATTGCGTACGTACGTATAGGCCTATAGTGGCCTAACTTTGGTCTAAAAGTGGAGATACCAATGTCTTACATACACGAAGCAAGGCGGAGACTGCGATCTCTGGGAAATCACAATAATAAAATAGTATTTTTACCTTTCGTAGGCTAGCCCTGAGGCAATCATGGGTATGAAGAGCTGACGACTTCATTTTCTCAGCCTCTGCATATGAGGGCTGGTGTCCAGTCCTCTCCCTCGCCATTTCATCTTCCCACGTACGGTCAGTATACTCATCACAGCTGAGTTGTCTAGACTCTATGGGGCATGCAGGTGGGCAGAAATCTCGAACCAAATTTCTGCCCTGGCGGGATTGAACCACCGACCTCTCGATTGACAGTACAACACGCTAACCACTAGGCCTACACTAGGCCTATCGAACGCACTCGCTGTGCACATCTAGTAACTTTCAAGTTCTCGGCTGCTGCTATTGCTGCAAATATGACTAGAAGAATCTGAAGGTGCCCGCTATTTTGGAACATGATGTCAAGGCCGTAGCCAGGATTTTGTTTCGGGGGGTGTTTTCTGTTTCGGGGGGTGTTTTCTCGTCCTTGAGCAAGCCGACAAGCAACCGAGTCAACCGACCAAGGGGTTTGGAGTTAGTAAATGCATTATTTCATTTTTACATTATTTCATTTCGGGGGGTGTTTAAACACCAAAAACACCCCCCTATAGCTACGGCCTTGCATGATGTCATAGTCGTTGCTTATTGTCGTTGTTGAACAACACTCGCACGCAGTTAGTTTACGCTGTAGGCTACTAATCTTATAGTTTTGCAATGACTTTCAACCACGACCTTCAAAGCTTCGACGCACGTGTAGCATATTATAGGCAAATATAATATATGTCACGTATAATTTGCCTATAATTATGTCCGTTAAGCTTAGGCCCTATATATATTATAGAAATTTGTGAAAATCCTTAAACGATTTACATAATAAAAGAATTAATATACTATGAAGAAACACAAACGTCATTGAAAAATTATACCTAGGCCTATTTATGCTTAGAGCCTATATGGCCTAGGCCTATGTCTTCATTCTATATAGACCTATACTCGATCACCAATAACAGAAGTTGCCAACTAGCCTAAAATGTCATGTCTATTTCATGCTTCGATTATACAGGCGATCGAACTATACGTATAGAAGTTAGGCAGTTGAGTTGAAACATTCCGAGATGTGTCTAGGCCCAGTCGTAGACAATGCACTGATAAAAGTTGACGCCTAGTGCGAACGCCCAGATGGCGACACTGTATTGGCGTTGATTCCTATTGGCCTCATCCGAGCTAGAATGGTCGATCAACCAGTAGAAATAGGTCGCAACTGCAGTGAAAAAAACAACCGAACCAAGTTTCAAACAGTAAAGCATTAACCATAACATGTAAGATATTAGGCCTAAGTTTAGACTGTAACTACGGTACGTTTTAGTATAGCCTAATCCCACAAAAGTCGTTCTAATTCTTTCATTTGTTAATTCGTCCCTAACTTCA
>OY744616.1:13025771-13218271 GCA_963556255.1 Allolobophora icterica
ATGATGATGATGATGATGATGATGATGATGATGATGATGATGATGATGATGATGATGATGATGATGATGATGATGATGATGATGATGATGATGATGATGATGATGAATTATCAAATTTCTGCCTGATGTTTATTTTGACATAGATCATTCAGTGTAGTGCAACTTATTCGATCTTTCAGCCAAGTTCGACGATGCCATATACACCGTGTCTCAAAATAAACTGTGCAAAATTGTTTCTGTCAGAACTTCGTCAAATTTCCATCAATTTAAAAAATTTTTGGAAGATAGATGGCAAAATGGCTGAAATTTTATGCTATACATAAATTTTCCACCTCACCTGACTCATGTCACCGCACTACCTTGTTAAACACAGATGTACCAATTTCTTATATAACGCTTAAATTTTAACAACTAACGTCTCGAAACTTGGCTGCACTGAAATCCATTTCATCGAGACAGGTGTCAATGTGAATGGGGCCTACTATCGCGACAACCTTCTTGCCCAGAAGCTACTGCCAGACATACGCCGGATATCCCAGGGCGAGTTTTTTGTCTTTCAACAGGATGGCGCCCCGGCGCATCGAGCACGCGACACTGTCTCTTTCCTTGAGCGAGAAACGCCCGACTTCATACCTCCAACACTGTGGCCGCCGAATTCACCGGATCTTAACCCAGTCGACTATAGCATATGGAGTGTGCTGCAGGAAAAGGTTTACCGCTCCAGAATAGCCAACGTCGACGAACTCAAAATGCGTCTGATCGACGATTGGGCGCGCTTTGACCAGTCGATCGTTGATGCTGCTATCAGTCAGTGGCGTTGTCATCTAAGCGCTTGTGTCCGTGTAAGCGGGGCACATTTCGAGCACCAATTCTAACACTTTTAAGCAGATCTGTCATAACAATTAAAAACCCTGCTAAGTAAACCATATTTTACTTTACTGCGTGCTAATTAAGTCGCCAGATAGTTTGTTGCATGTAATAAGATTTAAGCGTTATATAAGAAATTGGCACATCTGTGTTTAACAAGGTAGTGCGATGACACGAGTCAGGTGAGGTGTAAAATTTATGTATAGCATAAAATTTCAGCCATTTTGCCATCTACATACCAAAAATTATTAAAATTGGTGGAAATTTGACGAAGTTCTGACAGAAACAAATTTGCACAGTTTATTTTGAGACACGGTGTATATAGTTTAACAGACCACTGCTCACATAGGCGTAATTTATGGGGGTACGAGGGGTACCCGTACCCCCCCCCCACTTTTTAGACTGGGGGCACCGTACCCCCCACATTTTAAACAATGCTAATCAATATTTTATTATTGTGCCTTCCCAGGGATGCTCTTCATGTGAAAAGCGAAAGTGGATAAGAAATTGGTACTCTCACTTTTTAGACCACAGTCAGAGGCGTCTACACCATAGAAAACTTGGAGCAAATGCTCCATCCAAGAAATAGGGGGAGATTTGTCAGTGTGCGTGCCACCATTTTAGGGGGAAGGAAAGAAGAGGGGGAAGAAGAGGGGAAAAGGGACGTTGCTCCAATGACTTAGGGGGGATAGACGCCCCTGACCACAGTTACGCCCCTGACTGCTCACTGCTCTACAATACAATACAATAGGCTAGCCTAGGCGGCCTAGGCCTACAATACGATGAAGGCGCAAAATGATGCACAGATATATTTCTCACCGACGCACATCTTGAACCTCTCTTCCCAGTAGAAATTCTTGCCGACCTTGCCACAGGTGCAGGTTGTGTTTAGCTTATTCTTAATCAGATGATGCCAGTTGCGGTTCTGCTTGAGGTCGAGGCTGCACGCGAGCTCTGTGATTCCGCACGGATAACCGTTCCTGCGAGCGCATAACTTCTGCGTCCTCGCAAAGCCTTTCGGGGTCTCCAACGACTGCCAATTCTCATCCCCTGGGCCAACCAGCGGCTGGTAAGATCCACAACACGGGTCTGAAACAATTAAAGTATACCATCGTAAAAAAAGACCAGGTCCGCCAATATGTCATTCGTCGGCTTAAAAGACCCACGTGCGTGAATGGATCTGAAACAATTAAAAGTACCAAAGTACCATTGTGAAAACGGACCAGGTCCACATGTCATTCACCGGCTCGTAAGACCCACAAATTGGGTCTGAAACAATTACAGTACCGCGTACACACGGTAACAGCGGACCTCGTCAGCCTCTCTTTGGGGGCCATCCACATATATTACGTACGCAATTAGGGGGGAGGGGGGTCGGATTTTGGCGATTTTGCGTACGGTTGCGAACGGGGGGGGGGTGAGGGGGACAAAATATGTACGTACACAAAATAAATTTCTAATAATGACGTCCACATTAGCCTATTTTTAACTCTGTATTGTCCTATAGTCTTCCGATGGCATTTTATTACATTATATAAAAGCCATGTGCAGTTATTCTGTGCTGTCAACGAGACACCTATAATTTGTCTATATTGGCCCTCACTCATCCTTCAATCTGGCCTAAAGTGCAGACAGTCGGGCTGTCGAGACACTTTCTGCAGCTGGTCTTCGGGGGGGGGGGTATGCGTCAAGCGTACGTACGCAGGGGGGGGGGGTGCTGAAGAAAGTACGCTTGCGAACAGGGGGGAGGGGTCCAATTTTCCCGGATTTTTGTGTACGTAATATATGGATGGCCCCTTGCGTCTTTTTCGCAAGCGCTTATTGAAGACCATTCTGTTCAATCGTGGTTTCATTGTGTTAGGTCGGAATTAGGGTATGCGGACGTTTGGTCAAAGGACGGTTGGTCAACGGACGGTTGATCACGGACGATTGGTCAAAGGACGATTGGTCAAGCGGACTGTTCGTCAAGGGGACTGTTGATCAAGGGTCCTTTCGTCAAGAGGACGGTTGATCAAAATATCGGTCGGTTCGTCTGTCTAGGGATAGTTAGTGGTCGTCCATTTCAAAGGGTTAGGCCTATCGTATATCTGTGCCAGTGCAGTTGTTTGTACTGATAAGAGAACTGACATATTTTAAAGCGTCCAAAATTCACGTATATCGTATCACTCCATATTTCTTTTATTTGTGTATGGGCTACGCTTTGCGAAGTCTTCATTGCTGTGCATGTAAAGATGCCTGGTTTTGTAATGGCTTAATTGGTCACGTCTGTCTAGGGATAATTAGTGGTCGTCGATTTCTCTCATCAGTGGTTTGTACTGATAAGAGAACTGGCATATTTTAAAAGCGTCTCTAACATCGAAATTTTACATTTTTGATCAACCGTCCTCTTGACGAAAGGACCCTTGATCAACAGTCCCCTTGACGAACAGTCCGCTTGACCAATCGTCCGTTGACCAATCGTCCGTGACCAATCGTCCGTTGACCAATCGTCCGTTGACCAAACGTCCTAGAACCGGAATTAGCGCCGATAATGATCGAGTATCTCTTGAAATGGCGCTGTAAAAATTTACAGTTAAAATTACAATTATGCCAATTACCGGCTCGTAATACCAACGAGTCTTAAACAATTCAGGAGACCGTATTCTGTCAGCGGCAAAATTGTCCATCGAACCTGCACGAACAGTAGGCCTATAGATACCTCTCGCTCCCTTTTCACGCTCCCTTTTTCGTGAACTTGAGTACTGGTAAATAAAGAAACGGTCTTTGATTTTTTTTATAGTTTATCAGTTACAGTTCCCGGGTTTTCTCAGTCGCCGGCTCCAGCTCTGGAATTGGTTGCCTTGTTTCTGTCCGGTCCGCTGGTTCTGTGATGCCGTTTAGGGCAGAAATGTTCAAATTCCTTATAATGATATATATATTTTCAATTACAAATGCTTAGGATATTTTCAATAATTATGTCTTGCGTGATTTTGGAATGCTCTGTAGTGTAGAAGACACAATCGTATGATGTCTTTTGCATATAATCATAGGCATAGACTCTGGAGGGGGGCAGCCGGGGCACGTGCCCACCCCAATAATTGAGATTGACTGTACACCCAATGCAACAAGTGTAGAACGAATAACCAACCCCCCCCCCAATATTTTGGACAAGTTTACGCCAGTGCATATACTACCATAACGCCGCTGTTAAAGTTTTCAGCTCAGATTTTAAACACATCTGGTTGATGTACCGCTGTGAGCATGCCCATTAACACTAGAATGAACCCACATGGGAATATGGGTCTAATATGGGCCAATGTGGGCATACTGGCAGGAGTGTATACCTGACCAGATAAGATCAAATGCCTATGCAATTGATGTATACCTGGGCAGAAGCTATGTAGGGCGCAGTCGAAAGGCATCTTGTCCCAACCTCTGTAGTCGATGGCTCGATCTTCATTACCTTGGTATGACACTTGACAGCTGGTCCCGAAATGGCGCAATAACGGTTCCTCTTGCATCGTGTACCAGCACATGTAGTAGCTGGCAGAAACCTGCACGACTCATCGTCAAGACAACAAAAGGCTTTGAAGAATGGGTGCATTCATGGCAATCGTATACTCTCCAAACTTCTAAAGCGCCACTCGAAGGCCAGGCGCAGGGCACCAGCCTATTCACGAGCGCTATGTCAAATCAGAGGGAATTTTCCAGAGAGTATAGTCCAGAAGAGGTCCGAGTCCGGTTTCCAGAAGGCCAAATCAAATCAGAGGGGTTTTCCAGAGAGTAGTCCAATAGAGATCCGAGTCCGGTTTCCAGGGGCCAGATAAAAAGAGGAAGCAGAGAGCAGCTGTTAAGGCGGGTGTGTTTAGGGCGAGTAGTATTGGAAGGCGGAGAATAAGATGAGTCAGGATAGGAGTACTTGAAAACGTGAGACTTCAATTTTGAGTGGAAAACCCGGGGTGTGATAGCTATAGAGGAACACGAGGAGGAGGATACACGGGTTAGCCTAGCTTCAGCTTTATAAATACGTGAGGATCCAAATTCAGACATACGTTTTAGTTTTCCTCTACATATCTCTCCCACATACATTGAATACTTTTTCACAATACGTTTCAAACGCCGGAGCAGACATAGGCCTAATATATGTCTTCGATGAATTTTCGTTAGTATTATTTTCGTTATAGTAGGGGAGGTGGGGGCAAGCATGGCACAAACTCGTAGTTATAGTTAATAATATTGTTTAGTTACAGTTATAGTTATCCTTAACGAAATCATTTTATTTTCGTTAACGAATATTTTCGTTACCGTTATCATTAACGAGAATCACACTGATTTACAGCCATACGATGTAATAATTATATTTTAGGACCATTATATATTATTATATTAAATGATAGAATTAAAGCGAGCCTCCTCACGAGGCCAGTAGAACAGTGGTATTCCTAGCTTCCAAGGAATAGCCACGCTGTTATCAGTCATCATCGTCATTATCATCATCGTCGTCGTCGTCGTCTTCCTCATCATCATGTGCGTCATTGGCGTCCGAGAAGGGACAAGGGGGTTGTCCCCCCGGATTTTGCATATATTTTACAGAAATAAAATCTTTTGATTATTATGATTATTGCAACAGTCCCAACACGTTTGAAATGCAAAAAACAAATAATTATTTAGGTAAAGTCTTTGACCATTGTTTATTTTTAAAGTTGTCACATGTTCCGCGTTCATGCATAGCCTACCTATTCTGTGCAAAAACGTCATTTGTCCCCCTCCCACAAAAATTTTGCACCCCTACATAAATTCCTGCAGACTCCAACGATGTGCATCGTTATGATCATCATCATATCATCGTCGTCATCACCATTGTGGAAATGATTTTGCGTATACCCTGAGGGTGAAGAGGTCCATTCTGGTCAGCTTTTTGTATGACAGGAAGTTGATATGTTTGAGACAGAAGAGGACACCTTTGTCGCATTCTCCTCGGATCATGTCCGGAATGAGTGCAAGCGGTGGATCAGGAAATCGTTCCATGAACGTCTGTCACATATGTTACAGCTTTAACATGTCACACGTTATAGGGCCTATAATCCTACGTAATGACTTAGCGAGGCAGTTTCTGGAGCTTACTCCGAAAAGCTGCTACTTATATTTATTTATTTATTAATTTATTTATTTATTTATTTATTAAGAAAATTAAACGCCAGCCGCTACCTCGCTTTTGGATACCCAAGCCTGGATAATGAGTAGGGTCGGAGGAATGGGTACAGTAACGTCCCCATAGAGAAAACCCCACAGAAATCCAGTGCACAAGACAATCGTGAAAGCGTAATCCCGGATCAAGCTACTCCTCTTTCAAATTACCCCCCAATAATCTGAAATCGATTTCATATTACCCCTGGGGTAGCCTGAACGCTATTTCAAGTTACCCCGAATAAAATTTATCTGAGTTTTATGTTCCTTGAAAGACGTGCCCTTTGATCGGACCTTTCACGTACACATGCAGTTCGTTCGCTGCACCACTGACTTTCGAAATTCGTGTGGATGGAGCACTTATTCATACCACTGCCACAATCCAACATGGAAGCTTCGCTATGGTCGACCCGTCATTCCATGGAACAGGCTTTCGTGCAGTCTGCGACATGAACTCCTTCTACTTTAGCCTGAAATCTGAAATCGATTTCGTTCCATAGCCATAGCTGTTCCACCTCTTTGGAACAAACTCCCACTCAGTCTTGTTGTCCTCGAGACCAAGGTCTTGGTCTCGAGTGCACTCGAGTTCGTTTTAAAAAGTCTTGGTCTTGGTCTTGGTCTTGAGGTTCAAGATCTTGGTCTTGATCTTGGTCTTGAGGTTCAAGGTCTTGGTCTTGAGGTTCAAAGTCTTGGTCTTGGTTTTGCAAGACCAAGACCAAGACTTTTGTCAATATGAACAGTCATTAATTTTAACAAACGGCAAGAATTTTAAAAATGTATTCATAATTACTCATACAGTTATTGCTTTAGTATTTACACGGTGTGAATGAGGCTTCACTGTTGTTTTGGCCAATTATTTTGACTTCCATTTATTTGCCATGGAATGATTTCAAAACAGACTCACGATTTGTACATTTACATCCGGTTCTTGAAAAGCTGCTTTGTGTGCTAGCGATTTCAGCACTTGTAGACCGTATTTTTTCACATGGCAGAATTTTTATGAGGCACCACAAGTCACGTCTTGGTCAGAAAATTCTGAGCAATTTGTTTTTATGAAATCCAACAGGCATATGGAATAACATTTCGCATGAAGGACTTTTGTAAATACGAATTCGGAATTTTCTGCAGTCTGCATTTAAAGTTGCTTTGCTTGAATAAAATAAAAGACTCACGTTTTTATTAAAATAACGAGTAGTCCGACTGGACAATTTTTAGTAAGGAATAGAAGTCTGGATATGACTGTGATTTTTGGTCTTGGTCTTGGTCTTGAGGTTCAAGGTCTTGGTCTTGGTCTTGAGGTTCAAGGTCTTGGTCTTGGTCTTGGTCTTGAGGTTCTAGGTCTTGGTCTTGGTCTTGGTCTTGAGGTTTAAGGTCTTGACAACAAGACTGCCAGTACTACGAGAAATATCAGACACATATCCTACGAACTCACTAAAACTTCACACCTCTTGCTATCTCTCCACAGGACTTCCATTCAAAACTGAAAACACTGTTCTTTCGACTTTCACAAATCCTATATCCTGATTCATCCTCATCCCCGTATACCTCCCTCGCCGTTTCAACCCCAAACACCACCCTTCTTAACCGTCTGACTGTCTGCCTGATTGACCCCTTTGGATCTTGACCTGGAACCGATTTCACCCAGCAACCCACCAACCCCGCCTACCAATTGTGATTTGATTGAGCGCCTGTGACTATATAAGCTGG
Source organism: Allolobophora icterica (assembly GCA_963556255.1). Classification (NCBI taxonomy): domain Eukaryota; kingdom Metazoa; phylum Annelida; class Clitellata; order Crassiclitellata; family Lumbricidae; genus Allolobophora; species Allolobophora icterica. The sequence continues at coordinate 13,033,512 of OY744616.1, forward strand.
TTCCCGCGACTTCACTTTTGTGGGCGCTGTAGAAATTTCGAAATTACGATTAACCTGCTTCAAGTTTACAATTGCGATTAGCCCAACGTCGAGCGTTTGCTGTAATAGGCCTAGGTCCCTCTGCCTGGAATGGTCTTCCATCTCGACTTCGAACTAAACTCATGATGGGAATCTCCTCTGCATCTACTCGCTTGCTCAAGACGTTTCTGTTTCCACGGGGCTCATGCACTGAGGGCGCCTCTGAATAGTTTACACTGCGAGAGGCGCCATATAAATTACTATAGATACGATACGATCAACCTGCCTCTATTTCGCAAGCGCGCTGTTGAGTATACCATTCTCTTCGATCATGGTCTTGTATAGTCGGGTTGGAAGCACCTCCGATATGACATTGTGTTTACCCGAAGAGGCGCTATATAAATAAGAATTTGCAATTACAATTACCACAGGCTGCTCGTCTGGTCTCGGTTTTCGTCGGTCTCTTTCGAAAAACTTATGTTGCGCCAAGTAGTCGCCGACCCTGACGAGAAGCTTCGACAGAGCAAACGCTTCTTCTGAACTCGGTGGCTTTTTCTTCCCAAGCTATAGACAAAAAACGAAAATACATTATAAGACTAAATTAGGAGCAGATCTGATCATGCTATTATATCTATGGGCTAGGCCTACATGTGTAGCAGGGGCGTAATTTTGGTCTAAAAAGTTGGGGTACCAATTTCTTCTCCACTTTCGCTTTTCGCATGCATGGAGACCATGCATCTCTGGGAAGGCACAGTAATAAAATATTGATTGGCACTGTTTAAAAAGTGGGGTACGGTATCCCCAGTTCAAAATGTGGGGATACGGGTACCCCTCGTACTCCCACAAATTATGGTGTGTAGTACGTGTTCTTGAGTAGGCCCTGTAGTAACAGTTAAGGCCAGTATATTGTATTGTATTGTATTGTATTGTATTGTATTGTATTGTATCTGAACATTTACAAAGCGCCTCTCACAGTGTTCACTAATCAGAGGCGCTCCCAGTGCGAAAGACTGCAGTGAACAGAAAGTGGTTTTAAGACAGCGGAGCGAGGCACTAATTGGGCGACCAGCGAATAAAGAGGCACGTGTCAATGGAGGGAGTTGATTCCATAGATTCCATATACATATTATTATACCTAATTGTACGATAATATATTATACACATTTTACGTATGGACATTGGTATAATTATATACAGGGTGCGGCAAAATAAAGTAATCCCCTGCAGTGTGTTGCAAATTCTGTAGCAACCGCTTAGAATTTTTATATAAAACTTGGTAATGATATTGTCTGTTCACATCTACATCTAACTTCCAAATGTTATTTAACAATCTTGAAATATGACAAAGTTATGTTATTTCAAACACGACACCCCCCACGATTTTACATGGTTAAAAATAGTTACTTTGTAAAGAAACAAGAAAAGTAAATGGTACAACTTGAAATATTTTTACAACAAAGCTTTACGAATTGCACTTTCAATTTTACATTAAGTGTTCAAAGTGTCCACCATTGGCCTGCACGCATGCCTTCAGCCGTTTGGTAAAGTTCTTGATGGCCTTGTTGATCGGCGCCTGTGGCATATCGTCCCATATTGACTGCAAAGCGGCTTTCAACTCGGCGATTGTCTTTTTTTAACAACAATATTAGCTAAATATGAGTTCTTTATTTACAAGTTCCTCTGCCAGATGAATTTACGTCACTGTGATGACGTTGCTTTTAGGCTGGTGCCCTGTTTTTTGTTTTCATAATAAATGCTACAGTACAACCAATAACGCAACCGTAAAATTTGCACTTTATAAAGCGTGGGCTTGTTTCTGTTCAAATAGCATAACTTAGTCAATTGTTGTGATAATATAATGTAATTTGGCAATTGTACGTAGATATGAATGACCAATGGCCGTGTAAATTTTCTTATAAAAATCCAACTTCGTTCTTGAGATATCAACCAAACACTGCAGAGGATTACTTTATTTTGCCGCACCCTGTATATAGGCCTACTGACATCAGTGAGCCCTATGACAAGCAAATTGCGCCACTGTCATTATATTCGAGTGGTGCTAGCCGAATGCTGGAGCTGGATAATTAAAGGAGGGTTATGTCAGTGACTCAACGGCCTTGGCAGCCCTTCAAATGTCGTTAAATGTCCTGGAAACTAGTACTTCTCCTAAGCGAAGTCGTTGTTCCCCATGACAGTATGCAATTGTGAGTCGAGTGACTCGAGTCCATTAATTGTAGGCAGTCTTGTTGTCCTCGAGACCAAGGTCTTGGTCTCGAGTGCACTCGAGTTCGTTTTTAAAAGTCTTGGTCTTGGTCTTGAGGCTAAAGGTCTTGGTCTTGGTCTTGAGGTTCAAAGTCTTGGTCTTGGTCTCGCAAGACCAAGACCAAGACCGGCTGTTAATATGAACGGTCATTTAACAGAACTCAAGAATTCTGTATCAAGCGATTCAAGCCTGTTTGCATCATACGACCAATATGTATGGATGGATAAAAGTCATGTTGGTCAGGAAAACCCATTGGCAGCAGCAACAGTTATTCTGTATCAGACCGTATGATAAACCTTTTGTTTTTTTTCGTTGTCAGTATATACATGAATCATGACTGGAGTACTCGACAACATGTTTAACCAACGTGTAATAAATCAAGGTGTTAACCGCGCTGTTCAAACTAGACAAATTTTGTTCATAGCAAATAGGTGTCCCTATTAGCGGGATTATATCCCCTCTGGGCCTACCGTTGTTACCTAACCGTTTTCTTAAAAGTGTTATTGTATTTGCCTTGATTGTACATATTTGGTATCAATAAAAAATGATTTGATTTGATTTGATTCGTGAGGCTCCTCACCTGCTGAGCTTTGAAGTCATTACGCACCTTTTTAACTAATAAAAATTGATCTTTTTACCTCATTTGGAATCCATGTGTACTGATAGTTATAAGTTCTTTAATTCAGAGTTTTATTATTGTTTCTTGTTACCTATTGGTCATGTAATTTGATCGATGTTATCGTTCAGAGTATTGATTGTGCTGGCATTTACTTGTATTACGATACGATAAATACTAATTAGGGGCCCTGCTAAGCGAGATTACATGTTGGGTCTCCTCTTGTTGCCAATGTGCAAACTGTTATGTTGTATTTCCTTGTACTTAAGAAATTGCTTTAATAAAAGTATTGATTGATGGAAAGATTTAAAAAGTACTCACTATCTGTACGTTTACATCCAGTGTGTCAGCGACTTCAGCACCTGTAGAACGTATTTTTTCACATGGCGGAATTTTTATGAGGCCCACCAGGCACATCTTGGTCAGAAAATTCTGAGCGAATTGGTTTTTATAAAATACAAAAGGCATTTGGTAAAAGAGTTTGCATGAAGGACTTTTGAATACAAATTCGGATTTCTCTGCAGTTTTCATTTAAAGTTAATTTGCTTGAATAAAATAAGACTCATGTTTTCATTAAAATAGCGAATATTCCGACTTGACAACTTTTTAGAAGTCTTGACCTGATTTCGATTTTTTTGGGTCTTGGTCTTGGTCTTGAGGTTCAAGGTCTTGGTCTTGAGGTTCAAAGTCTTGGTCTTGGTCTCGAGGTTCAAGGTCTTGGTCTTGGTCTTGAGGTTCAAGGTCTTGGTCTTGGTCTTGGTCTTGAGGTTTAAGGTCTTGACAACAAGACTGATTGTAGGCCTACCCCTCTTGAGAGCCCGTTATTGGACCCAAAAACATAGCTAGCCAGCGTTTGCCAATATTGACACCACTACATATAATATATATGGACGCCATAATTCTATGGCTCAATAAATGTGGCTGCCTGCAGGTAATTATAAGGGCTATTCATAAACCTGATCTGCAGCTGGTAGGCTTACGAAATGATGAAGAAGTAGCCTAGGCCTACATGTAGAGGCCATTACACCATCAAGCTGCATAGTAATGTATCATGTATAGGCCTACTATATGGCCTTGTTTCTATAGCCTGTTGAAAAGGAAGCTAGAAATGTTTTTGACTACTTACCGTTGGTCGAAAAGCAAGAAGGTTAAGAACAAAGATGAGTACGATGGCTATGTGAATGCTGTAAATGTGGTCCTTCATCGTGAATAAAGATAAAATCGCGCGTTTTATGCATAAGTCTATACAGGCCGTAGTCAAAACTTGTAAAGTCTTGCAAACGACTTTAGATAAATTTGAAATCATAACGTCATCGTTGCCTAATTACGTAACTAGGCCTGCGATGTCAACTTTAGCGCATTTTTAAAGCGACATTGATTAATAATAATGATCATAATAATTAATATTCGTTTTAATATCTTCAAACTGACAATTACGCAGTATGATTACAAATCAGTATGAACCGATGATCACAAGTTATTACAGGAGTCGAATTTTAACGCATTGGATAACATCGATCTGGCGTAGAGTGCGAGAGGTACAGAGATCGAGTCCCATAGGCGGACATGCTTTGTAGGCTGCAATTTGCGCCGTGTATTGCAGGCTGTCTGTTCTGTTAGTATTACCCAGACAGCATTGGAAATTGGCCCCAGTCGTTGCCCATATGGGCATTTTGGGCATGACCTGGGCTTCGGCGGCTTTTCCTCTGCCCCAACAATACCCTAATGCTCGTTTCGGCTGATTTTCCTCTGCCCTAAAAATACCGTAATGCTCGTACAATAATTGTGTGTTAGCGACACGTACTTCTGATTTGATTTCTGACTTGACTTTTGCTTTAATTTAATTCTGATTGACTTATTTCTGACTTAATTCTGACTTAATTTATTCTCACTTAAACGATTATCTGACTTGATTTATGACTTGACTTAATTCTGACAATTAATTCTGATTGACTTATTTCTGACTTAATTCCGACATAATTGATTATTGTATTGTATTGTATATGGGCTGTATGTATATGACTATTACTGGGCTTCTGACTTGATTTCTGTGGGTTTTTGTATGGCGGTCTAGAACACTCTTCTGTGCAAATGCTTTGTGACATAAATTGCACATGTATGGTTTTTCTCCTGTGTGGGTTTTTGTATGGCGGTCTAGAACATCCTTCTGTGCAAATACTTTGTGACATAAATTGCACATGTATGGTTTTTCTCCAGAGTGGGTTCTTTTATGGTATTCCAGAGGAGTCTTCTGTGCAAATTCTTTGTGACATAAATTGCACATGTATGGTTTTTCTCCAGTGTGTGTTCTTCTATGGCATTCCAGAGTAGTAGACAATGCAAATGATTTGTGACATAAATTGCACATTTATGGTTTTTCTCCAGTGTGTGTTCTTCTATGGCACTCCAGAGTAGTAGAACATGCAAATGCTTTGTGACATAAATTGCACATGTATGGTTTTTCTGCAGTGTGGGTTCTTTTATGGTATTCCAGATGATTCTTCTGTGCAAAATCTTTGTGACATAAATTGCACATGTATGGTTTCTCTCCTGTGTGAGTTTTTGCATGGTGGTCTATAACACTCTTCTGTGAAAATGATTTGAGACATAAATTGCACATGTATGGTTTTTCTCCTGTGTGGGTTTTTGTATGGCGGTTTAGAACATCCTTCTGTGCAAATGCTTTGTGACATAAATTGCACATGTATGGTTTTTCTCCAGTGTGGGTTCTTTTATGGATTTTCAGCCTGCATTTCCAAGCAAACGCTTTGTTACAAATATCACATACGCATGTGTTTGGTTTATAGTGGCTCATTGTTTGCATCTTGAGATATTGAACACAACCCAAATATTGGACTTATTTATAGGTTGAATTTATTACCCCTTTTCCAAGTTATTGTAAACCTAAAATGAATTAGAAAATCCAACTGCTAAATTATAATGATTGAAGGAAAATAGGATGCAATAGGTAACTGAAGAGAAAGAATAATGAAACCTTAATTACAAATCCAAAGTCCTGAAAAAAGTATGCAGAGGGATGATATTAATGGTTGTATGGTAGTGCAGTGCATGTGTTACTGGAGAGATGACAAAAAACTTTTCGGTTACCATCTGTAAATCTGAGATCAAACTGATAATTATTTGAAAGGTTTCTTACCATTTTGGCATACAAGTGTGATTTTATGCTCCCAACGAGTCCCAAGATATGGTGATACAAAGTTTGGAATTTAGGCAATCTAACAACACAAATTCATGATTGAATAAGATTGTTTTTCTGTGTTTATCTTGTGATTATTTAAAAAATTGCAAAGAAAGACCAAGAAGCTATTGTTGTTCCCTCGAGATCTGGATAATACAATTATTGGAAAAATTAATAACCATGCTCCCAGCAATAAAACAGCATAAAACAAACAAAAATAAGCTGCATAAGGCAGATGAGGAACGATCTCATTGCTAATATGTGTGGGGCGTGGTGGCTCAGTGGTAAGTTCGGCGCCTTGTGACCGGAGGGTTGCAGGTTCGAATCCCACTCTAGCCGCTGCGTACGGACCTTGGGCAAGTCCTTCACTCGCAATTGCTCGTGGCGATTCGGCGTGAAAATTCCGGCACAGTATACCAATGCTGTAGTCGGGAGCGCCTCTGAATAGTAGTTGACTTCGAGAGGCACTATAGAAATACCCGGAATAAATGTAAAAAAAATAAATAAATAAATAAATAGACAAAGAAAATGGAATGGTCGCATTTTGAGGGTTATTCCCTACTGAGAGCTATCATAGAGAAAAGAATGGGGAAAAGAAGGTTAGAGGAAGACCTAGATGGATGACGCTGGACTGGATGATGGTGGATGGATACAGTAAACTGAAGGAGGGAGCCCAGCATCGAGAGGGCAGGAGCCATTGGACGTTTTAACCTCCTCAAAGGCAGAGAACATGAAGAACAAAATCCTTGGCAAATAAAATATAACCTTGTTTGAAATCCCAGAGGGCAGTGCCATCTAACAAATGCACTTCACATAAATTTTGTTTCATTAGAATAAGTTACCCTAGAAGTGTTTGCTAAATTGCAAAACAATCATAATCGTAATGGTAACCTCCAAACTTCTAAAGCACCACTCGAATGCCTCGCACAGGGCACCAGCCTATCCACAAGCGCAAATATGGCATTTCGCTAAAATTTACAATGTCTAAAACTTCTAGAACTATACCATTTGTAATTTTAAATAACTGCGTTAGAAGAGATAAGGTTTATTTCTATTTCTATACTGACAGAACTGCAATTATCTTTAAATCAGCACACGATTGCATAGATAACCTGCGTGGTTCAGTTTCGTCGATGAATTAAAAAATTCTGAATAAGTTAGCCCATGAACTTCTGTATGATGTAATATAATTATGTAGAAGTTCATGGTTAGCATAAATTGTATTCGTCAGTGTGCGTAATAAGGGCCTTTTAAGATGAGATTACAAAACGAAGGCAATGGTCGGTGAAATAAGAGACTGATATAACTATATAAAAACGTATGTATACATAATAATAGTTATTACTTAGCCTATGTATCTATGTATCGATTCCTTACCTTAGATATAGAACGAAATATGCTTCACCTGAAAATAAAGGCAGGAGGTGAAATTAACGTATCAAAAACTAGTACAATAACGAAAAGAGTAGGCTTAGTTATAGAATCGTTTTCTTTACGAAGCCAATAATATAGGTTCCAACTGTTTGACAAAACGCCGTCCACAGTGAAAATACTAATCGTAATCGTAAATAGGAAAGTTATAAAGCGGCACCAAAGAGCCAACCGCAGACACCAGCTTATTCACGAGCGCTGCGTCAAGTAGAGGGGTTTCCAGAGGGTAGTCAAAGCCTCAAAGGAGGTATGAGTCCGGTTTCCGGGGAGGGGGTCCAGGTCAAGAGAGGAGGCAGAGCAGTTATTAAAGCGGGTGTCATGTAACTCGAGAAGAATTGGAGGGCGGAGGATCAGACGAGTCAGTGTAATGAAAGCGAGGAAAATTAACGATGAAACCGTAATATAATCAATCAATAAAAAAAGGTTAAGAATGGAGCTACGTCTTCCTGAGAACCACAATCGTTGGGCCCATTGTGGCATTGCATACATGTCCGGACAATGTGGCGTCTTTTTAAATAATAGCTTTTTAAATACCTTAAATCTCTGGTCTACAGGTAATCGAAAGCGAAAACCTCAGCAGCTGTCACCCTTTCAACTCTTCCTCATCAATTTGTCTTTCAACCCAAAGTACCTTCCCCCCCCCCTGTTTCTCGGATGGAGCATTTGCTCCAAGGTTTCTATGGTGTAGACGCTCCTGAAAGGAGATACAGAGTTGAGTTTGTTTAAGCGTAAAGATGGTTTTCAAAACCTTTAACAACTTAATTATGACTCAGTATGTATACACTTAGTGGAGTGGTGTACAAAGAGAAAAGTAAGGTTTCGAGAACAGAGCCTTGCCGGTAAATGTCACCCGATCCTATACTGCTCCAATGATGACGACAGACTGAATACGAGAAGCAGATCTGTATGATAGGAATCAAACCTTGGTTTAGGTTAAGATGATTCACACAACCAATAGACCTACTCGAGACGATGGATCGATCGATATAGCGTGGTCGATATATTTTATTATTGTGCCTTCCCAGAGATCGCAGTCTCAGCCTTGCTTCGTGTATGTAAGAAATTGGTAGCCCCCACATTTTAGGCCAAAGTTACGCCTGCTTTTCGGAGTGCATGTGCTGTTTCAAACAGTAGGCCTATGACTAGAGTGCCTGTGCTGCTTAGAACACTAGGCCCTAGCTACAGTATAACACAAAATCATTCAATCGTCCTTTAAATTGATAATTCTCTCCTACCTTCATCGTTCCTCCCTGCATATCTTCCTTCATTCGTTTCTTCCTTCCATAATTAACTATTTCATTATTGACCTGTTCCTTTTACTCAGTCACTCTTTCACTGACTGATTGACTGGCTCACTCACTCACTAACCAATTCATTCACTCATTTGACTCCTACCTAAGCTACCTTCACTTTACTCGGTCGTTTGTTCATTCATTTAAACTTCATATCTGAAGTCTTTGAATGGGTCCCTGCTATGATTGTATTAAAGAGATTTGTTGCCGCGAGCTGAAGAAACTGGTTGAAAAATGAGAGACTTTATCTATTATAATTATTCTGAAAATTTGTAATGAGATCTAAAGCATTGCACAGAAACGCAAATTTATTAGTGAGTCGCCAGGTGGAAGAAATTAGATATGCACATGTTTGAAAGCCCTTAAGAAACAGTGAATATTGGATAGCTCCATAGTGTAGTGGTTAGCGGGCTGGACTGTCAATGGAAAGGTGGTAGGTTCAAATCCAATATAGGGCAGAAATTTGGTTCATTCTCTTCCTCGTCTTACCCATATCTCTAGAGTGAGTGAGTGAGTGAGTGAGTGAGTGAGTGCTGTACCGGTGCTGTACAGCAGGGGACTAATGCCGGCCGGTGGCGGCATTGACCGGTGCTGTACAGCAGGGGACTAATGCCGGCCGGTGGCGGCATTGACCGGTGCTGTACAGCAGGGGACTAATGCCGGCCGGTGGCGGCATTGACCGGTGCTGTACAGCAGGGGACTAATGCCGGCCGGTGGCGGCATTGACCGGTGCTGTACAGCAGGGGACTAATGCCGGCCGGTGGCGGCATTGACCGGTGCTGTACAGCAGGGGACTAATGCCGGCCGGTGGCGGCATTGACCGGTGCTGTACAGCAGGGGACTAATGCCGGCCGGTGGCGGCATTGACCGGTGCTGTACAGCAGGGGACTAATGCCGGCCGGTGGCGGCATTGACCGGTGCTGTACAGCAGGGGACTAATGCCGGCCGGTGGCGGCATTGACCGGTGCTGTACAGCAGGGGACTAATGCCGGCCGGTGGCGGCATTGACCGGTGCTGTACAGCAGGGGACTAATGCCGGCCGGTGGCGGCATTGACCGGTGCTGTACAGCAGGGGACTAATGCCGGCCGGTGGCGGCATTGACCGGTGCTGTACAGCAGGGGACTAATGCCGGCCGGTGGCGGCATTGACCGGTGCTGTACAGCAGGGGACTAATGCCGGCCGGTGGCGGCATTGACCGGTGCTGTACAGCAGGGGACTAATGCCGGCCGGTGGCGGCATTGACCGGTGCTGTACAGCAGGGGACTAATGCCGGCCGGTGGCGGCATTGACCGGTGCTGTACAGCAGGGGACTAATGCCGGCCGGTGGCGGCATTGACCGGTGCTGTACAGCAGGGGACTAATGCCGGCCGGTGGCGGCATTGACCGGTGCTGTACAGCAGGGGACTAATGCCGGCCGGTGGCGGCATTGACCGGTGCTGTACAGCAGGGGACTAATGCCGGCCGGTGGCGGCATTGACCGGTGCTGTACAGCAGGGGACTAATGCCGGCCGGTGGCGGCATTGACCGGTGCTGTACAGCAGGGGACTAATGCCGGCCGGTGGCGGCATTGACCGGTGCTGTACAGCAGGGGACTAATGCCGGCCGGTGGCGGCATTGACCGGTGCTGTACAGCAGGGGACTAATGCCGGCCGGTGGCGGCATTGACCGGTGCTGTACAGCAGGGGACTAATGCCGGCCGGTGGCGGCATTGACCGGTGCTGTACAGCAGGGGACTAATGCCGGCCGGTGGCGGCATTGACCGGTGCTGTACAGCAGGGGACTAATGCCGGCCGGTGGCGGCATTGACCGGTGCTGTACAGCAGGGGACTAATGCCGGCCGGTGGCGGCATTGACCGGTGCTGTACAGCAGGGGACTAATGCCGGCCGGTGGCGGCATTGACCGGTGCTGTACAGCAGGGGACTAATGCCGGCCGGTGGCGGCATTGACCGGTGCTGTACAGCAGGGGACTAATGCCGGCCGGTGGCGGCATTGACCGGTGCTGTACAGCAGGGGACTAATGCCGGCCGGTGGCGGCATTGACCGGTGCTGTACAGCAGGGGACTAATGCCGGCCGGTGGCGGCATTGACCGGTGCTGTACAGCAGGGGACTAATGCCGGCCGGTGGCGCCGTTAGTCCCCTGCTGTACAGCAGGGGACTAACGGCGTCGGCTGACGCCGTTGACCGGTGCTGATCGCAGGGGACCATTAATCTGTTAAGTCTCTTTCGCTAACTGTTGTCTGATCATTATCACTTGCAATAATTATTGTCTATGTAGCACTGTAGTCCCATCGTGTCTGTGTCGACGGGAATGTTTCAATAAATGAATATTTTATTTGATATTACTGCATTATTATGATGTATTTTTTAAATTTGTGTTCATTGATATTATACCAGTATGTATTTCTTGAATTTAGGTGTGCCTTAATATTATATGTATTTCTTGAATTTAGGTCTCTTACGGAAAGGATGTAAGCACTCCAATTAGGGGGATTAAAGGGGCCCATTTTGGCAAACCCAATTAGGGGACAGCTTGGTTATGCTAATTGGCCCCAGCCGGGCACCCAATTCAGGGCTCTTTGGGGTTCCAAGTTTGGAGCCCCTTTGGGCACCTAATTTGGGGCCCGTTTGGGCAGGAGAATTGGTGCCCAAAAGGGGCCCAAATTTGGAACCCTAATGGGCCCTGAATTGATTGCCCGGCTGGGGCCAGTTAGCGTAACCAAGCTGTCCCCTACTTGGATTTGCCAAACGGGCCCCTTTAATTCCCCTAAAATTTTGCTGTCTGGGTAAGGTTTATCGCATAACATAATTTATGCATGTACAGCGCAGTGCGTTTGCAGGCGCTAAATTAAAGAATAAATATATTATTATAAATGTAGGCCTACACGGCAGCCTTGCAAGGCGCCCATCACGTCCTACATCTCATTTTCACAAACGCGCCATCGCGCGAATGCTAGGCTGCCTGCCTCCCGCAACCTTTGAGAGGGTTGCGGGAGGCGATCCCGCTACCTCCTGAACTTCACGCCAGTGATGTGTGCACTACTCTATGGACCCCCAAGAATTGCAAGGGGCAGTTCTGATTATAATTGCTGTGTATAATAAAGGCTTTGAAAACACAGCAATGCAAAGCAGACATGAAAAAAGCACTTAACTTGACAAATGAGAGAAAAAATAGAGATCTTTGATTCGCACCCAACACCACCAAATGGCTTACGGTCAGGTTGCATGATGACGACGATCATAATATAAGAGAATACAGCTTTGACCTAGGCGCAGAGACTTATAGGAAAGACATTGGTCGTGGGTGGAGGGAAACACTCTCGACAGATTGAGCTTTTCACAAATAGGGTTTAATGCTGTGGGCTGAAATAGGGCCTAGATACCGCCATAATAACTGCCTCGTTTAGACATCAGTTGTCACTCTACAAAGTTTTGGATATTTCTATGTTTCTCTATATTTAGACCGCATAATATGTCTATGTTTTAAGTAATAATCTGATATCTATGTTCTAAGTTTGCTAAGTTTCCGGTCGTTTTCAAGAAAATTCGATTACAATTCGGAGTTTAAACGTTTTTGACGAGTACTGGAGATTTAGGTATAGTTTATAAATACCGTATTGATATTTATTATGTTTGAATTTGGAATTTACTTTTGAATATTTTATTTGTACGGTTTGTTTGCATTGTGGCGATAATAGGCATTTTGTATCTGCCGGAAAGATAAAACTTCCGAAGAATCGCGAAGTGTCAACTTTGTTTTGATGCGTATCTGGTCTCTGCGTATTTGGGATTATAATTTGTTAAACGCTTGAGTAGCGCTTGAGGACGTTAATGACCGCTTAGAGGCGCGGTTTGCGCTGGAATTAAGTGTATCCAGAATACAGACCAGAAATTTGTTTATTTCTCTGCAAGTGGAAACATTTTGGACACCTTCCTAGTAAAAGTTGCTGAAACCAATTTCATCTAAATGTTAGAAACGATTTTGAATTCTAACAGTGCCCTCTTAACATGTTTCAGTTGTTTTGTTTTCCCCGTTAAAGTTTCGCAAATGATGCGTATATGCTGATATTGTGTTTATTTTACTTCCTTTCAATACTGTGTTCATCCAGTGAAGCATATTTTGCTGTGAAAATTTTGATGGAATTCTTACTTGTATCACAGAAACTTACCAAATTTCATAATTAACTTTTGTTCAAACGTGTCAAATTTCCAAATCCTCCCATAATAAAGCCTGGGTGAATTTGATTTTACAGGCTTTCATCAAGCATAGTTGTTTCTAGGGGTTCAATAAAGAACATACTTACTTACTTACTTACTTAGACCCTTTGAAATATTGCCTGAATTATGTAATTTATTTTTTTGACTTGGCTGCTGAATAAAAATATTAGAATACAGAGAAGCAGCCAAGCAGACGTGACTATATAAATTTAAATGGCTGGATATATAAGTATTTACGAAAATATCGCCCAAAGTTTTGTTATAACTTTACCAGCATTTGAAAAACCCACATTAGGGATTTTTCATAATGTACAATGTTTCATCTGTGTAACAGATATAAATAGATACAGTTAACTATAGGCCAGGTAGATTCATTTTTGTTGTGCGGTCGAAAAAGACCACATCTGCTGTAATAGAGTTAAGTCTGCTTTGGATTTTGTGCATTTTTAGATGTTGGTTGATTGCACATCACCAAAGCCCTGCCACCTTTTTAAATTTTTCAACCTGTAACAGGTAAACTGGTTTCCCTTTGGACAGTGTCGACTCTGTCGAGTCCCTGGCTTGCGCATGCTGTGTTTGTCGGGAAAATCTCTGACTTAGTGATGTGGCACGCAGACTTGGCATCCTGAGAAATATCCACAAGTTGCATATTCTATCATCTGGGAGCAGGTGCCAGTCGATGAGTGTAATTATGTGTAATTCATTGAGCCGTTATAGTTCCTCATCCAGAATGCAACATAATCCAGGAATTTTAAGTGGTGTTAAGCTCTCTTAACTCTGGATTAAACCCCATCGGTAGGGTTCTACGTGTGTGTGGGAGCTTGCCTGTAATGACTTACGTATATCTTAGCATTAGTTGCTTACAAGTAAACATGTTCCCAATGAACTAGCTTTAAAACCATTTAGGCTAGAAAACAGGCTCTTGAAAGGTACTTACATAGTAATTATATGCATACCTACTTGCATACATACCGGTACATATGTGGCTTATTATGTATGTGACATAGACAGCAATGGTATAAATGCAGAACTCCTAAAAGTGGACAATCGGGCTAATAGGTTTAAGTTACATTTCATTCCCAGTAATGTGACGATTAACTGTGTTTCTGCAGACGAAGGATTTCAACTTTTGTTTTCTCCAGCTCGACTCTGACTACACCGAAAGTGAACAAAATGAAAATGGCTGCTAGTCGTCCGAGCCAATCAACGGACACGAGACAGGAGCTGACTGAACTTGTCAAAAGAAGAGCAGAAATTGCGGTAAGAAACTGTACATCTGTCTGTTCTCTAGTTAATGTTCATTCATTCATATCGGGCATTTATATATTTTAATAGCACCTCTCCAAGGAGAACTACTCAGAGGTGCTCTAGACTCCAGTACAGCTGAAAAGAGCAGTCTTAGGTGAGAAAAGAACATAGGAGAGAGGGTTTTGGGAAGCAAGTGGAGCGCCAGAGGCAGGCTATTCCAGGTCGAAGGGCCCACCTCCAAGAAAGCGTGTTGCTGCCTGGTAGAGGTGCAGGCAAACGAACAAAAGGCAGGCCTTGCTCAGATGAGCGAAGGGATTGAGAACCCCATGTGCTGAGGACGGGGTAGCAGATGTTGCGAATGTATACCAGAGCGACACCCAACAAGCAGCGCCAGACCAGGGCCTAATGTCAGTGTTAGGCATGATAATGGCTTAATTCCTATATGCACTGATCTAAGCAGATAATTTACAGACAATATTTCATGCTATCAAAATAAAATCATGTTTTTCTTAGCTTGAACTGTAATTGGTTTGTTACACTTTCACGATGAGTACCGTTATTCTCTAAAAGCTACTGGGAAAAAATGCAGCTCGTTGTTTAAGTTGTAATGTTTAACTGCATAATTTTTGAAAGCATTGATGTAATGCAATCTGGAAATTTCAGCTGTCATTTCAAAGCAAAACTGCATTCTGATATTGCAGCTCTTTGGAGAGAGCTAGTTGGGATCAGCTGATTGACTTAGCAACCATTATCAGCAACAAAATATTTTGTTCTAGAATGTTTTTAAAGTAAAAAATTTGCTAATAATCCCTTGCAATTATGCTGTGTACAAAAATCTTTAAACTATGTTTGAAATTTAACTTTTTAACATGCAAAGCTTCAGAGTTTTTAGGCAGCGACTAACGCATGATGTTTAACCTGTACATTTTATGCATTCTTCTTATCCTGATGGTTGCAGGAAACATTGGCAAACCTTGAACGGCAGATCTATGCTTTTGAAGGCAGTTACCTTGAAGATACTCAGCAGTATGGCAACATCATTCGTGGTTGGGATCGATACCTTGTCAACATAAAGTAGGTCTTCTGCTCATGTTTAATTCATTATCTCATGAATATGAATAGGTCTTCTGCTCATCGTTAATTCATTACCTCATGAATATGAATAGGTCTTCTGCTCATCTTTAATTCATTACCTCATGAATATGAAATTGGTCATGTGAGCCTCTTTAAGTGGCTAACCTGTCATGTAGACCCGTGTCTTTCGTGCTTCTTCTGTGATCTGTCGTAACCTTCATTAAAGCACACATTATACTACTAATTCTGATGTATCAAATGGGACAAAATTGTAAATGCAATTAAGCTTTACAGTCCTACGTTATTACAGTTAGATTTATTATGACATGGTTATGCTCTAAGAGGGCTCCCATATATTATTATTATTTACATTCACTACAGATTTTGTGATGCTAGACACGTTTAACACTTTAACGACATGGGTGTGCTAAAGGCGACTGGGAAACCAATGCAGCAAGTCGTTGAAGTGTCAATAATTAAAGCTTAGGTATATTTTAGCGTTGCTAATTGTTGCTAGTTCTTCATTTTTTCAGTTTGTTTTGTCATAATATTTGCTAATAATATTTGATAATATGTGCAGCAAATTCGTACTGTTTATGGTTTGGAGTACATCATTTTAAGAGGGACTCTTTATTGCTAGCCAACATATCAGTGTACATGATGATGTGATTCAGCTAGTTTTTATACCCTCAAAATATTGTATTTATAAATTTCTAAAGTGCCTCTCTCAATGCAACCTAGTCAGAGGCTCTCCCAGTGCAAAAAACCCAGAGGAAAGAGAAAAGATTTAAGACAAAGGATAGCTGTAGCTGGTACTCTATATGAACCATTTCAAGAATTGCATTATGATGAGGTCATGTTATAATGTGTTAATATTCAATAGGTGAATTACATTTGGGGTACATCCCTCGACCTTGTTGTATTAAAATTCGTCTGTTAATGGAGCATGTAATAATGAATCTGATACGTACTTGGTTTCATGTTTTTGCGAAAGTTTAATGTTTATCTGTGGCATTTACTCAATGGCCCTCATTACGTCAGCGTATTTATCTGGGCCAATTCAATACTTGAATGACCTTTCTGATCGTGCACTTTAAAGAACTATTGTATATTGCCTTATAAATTTTTTTAAAAGCATACTGAATTCTTGTACCACAAAGTAGTTGGTGAATGATTGGCAATAACTTAGTTTTACCATTAAATTAAATCGCACTACATTATAGTCTTTGTTGCTTGTGTTTTAAGAAATACTAACAGTAAAGGTGACAAACGAAACCGAAAATTCAAGGAGGCTGATCGACTGTTCTCAAAGTCATCTGTGACTTCAGCAGCGGTATGTGACTGCTTTTGCCTTATGCTAATTAATGCTATTAATCTAATTTAATTAGATGTGAATGAAGACTTTTGTGGTGTGGTGTGGTGTCATTGTCTGTATGTATGGATGTAACTGGACTTTTATAAAGCGCGTTTTAGGAACCCCCCTCAAAAGCTCAGCTGTAATAGCCACTTGGCATCAGTCTGTGGCCATTTCAGAGTGAGACTGCTCTGTTGATTGTAGCTGTTTGGCAAACTCATCATACACGTTAAGACCACAATGACAAACAAGGCTGTCAGTTATAAAACTCAAAACCTAACAGCTAGTACTGAGTGGAAGCTATGTACAAATATGCTTTAGTAGGAGAGATATTCTTGACAATGGAGGAGATGGACGTGGTCATGAAGAGATCGAACGCATGCCTGACATTTGAGTGTGACATGGCGATCAGAAGGTGGAGCCTCATCCTTTAGTAGTGTATGCCGACTTAAAATCCTCATGGATCAGAGTAGCACTGAGCATAATAAATGAGCTATTATTTTACCTTTGCATGGTGAAATGGCATCAATTATGGCTTTTGTTTGAAGTTGTTACTCTTGAAACTGCAACACTAAGATAGTCGTAGTGAAGGGTGATTACTTAACTGGTCTTAAAAGCAGTGGTGTGACAAGTTGTCAAAGTATGACCTAGGTACATACCTGAATACATTCTGAAATGGTACCTAACTACCTGGCACTCTGTAATTAGATAATAAATCCAATGGGCCACATGTCTATATGCCCTTGGGCCCAATTCAAGATTGGTTAAGCATTCACCTGACCTGCTTATTTAATGTTTCAGGCTGTGAATGGGATAGTGGAAGGCTACGAAAAAAGTGAGTAATTTTTTACCCTACGTGGTCGTAGTTTTAGTTTTATGACGTTCACATCCTTTTGTGCGTGGGCGCTTGGTGTTGTTGGTACGACACTGGCATATGCAAAAAAGTTAAGCACGATGAAGTTCATCTAGTACTTGGAAGGGTGACCGACTGACCGTTATGAAATTCAAGACCAACTAGTGCCCTTCTGTCCTGTCAGGTCTTACAGATGAGTACCTATAGAAGTTGAAATGTAAGAAAGGTGACCTGATGTTGGATTTCTGTGGCTGAGCTTGATTCTCAGCCAACTGGTCCTTCCAACTTTCGGACAATGCTTCTAAGATGTTTCTATAGAATATTGTAAAGAAATTTGTGACATTTACCTCGTATGTGTGTATGTACTGAATGTATGCAATCATGTATGTATGTATGTATATAAGGTATGTATGTATGTATGTATGTATGTATGTATGTATGTATGTATGTATGTATATATTTATCTGGATACTTGTGAAGCACCTTTTTGAGAACTCTACAAGGGTACTTATTAGCTGGTAGTTACTACCATGCTTGTGAGTTTCTTTTCACACATGTAAAGAAATTTCTTGTCTGACTTATTTTCCGTTCTACCTGAAAATTCTGAAGAGATTTCTGAAGCAATATAACAAGCTGTATAAAGCATTAGGTAGGGCCAGACACTGGGAGAAGCTTACAATTGGATGATTTGGAAAAGGTGAGTTGATTTTTAAAGGAAAGTTGGTTATCATAATAAGACCTAAAACAATAGTTGTTCACTTGCACAAATTAATTCTTTCCAAAACTTATTAGTGAAGTGAAAATATTTACAGATCAGACAACAAGTCATGAAGATGGAATGGACGAGAACGGAAAGAGAGAGCCTGGACCGTCACAGCAGAACGGAATCGCAAAGCAGGACGGCGAGAGCAGCTCCAGCAGTGGAAGCAGCAGCAGCGATGAAGATGGTGGCAGCAACGCTCGACTGCACAAAGTGATGAGCAACAGCAAAGTCCAGAAGTCGACTGCCAGACACAAACGCATTAAACACGTCAACAGCAAGCACAGCAAGTACGTTGCTAATCCAACACCTCGATAATAGTATACAGATGTACCGGATGTTATTGCATGCATATACAATGCCATAATTTCATTTAAAAATTTATTATGAGACAGTTCCTTGAATACCAAGTGACGTTAACAGATTATAGTAATTGCCAGGTGATTGATTTTGGAATCAAAGGGAGAAGCCAAAGGAATCAGTTGTAATATTTGAGTATTAGAGCCCAGGCAGATTAAAACACAACACCTACATTAAAATGCGGAATTTCTTGTGGCTTACTTACTCCTTTGGTGATATTTGGCCCAAACAGAAGAAGCATGGTAATCAAATGAATTGCAGATAGATGCTTCTTCATTGGTTAAATTTACATGGCAAGACCATAGAGTTCAAACTCTTCAACCTCTGTTGTTTTCTCCAAAGAATACAAATGGTTAATACAAGCTCAAAGCATATGAAGATTAAAAGCAGCGATTATGTTATTAACATGAAACTCACAGACGAACAAAGTGTAATTGGCAGGATATAGAGCATGTACAGTGGTGCATCCGACAAAGTTGGTACTAGTGCAAGGATATTAAAGGATGATTAGCACATGTAAATAAGTAGTTTTTGACCCGTGTAGGGGCTACAATGCTGCATTTATACTTGCAACTTGCTGATATCACTCCTAGGTTGATAAATTGATGTAGAGCTATTTAAGGTGGCTTCTACTTAAATCTGTTTTTGCCTTTCTTGTTTTAGGGGTGGAGTTGGCAAAAGACACTAGAACAAAGACTGAAAGGGAAATAGTAAACACTGTCATGATTGTTTGCAATGGTGCAAGAATCAGTGAAGCGTTCCATTTGGCAATCATAAGAAGCACCACTGCACAGGCAGGCTTTACAGAGTGTAAACCTGCTTTGAATGTTGACTGTGGGAACACAGTACATTACGCTCGCTTTGGATAAGATGGAATAGTTTGATGCAGACTGATTTTCTGTTGGTGCATGTATTAGCATGAAATGCACAACCATTAGCCAGCTCAGTTAGACTTGGCTTTTGACAGAACATTGCTTTAACAATTTAACAACATTTTTAAAATGTA
Source organism: Allolobophora icterica (assembly GCA_963556255.1). Classification (NCBI taxonomy): domain Eukaryota; kingdom Metazoa; phylum Annelida; class Clitellata; order Crassiclitellata; family Lumbricidae; genus Allolobophora; species Allolobophora icterica. The sequence continues at coordinate 13,053,204 of OY744616.1, forward strand.
TGGAAAATTAATCCCGCTTGTCGTTAAAGGGCTAAGGGTGTTAGAGCAAACCTGAACATTGCTATACCACAGTTAATCAGCATAGTTTTCTGGTGGCACTGAAAATTATGACTTTATATATCAATTTTTTGTCAGTTGTAATTGTTGCAGTAACAGCTAAAGTAATTTGTTGTATCATGCCCAGGGCTGTAGTGGTAAAATTAGAGGTAAGTACACGCTACCGGTTAGTTTTCCGAAACAAACTAGAGGTGAGTATACGCTACAGTATTTTGTGAGTATACGCTACAGTATTTTAACATAAATAAATAAAAATATTTTGTGAGGTGAGTATACGGTCTCTAGAGGTGAGTACACGCTGTATACCCGCGTATACCCTCGACTACAGCCCTGATCATGCCCTGATAGCCATATGTATATGTACATACATATAGCTATAAAAGGCGTACATACTTTTACACATACCGGTAGATATACGTAACAGGCCATACATATATAAGTACAAAACATAAATACACTTGTCAAATATGGGCTGGATTCATTGCCGCAGTTATCTACAATTTGGGACTCGATCCACACCGTATCGTGTTTTAATTACTAGCTTGGCTAAAACTGTTAATTCTGCAAGATTAGTATTGGTCATCATCAAACCTTGTTCTGAGGCTTGCATCTGCTTAAGTTTTATTTGTGCTGTTCTTATAGATGTAGTTGCAAGATTGACTACTTATATTTCATTGCTGATCGTATGTCATGAACAACTGTGTATCAGATATTGTCAGAACCCAGTGCTATGTTATCGCTGCTTCCTTCTGATTTAGTTTGTAAAACGTGTAAATATTGTTTTGGTGATGCTCAAGAAACATGAATGATTCAACATTGCATAACCAGTTTGGGAATCTCCAGTGATGATGAATTGGATGGCGTGGTCGTTAGTAGTTACGCCATCTTCTTTTGAACCCCTTTGGGTTTAATTTAAATCTCTGGAGCTGTAGAACCTTTATGAATAGGTTGTCAGAAGGATGCTGAGATTTCTGTTGTAAATATTTGCTCTAGAGATCCTTTGAGTGCAGGACTTCTGGTTTGAGGACAGTGTTTTTTTAGTAAAGCTGTAAATTCTCAGGACTATGTTTTGTGCAACGTCAATAGTTAAAAAAATAAAAGAAATGTAAAGATGCTACTGGAGTTCACTTTATTCATATGATTTTATTTTTATTTAAGATTAAGATAACACTGTGTATAGGGCATGGGGTCATTGCATAATTACGTAACGCTCTTAGCCTCGGCATATGAGGGTGGTTGGCCATTCCTCTCCCTCACCGACTCAGTTCCCACTGACAGTGTATAGTCAATGTAATTATAGCTGAGTTGGCCAGGGGGTGCACGTGGAGCAGAAATCTTGAACCAAATTTCTGCTGTGGCGGGGATTTGAACCCCGACCTCTCGCTTAACAGTCCAGCGTGCTAACCACTACACTATCGAGCACCCGTATATTCTTGATTAAATCACCTGCCAAACCGCAGTCTAATGAACATCCGTTGAAAAAAACAATGCCATTATTTCTACATTTTACAGTGCATTGCACGTATTTAGAATGGATTTCATTTTGGCATGAGGGTTAACAGGTTATACTTTGGTATAAAAAGTGGGGGGTACCAATTTTTTCCCACTTTCGCTTTTCACACAAAGACCATCTCTGGGAAGGTACAATAATAAAATATTGATTGACATTGTTTAAAAAGTGGGGGTACGGTACCCCCAGTCCAAAAAGTGGGGTACGGGTACCCCTCGTACTCCCCACAAATTACGCCTATGCGTAACATACTAAACTACAGTTACATAATTTTGTCACGACAGTACTGTAGGCACGACTAATATCATGTAAGATGAGCGGAGCGTGCGCGTTGTCATATGACGCGAGAGGGCAGCAGTCACTTATAGTCTGTCGACATGCGTCTGATCTCGTAACTAATACGGTCGATAGTGAAACAGGTTATTGTCAGCGGGAGGATTAATTAGTGAGGTGCAACGGAGGTACGAGGAAGCCAAGAAATGGGAAATCGAGATGATTCGTTATTCTGCTTTATTTTGATGTCATGTTTAGTTTCAGTATGCATCGCAAAAGGAATCAAAATAAGCAAAGATGAATACATGAAACAGCGAAACGAGTTGATTGAAAAAGAACGAAGGCTACGGATTGGTGGCTCACTGGGTTTAACTCCGGACGAACAGAAAGTAAACAAAACGCTGATGATATGGAAAACAAAGGAGGTAGAGATGGGCGAGCAGATCAATGGAAGTTTTCCACCAGCTATCCACTTCTTTAAAGCGAAGCGTTTCATTGATGAAAGCCCCGTTTTCCAGTTTATACGAAGAATGCCGAAAGGTTGTGTTAAAGTTTTTGTATGCCTTTGTTAAGTTTGTGCGTCAGTTGACTTAAGTATGGGGATTCCCATAGTGGTTTCCGTGTGGTTCTTATTAAAACACAGTTATATAGCGCCATTATAAGAGGGCTATTTGTGCTATGGGTGTATCATAGTAAACCGATGGGCTTTTCGAAAGTACTTATAAAGGTAAAAGTAACGGTAAAATGTGTCTGTCTAGTGGAAGTGCCTGGCCACACTCGAAAATGTTGGGGAAGGGTAGGTGTGCTTTGCAATCACCCTATAAAGAAAACAATTTATTGGTGCCTAATTAAAGGTCAGTTTACAACTAAAGTGTGTGAGTAGTTAAATGTTTCAATAGAAGGTTTAATGCAAGTAACTTAGGGAACCATGAAAACACATCAACATCAACAAAGTCATTAGAAATCTTGTTTATTTATTTTATTAAGAAAATTATGTAGCACCACTCCAGGACACTAATCAGAGGCACTCTCTGCTAGTCTCGGTAACGAGTCTCAAGTGACTAAACAAAAGGCCATCAAAATATTTGGTGGTCATAAAGTACAACCTTCCTAACTCCAGTGCAAACTTTTTGCCCGATTCATCAATAACCACACCACTTTCATGCTCATCCTTTGGTATGCTCTGCGGGTGGTTATTAGTTGACGGGGTGGTTATTAGTTGAATGACAACCGTTTAGAAAGTCCAGTGGATCATATATGACATTGATATTTTTGCTGTCAATCCATTGACTTTGAACCATTGGAACGGCAGTTTGTGCTGGCCCAAATGGCCTGGTATTTCATGGTTTGTAAGCAGGGCATATTTTAACTGTATAACTAGTGGGACAAATGTCCCAGTAGTCTTAGGATTTGTCCCAGTAGTCAGGCTGATTTGTCCCAGGCAATGTATGTATAAAGTATAACTAGTGGGACAAATGTTGGAAGAATTTTAAGATTTGTCCCAGTAGTATTGTCGAATGACACCCCTTATTATTGGTTGGGAGACCCGAGAAAGTTGTAAAAAAAGGTGATGACTAAAAAAAAAAAGGTCATCAACTTTTTTGGGAGATGAATTCCTAAAAAAAAGTCTTCAAGTTTGCGAAGATGAATTCCTACAAAAAGTTCTTCGACTGATTTTGTCCCAGTAGTCAAAATTCCTTAAAATATGCACTGTTTGTAAGTCACTTGGGTACTTACTAACCAAGCTTTAGTATTTGTCCATCAACCAAGGCTGTGTTGGCCTGGTAACTCATTCAACTACTAACTAAGCTTGATGTTGTTTAAGTTCACAGTGCTTGTTAGTGTTGCATTCACAGCACTAAGCCACCACATGACTTTGTTTTGTGCAGGAGCTGCGCTGCACGTGCATGATAGTGCGATGGGTGACATGCACTGGGTCATAAGAAATGCGACTTATGATAAAAACTGCTACATGTGTTTCAACAAACAGAACCAACTCCTGTTTCAGTTCTTCGGGAAAACACCATCCAGCAAAGGTTTAACTTTTTCTTTTTATGTGCAGAATACAGCCTATGTGATGAAATATTTCGAATGCTTTTATCAGTAAATATATGAATAAAATAAATAATCTTCGTTAATGCAGCACACTTTGCAAACACTATTGCATACAAAACAGCACAATATCAGCAAAACAATTGAACTTGAATTGGATATCATACTTTGCAGGATGTCTAAGTGACAAGACATCCTGCAAAGAATGGATCACTTATGGTAGGGCTCAGGCAGCAAAGAGCAACTTTTAGTGCTTTCATCACAAAGCGGCAAGCCCCTAAACGAAACAAGCAACTCTCCCATTGCTGTTTTCAAGTGGTGCCAGTCCCAAGCCTGGATAAAAGAGGAAGCTGACACCAATCATCTTCATTACGACAGGGCAACAATAGACAGGAATTACCACCACAAATGAAAACAATCACTTCAGACATACACCGAATTGGAGAAGACCTCTGGAAATAAAATTAACAACCACAAATATGTAGCATATTTTTTTTAGAGTCTCTGTTCTTTGGTTGAATATGTGATGAAATGCTTCAAAAATCACAGTAAAATGAATCCTGTTGCTGTAAACACCAAGATTAGCATCTAAGCGCTGTATAGTCCATCTAATGTAATCTATACAGAATTGATGTGAAATCGAAATTGTGGTTTCAGACAGTTACACTGGGAGTGCAATAACGCTTTTCTTCTCTTTTTGCTTTCCTAGACTGCAGTTGGTCTTCGGTGCCAAAGATGCGATCGCTGTCTGGTGACCCAGTTAAATTCGATGAACAGTAAGAACTCCTCGCTAATTTTAACCAGTAAAATTGCAAGAAATGGTAACAGTGTTACAGTTTGTTGGACTTGATCGAGATCCTGAATTAGACTCGCATCACCAGATTAATTGATTATACTGAAAGCCATTGTAATTGTAATTGGATACTTAATATACACCACCTGAAGAGAAAACTCTTAGCAGGTGCTCTATGATGTTAAATGTCAATATGAGCCACATTTAGGAAAAACTAATTGTCAATAAATTAGCAAAGAATTTTCCTTGAGGTCACCTTTCCCAGCTTTATATGCCTGCATACATCATCCGCATTATAAATGTAATGTAATGTTGCAATGTTGGGGCAGTTGTAATGCATTGCATGTGATGCAACATGTCTGAGAGCGACTTTGGGCCCATTGACTGTTTCTGTCTGAGTGGTAGGGGTCAGCCGGGTAGACATTTTCCACCGAGTACCGAATCCGAGTATTTGGATGTACTATTTTCCGGATCCGGTTACGAACCGAGTACCATTTGTTCCGTATGCGAATCTTCACAGTTTCATGTAATGAAAAATTATCGAAATAAATTTCTGTACTTGTAAAAACTGACTAATACATTTTGAATTTTAGAAATAAATAATCAATTAAATGGACTTGAGTTCTGTTATGGACTTCCGGTGTTGGTGTTTTTTGTACTTTTCTTCATCAAAATGAATATGCTAGATGAAGCTCAAAGCTGACAGTATGAGCCTACAAATTCCGGCATGTGAGGAAGACAAGCAACTATTTGTTTGTTCAGTATTTACCGAGGCGAATACTTCCAAATAGTGCCAAAAACCGGGATATTCGGCCGAGGCAAATGTCCAAGGCAATTTCCGGCTGACCCCTACTGAGTGGCACATTTTATTGGCATTTATCGGCTGTCTCTTCCACTAGCCAGAGTTTCTGGGCAGGTAATTTTTAAGAGTGCTATATAAAAAATTAATGAGTGATATCAAAAATTGTTTCTGGCTAGATAATTTTTAGGAGTACATTTGGTTATGATCTCATATGGACAGGAGGTCTAGAGAAGGGACACTGGCTGTCTCACAGTGCAGCAGTGTGACATACTTTGCCTGTTGTGCCGTGAGACAGCCAGTATCCTTTGTGACACTAAGATATCACTAGAGAGGTTTAGAAGATACTGAAGACTATCTCTTTATGTCCTAGTTACTTCAGTGCACTTTTGTGATGCAGTTATCTTGGGCTTTGCAGATTGACTTATGACAATAATAATATAATAATGATATTAATAATTATAGTAATTACTGAATTTATAGGTTGTATAAAAATCTGACGTTGCTCGTGGATGATCCCGATACAGCATACCCTGATGGTGATGCCGCATGGAAACGGTTTCAGTCCTTGTTCGCGAGTACAGGTGGCATCCTCTTCTACACTCCAGTCGTCCGTGACTTTACGTATGAAGCCCTTCGAGAGTTCTACGAGGATAATGTACAGTACGTGGAAATGCGGGGAGTGTTACCTCCGGTACAAACAAAATGTTCTCTTATGTACACATGGGATTATTCCCATATATAGATATCATAATACATTTTTAAGATCAGGTAAGGTAATTACTCGTCTGCAATTTTGTTGGGTGTGGTAACCGAGCGATTGGTATGCTCAGCTTGTAAAGTCGAGATTGTGGATTAGAGTTTCCCATGAACTCTGCCACTGCTCGTACTCTGGCATTGCTAGTCCCAAGCCTGGATAAAGGAGGAGGGCGGCGCTGATGATCTTTGTTATCACACAGTGTCGTTAAACTGAAAATACTACTACGAGTTTCCCCGAGTTGGTTACTTTGTGCCTCAGATTTACTAATAGTAACTGCAATATGATTATAAAAGAAATGATATGGTGACTATGTTACTGATTACAAGGAAGGTCACAGGGTTGTTTTATGTATGTAGGTATGTATGTATGTTTGCATATTTGTACAAAAGTGTCTGGGTTTTTTGTGTAGCGCCGGTGAATAATCTGGTCTCCCGGACATGGATTTTGTATGCCATTGAACATATTTTGAAGATTTACATTACATTTTGTTAGAGACATTATTACGTCAGTTGACGGTTTCCATCAGAATTTCTGAATTAAAGCCACAACATTTTACAATTTAAAAGACCTTGCTAGTGAATGAAGTGTGATTAACAGAACACCTATCATTGATACATTTAATAGAACACCTGTATTGGATAGGTTTAATGGAACACTATCTTTGATAACTTTAACAGAACACCTATCTTTGATAGCTTTAACAGAACACCTATCTTTGATAGGTCTATGACTTGGATGGAACAGTGCATGACAGGGACTATCTCCTTCGTCTCTACCAAAACGCCTCGAAGCAGTTTGTCAACGATCATCCGGATTTTTTCGGTCTCCGATTCATTCAAACCTCCAGCAGGTAATTCGTTAGTTGATTGGCAACTGCATCTTTTATTAGGTTATCAATATAGCATCTTGTCTAGGTAACTGTGATCACCACTTCCAAACTGACGAAACAAATTCACTCTAGATAGCCACAATCATTCTACCCATTGCAGGTCAAAATTGCGCTACTGAGGAGAGTGCAACAAACGTTGAAGTAAAGGACCATTGAAGAAGGCAGTTATTCTGATGCTGACTGATAGGTTAATGATAGCCACTGATTTCAGATGAATAGTTGCCATCTATGTTCCAAGCATCTCAAGAGTTTACATTGCCCTTGGCGTTTTACGAATGTCCTTGCCTTGTCTTGGTTCTTGACAGCAGTCCATTAGGCTAAAACTCTTCACCCACAGTGCTCCAGTATATGATGGTGTAGTTTGTAAACCATTTGCTTATACAACTGTACAATACAAGCATATTTAATGTCTTCCTTCTAAAGTTCAAAGTGCACACGACCATATGACAGAATGTTTATGGTGCTGAGCAACTGTGAATGAAAGACTTGCTCAGAGTCCTTACACAGTGACTGCCTCGGAGAGGCTCGAGCCTGTACTCTCCGTGTTGCAAGCTGGGTGTTCTAACCAATTGGTCACCATGCACTGCAGTTTTAGGCTATTTCTGAGATTTCAATTTGAAATATTTAAGTCCCATGTTGTCTTTGAATAAATATGTTCATAACTTCTGCTATGGTAGACATAATGTTCTGTTGGATAGCTCTGTTGTTGTGTGCACTAGTTCTAGCATTTGACACAAACTTTGTCTAACAATCTTGGAAGTGTTGTTTGCATGGATTTTCCTCTGGCACCAAGGAGTAGAATTTGGTTCCATCCTCCGCTGATATATTGCTATTTATGTGTTGCCCAGCAGATTTTTGCAATGAATCTGCCAGCTAATTTTTGTGTGTTTGACATCACTGTAATATTGGTCAAGTTCAGATTTAAAATCTTGTTGACTTACATATGGATATGGGAATTTGCTTATGTATATGAGACATTTATGTGGTACTAGTTAGACTATCTAACTGGATCCAGAAGAGGTATGAATTGAGGTAAGCAAGAAATATAGCTTAATCTGTTTACCATGCTAGTTTACATCATTTGTAGTCGATATGTCATTTACCTGAGCTCATATAACATTTTCATCAGTCGGCCAACTAAGTGCACATTACAACTGTAAAGTTGCTTCTCTATATTATGTTCTTCAGAACTTCAAGTAACTCGTCAATGATTGCAAATGACATTCAAGAAGTCATGAAGTTCCGACAGAAGTATCCAGACTTTGTGCTTGGCTACGACGTAGTGGGACAAGAAGATCGTGGTCATTCCCTGCTGAATTATATTGATGCACTCTTGGGTCCGTCCCAGACTGGAAAAGATCTTCCATATTTCTTCCATGCTGGAGAAACTAGTAGGTAGCACATCCATAATTTTTGCAGTTTTACCATAACATACAATTTATGTAGCACTCTGAAGAAAGGTGCAGTACTCTGCGATGCTCACAGCCTGAAATTGAGAAGAAGAGTGAGTGTGATATGTCTATGGTACTCAAGACCACTCTCAACAAAACAGAGTATGAAGTGAAGAGGAAGATTCTGTATGGCACAGCATGCAGGTTAAGTTGTATTCTGAGGTAAAAGTTCTAACAATCATGGTGAAAAGGTCACCTTGATCACTTAACAGGATGCTTTAAAATAACACTCTGGCATGCAATATATGACATACCTATGCAACACTTTTACCAATGGGGGGGGGAGGGGTTGGCACAGTTGCCAGAAGTTGGGGGTTGTTTAACACAACACAATTTTAATGAACATTTATAGTATAATAATTTCTTTTTTCAGTTTTTAGCTAATAGTAACTTTTGTTATGGACCATGCATGATGCTAACGTACATAATAAATTAATTTACAGTTCCGAGTGACTTCTGAGCCTCTTATATATAAGCCGGCCAGAGTGGGGGAGACTTGTTCTGCCATTCCAGGTGGGGGTTATACACCACTGGGTGGAACAAAAGAAGGCAAAGCCTTCAGTTATTCCATTAAATTACAGTTATATGCAGGATGCATTTTTTAGTTATTAGAAATAACCCATGCATGACCACAATTGTTGGGTCGTTAAGATGTAACTTAAAAGCTACCGTATAAAGCCTTTCTTGGTATGATTGTCAGATTTTGAAGACGAGTCAGTGGATCTGAATTTGTTTGATGCAATTCTTCTAAACACGACGCGCATTGGTCATGGCTTTGCAATTACAAAGCATCCAGTTGCCTTGGAGATGATCAAACAGAAGAACATTGCTATTGAAGTCTGTCCCATTTCTAATCAGGTGAATGTTCTAAAACTTTATGATCGCTGAAGTGGCTTAAAATGGATGATTTGCAGAAACATTGGGATGTTCAAACATCAGCTTTTGATAGAATCAGAAGTGATAGGCAGACACCCTAATGATGAACTTCAATGTGACAGTGTTGTCATCAAACTTCACTGTTAACAATTTGTCATTGTTCACACTGTGCCTGCCTGTAACACGTTGGTTGAGATCTGTGTGTGGGTGGGGGCCTGCTGGTTGTGACGTTCTAGCTACCTGGGCAGTGGTGGCGCTGCCATGGGTCGCGGTAGGTCATTTGACCTGCCTATTTTACTCTTGACCTGCCTTGTGACCTGCCTATTTTACTCTTGACATTTAAAGATTAGTAAGCGTAAAGTAACTAAAGTTTAACGTTTTAATTGCTGAATTGTTTCAAATTTGAATATGCTACAACAATTAGGCTATAAGCGTTCAATAATAATTTTCTTCATTTTAAATAATTATGCTGCTTGTGTTGAGGTTATGTTGCTTGATGCGTCAAACTCAAACATTAATTTTTTGACCTGCTGTGTAACTCCCATGACCCTGACGCGACCTGCTGAAATTGTATGTACCTGGGCACTGTTTACTTGCTGATGAACTTTTAGTTCTTGCTGAACTTTAGCACCTCTTAGGCTAGTGTAGGCAGTGCTTTTGTGAGTATTTGAAAGACATCACAATAAGTGTCTAGATCTCGCAGACATTCCTGCTTACATATACATACTTGCACACACATGCATAATGTCACACGTTGTGTAGTATGTGCATACTGTTGACAGAACCTATACCACAAAAGACTGATATAGTCTGGAATGACCTGTTCAGTGTTCATTCCAGGAGACACTGAAAAAGTTCTAACCATCTTTGTGCTTGTAGGTTTTGAGATTGGTCAAAGATCTCCGGAATCATCCGGCCGCCGACCTAATGGCCAAAGGATATCCGATTGTCATCAGCTCGGATGACCCTGGCTTCTGGAATGCAACAGGACTCTCATACGACTTCTACGAGGCTTTCATGGGTCTTGGCGGAATGTGGGCTGACCTGGCAACGCTAAAGGAACTGGCCGCGAACTCCATACGGTTGGTACTTTGATGGTTTAGTTTTACAGGTGTGTTGTTATGATTGTGATAGAAATTGGTCTATGAAGGCATTTAGATTAATATTTGAACCAGTTACTCACGAAATAGTGTGGTAGGAAACATAAAATATCTAGAGGAAACAGAAAAATGTAAAGAAACAAGGAACGTAGCAATACATGCTGTTGTTCCAATTATGTGTAAGGTGTACTGGCATGCATTATAAAGATTATACAATACAATACATTACAACTGTATTTGATATTGCCCTCCCTTCAGAAGTTCAGAAGTGCATACATGACCATATGATAGAACATCGATAGTGCTGAGCAATTGTGAGTTAAGGACTTGCTCGAGGTCCGTATACAGTAACTGCCTCAGGCGACTCAAACCCATACTTTCCATGTTACAGGTCAAGCGCTGTAACCAGTCAGCCACTGTGCAACACCCCAAGGGTGTAGCATAATTATTTTGAGCAGAAAAAGTCTGACTTCCCAAATTCACTCTGGTGTAGTACTTGACATGACTGGTTGATTTAGAAAATCTCAAATTCAGCACAGCTCAAGGGGTAGAATATAAGGTAGCTCTCAAGGAATGCATTTTGCTGTTATAAAAGTGCGATCATCCCTTGCCTTTTAATACTAACTCATCCTCTGTGTTTGTTAAATTAGTTCTTCTTTTGTGCTATTTAGGTACAGCGGCTTACCACCAAAAGACAAGCAGCTTGCCATGAAATTGTGGCAGAAGAAGTGGGAAAGTTTCATTCATCAGGCCGTGAAGGAAATGTCACTGGAGAATGTTCCAGCTGCCTAATTTACAAAACATTCTGTTATTCATTCCACCACAAACTGTGTAACGGTGAAATTTGTGAGTTTCTAATGCAAGATTTGAGTTTTATAATTACAGTTCGCTCAATTTTTCTCTGCCAGCTCAAATGTAGTAATAGACCAGATTGGATTTATAATGATCCTGGCAGCAGATTTTTAAAACCTGTGATTTCAAAAGCTCATTGTAATATTAAACTAATGGTTGAAATTGTCACTGACCTCTATGCCTTGTCAGAACTGTTTGATTTATGCAGCATTAAGGTAGAGTTAGCATTATATGTGTTTATTCAAACATCTATGTATCTATGATGTAAGCATTGTATTAATCTAACAGTTGTTTTAAGTGGTTCAGAAGGGATGCATGTACGGTAGTTACTAGTCTGTGTTGGAACCACTGCAAGTTAACCTGTAATGCTTAAAAGCTTATCTTTCCCATAGCTTCCTCTTAAAAGCTGTGATAGTTAGTGTCCACTGAGGTAGTACTATAATCCAAACCATTCTACAAGTCCACAACTCTTGAACTGAAGAAATTATTCTGTATGCCTCACAGTAACCTAGTCTTAATGTGTTACAAAATCTGTGGACTGGAAAATGCACACTCAAAGCACGGTTGAAAGTAATCTCATTAAATTCTCAGCAAGTTTTCTCACAAATGGTTTCTCAGCAGGGTTTCTGAAGTGGTTCAGAAATCGAGTGTAATGGCAAATGTTCAGGGTTCAGCATTCCTGTTAGTTTTTCTGCTAAGGAGTCATCCGTAAAGCATGTCCACAAAATATGACCTACTTTGGAACCCTCCCCCCATGTCTGCATTTGACCTTACCCCTCCCTCCCCCTTGCGGACGTTCGCACTCCAAAGCCAATTTTTAATGTCATCATTCTTTTTACAATTAGTCCACAGTTCCTGTGCATTTTTAAGTGACAGTTCGGGTTTCATATCAGGATGTGCAGTAATAAAAGCCTCTTTAAAGTCGCAGTAAAGTTAAAACCCGTGCATGAGGTTTTAGGCAATCACATCACTGACCTTTTCATCTTTTGGGAAAGGTTGAAACAAGTTGGTGTTTAAAAAACTGAAATTTAAAAATTTTGATGTTGACATCTGCACTGGTCATAACCCTTCCCCTTGTCTGCCTTTGGATGACCTCTACCCCTCATTACAAACGTCCTTTATGGATGACCCCTAAACAGATGTGAAAAGGTTCATTAAATGATAAAGTGTTTCAACTATATGTAAAGAAAAACTATGCATAAATGTACGTAGAAATTGTCGGTTATTATTATTATTAGTGAGCTTTTTCTTTCTGAACTGATTGGGTAATTTGGTCATTGTTACTTGGTATCTATTTATTGATTTCTGTGATGAAGTTATTCATTTGTACGGAGCGAAAATAGGTTGCAAATTCAGGTAACAATTTCAGCCATCATCGACACTTATCCCAAGCTGTGGCCTTAACCATTCTGTTATGGGCTGGGGCTTCCATAAATTCTTCACAATGAAGAAATTAGCCAAGCATTTGTTTTTTGTAATAAATTAGGTAATTCAATTACCTTATACGTGTATGTTGCGTGCAGTTTAAGTACCTGATGGTGTTCGTGCTTAATGACTGTTGGTGGTTGTTGTACTATTGATTTGGAGAGTTTACCTAGCAGGCCTGGAACAGTTGAGGGTTCCAAGTATTATACCTAGAGTTTTGCATGTGCTTAGCTTAATTTCGAAAGCTAAACTATGTATAATTAAATGAATGATTACCTCGCCTTACCTTAGGGAATCGTATCTGGCGAGCACTGGACAGTTGGAAATGTAGATGAATGTCTTTTCTGTGCTTCCGCTGTATAGGTTTTTGCGTTTTCCGACAAAAGTGGTAAAGTGTGTTGTAACATTGTTTTAACTCACAGAAAGCTGAGCTCTACCCCAAGCGCCTTGGTTTTTGCTGTCACTGCTTATCTGGCAGTGTAAATAAATTAAGTAGCAGATGAAAATTCCAGTTCTTGTCATATACAGAGTCGAGGTCGCCAATCATCTGGAGCTGATCAGAACTGGTTTAACAATATTTCGGTTGTTTTTGCGAACATTTCAGTCGCTTTTATTAATCAGTAATGTACATCTATTCAGTAGTAGTCATATATGAATTATATATCGCATGTCAGTTTGACGATTCTAAGCTTGTATACGAAATATGTTACTTTTCAGTATTTTGTAAATGACGTTTTTTCAATAAACAAACTGAGCTTTGTCTATGAACTGAATGGGAAATTTGGTGTGATGTTGACAAAGTGATGTTGAACAACGCAAGGCCACAAAATAATCACAAGGCCACACTTCAATCCACAAAGAATGTAAGGGCAACACAAGGCCAAAAAAAGTATTTATTTATTACTAGGATTTTGTGATCCTACTGAAGGATGACGGGTCGGCCATCGCAAACAACAACCAAAAAATAATGAAATTTCAACTGACATATCTGGGCTTATCTAAGAACTTTTCTAGCACTATTATAATAAAACACAAGGCATTAATTGTCTCTCGCTTCAAGCGAAACCATCGTTAAAACAATGCGGCAAGAGTATTGCTTGGAGGACTCCTTCTACACCTGCCAAATGTTGAGCGCAATTTAAATTAACGCGTGTGGCTACATCTACTGGATGACCAAGCATTAGCACTTTAGAAGCACATCTCCATTTTGTTGCTGTTTGCAGTTTTGCTTTGAACAGAACAGCCATTAACAAAACGACGGCCAGCTAAGTTTTTTTAAATCAACACAAATTCAACTCAAAAATCGTGTATAAATCAAGCCGACACGAACATATGAACTGATGTACACGTTCGAGAACTCAGTTTGCACTTGCCGTGTGATTTGCACGCATTTAACCGTCATCATTTTTAGCAGTTCTAGCCTCAATTTTTATCCCAAGCAAATTCACTTATGAAAGAAATCGTAAGGAAACAGTTATAAGATGCCACATCAGTTCGCAACACGCAGTCATTTGTTTCAGAAACCGTCGCTATACATCGCAGCCCTTGTATTGCTTGCCGGTTTATTCGGTCTCTATTGCTGCACTAGTGCAGCTTTTCATGTACATATCGAAGGACCAGGTCCTTCGAGAGACCATTCAAATTGGCGTTCGAGGCTGGAATCTGCTGTTCGTCGTGGATCCGGACTGTACCGTCCCAGGTCCAGAACAGTCGCGTTTTCAGACACTGCTGCAGCGTTGCTATCGAGTCTTTGGGCGTTTCATACACGGCGTTGTGCAAGACGGTGTTGAAGTAGTATTTGCGATTCTGGCTTTTGCTCATCGCCATCATCCACGGCTCGCTGACGATCTTGATGAAGTAGAGGCCAGTTGGAACGAGAAATCGACTCTGGTTGCCGTCCTCGTGGCAACAGTAGCAGAGTTTAGGCAAGTGACCACCACCTTTAACGACTTTCATATGCAGGCTGAAGAGAAAACAAGCAACTCTAAGTTGAGAAGGGTTAAGTCTTGTCAGGTATCATCTTTGAAGGGATTACATGACCCCAGTGAACTCCAGCCAATATAACCTCACCTGTACTCAACCCCGAAATTTGATTTGGAAATGGTTTGGTACAGTAGAATGAAATTTGATTGGAAACGGTTTTGTATGATAGAATAAAATTTGATTGGAAGTGGTTTTGTATGATAGAATGAAATTTGATTGGAAATGGTTTTGTAAGATAGAATGAAATTTGATTGGAAATGGTTTTGTATGATAGAATGAAATTTGATTGGAAATGGTTTTGTAAGATAGAATGAAATTTGATTGGAAATGGTTGTGTAAGACAGAATGAAATTTGATTGGAAATGGTTTTGTAAGATAGAATGAAATTTGATTGGAAATGGTTTTGTAAGATAGAATGAAATTTGATTGGAAATGGTTGTGTAAGACAGAATGAAATTTGATTGGAAATGGTTTTGTAAGATAGAATGAAATTTGATTGGAAATGGTTTTGTAAGATAGAATGAAATTTGATTGGAAATGGTTTTGTAAGACAGAATGAAATTTGATTGGAAATGGTTGTGTAAGACAGAATGAAATTTGATTGGAAATGGTTGTGTAAGACAGAATGAAATTTGATTGGAAATGGTTTTGTAAGATAGAATGAAATTTGATTGGAAATGGTTTTGTAAGATAGAATGAAATTTGATTGGAAATGGTTGTGTAAGACAGAATGAAATTTGATTGGAAATGGTTTTGTAAGATAGAATGAAATTTGATTGGAAATGGTTTTGTAAGATAGAATGAAATTTGATTGGAAATGGTTTTGTATGATAGAATGAAATTTGATTGGAAATGGTTTTGTATGATAGAATGAAATTTGATTGGAAATGGTTGTGTAAGACAGAATGAAATTTGATTGGAAATGGTTTTGTATGATAGAACGAAATTTGACTGGAAATGGTTTTGGATGATTGAATTAAATTTGTTTCGATCATGTCACTGGTGAGAAATTGTGACATATGAAGCAATTTCCAACTCACTTCTGGAAGATACCCTCGATCTGCTCAAAACGTATTGGCTCTTTGACGCGGATTGGAGCAAGATCAGATCGAGTCGCTCGAGATATCGCTTTCACAAACTTTTTGGCTTTATCAATCCTGTAGAAAACGACAAACGATTCCAAAAACATGAATTGCAACAAAACATTTTACAATAAAACTCTCCCGACAGCATAAGGCATGCCATTGCTAAATTCTTACACAACAGTAGTAAATCGAAAGCTGAACGCCTCGAGTTTAATACAAGAATAATTCAGAACAGTCGAAACCCAACTGAAGAAACAGTTCAAGCACTTGCTTATTAAAACGTGTTTCTGCATGTCTACAAATAAATGAAGACTCCCATTTTATTATCGTGACTAAAACCAACTTTTCTGAATTATTAGTATTATTATGTAATATGTATCAGAGCACTAGTATAGCGCCCTTTAACGACGAGCGTGCACTAAAATGTATGGAAAACTAATCCCTCTCGTTGTTAAAGGGGTGCTCCTACTACCGGTAACTTCTATTACACATCCGTACTAGAACAGCTATGGCTCAGTCCCGATCTTTTGCCTCAATTGGTCCCTCTCTCTGGAATACACTGTCTCCTTCTACTCGCTCTTTAATTTTAATAAGTAACCCCTCATCTTCTTTTACTTTCCTCAAGACTTATTTCTTTTCTCTCGGCCTTGCGCACTGGGAGCGCCTCTGAACGGTTCACCCTACTAGAGGCGCTTTATAAATGTTTAAATACAATACAATACAATACAATACAGGTGTCTGAAAAACAATGTGCCCTGTAATCTTGTCAATAACCAGAATATCAATCCACTAAGACCCATTGTAGTGTACTTCCAATCAAATTTCATTCTATTTGATGGGGTAGATGTGATGTGAACATTTTTAAACCTGGTCTCACAACTCCCACTTCTCACAACTCCAAGATTAGATTTGCAAAATGCCAAGCAGCTGCTTCTACCATACCTGAGGAAACCCTATTTAAATACACTTACATCTATTCTATGGGTAGCCAGGCAGATAGATAGAACAGAAGGATGATAAAGTAAAAGCACTGCAGCAGAGTGGCATCTGGTACTGTGTGAGCATCTTTGAGAAATCTTTCGGAGGCGCTACATCAGATGTTAACCTACAACGTCTAAACGCAAAGACAGACAATTCTAAGCCTAACCTGTCGTTGAAATGCAAATCCCGAACATCGGTACCACACAGAAAGACTGCATCTAAAATGTGCAAGGTCGTGACTCTTCGTTGACCTTTGCCCTGAAAGAGAAACATGAATTAAATGGCTGATAGGATGGATCGAAAACACAGAAACCAGAAAGCATTTGCTATCTGTGGTGAAAACTAAGGACAAACACTTTACTAATCATTCAAACATTACTTCAATGGGTAACTGGACTTTTGGCACGTTGGCAAAGCTGAAATATTGAAAAATACAACAACAATCTGAATGAATTTCTAATATTACTGTAATTTCACTTTATGCTGCAAGTTAGAATTTGAC
The DNA here is from genome assembly GCA_963556255.1 of Allolobophora icterica. NCBI lineage: Eukaryota > Metazoa > Annelida > Clitellata > Crassiclitellata > Lumbricidae > Allolobophora > Allolobophora icterica. The sequence goes on from OY744616.1 coordinate 13,070,592, forward strand.
AAAATCAGCCATTTTTCTAATTGCTACATCATGTAGATGCTGAAATGTTACTATTGCAAAAACTGAAGTTCAATATTCCCATGTTGAAAGTTGAATTGTGTCAAAATTTAAACTTATTGAATCAAAATGATTAGAATCATTCTTAACAAATCTAAATTCAAAACACTCTTTAAAAAGCCACAGATTCAGTCATGGCTTCCGAGTGGCAATCTACCATTAACATACCTCTCCACGCAGTTCTTCGACAAATTCCACCTCAAGGATGGTGTCTCGTGGTATTTCCAGTTTCAAATCTTCCACCTTTTGCCATCTTCCATTTCCATTGGCTGGAGTATCCCACCGGTATATATGTGACTTCTACAATGCAGATACACACATATAGCGTCTTAAAGGATCAGAAATACAAGTTGCTACAACTCCAAACAACCAAGTACCAAGGTCATCTAATGCCAAGAACCAAGGTCATCTAATGCCAAGTACCAAGGTCATCTGATCCCTAGAAGGGTCGACGTTTTCCCATCGAGGCTAGAATGCTGGAAAGACTATCAGAGATTGTGGGGTACATTTCCTGAAATACAGATATTCATTCTGGTAGTAAATACGATCAGTCAGTTGGAAATAAAACTGAAAAGAGATAAGCATGCCAAACTATTGTTTTCATTGTTTTTTTTAAACAAAATACAAGGCAAGTTCGATAAACATTGCCATAGCGAGGGGTGTACCAGCAGTGACATGGAAGAGGGTGCAACTCAAGGGGAGCACAAATTTGAGACAGAATTATTTAATTGTTAAACTAATTACTTTATTTAGAGAAATATAATATCCATTTAAAATGATATAAATATAAGAAAATTAAGTAACAACAAATAAAAGTGTACATATACAATAGTTACAGATAGATAGATATTTGACAGTGCAGGAAAATTTGGTCGTTATTGATCAAGTTGATTTTGGGGGTGCTATATTTATGCTTGGCACAGAGCACAATTATACCTTGCTATGTTCCTGTCAATAAATGTAAATGTACACGGTTTTCTATAGCAACTGTATGGTTGCGAATCTGCTTATTTTTGGAACAATTGATCGGATAAGATCCTTCAGCACAGCTGCCCATTTGAGTGGGTGTCATGCCATTTAGAGTCCCCATGTATGGAATGTGCTAGTCTGAGACTCAAATCTCAAGGTAACTTTGATACAGAAAAGGCCTCTGCAGTTGGTTAAAACGAGCACTCGGAAGTCCAGAGGCAAGATGAAACCACGAATCAACGACAAATCAAGATGTGTGTTCTCGAAATAGTGCTATATAATGCTCCATAAAAATAAACTGCTAGAACTTCCTGCAGTGAATGCCACTGCAGTTTGTTGTCGAAGTTAACTCACTCCAAGGCTGATTAGGATGTAGCGCTTCTTGGCACCAGAAACTATGCATCTGTAGTCGTAGATGCTTTTCACCTTGTCATTCAGATTTTCTGGAGTCAATGGAGCTGGTTCACACTGGTATGCAACCGCAGTCTCCTGGCAAGCAAAACCAGTCTGTTCTTTACTTTGACCCACTGATCAAAGATATGACCCATTTATCACAGATGTGACCCATTTACCAGAGATATATCCCATTTAACAGATATAACCCATTTATCAGAGATATGACCCATTTATCAGAGACATAACCCATTTATCAAAGGTATGACCCATTTAACAGAGATATATCCCATTTAACAGATATGACCCATTTATCAGAGATATGTCCCATTTAACAGAGACATGACCCATTATCAAAGATATGACAATTTATCAGAGATATGACTCATTTATCACAGATATGTATTGCACGACAAATTGCACCATTCATTTATTCATTCGAGTATTTAAATAGCACCTCTTCAAAGGAGGCTACTCAGAGGTGCTCCTGACTCCAGCACGGCCAAATAGGACAGCTTTCAGTCTAGTGTAGAACGTAACAGGACTGTTGTATCTTTAGTTCTTGTATGTAACAAAAGCACGATTATTATAACTTTATCTTTCACGACGACAGCTTTTATTTCACTTGGAAAAAGTAGCTGCTGAATAAGTTAGGCAGCATTATAACAGCATAATAAATTAAATTAACTTTATTAATTTACCTTTCCTCTAGGGGTCAGCCGGGTAGTCATTTTCCACCGAGTACCGAATCCGAGTATTTGGATGTACTATTTGCCGGATCCGGGTACGAACCGAGTACCATTTGTTCCATATGTGAAGCTTCACATTTTCATGTAATGAAAACTTATCAAAATAAATTTATGTATTTGTAATAACTGACTAGTACATTGTGAATTTTAAAAATAAATAAACAATTAAATGGGCTTGACATCTGTTGTGGACTTCCGGTTTTGGTGTTTTTTGTACTTTTCTTCTTCAAAATGAATTTCCTAGATGAAGCTCAATGCTGATATTATGAGCCTACAAATTCCGGCATGTGAGGCAGACAAGCAACTATTTGCATGTACAGTATTTGCCGAGGCGAATACTTCCGAATAGTGCCAAAAAACGGGATATTCGGCCGAGGCAAATGTCCGAGGCGATTTCCGGCTGACCCCTACTTTCCTCTCATATCTCTGTTTGACTGTGTGCCATTCCTAAAAACTACCCTTACCAGTTCAACATCAACACAAGAAAATCCAAGAAATCACCTTTGTCAGTTTATTGAATTTGTCCACAGGTTTCTCCGACTTGTCCGGAGCGGTGCGCAACTCATCGGGAACTTCCCAACGTTTCATGCATCTGTCCCGAACGTCCGATTGCCGCATATCGCGTAACTCTGTGTTCTGAGCAAAAGTCTTAATCTTAAGAAGTGAGACAACCTGTTGCTGCCCAAGCACTTCGTTTGAATTGAGAATATATCGGAAAAACTGTTCGTCGTCGCGGATAACGTCGAGCGGCACGACTTCGGTAATGTCGACCTTTGACGATGCAACGCCCGGAGATATGTCACACATGCGTAGGTTCAGGTTGAATAAGTACTGCTGGATTGATAAAGAGTCGGGTCTTCTGCCCTGGCAAACGACGTACCTGGAACAGTTGCAACAAACGGGCTAATCAGACTTTGCACCTCGTAATGCTTCTGGATAGTTGTCACTTAAGGGTGCTATACAAAGACTAGAATGACTGTATGGCTGTACAGTTTCAATGCCACAGTAGGATGTTTATTACAATACAACTCCTTCCAAAGTTGAGAAGTGCACTGAGGAAATGTGCATGAAGGACTTGAGTGGAGGCTCGAACTCGCCCTCTCCACATTACAGGCCAAATGCTCCATCCATTCAGCTAATGTGCCTTGCATTTACAGTTTATTATGACACGTGCCGCAGGATTTGTTTCAGATGAAGTTTTGTTTTTATCAAACTTTCACATCACTTCATTAGTATATGCAGCACTTTTGTGAGGACTTGAAGGCGCTATAAAAAGTGCTTAGATACATACATACATACATACATATCACTTGTATACAGTATTACTTAAAGCTATTCCTCACCCATCACTTGATCTGACAAAACTGAACTTGAAAGCGATCTATATTTGTGGATGATGCAAAAGATAATAGATAACTCAGATGATAGATAACTCAAGATCTTACGTTATGTATCTCAAATCTTACATAACATCTGAGCCATTTCCAGGCAATCTCCATTCCACTTAGTTCATGCTGGCACCAAAAAATTGGGCAACAGTGCGTATCGAATGTATCGAAGCATTTATATAGCACCTTTTGCGAACCTCATAACTGTGTGGCTTAAATGGCTATCTCACTGACCTAAGCAAGTTTAACTTAACCCTTTAACGATGAGAGCGATTAATTTTCCACACATTTTAGTACACGCTCGTCGTTAAAGTGTTAAGGTAAACCGACTGTGCATGTTGTGCTGAATCAGAAGACACAGTATGTATAAGATTAGATTAGAACCAACCTTTCGGAGTTTGCCGGCCGACTTGTAACAGGTTTAAATATTGAAACATGATTGAATGCTCGATACAAAAGATAAATCAAGCCAACGCTGAAGGTCGTGAAAAGGTCAAACAATTTACACACAAAATTTCCACCTACAAAATATTCATATAATCCATATATAATTCACCTACAAAATATTCATATAAATTCATACAATTCATATAAATAATCGGCTTACACAAGTTCGAGACCCCACAAACCAAAAGAAACAGAATTTGTCTCAGAGCTAAAATCAATTACATACCAGGTAATCAAGAATAATTAATGAGAATCATTGATTATATACACTCCATTGACAATAAGTTTCATAAATAGAACCTTCAAAATATAAAAAACCAACTGAAGCCAGCCTAACATATTTGAAAAATAACTAGGAAAAACAGCGAAGAAACGAAACACTGTATGGAAGTTTACAGAAAATGGTGATCTTCCATATAACTAGTCCAATGTAACCTTCTAACATTCTTTAGAATAACACAAATTCATCTTTAGAACGTGTTATCATTTGAAACAACCTCATAATAGTGGTACTCGATACGATTAATAAATAAGTGGTCCCTGTGTTCGATGACAGCATAATGCAGGAATTACATGTAAATGGTTTTAGAAGAGAGGCGTGAATTTAACGTACCCGGCCTAAGGATCATGAGTGCACACAGGAACTGACAGAGATAAAGACGCTTGGACAAAATCTCCTGAATATTTTCCTGTCCGTCAACTGAAAAACCCTGAAGACAACAACACAACAAAGTTCTTAGTACTGGCACACCTCTCTACTGCCAGTAATCACTTCCTCTGTCTGTCTGTCTGTATGTGTGTGTATGCATGTATGTCTGTATGTATGTATATGTGTGTATGTCTATATGTGCATGTATGTTTCTTTGTATGTATGTATGTCTGTCTGTGTATGTATGTCTGTACGTGTGCATGTATGTATGTATGTGTGAATATGTGTGTGTGCATGTATGTCTGTATGTATGACATTTATGTATGTAAGTCTGTATGTATGTATGTGTCTGCATGTGTTTATGTATGTATGCATGTATGTACATACGTCTGTCTGCCTCTAGGTACAAATCTCCAGGTACAAGCCTCCCTGTGCTGTTATGTCGGAACCAAGTGAGATGCTCTGCATCCACCTCAGTTGCATGATGGATGACAAGATAGAGGTAATATTGGTGCTAACCGTCTCTTTGAGGCCGGGTCATAAATCAGCCTTAAGATAATTTCAAGTGATGTGATAAACTATCGAATAATGAATAAATATCATATTGCAGTCGGTTTAAAGCGGTACAACGTACTCCATCAGCCATCACGAAATGGACACCCTTGTTCTCTGTGTGGGTGAGCACAAAGTTCTGGAATTCCCGCAGGTTTTCTGGATTGTAGATGTCACCGTCGCCATCAGGACCACCGACACCTAAGATGGAAAATAATTGCACAAATAATACCAACAAAATATGTGTGATTTTGTGAAATTCTGACAATCAATCAATTTAAACTTGATATAGTACCCCTTCAAGATGCCTACTCAGAGGTGCTCCTGGCCCAGCCACAGCTGAAAAGAACAGTTTGAAGACATGAGTAAAAGGCCGAGGAATTTTTCCTTTGGAGCAAACGTAGCTCCATTGGAAGGTCGTTCCAAGTGCCCGGGCCCATGGCAGAGAGAGCCCGGTGTTGCATGAATGAAGTGTGTAATGTAATGTAATACAAGAGCAAAATGGTTAAGCACTGCGACACAGATCATACTCAGCAACATAAAGAAACTACAGAGCATTATACTACATGATTTCGCAACAGCAGACATTAAGGCTATTAAGTTATTACTATTATTAAGTAATTATTATTATCATAAATTAGTAACTTCTATAGCACTGGTGTCAATGCACAAGGCATCCACTGATGGAACACCAAAGCCAAACTGAAATCAGGCCACGTTATCTCTACTTGGTGCTACATAAATGATCAGTTACATTACCCGACATGACAGATACAATTCAATGACCTCCAGCCAAGGACCGAATAAAGGTCAAGATTCTCCTCCTGATGCAGGCCTTGTGGCTAGTTCAACCCTGGCATTTGTAGGGAAGCTCCATATTCCGGCCTCAGTTCAAGCCTATTGCACGATCTCAAGGGTCTTAATGCATACATACATGGCTAAACTTGTTCCAACGTACCATAATGCGGTTCAAACAACTCGCTGGGTGCAGCAAAGAAATCTTCAAGTTTGAAGTCACAGGGGCCTTTGAGGGTGAATCCAAAACCCTTGGCATGCCATGACTTCCTCCAGAGCACATACTCGCTGAAGCCACCCGGCCCAGCACAAATATCCGCAAAATACAGCAGCTCATTCGGTGCCACAAGAGATCGCTAGAGAAAAACACATTAAAACAATACATCAAATCAACAACATATCAAATTAACAACATAATGATTACAAAAAAGTATAATCAACTAAAGTTTAAGTGCAATGATCATGCTTAATAATAAAAACAACAGCTTAATCGCGATCATAAATGTAAAATCAAAATTTCAAGAATGCTAATTAAAAGCTGAGCACAGGGCACCAGCTTATTCACAAGCACTGTGTCACATCAGTCCACAGATACCAAGTGGAGATCAAAGTCCGTTAATTTGCGTTTGCGTTTGTCACCGGATTTATTTGCCCAGAACTGTGTAGGGCCTCCTTTGTTGATTATCTTAACTAAATTGCAGTACTTACAGAAAATGACCACAGAAACAACCACAGCAAGATACAGCAACCTAACTAATACCTGACTAACTGGCAAAAGCTGGGAAGCAGATAGCATGTCCTACATGGGCCACATGCACAAGACTTTGAGCTTCATTCCTTGCCTGCTTAAGGGATTAAGTAAGGCAAATATGGAATTATTGAGAATCTGTATTTATAGCACACACAGAATGAGACCACCAGCGGCACTTACCCCCTCCTCATCCTTAGGATTCGTGAACATGAAATCCAAAACAGCATCCATGTTGGCCATTTTCATTGCAGCCCTGCATCAACGACAAAATTCATGACTAACAAAAGAATAAGCAAAAGAATATCTAGATTAAGATCAACAATTAGATGTGAAATATATGCTGGCATATACAGAACATAGTGGCAAGTGCCTGAGTACACTTTTCGAGATACTCAACATTTATAAAAAGGAAAGAAAGACAATTGTAATTATAATTCCTGTTCAATAAGATAAAATAAAAACATTGTTTACAGTCGACATTGTTGATTGTTGCACAAAAAACAGCTGGCAGTCAGTTTATGTAAACTGACATAACAATAACTCATATTTAACACTTTAACGACTAGCATGCATTAAAATGTATGGAAAGCTAACCCCTCTCGTCGTTAAAGGGTTCAGAAGTTTGCCATTGGTGTTACCACCTGAACAGCCCCATACCTTAATCAGACAATTCTGTTTACAAACATTGGTGTTAACTTTCAAGAACAATACAAATTTACAGTTCTCATTAACATAGAAATTCAAACTACTCATTGTTTACAAACACTATTGTAAACTTTTAAGAACTAAACAAATTTACATTTCTCATAAAAAAATTCAAAACATATTGCCGTTGTTTACAAACCGGTTGAGGAAGAAAGCACCTCGAATCGTTTCATACGGATTTGACTTAGTTCTTGCTTTCCTCATCTCTTCCGGTTCCAGATTGTCGAAGACACTCTTGCTGCTGAGGATGCCATCGAGGGTTTCCTTGGAGCAGAAGTTTGTCTCGTCCTCAATGCTCAGCTTCTTGGCTCCTTCCTTCACCCAGTTCTTGAGTTCATCAATAGGTGGCGCCTCCAGCTGACACTGGGGAATCCAGTCAACAGTTTCTTCGACAGTTACGGCCTCACGATTGAAGTCCCATCCGACATCGGATGGGGCAAGGCCCTTGATCTCATGACCCAGACCACGTCTGCCCTTCTGCTTGGACGCCTCAACTGGAGCAACAATACCCTGGGCGTGCTTGCCAAGGCCTTTGCCCTCTTGGTGACCCATTTTTTTCTGAGCAAGAACAAATTTTAACATGTAATTATATCTCTACAGAAACAAAAACTGACACAGCGCAAACATAAACCCTGTTTTTATTTTATCTTATAATATAGACACATATATAAATCACTTATGGCTGCATGTAGTAAGAGTGGATGTGCATCCACTCTTATTACACACCAGAACCTCTGAAAAGAACATGCATTCTTATCACAAAGTATCTTATCCACACAGATAGATCCAACATTCTATTCAGCTTTAGCACACAACCTCAGAATTACCTGACTTTAACACAGTATTTTATAGGATTACCAGAAGGTGCCATTGAAAATTAATTGAAAGGCATTACCGCCCACTGTCTCAGATAAAAAAATTATTGCACGAAGCAGTAACAAAACTTTTATCTCATGCTTTTGGGGAAACAAACTGACCATATTAGCAGTCAAGTAACCACTTATGGCCTTAGCCACTGGGCATGTCAATAACTCACTCCTTGAGGATCCTACACAGGCTAGGCATAAGTTCAATTCCCACTTTAAAACACAACTTTAAAACCACCCTGCTATAAAACCATGCCTCATATGGCTAACATAAATAGTAATACATTATAAAAAATTTACAATAAATAAATGTACATGCCAGAGATTTCGACAAACACACAAAAATATAAATATATCTGATAACTTCAGTGATCTCATAAGCAGTATCATGTCAAAACGAATCCGTAAAAATTGATACAAATAGATAGTTTTCCTTCTTTAAGGAATCCACACTCTAAACTGTAGGACCCCAAATTGAAACAGAACACACATCACGATTGTCTAGCACTCTTAGTCAGTCATACCATTAGTTTCTGGGCCACTTCATTGTATGGCACGCTGCTGTTATTGGCTGACACATCGCTTTTGACAAAGTTATTAACAACTGACGTCAATCCACCGAATGACGGCCGTTCCACGGCTTCAAAGCCATGTTCGTTATTATCATCTCCGCTGGAAGATGATATATGACCAGCATCGTGTCCATCTACAATTAAACACGCAGGTAAAGACAAAGCAACCGTGAGTTCAGAAATGTCTGAAAAGTTGGTTTCAAAAGAGCAGCTGGCAATTTTTGCAAGGACAAAGTACTTACTTACGTATTATGAGATACAGCTGTGTGCAGAAAACTCTTTTTAGGTTGTTACAAAGTGTTTCCTAGACAAGCTAATCTACAGTCATTAGAACACATGGCATCTGCATGGCTGCTGTGGGGGTACCATACAGTGGCTCATTTGGCTCTGATCAAAGGACCAGTGGCTCATTTGGTACTGTTCTGATCCAAGGACCAGTGGCTCAGTTGGTACTGCTCTGATTCAAGGACTGTCAGTAACTTATCAAACTACGCTTACTGACCTCACACACGCTGCTTCAATATATTAGGCCATCAAGTGCAAGTTAGTACTTATGGGAGATTGGAAAGAAATGTTAAGATATACAACATAATAACTCATGTCTGGCACTTGGAGATTCATCTAGAAAAGTAGGGATGTACTACCTACACATGCTACAGTCAGAAACAGACTTTCCGTTTAACTGCGATCCTCCTTTCTACAAATGTCACCCACATGGCCAAGTTATAAAAACAAAAAAATATGACAGTGGAGTTTAAACTGGCTTGATTACAAACGTTAACAAGTTACAACGAGCACAGGGAAGGACCTCTGAATGCAGCTTTTTCAGTATTTACAAGCTTTCTTTCTCATTCTCATGAAGTAACACAAGCTGGTCTTAGTTAACTACTAAGTTGTAACTCAGACTCCTTCTCCTGTACCTCTAACTCTGTTGCTCTTGCTCTGGTCTTAGTTATTTATATCAGGACTCCAAAGCTCTTACGAACATAGCTGTGTCTAATATTCTGCACTGCCACATGCAGTCCAAAGCTATGACACTTCAAAATCTTTTCAACTGTTTTGGCAAGTCTTTATCTACGTATGTAGCTGGCTATTTAACAGTGCCTTTGGGGAACCTTGAAAAGGGCTATGTGGCTTGATATGTCATAAGTCATACATGTGTTCTGAGCAGCTATTTTTAGTTTTGTCCGTTTGATCCTGTAATGATCACCTGTGTCTAATCCAAAGTAGGACTTCCAAAACATTGCTTGTATATATGTAAATAAGAGGAATTCATTGAGGATTCCTTTGAATTTAAATCACATGTCATACCCACGATTTGCTAAACAGGTTGAGTCAAGATATACCATCCCGAAATCCCAAACAGGCTATATTTCTTTGCAATATAATATGCTGATTAAAGGCGCTTTCAGCACTAGAACACGAAACTAAATTATTTTTAAAATATCATTAAGCTGGTATTTAACAAAACCTGTAATCCCATTGAACAAAACAGTACCCTCGTCATCATCATCTTCCTTAAATCGCATTCTCTTGGTTGGCACCAACTCCTCATCTTCGCTGGAGGAGGCAGATAAATTCATTTTACTTCGGCTGTTCTAAAATAAATTATTTTATTAAAAAATTATACAACTGCACCTTTGAAGGATTATCAAAAAGGCACTACATAGTATATATAAATATCTAGGCAGCAGATATTCTTACAAAATGTACACAATGCCAGGGGCGTCTACACCATAGAAACCTTGGAGCAAATGCTCCATCCAAGAAATAAGGGGGGAGGGGGAGATCTGTCAGTGTGTGTGCCACCATTTTAGGGGGGGAGGAACAGGAAGGGGGGAAGAAGAGGGGGATAAGGGACGTTGCTCCAAAGACTTAGGGGGATAGATGCCCCTGCACAATGCACATAGTTTTCTTTCAATACAATACATTGAACTGCACTGTATAAATTTCACTAAAATGTCACGAACAGAGCTAATTCTTTACAAGCGCTCGGTCTAAATGCACTGCATCGATGTCGATGTTTCAGATATGCATGAACTGAAACTGTACTAGCAACCCATGTCACAATCATGGAAGTATCACATACAAAGACCTGAGCACAGTGGTAGCTGTGCGGAAATTAATCTGCCTTTCGTCAGTGCATGTAACGTTCAAATCTCAGTACTTCATAGTGATTTATCGTAGGGTCACGTTGTCTATGAGGATGTATATATGGACTTGATTACTTGATTGTTGTTGCTTTGACATTTAAAGTTTTGCTTGGACTCTGAATGTTTGAATAATGAAACAGCACAGTTGAAAATAAACTGCATTTGAACAATGTCCTCTTTTCTAGGCTGTGGGTGCATCTTTGACAGAAGCAGGCCAAGTAAGACAACTTGCTGAATTGATGCTATCCACTAAACTTCAGCTTTGGCCTGGCTGCAGCCGATCACATAAAAAATTAACAATTTCGTGACTGCTCCTAGGACAGAATAGAATGCTGCAACCTCTGCAGATTCTCCAATAAGTAATCAACAAGTAACGAAAACAAAGCATGTTTGCACAAAAATATACGGTATGTTTCTGATATATATATATATATATACATGTGTATGTATTCAGATATAAACACACTTATAAACACACATATATGTGTGTGTGTGTGTGTGTGTGTGTGTGTGTGTGTGTGTGTGTGTGTGTGTGTGTGTGTGCGCGCGTGCGTGCAAAGCCTGAGATAATTTTCACAATGAAATGCACTGTGCCTGAGGAACTGCCAGATATATAAAAACAAATTGCGACTTGTCCAATGTTGTCATTTCAGTTTTTACATGCGTTCACATGTTTCACATGGGTGTATCATCATCGTGATACTCTATGAAATTCCATTCATACACAACAACAGAATGCATAAAAATGCTGCTTTACAGTCTTTCAGATAGGAACAACCTTGCCATCTGATATGATATGAGCTCCCCAAGGATGTGTTGTAACATTATCAACGCTCTATTCTGTCCCAGTTTGGGCAGTCACGCTGATTATACTTGATTAGCCCCAGACGGGTCAAAGCACATATTTTACCTTTTAACTAATATAAAAAAAATTCTTATTCTATAGAAGGCCCTGTAGAATCCTTACGGTCGTCACAAGGCCCTGTAGAATCCTTACGGTCGTCACGTGTACCAAACAAATTCTTCGGCCACACTAGTTTCTGCCAATAAGATGATCAAATGCGGCAAACTATACGAGCCTTGATCTAGTAGCCGAATGTAACTGAAATCACTAACAGCATTGCTTCTATAAATATCTCTTTTGTAAGTCAAGACCGTAATCTCCGACTTAAAATATGTTTAATCGGTTCTCATAAATGGTTTTCGATGCGCTCTGTAGAAGCAAAAATGTAAGACAATATAGAAACACAGCCCCAGTACATTTTCTGTGAAAGTCCAACCTTAAATCCAAGGAGGGGTACCCAGTTTTCCCTTGTTTTCTATAGACACCAAGAAACCGAAACTGTATTTTGTTCGGAAACGGATGCCTCCTTTTTATCGCCCACAGTTGAAATTAACCAAATAGGGTACATTTACTAATAGGCGCAGCTCGGTCGTCTGCCCGTGCAAAATCATGTAATCAATGGTACACGGCCTGCCATCTACCGACGAAGGGGTTAGAAAGAAGCGTACACTACGATGGCGTCTAATCACAAGGGTTGCGCTGTTGTTTACTGTAACAATACGTACTACAACGTGAAAGGAAAGAAGAAATTAAGTTTTTTCGGATTTCCGAAGGATTCTGAGAGGTACGAACTATAACTTTTTTCAAATCAACGTGAGGTGTCTCTGTGAGTCGGCGACAGATTCGTTGATCGACTGGTACTTGCCATTAGATTTACATCGTGCCGATTAGCCTATCTTAACATCTCGGTAATATTCGCCGTTTTCACACCAATCAAGCAATAATTTTTTTTATTGATCCCACAAAATTTAACAAACTGAATTTTATATACATGTTTGCATAAGCGCCTCTTTACGTACGAATTGTACAGGTTGAGTACGACTACTGAATTAAACAGGCAGACCCATGAAGGACCTGTGTCCTGCTTAAATAGAGTCGCAATTTAGTGCAGGTTGAATTTGGATGGGCCAGGATGGCGATCGATGTTTAAAATATGACACTATTCTATTATTCTATACAGATGGAAAACAAGTAAGCTGAAGCATTGTTTTGCATATGACATGGTATGGTATGGCATCTAGGAATTTATAAAGCGCCTCTCACAGTGCAAACTATTCAGAGGCACCCTCAGTGTGTGAGCCTCGTGGAATCAGAAAAGACTTTAGATTATGAAGAACAGACACAGACAGACAGACAGACAGACAGACAGAGAGCCGAGCAAGTAGGTTTTAAGGAATGGTAAGCATAAAGTTCTTGTCGAAATATGAGCATCAGCCCAAATTTTATGAAGGTTCCATCATCAACAACAACCACATGATGACCAAAAGAACACCAGGTCGCACAATGTTGATGCGACAATACATTCATGAAAAGAATAACAAGAACATGTTAGACAATCGATAGGCGATATATCTTGGGATTAAACTCAATGTAATTATTTATGGGTGTGGTTGCAAATGTTGTTAGTGAAGCAAAAATGTTGTGTTTATATGCATTCTGGATGTGAATCTCATTTTGCATTTTAGATCAAAACAGTGGGTTGTCAACTGTCGCACAGCAAACCTCGACAAAAAGACAACCACTGAACTGAATAGTAATTATATGGTCTGTGGCGAACACTTTGAAGATCGGATGTTTATGAACGTCACAAACAGAAATTCACTAGTCCATAATGCTGTGCCTACAATTTTCAACTTCCCACAGTCATCAACAGCAGAACTTCCAAAGAAAAGGAAACCACCAACAGAACGAGACAGCATTTCAAAAAAGGTGAAAGCAATCGATGATTGTGCACAAGTTGACAATGCGTTAGTTTTTGCATCGTCGTCAGTGATTGTGAGAACATCAGAATCCATCGAATCACCTGCTCTAAAATCTCCAGAACTGACACCACAAAAGGCAGCATTAATTAGTAAGTTGGAATACACAAAGGCAAGTTTAAACCGTGCTCGCGTGGCTTTGCATCGTGTTCGCAGACAGAACGAAAATCCAAGGTTATCCTCTTCGAAACTGCTTGACACAAATGTACATGAAAGCAAACAGCCGACCTGCACCTGTTCATTATGTGACGACTTTAACTGCCTACCAGAGAGTCAGAGACAGTTTTTTCAGAGTCAAATTCGTGCATGTAAATGCTCAAAGTTTGGAATGAGGTTTACTGTGCAGGACAAACTGCTAGCACTTGGCTTATATTACAAGAGTCCATCAGCCTATCGTTTTATGAGCACCAGTTTTCACTTACCATCAGAACGCACTCTGCAGTCTTTCATTGGCAAGTTTAACAGTGGCTGTGGTTTTAAAACTGATTATTTTGAAGCCTTGCAAAAGCGCATCGAGTCAATGACACCGTCTGAAAGATACTGCATTCTTACGTTTGATGGCATGGCACTGAAAAGTAAATTGCAGTATTTTGAGTCCAGTGATACAGTCTCAGGGTTTGTAGATTTGAGTGATTTTGGGGGAAAGAATTCAGAGATTGCAAGACAGGCAGTGCAGTTTATGGTTCGTGGAATTTCAACCAGATGGAAACAGCCAGTGGGACATTTTTTTGGAGCACATACTATACAGGCAGCAACGCTGAAGGAAATGATCTCTAAGATTGTGTCATTACTGGAGGACATTGGCCTGCGAGTAGTGGCTTTAGTGTGTGACCAAGAACCATCACATCAAGTCTTGTACAAGCTTCTTGGTGTTTCTGTGACTCAACCTTGGTTCTGGGCAAAACCTGGCTCCAAAGTTTATGCACTGTATGATGTTCCTCATCTGATAAAGAATCTGAGAAATAATCTCCTGAACTATGACATCACGACCGAGTCAGGTGACATCATTGCATCTTTTGGTGTGATTCGTAAGATGTATGAAATGGAGAAGGGCAGTTGCCTACGTTTATGTCCAAAATTGACAGATGGTCATATTAATTTGAAGCCATTCAAGAAGATGAAAGTCAGCCTGGCCACACAGGTTCTGAGTCACAGTGTTGCTACAGGTATAAGAACATACGTCAGCTTCAAGAAATTAAACGATTCTGCACTGTCAACGGCTAGTTTTGTTGAGAGAATTGACCAGATTTTTGATGTATTAAACTCGAGAGTCGTCAAAGTAAATCATAAGTGGAAGAAACCATTGACTGCTAAATCCATACATCAGTTTCATTTGCTGGATACAGCTTGCGAATGGATTGCATCATGGAGGTTTCGGCACGTCACAAAGAACACCATGAAGTCAACATTGCCTTTTCAGCAAGGTCTGCTGCTTACCATTACAGCTATTCGACAGATTGCTCATGATCTCTTGAATGAGCATGGATTTAAGTTCCTGTTGACTTCACGATTTAACCAAGACATTGTGGAGAATTGGTTTTCGTGCATCAGACAGAAAGGACTGAACAATGATTCACGTACCACATGGGAATACGAGTCAGCTGGAAGAGCTGTATCAGTGAATTGGATGCTGGCAGTTACCAATAAATCTTCAAACTGTGAAGTTGATTTTGATTATTTTGTTGGTGTTATGTCAGAATTCAAGAGCCAGCAAACTAGCACAGGTAACTCCAGTATGATGGTAAAATCATCTCCAGATTTGATAGCAGAAGGACCATTGACAGATAGGCCTGGAACATTTTCTCACGTGAGTGTAATACCATCTGCTAGTGAAGAACCTCAGCCATCGTCATCCCATGCTACAAATTCTCAAGTTGTAACGGAAGAGTCGACTGCGCTGATGGATGACAGTTTCACCGCACTCACTGACTGGCCACTGATGTTCCAGCTGAATCCTACAGATGACAGTTTAGTGTCTTACCTGGCTGGATATGCAATGATGAAAGGCTACAAGCAACTTGACTGTCAGAATTGTTCGAGATCCTATGAAATATCAGTTGCACGATCTCGGGATGAACTACGTACATCGAGGGAACCACGTCTTGCATTCATACAGCATAAAGTGTTTGACTGGGCCAAGCATGGACTGCTGACACCTTCACAAGAACTCTATGAACTTACTGCAAACCTTGAGAAGGTGGTACAGGTGAACATTGAATCATTGATTTCTGGACAAAATGTTATACACAACTTGAAACAATGTGTTTTGGCTTGTGTTGATGTTGGGAGTTACCACATTGATTCGGTTTGCGAACAGCATCAGACACAGCAACGAGAATATCTGCTGAATTTGTTGCTTCGTGTCCGTATTCATCATTTCATCCGAATCCGAAACCGTGAACTGCAGCAGATTGATCGCACTCGTAAACTTAAGTGCAATCGTAAAGCTAAGAAAGTAATGAACTGCTGACTTTTATATGATTGTCTGGAATAGTTTTGAAGTTGATGACCATTAGGCAGGGTGGTATTCTTTCTCCATCTTTTGTATACATATTTATATATATATATTTATATATATATACTCTGTAAACCTCATAATTTTATACTGTTATTTGCCTCAAATGATTGCTACATGTGTTAAGAAAGGTGCAGAACTTGATGTAATGATGAATGTGTTAAGAAAGGTGCAGAACTTGTGATAATATTTAATGCCAACAAATCTAGGTTATTCTGTGTTGGTCCTTCTTGTAATTACCAATACTATATTCTGGTCCTTGGATCACACCCTACTGATTGGGTGAAGGATTTGAAATAGCTTGGGTTATACTTTATATCCTGTAAAAAGTTTAAAATTGGTGTGTCTGTTGCAATTATACAATATACATGTTTATGCTTATGCGAGATTGCTAGAATCTTTTGTCGTACCTCTGAACTTATTCCAATTTAACGTACCACCAGCCAAGATGGTATTGGTATATGACATAACATTACATTAGATCATGAATTGATCATCTGATATCTGCCAGTTTTGCATCTGTCAGTGCTTAATTTCTTGTTTTGTGGTTTCTACCTTCGTGGTGAATATAAATGTAGTCCCTATATGTATTGACCTGTGGAATGTTCCACAGTTAGTTTAGTTTTTGACTTTGCCTTTGACTTTGAATGTTACACAGTTCATTAACTCATTAACGATACTGATCGGTTGTTGTTGTCATGACTTTGAAATAACTGATTCTTGCATGTATCAAACTATTTCCTAACCCTGTTTTGTTCATTGTGTATTAAATATCTCCCAGAATGACATGTAGTCTTCTCTGTCTCGGAGAAGAAGAAGAAGAGGATGAGGATGAATAGGAGGAGGTGGAACAGAACAAGGAGGAAGGGAAATAGGGACAAGAGCAGGTGGACAAGAATATGAATTGAAGGAAGGGGAGGAGAAACAATAGGAGGGTAGTGCACAAAGATGGGAATAGGAAGAAGAGGAAGGAGGAAGCCAAGAAGTGCGTGAGGAGAGGAATAGGAAAAAGAGGAAGGAGGAGGAGGCCAAGAAGTGCACAAAGATGGGAATAGGAAGAAGAGGAAGGAGGAGGCCAAGAAGTGCACAAAGATGGGAATAGGAAGAAGAGGAAGGAGGAGGCCAAGAAGTGCTTGAGGAGAGGAATAGGAAGAAGAGGAATAGGATAGGAGGAATAGGAGGAGAAGAGGAAGGAGGAGGCCAAGAAGTACAGGAGGAGGGGAGTAGGAGATAGAGAAGTGCATGAGGGGAATAAGAGGCCAAGGAACATAAGGAGGGGAATAGGAGGTGAGGAATAGGAAGGAGAGGAAGGAGGAGACCAAGAAGTGCTTGAGGAGAGGAATAGGAAGAAGAGGAATAGGAGGAGAAGAGGAAGGAGGAGGCCATGAAGTGCAGGAGGAGGGGAGTAGGAGATAGAGAAGTGCATGAGGAGGGGAATAAGAGGCCAAGGAACATAAGGAGGGGAATAGGAGGTGAGGAAGAGGAAGGAGGAGACCAAGAAGTGCTTGAGGAGAGGAATAGGAAGAAGAGGAATAGGATAGGAGGAATAGGAGGAGAAGAGGAAGGAGGAGGCCAAGAAGTACAGGAGGAGGGGAGTAGGAGATAGAGAAGTGCATGAGGGGAATAAGAGGCCAAGGAACATAAGGAGGGGAATAGGAGGTGAGGAAGAGGAAGGAGAGGAAGGAGGAGACCAAGAAGTGCTTGAGGAGAGGAATAGGAAGAAGTAGAATAGGAGGAGAAGAGGTAGAAGAGGAATAGGAGGAGGAGAAGAAGGGGAGGAGGCCAAGAAGTGCAGGAGGAGGGGAATAGGAAGCAAAGAAGTGCATGAGGAGAGGAATAGGAAGAAGAGGAATAGGAGGGGAAGACGAAGGAGGAGGAGGCCAAAGAGTGCAGGAGGAGGGGAATAGGAGGTGGGATATTGAAGAAGAGGAATACGAGGAGAAGAGGAAGGAAGCCAAGAAGTGCAAGAGGAGGGTAATAGGATGCCAAGAAGTCCATGATGAGAGGAACAGGAGGTGGGAAATAGGAAGAGGAGGAAGAGGAATGCATGAGGAGGGGGATAGGAAAAAGGGAGGAGGCCGAGCAGGAGGCAGAGAACGAGAAAACTGGCTTAAACTATGTTTGAAGGAGCTATACTAACACAAACAGTGTATCGGCGGCATCAGTAATGCTATCCACGCGTGTTTTCTCTCCCCTGAGCGGCTAGGTGGCGCTTTTTGACCTAATTACACAAAAAGGGGAGGAGCTTCGCATCTGTCAATAATTTAATATCTGTATTTTGTTCGGAAACGGATGCCTCCTTTTTATCGCCCACAGTTGAAATTAACCATAGATAGATAATATTAATCTCTCCCGCGCAGAGAGGCCAAGAGCCTTCAAATATTAGAATCGGAGGCTAATTTAGCTTTTAGCTTTTAAGTCCAACCTTAAATCCAAGGAGGGGTACCCAGTTTTCCCTTGTTTTCTATAGACACCAAGAAACCGAAACTGTATTTTGTTCGGAAACGGATGCCTCCTTTTTATCGCCCACAGTTGAAATTAACCATAGATAGATAATATTAATCTCTCCCGCGCAGAGAGGCCAAGAGCCTTCAAATATTAGAATCGGAGGCTAATTTAGCTTTAGAGTTAATCGCAATCGTAATCTCCAACCTTCTATACGCCATATATGTATAATGGCTATTGAACAGTAAAGTTGACAAAAACCTAAGTTCGGATGACAAATAATTGCTTACGCATTGTGCATCGGTTTAGACGGTTGAAACCCGAGCAAATTCCCAGTCTTAGCTAGGAAATAAAGGAGCTATCTGAAGCTGAGAAATTAATATAGCGCCTCCCGCGGAACTCTGAAAAACGCAGTTTCGAAATAAAATGCCAATTATGGAGTCTATTGTAGGAAACCTTTTAAACCCATATTCGTTATGCACTACAGCCTACAGGGACTGATCTCTATCACAGTATTGTAATTATCTATACTGTGTCTCTAAACTCTCTATGCAGAAAAACTGACTGTAACAGCATAAAGGCAGAAAGCAACACGCATGAAGTTCAATCAATCAATCAATCAATCAATCAATCAATCCTTTTATTGAAGCCATTTGAAGTACAAGGAAAATACAACATAGAAGTTTGAACTTTGGCAACAAGAGGAGACCCAAAAGGGATCTTGATCCCGCTTAGCAGGAAAAGTTCAAGTTCTGTTACTCGCTACTGTTCCAATCCTCAATGGAGGGCATTGGAGGCATGCTCGAAGCAACCGTGGAACACGATATCCGAGCTTTCCCGCCCAAGTGATTGGGATAGATTAATAAAAATAATAATCTTTTCTTTAATTAAGCGCCTGCAAACGCACTGCGCTGTACAGTGAACATACATATAGTAGAAACGGCAGCCACACAGGGCGCCTTACATACATGTATTAAGTAGAAGCACATGATAACAGTTTTACAGGAGTCGAATATAACTGCTTATGCGGCAGCCAACATACGGCGCCAAATCACGGCCTACTATTCATTTGACCACCGCCGCCGCCTAACGAATGGAAGGCAGAATTAACCTTAAATTAATGGCTGTCTACGGGGTTCGATCTTGGTAGCTTCAGCTCTTCACGCCAGTGTGTTATCCATATAATCCATTACTCTACGGGCCCCCGTTGTAATTAGTAACTTCTAATTTGGGGGGCCCGATAGCGCATTGGATAACATCTGGCGTAGAGTGCGAGAGGTACAGAGATCGAGGACGTCCCATAGGCGGACATGCTTCATGATGCTTTGTAGGCTGCAATTTGCGCCGTGTATTGCAGGCTGTCTGTTCTGTTAGTAGGCCTAGTTAAGGTTTATCGCATAACGTGTACATGTACAGCGCAGTGCGTTTGCAGGCGCTTAATTAAAGAATAAATATTATTATTATTATTATTATTATTATTATTATTATTATTATTATTATTATTATTATTATTATTATTATTATTATTATTATTGCGCTGGTGTATGTAATGCACAAGACATCAACCGATGGCACACCAAAACCAAGCAGGTCGATCTTAAACTCTTCAGAAGATCAGTCCGTAAGACAGAGCCTATGGTGGATATGGTGGATAAGCAATTAATTTGAAAGAGGTGTGTTTCAAGTTGAGAACGAAATGACACAAGCGATGGACGGATGGATTCTGCCGAGTGTAATGACATATCTTATGACAACACAGGCCGCAAGTTGACATTGGGAAAAATTTGAATTTCATTAAGGGGCCATCCACATATTACGTACGCACTTAGGGGGGGGAGGGGGGTCGGATTTTGGCGATTTTGCGTACGGGTGCGAACGGGGGGGGAGGGGGGGGGGGGGTAACAAAATGTGTACGTACCAAAAATAAATTTCTAATTATGACGTCCACATTAGCCTATTTATAACTCTGTATTATCCTATAGTCGTCCCATGGCATTTTATTACATTATATAAAAGCCATGTGCAGTTATTCTGTGCTGTGAACGACACCTATAATTTGTCTATATTGGCCCTTCAATAATCTGGCCTAAAGTGCAGACAGGCTGCCTGGAGACACTTTCTGCAGCTGGTCATCGGGGGGGGGGGGTTGCGTCAAACGTACGTACTCAGGGGGGGGGGTGGTGGAAGAAAGTACGCTTGCGAACAGGGGGGGGGAGGGGGTCCAATTTTCCCGGATTTTTGTGTACGTAATATATGGATGGCCCCTAATCAATCAGTCAATTGATTTTCGTTTATTCAGAATTATTCAATGTTGTGACAAACGCATTAGTTAACTTATTACAATAGATTATATTAATTTTATGTAGGCCTACCGGTCTGCCCAACTGTGTAATGGAGAAAGCCGATTATATAGGCCTAACATTATAACACACCCAGTGGCGTCTAACCCCCCCAAAAGTAAATGGAGAATCAAACCCCCCCCCCAAATTTACCCTCTGAAATACACATTTTGGTGTTTTCTGAGATTCTGCAGTGGGAGAGACGCCAATCGTCTTTGATATGACGGCGTCGTAATATAAACGAATTAATCAGTCATTCTGAGACAGTTAGGCCTACAGATTAATGAATTAATGGATGACTTAGCTCAGTGGCGTAACAACCTAGCCGGGGGCCCTTGGACATTCTAAGCTTGGGGCCCTTACCCATTAAAAAGTCAAAATAATGAGAAAGCTATTTTAAACTGCAGTTAGGTTAAAAAGAAGAGTATTAAACGTTCTCTTTAATGATCCATAGTTCAAGCCACATTAACAGTTCAAGGCAAAACAAGAATACAACAAAAATGTATGGCCTACGTACACAGTAATACATGGGCGGCGATCCCAGGGGGTCGAGGGGGACAAGACCCTCCACCTTTAACAGTTGGGGGGGACACACCATATATTTTCCCCCAAAATTTTAAGAAACACCAAAAAACGTCAAGAGATTTTTTCGCGCGTGAGCGCAAACATTTTTTTAACCTCTCTTTCACCAGATCAGTTCAAAACTTTTTTCACCAGATCAGTTCTAAAGTGTCCTCTTCCCTACCTGTCAAACAAGATCGCCGCCAATTCAGTAATATAATATCTCGAGGCAAATTCAGATTCACAGCGTAAAGTTTAAGGTATAAGCCTTTAAGGCATTAGTAATGTTTCACGAAGTGAAGCAGATTACTAAGTCTTATATTATAGACTATACTACTTAAAAAAGCAAAGCAACAAGAACTGCTATTCTAAATTTAGAAGTTCCTAACCTTCATTTGAGTCTTAGTTTCTTTGGTTCAAGAGAGGTTTAGCCGTCGATTAAAAATTTAATTAGAAATCGTTTTTTAAGTACGAACTCACCAAAACCTCGCCTCTTGCTATCTCTCCCGTGGTCTTCCATTCAAAACTGAAAACATTGCTCTTTCACAAGTCTTATCCTGATTCATACTCTTCCCCTTAGAGCACTCGCCGTGTCGACCCAAAGCACCACCCTCCTTAGCCGTCTGACTGTCTGCCTGACTGACCCTTTGGATCTTGACCTGGAACTGATTTCACCCACCTCGCCTAACGATTCTGATTTGATTGAGCGCCTGTGAATAAGCTGGTTCCCGCGACTTCGCTTTTGTGGGCGCTGTAGAAATTTCGAGATTACGATTACGATAAGCGAATGGCTGTATTCTGAACAAGAAAGACTGTACTTTCACGTGCGGCTGAGGAGCACGAAGACTACAGCCGTTTGTACACATTGCAGTGTGTATAGGCCACAAGGCTTGTAGAGAGACATTGGCATAGAGAAAGATTGCGACAGAGACAGAGCGAGAGAAAACGAGAGGGACATAGAGAGCGAGCGAGTGAGCGAGTGAGAAAGCGAGAGAGACGAACAATTAGGCACATATTATTACAGGCATTTCTTAGCACTGGAGCTGAGAGATATGCGTATACCGTTAGTGTATGCAGTGTGGGTCGATTAGGGTCAAATACCCCGACCCCGGCGACCCGGTGACCTAGATACAACACGTACATGTATATGTCTGTGGCCCTGTGCATCAAGCATCCGTCAAATATACAGGCTAGTTCAGGCTGCAGAGAGGCTCAGACTTACACGTGTGGGCCTTGTTGTTGCACTTTGAACACCGTAGGCTAAATATGTAACAAAATTTAAAAAAATTGTGCTCGGAAGAAAATTAAAGAATAAGGCACTAAAGCAAAATGCGATACAGGATGCGCAGTAAAAATGCTTGGGGGCCCTTGGGACCTCGGGGGCCCCTGGACTTTGTCCACCCTCGTTATATGGTTGTTACGCCACTGACTTAGCTGAATGTTTTCTAATTTAGGCCCTAATAGGTGCTGAGTTTACGTCTAGACTGACAGTGCCCAAAGAGAGTCCAAGCAATTATCGCGCGCAGCGTGAAATTTTTTTGGGGGACCTTTTCGGATTTAAAATATTTTTGCTTTGTTGGATTTGGCTATATTATCACACGGGACAAAAGAGCCATCATGAAAAAATGCAACCCCCCCACTTTCAGTCAACATATGTCAAACCCCCCCACTTTTGAAGTTCGATGGAGATCGTTCTCCACACTCCACCATTGGTAGACGCCACTGAACACACCCATTGGGTTTTAACTTTTAAGTGGTTCTAAGACGTAGTCTGTGTTAGAATTCAAATAACACATGGTCAGAGCGACGGGAATTAGCCTATGAGCCGTTAATTTCGTTGTAAGCATAGGCTACAGTTTATAATTAGGCCTACATGTGATTTAACAATTAACAATAATATTATTGCAATTCAGTCCGGAGATATTTTCTCAGTCTGCAAATCTGGCCTATATAGGCCTATAGGCTGCATAATTTGTTTTCATAAGAGGGAAATCGTTTCTCTTTAAATTTAAACATGGGCCTACCATATAGACCTATATTAGGTCTACGTGCCACATTAATAGTCCACATAATCGCCGTAGACTTCGGTTCATTATGCAGCGTTGGCACCCAGGCCTACTTTCAACGATCGATCATTAACATCAGGTACATGTACATAGAGCCTATGAGTCAGTGCCGGATTTAGACAACAGTTAAAAACGTAGAGCTTAGGGTTTCACAATCTGCAGGGGTCTAAAAATTGAGATTTTTTGTGAGGGGGTAAAATTTTATGTGTAGTATATATATATGTATATATATATAATATATATATAACTTGTCCAAAATATTAGGGGCATTCGGTTATTCATTCTACACTTTTTGCATTGGGTGTACATTCCATCTCAATTATTGGGGGCACGTGCCCCCGGCCCCCCGAGTCTACGCCTATGTATATATTATGTAGAACCTTTTTAAACGGCTTGTGTGGCAAATTTCATTTCACCTGAGTAGGCCTAAATGCATTCATTTGAAAATAATTTTATTTTTTAACTTTAAATGCCTTGCTATTGAACAATTAAAAGGCATAATTTTATACATTTTTGGAGACCTTCTGGTGTAATTTTTTTAACAAGGGGCCAACAAGCTTTATACAGCAATTAGGACCTCATAAAGTCTAAATCCTGCACTGCTAAGAGGGGATGATGATGATGATATTCGTTTTATTGATTCACCAGATGACAAACTGCACCGTGGCTTACAGAAAAATGAGTCAATAACATAAGATAAGAAAGAGATGTAACTAAAGTGTTTAGAATGTTAAGTTTACATTTGTTGTTGGCTTAGATGGTTTAAATGCTTATATAAAGCCCTTGGAATATATAGTTTTTATCGTCCTTACAGCCCAGACAGCAAAATTTTAGGGGGATTAAAGGGGCCCGTTTGGCAAATCCAATTAGGGGACAGCTTGGTTATGCTAACTGGCCCCAGCCGGGCACCCAATTCAGGGCCCTTTAGGGTTCCAAATTTGGGCCCCTTTTGGGCACCAATTCTCCTGCCCAAACGGGCCCCAAATTAGGTGCCCAAAGGGGCTCCAAACTTGGAACCCCAAAGGGCCCTGAATTGGGTGCCCGGCTGGGGCCAATTAGCATAACCAAGCTGTCCCCTAATTGGGTTTGCCAAAATGGGCCCCTTTAATCCCCCTAATTGGAGTGCTTACATCCTTTCCGTAAGAGACCTAAATTCAAGAAATACATATAATATTAAGGAACACCTAAATTCAAGAAATACATACCGGTATAATATTAAGGAACACAAATTTAAAAAATACATCATAATACATGCAGTAATATCAAATAAAATATTCGTTTATTGAAACATTCCCGTCGACACAGACACGATGGGACTACAGTGCTACATAGACAATAATTGCAAGTGATAATGATCAGACAACAGTTAGCGAAAGAGACTTAACAGATTAATGGATTTTAGAATAACATCATGTATACATATAACAGAAAAACAGTATAATGCTAAATTAGTTAATTGTTAATTAATGTTTTTATAAAGCATACGGAAGATAAAGTTTTTGTCGTTTTTATCAGGTAATATAACAAAAAATACATAATAACAAAATTGAAATTAAAAAATACATAACACATGCAGTAATATAAAAAAAATTACATAATAATACACGAGGGCCTGCAACTGATGTATCTCAGATTTTGCTGTAATTTTGCCATTTTGTAGTTTGACATGTTTATACATCATATTGAAATTTTCAGAAGCCTATCACCATGTATCTCATTGTATGGGAGATGGATATGGCATGAAGCACACCCGACAAGTCTGAACTTGGTGATATGTTCAGAGGCCAATGTGCATCTATTCCTGAGATACTGGCCTCTGAACATGTCACCAAGTTCAGACATGTCGCGAGTGCTTCATACCCCGCTCCATATCCGTCTGCCATACAATGCAGATACATGGTGATAGGCTTCTGAAAATATCAAAATGACATATAAACAAATATCAGCCAAATCTTGGAGGGGCTGGTTACAAGTGTTTCACATATTTGATGATTTCACATAGCCTTAAAAAATTACTAGCACAGCAAAATAAAAACAATTGACTCAAGTGCAACAGAATAAAAGTAAATGACACAACTGCATAGCCCCTAACTGTGGACTTCCATTATGGACAGCCCCTGTTTAAATCAACCAAAGAAGCAAAAAATTTGAAAAATGTTGAGGACTAATCAGTAATTAATTTCACCACAATTAAATCTTTAATTGATTAATCAAAATGAATCTGCAGCTCTACTTAAAATGCAACAAAGGGATTAGTACAAAACTAGCAATTGCAGAATTTGTGTGTGGTAAACAAACACTTATGCCAAATATCTGTAATTGGAATTAGAGCCAGGTTTCTACTTGGCTGTGAGACATTGTACACATGTATTGTAGATGATGGCACTGGATAAGTAAAAAGTCATCAACATCAAAAACTTCAAAAATTAAATGAACAACACCTTCTTCCCCTTTCATGATATTTTTAACAAGACATGGTCCATTAGTTGTCCTGAAAATGCAATTACTACCATCCGCAACTGATAGAACAAAATTTTCCAACTTTAACTCTAAACTGTAGTACAGTGGACACTGGACACTCATCACTGTCATCAGTCAAGGCCATCAAAAATTGTGGCCGATGTGCTATCGGGAAATTCTGTGTTTCTTTCCTCTTTTTGAGATTTGTTCCTAAACCTGTTTCAAAAGATTCAGCATCAGATAAGACGTCTGACTCCTCAGATGAAGTAATTTGATTTTTCAAGTTATCGTCACTATCATTTAAATAGTTCTCATATAGGTTCCAGGGTCAAGCATTTCAACATTTGGAAATTCGTCTAAAACATCGACTAATTTATCAATGGTTGAGTTATTTTCTGAATTGATCTGCGCCCGTATGCGTCTACGGATCATCCAGTACGACTCCACACCTCTTGATCCAGATGCATTGGCCATTGCGTCTATTCAATACCTGTAGTTTAAAATAATTAAAACAATCACATAATGGTCCACACCAATCAATAGTAGTATTAATTATTTTGGTTACTGCTGTTAGACAAATAAAATGCACACCAATGGTGTATATACCATCAGTGTACCATCAGTGTATATATACAGTTTGATTTCTTTTTAAATATGGTTCAAGTACAAATTTGGTATTTATAATTAAATTTTATTTGCCCTAAAACCTAAAATACCAGTCCTATGCTCAACGAACACGCCCTACGGTACACTCCAAATTACTAGTTAAATCGGATTAGAAACTTATAAAATTAGAAAACGCGTCAACTATCAACTATTGGAAGTAGTAGATGTACGAATCAACTTGACCTAGCTAATAAACGAAATTATATATAGCTACAAATATTCCGGAAACCCGGATGAGCAAAGTATAATCCACACCTATTCCTGTAATTTATCATCCACATTTAAAAATGTAAATGTAATGTAGATCTCCGAAATTTCTCTGCGCCACACAAAAGCCACGTCAGGGAGACCATCTTAAACACCGGCGCTATATCAAATCAATCCGCCTTATCCGTTCCGGGGCGATCATGTACAATTGGGGTGCCTAACCCTAGCCCTGAATTTTAAAATCCAGCTTCCACTCGGAGGTACCGCTTTTTTAGTCGCACAAATACATAGGCTACACTGACCCTAACCCTAAGCCCTAAGTTTGGGCCCCTAACCGACCATCGCGACGCTTACCCTGACCCTAACCGACCCTCACGATGCAAAGACACCCACCCAGATAGTACATAGGCACCCCGATTGTACATGATCGCCCGTTCCGGTGCCAGGTCAGAGTCCGGGGAGGTCACGCCAAGGCGACAGCAGGGTGCTACGGTGGTAATAGGTGATGATGGTCAACCCGAATCCCCGAAACCCGAATCCCCGAAAACGCTGAAAGTACATAAAAGCCCGATCTCCCGAAAACAGTTTTACAGAAAGCGGCCGAACTCCCGAAAACTATTCAAAGTTAAATTGTAAACTCTTATACGTGATATAGATCTGGAGTGGCCTTGCATTCATCCGACTTCTATTTTCAGTTACATTTTCATCACTAATCGATTTCGGGGATCCGGCCGAAATTCGTTTCGGGGATTCGGATTTCGGGGATTCGGGCCGTACCCGGTTGTGTGGTGGCGCAGAAATGGAATTATGCTAAAAACATATACAGGACTACATAAAGATCATCATACAATCTATAATTAATATTTCATGAGATTCGTATATATCTGAACAAAATAAATTAATACAACCACATGAAATTCTTCGACAATTTCCGGAAATTTTTGACTTCACGAACCTTTCCAGAAAGTCAAATTCAAAATATAAAGCTTCCGGTTTGTTTTTCCGCTTTCAGCAATTTATTTTGTAGAGCTTCACTTATTTTCTATTATTTATAGCATTGCAATTCATAATCTAATTAAATTAAGTAAGGGAAAGTTTACTTTAATTTAATTAAATTAAGTTAGAATGCAAGTCACAAGGAAATTAAGTCACAAGGCAAGTAAGAAGTCAACGTACGTCAGAAGTCAGTTGATTCAGAAATCTATTCAGACGTCCAATCAGAATTAAGTCCAGTCAGAATAAATATTTAATCAGAATACTGAAGCGAGAATACAAGTCAAAAATTAATTTAAGTCAGATATGTCAAGTCAGATGTCGAGTTAGAAGCCAATTAAATAAAGGTCATTCGTGTAAAATTTAGTCCAGTGCGCTGACGGCAGGGGACTAATTCAGAATTAAATCAAAAATAAGTCAATCAGAAAATTTAAGTCAGAAGTAAGTCAAGGCAGAAGTGAAGTCAGAAATCAATTCAGAAATCAGGTTAAAGTCCCCTGCTGTACAGCCGCGCCACCGACGGCATTAGACTCCTGCTGTACAGCACCGGTCAATGCCGCCGACGGCCGGCATTAGTCCCCTGCCGTCAGCGCACCGGTCAATGCCGCCGACGGCCGGCATTAGTCCCCTGCCGTCAGCGCACCGGTCAATGCCGCCGACGGCCGGCATTAGTCCCCTGCCGTCAGCGCACCGGTCAATGCCGCCGACGGCCGGCATTAGTCCCCTGCCGTCAGCGCACCGGTCAATGCCGCCGACGGCCGGCATTAGTCCCCTGCCGTCAGCGCACCGGTCAATGCCGCCGACGGCCGGCATTAGTCCCCTGCCGTCAGCGCACCGGTCAATGCCGCCGACGGCCGGCATTAGTCCCCTGCCGTCAGCGCACCGGTCAATGCCGCCGACGGCCGGCATTAGTCCCCTGCCGTCAGCGCACCGGTCAATGCCGCCGACGGCCGGCATTAGTCCCCTGCCGTCAGCGCACCGGTCAATGCCGCCGACGGCCGGCATTAGTCCCCTGCCGTCAGCGCACCGGTCAATGCCGCCGACGGCCGGCATTAGTCCCCTGCCGTCAGCGCACCGGTCAATGCCGCCGACGGCCGGCATTAGTCCCCTGCCGTCAGCGCACCGGTCAATGCCGCCGACGGCCGGCATTAGTCCCCTGCCGTCAGCGCACCGGTCAATGCCGCCGACGGCCGGCATTAGTCCCCTGCCGTCAGCGCACCGGTCAATGCCGCCGACGGCCGGCATTAGTCCCCTGCCGTCAGCGCACCGGTCAATGCCGCCGACGGCCGGCGGCAGTCCCCTGCCGTCAGCGCACCGGTCAATGCCGCCGACGGCCGGCATTAGTCCCCTGCCGTCTGCTCACCGGTCAATGCCGCCGACGGCCGGCGGCAGTCCCCTGCCGTCAGCGCACCGGTCAATGCCGCCGACGGCCGGCATTAGTCCCCTGCCGTCAGCGCACCGGTCAATGCCGCCGACGGCCGGCGGCAGTCCCCTGCCGTCAGCGCACCGGTCAATGCCGCCGACGGCCGGCATTAGTCCCCTGCCGTCAGCGCACCGGTCAATGCCGCCGACGGCCGGCGGCAGTCCCCTGCCGTCAGCGCACCGGTCAATGCCGCCGACGGCCGGCATTAGTCCCCTGCCGTCAGCGCACCGGTCAATGCCGCCGACGGCCGGCATTAGTCCCCTGCCGTCAGCGCACCGGTCAATGCCGCCGACGGCCGGCGGCAGTCCCCTGCCGTCAGCGCACCGGTCAATGCCGCCGACGGCCGGCATTAGTCCCCTGCCGTCAGCGCACCGGTCAATGCCGCCGACGGCCGGCGGCAGTCCCCTGCCGTCAGCGCACCGGTCAATGCCGCCGACGGCCGGCATTAGTCCCCTGCCGTCAGCGCACCGGTCAATGCCGCCGACGGCCGGCGGCAGTCCCCTGCCGTCAGCGCACCGGTCAATGCCGCCGACGGCCGGCATTAGTCCCCTGCCGTCAGCGCACCGGTCAATGCCGCCGACGGCCGGCGGCAGTCCCCTGCCGTCAGCGCACCGGTCAATGCCGCCGACGGCCGGCATTAGTCCCCTGCCGTCAGCGCACCGGTCAATGCCGCCGACGGCCGGCGGCAGTCCCCTGCCGTCAGCGCACCGGTCAATGCCGCCGACGGCCGGCATTAGTCCCCTGCCGTCAGCGCACCGGTCAATGCCGCCGACGGCCGGCGGCAGTCCCCTGCCGTCAGCGCACCGGTCAATGCCGCCGACGGCCGGCATTAGTCCCCTGCCGTCAGCGCACCGGTCAATGCCGCCGACGGCCGGCGGCAGTCCCCTGCCGTCAGCGCACCGGTCAATGCCGCCGACGGCCGGCATTAGTCCCCTGCCGTCAGCGCACCGGTCAATGCCGCCGACGGCCGGCGGCAGTCCCCTGCCGTCAGCGCACCGGTCAATGCCGCCGACGGCCGGCATTAGTCCCCTGCCGTCAGCGCACCGGTCAATGCCGCCGACGGCCGGCGGCAGT
This sequence comes from Allolobophora icterica, assembly GCA_963556255.1. Classification (NCBI taxonomy): domain Eukaryota; kingdom Metazoa; phylum Annelida; class Clitellata; order Crassiclitellata; family Lumbricidae; genus Allolobophora; species Allolobophora icterica. Next base: position 13,101,210 of record OY744616.1, read on the forward strand.
CCCCTGCCGTCAGCGCACCGGTCAATGCCGCCGACGGCCGGCATTAGTCCCCTGCCGTCAGCGCACCGGTCAATGCCGCCGACGGCCGGCGGCAGTCCCCTGCCGTCAGCGCACCGGTCAATGCCGCCGACGGCCGGCATTAGTCCCCTGCCGTCAGCGCACCGGTCAATGCCGCCGACGGCCGGCGGCAGTCCCCTGCCGTCAGCGCACCGGTCAATGCCGCCGACGGCCGGCATTAGTCCCCTGCCGTCAGCGCACCGGTCAATGCCGCCGACGGCCGGCGGCAGTCCCCTGCCGTCAGCGCACCGGTCAATGCCGCCGACGGCCGGCATTAGTCCCCTGCCGTCAGCGCACCGGTCAATGCCGCCGACGGCCGGCGGCAGTCCCCTGCCGTCAGCGCACCGGTCAATGCCGCCGACGGCCGGCATTAGTCCCCTGCCGTCAGCGCACCGGTCAATGCCGCCGACGGCCGGCGGCAGTCCCCTGCCGTCAGCGCACCGGTCAATGCCGCCGACGGCCGGCATTAGTCCCCTGCCGTCAGCGCACCGGTCAATGCCGCCGACGGCCGGCGGCAGTCCCCTGCCGTCAGCGCACCGGTCAATGCCGCCGACGGCCGGCATTAGTCCCCTGCCGTCAGCGCACCGGTCAATGCCGCCGACGGCCGGCGGCAGTCCCCTGCCGTCAGCGCACCGGTCAATGCCGCCGACGGCCGGCATTAGTCCCCTGCCGTCAGCGCACCGGTCAATGCCGCCGACGGCCGGCGGCAGTCCCCTGCCGTCAGCGCACCGGTCAATGCCGCCGACGGCCGGCATTAGTCCCCTGCCGTCAGCGCACCGGTCAATGCCGCCGACGGCCGGCGGCAGTCCCCTGCCGTCAGCGCACCGGTCAATGCCGCCGACGGCCGGCATTAGTCCCCTGCCGTCAGCGCACCGGTCAATGCCGCCGACGGCCGGCGGCAGTCCCCTGCCGTCAGCGCACCGGTCAATGCCGCCGACGGCCGGCATTAGTCCCCTGCCGTCAGCGCACCGGTCAATGCCGCCGACGGCCGGCGGCAGTCCCCTGCCGTCAGCGCACCGGTCAATGCCGCCGACGGCCGGCGGCATTGACCGGCGGCACTCACTCACTCACTCACTCACTCACTCACTCACAGCAGGCGAGGCAATGCAAGGCAAGGCAACGAAGCAAGCACTACTTCAAAAGGCTCTTTCTTATTTCCTTATTTAAAGGTCGCTGCCTGCAGTAACGTTAAAAAGGGTGTCTTGGCAATTCACCCCAATGCGTTCGGTAGGGGCGCCAGCGATGCCATGAAAGAATCCGAAGCGACCCGCACAGCAAACCACACTAAAACTCTAGACCCAAATTTCGCGACATCTTCCCACAGGAACAACTCCTCAGCGGCAGAATGACCACTGACCCATGTCAATATTTCAACTAATGTCCACAACCACAATTTCCATATCGTCCATGTTCACCACACAAACCACTAGAAATCAAATTACCACTAGTCCGCTAATATCCCCAAACCTACCACCAAAATTACAAAGTCAAGTCAGAAATCAAGTCAGAAGCCCAGTAATAGTCATTTAAGTTATAATAAATTAAGTCAGAATTGAGTTGCAAATAAGTCAACTACAAAGAATTAAGTCAGAATTAAGTCAAGTCAGAAGTCAATTTATAAATCAAGGTAAAAGTCAAGTAATAGCTAGTCATTTAAGTTAAGATCAATTATGTCGGAATTAAGTCAGAAATAAGTCAATCAGAATTAATTGTCAGAATTAAGTCAAGTCATAAATCAAGTCAGATAATCGTTTAAGTGAGAATAAATTAAGTCAGAATTAAGTCAGAAATAAGTCAATCAGAATTAAATTAAAGCAAAAGTCAAGTCAGAAATCAGATCAGAAGTACGTGTCGCTAACACACAATTATTGTACGAGCATTAGGGTATTTTTAGGGCAGAGGAAAATCAGCCGAAACGAGCATTAGGGTATTGTTGGGGCAGAGGAAAAGCCGCCGAAGCCCAGGTCATGCCCAAAATGCCCATATGGGCAACGACTGGGGCCAATTTCCAAAGCTGTTTGGGAGGGCAGTTCAAAACAGTGGGAGGGAGAATTAAAGGATAAGGATTTATATGAAACCATGCAACCTTAATGAAAAATTATCAAAACAGCACAAAGAAATTATAAGCCGAACACAACTATTTAAATATAGAATTGATATATAGGCCTTATTTGTGTACTATTATCATAATCAATAATATTTATAAAACCCGCACTCAGCCTTGTGGCGTGACCGCCACACGCGTTCGCGTCCTAGGCCTACACAGTCGACAACTGGGAAATATGACGTATGTCGATTGAGGTCGAACAGTGAGGCGAACAGTCAGCGCCTTATCAGCCGCACCGCCAGCCACCTGCAGATACCGCGGCCACTACTATTGGAAACAGTCGTTCGTGTTAAAACAGATCTCCACAGCGGGCTAATTATAGACCAGAGGCTTCGGAAGCATCATCACGCAGCCTGCAGGTTGCAGAGAGCATATTTAACTTAAGACTGCGTTTTAAATATTTATTGGTGTAATAATGCTTAGAATTAGGAGTGGAGTCTACCCGACAACAGTTGCAGTAGTTGACCCAATTAATTAAATGACCTTTACAGTAATATCGAGTGCCTCTAATTGTTGATTGCTGTCAGCTAGAGAACATGTAACGATCGACAACAGAAGGTGTGTATATACGAGCCGTAGTCATCGCAACTATAAATATAGGCCTAATACAAACAATAATAATAGGCGGTAACTTAATAATCATATCCTTTACATCTGATATAACACACACAAACACCTACACACACATACACACACCTGCACACACCTACACACACGCACGCACACACGCGCACACACTCATTTATATTATGCAACTGCACAAATGCTAGTCGACGACATCGCGGGTGCTCTTTGCTTATCATTGTGCTGTCACGTGACCAAAGGTAAAGAAATGAAAAAGCCGGTCCGGATGAACTTGTGGAAGCAGCAGAAAAATTCTGTGCCAACGTGTGAGTCGACAAATTGTGTAGGCCTGCGTTACTTTGTTCTCTTTGGTTGTGCTTTATCCAGCATCGTCTTTCAAAGTCCTGTTATGAACATTTTAAATAAGTCTGCGCTCATCAGTAGCCGCACAGTATAAATAATTGTAATTATTTATACTGTGGTAGCCGGTAAACTGAGAAATCTGTGGATTGCATAGTAGAACGGACTGGTTGGGTTCTATAGCACTTTCTCTAACAGATATTGCTGCAGCACACATGATAGGTTGAGGACTTGAGGTATTAGGCCTAACCTACTTTACGTGTAATTATTTATAGGCCTTATACTGTGTGTAGGCCTACATTTAATTTTCTGCAAGGAATCTATTTCTGTAGCTTTTTTGAAGAATTTTCTTAATGTTACTTTTCTATGCATCACGTGATATTCATTCTTTATATCTGTGGTTGTTCGTGCAGAGTATGGTTTATGTGTGATGTTAAGGAGTTTTCAATCATAATCATTTGCGTGAATTTTATCAAATTGTAATCGTTCCAACGTGCGAGGTAATGTTCTTTCAATCCGTAATTAGTTTTTCTGTGGCAACATAGCCATTTAATAGGATAACCAGTGTTTCTAATAAATGAAATTTACAGTTACATTGCCCGCATATCAGTCCTGTCTGTTTTTATTGAAACTAGACAAATTCCTGAGTTGCCAGATTTCTGGACATAATACTTAGATAACATTGAGGTGTCTGAAGTGCTACGCTTAATTGTAACTATAAAGTTATCGAGTATATAGCGACCAGGTACGTGTAATTTTGTTCGTGCGGTCAATTTAAGCAATTTGCGTAGAAATCAAAACCTCTGTTGATTTCATTTCATCATACACTGTTTTGAATCACTTGATGACTTGGAATTATCGATCAAACCTTTACCACAGACCACTCAGAAACTGTTGTGAGATTTAGATTCTTATAAGAAGACCTGGCCTGCGTCTTTGTCTTTGTCAGTTTCCTTTACCAGATGTTTTCTGTGCATAGACTTCCTTTAATAGGTGTTAGAGGTGTTTGAAATGACTTGGTTAGCTGGTGCTAATGGTGTTATAACCAAACCTCATCGGAGCTTGAGGAAAGCCTGGGCCACATTCAGATTATGACATTCCTGGTTCTAAGTTTATTGAATACCAGCCACATAAATAAAAGTTGCTATATAAAACATGATTTTGTTATTTGAAGTCCTGCTGAAGTTTAGGCATTGGCCCAGTGGCTACTGGGCATGGGTGAGTATTTAACCAGCGGGTATAAACGATACCAAACATGAAAATGATGATACCTTAGACCATAACAATCAAAACGCACCTATTCCCAACTCGCGCTGACGATCCGGGGATTTTCTAGAAATTTTTGAAATTCTGTACAAACCCATGTTAAAAGTCGATATCGCCATATTTACGTAGAACATATATCACTCGGGGTTCACATTACTTTACGGAAGGACTGTATTGCGGACTCTGGAATGATATATGTTCTACGTAAATATGGCGATATCGACTTTTAACATGGGTTTCTACAGAATTTCAAAAATTTCTAGAAAATCGCCGGATCGTCAGCGCGAGTTGGGAATAGGTGCGTTTTGATTGTTATGGTCTAAGGTATCATCATTTTCATGTTTGGTATCGTTTATACCCGCTGGTTAAATACTCACCCATGCCGGCTACTGTTTGAGTGTTCTCCCATGACTGGGAGTTGCCCTAGTTTGATGGATTGACTCAGTTACCAGTTACCATTGTACTACTCTCAAGGAGGTTCCCGTAACTGGGAAGCTGCCCTACTGGCTATTATTATTTAATTATTAAATTTATGTTTTTATTAAGTGACACTATCTAATGACCAAGCATGAATCAATGGTACTGAGCAAATGTGAGTGAAGGACTTGCTCATGGTCACTACACAGTAACCGTCTCAGAGGCTCAAACCTTTACACTCAGCGTTACTTGGCAAGCGCTCTAACCAGTTGGCTACAGTTCCCGCTGTCTGCATTATTAGATTTTATGGGCAGGGACTATGAAGAAGGGGTTTCTAGTTACAGACTGATGGAGTGTGATAGAGTAAAAATATTCTGATTGATAAACATAATAAAGAGATGGGAAGTTTTTTATGGATGAGGGACAAAGGATCGAGTGATGGAATATTAATAAACAAGGCAGAATTGATAAAGAGTGATAGAGTGAAAGAGAGTTTTTTGCGGGAATGGGTCTCTAGCGATGAAGTGATAGTGTATGGGTGAGTGGACAGACGGAGTGATAGGTAATTGGGTCACCTTGTCACCTTGTGCTGTCGATTCGTTGAATCCTAGCGACTGTCATGAGTTTTGTCTTCCATGACAGTTTTCTTGGCAGATTTACAGAGGTGGTTTGCCATTGCCTTCCTCTGGTTTTGCCTGCCGTGCCCGTTCGTTCGCCTCCCCTTGGGGAGGGTACTAACGGTTCGCACCACGAGAAGGTGGGCACGGAGGTCTTTGGTTGGTCAGCCCAGGCCGGGCCCGCACCTCCGTCCTGGAACGTCGGTCAGGTCACCTTCCTGTTTTACCTCTTACGAGGTGACTGACCAACCTTTGCGAACCCCGAATTGGGTCAGTCCATGTGAAATCACCAAGTGACCTATTATTAAAAGAATTGGGCTTTAGTGTTAAAGAATGAGCTCCTTAGCAATTCTGTCTACTTTGGGCTGAAAGAGTTGATGAGAGAGAGAGAGAGAGAGAGAGAGAGAGAGAGAGAGAGAGAGAGAGAGAGAGAGAGAGAGAGAGAGAGAGAGAGAGAGAGAGAGAGAGAGAGAGAGAGAGAGAGAGAGAGAGAGAGAGAGAGAGAGAGAGAGAGAGAAATGACCCACATGGTTTCATGAATAAGACTGTGGCAAGCATAGAATGTCATCTGTCATTCGTTACATGTGATAAGGATTCATTGATTGATGACCTTACACAGACAGCCTTGTCTTTCAGACAGCTTGTCTTTTCTTTTGATTGAGCACCATTGAATTAGCTTGTTCTCAACCCTTCACTCTTTTGGATGCTGTGAAGATATGTTGGATAGTTACAATTTCAAACAATTGTAAAATAGTTAACGGTAGCATACTTGTTTATGCTCCTCTGTGGAAACTGCTGAAGTGTGGACCCAAAGTTGAAGGATATTGTGACTGAGGCACCAACATGATCATGGCAGTCTAGCAGTAGGATACCCTGTTTGCTGAACACTGATGAGATGGGGATATCTGTGTAATGACTGAGGCAAATCAGGATGGCAGAGTGTTGTAGAGTCGATGGTGGAATCGTAAGATGTAATCTGCTAAATGAATGATTGATCTCAGGTGATGATAATGATGATGACAACTGTGATGTTTGTGATGGTGGTGATACTGAAGTTGATGACAGTAATAATGAAATTGGTGATGATGAGAATGATTTTGTGATGATGATGTTGGTGATTGTGATGATAATGCTAAAGTTAGTGATAATGAGTAAGGTTGATGATGGTGATGACGACGACGACGACGACGACAGTGGTGCATGATGAGACTGATTAGGATGTGGTGACGACAATTTAGTTTTCTTCAGGCTTCTTAACCTAAAGAAGTTGGATTATTTCTTATGTACGTGTCCTGGCTATTGTAGTATTGTGTAGCACCTTATAAAGACGTCCCAAAAGCAGTGTGCTCATAGCTTTCTAAGGGATGTTAACCAGTGATGGGCACTAAACTATTTTTTTTAGTTAAACTAAAACTATTTTCCAACTACAAAAAATAGTTTAACTAAAGTTGGCAACTGATTTTGGAAATTAGTTAACTAAACTAAAAAAAGTAGTTAAACTTTTTCCAACTTTTTTCCAACTTTTTACGACAAACATTTTCACAATAAAAGACGTTAAGTGAACTGTAATAATGCAAAGCATCAATGACAATTTCACCTTCAAACTATGCAATGTGTACTGTTCTGGAATACAGTTACAGATGTACTGTAAGTAGTGTATGAATTTGAAAACACAGGCTGTTAATGTTTAAACCATGCAGTGTTAAAATGTTTTTTTGCTGACAGGGTTCAATGTTCACTGTGGAAAAATAGTTGCATATTGCTGATTTTTTTAGTTAAACTTTTTAGTTAGCAACTAGAATTTTTAGTTAAACTATGGTTTTAACTAAACTAGTTTTTTTAAGTTAAACTTCTTCCTTTACTAAATTTTTTTAGTTAAACTAAAAGTTAGCAACTTTTTAGTTAACTATTGCCCATCACTGATGTTGACAGGTGCACGTTAGCATAGCAACAGAGTGAAATCTGAGTTAGAACGAACAGTACTTGTAGGAAGACTGTTTTACATTGATATATAGGCATATTCGTGTGCATTATTTCCAATTGATTGTTATGTTGATTGATCAGCCAAGCAAATGTCCTTTGGTGGACAGTTTTTAATGCTTGCAATCACCATTGGTTTGCTTCTGGTGATTGGTAGAAACTGGTTCTTGTGGTCTTATTCTAGGATGCTTGAATAGCCATCCAAAGTGTCTTGTGATTCTTAAGGTTGTGTTTTGTGATGTCCGTAGGCATTCTTTTAAAAATTGGCAATAGATTATAGTACTGAAGTAATTTAAGTAGTCTTAGCTTAGGAATACCTTTCAAATTAAAATTTAATAATGTTTGGTTTAATAAATAAATGAATTTGTAGTAATTATGGTGGTTTTTAGCATATTGTTTTGTTATGTGTGTGCTTTGCCCTGAAAACTGTTAGAATATATATACTGTGTACAAAAGTGTGTAGTTCTTTTTAAAGTAATTACAGCATTATCAATTGCTGCTTGAGTGTATTGTAAGTTAGAGTATTCTAGTTACAGGATTTCTCTATAGTCCTGTTGAGTACTCTTCTGGGTGCAATATCTGGGAGAAGGACAGATCTATACATTAGAGGTCTTAGGTTGTTTTTCTGCATTCATTTATCTTAGAAGGTCAATGGCCTGCTCTACAAAGACATTGTGGGACAGGCATTCACTATTCACTGTCGTCCCAGTATGTGCAGTTTGTACACACCTCTTTCAACTGGTGGGTCATATATAGCATTATGCTGAAATGCTGAATAGATGCGTGACTTACCATGCTTGCATGCTTTGAACAACTGAAACGTTTAACAAAAAGTGACTAACTTATGCTTTGTTAGTCAGACACAGGCTCGGAACTTGTGCTTGCTCGCTTTTTGTCCTACAGATATGTGTTTATTGGAAATGTGAGTAAGTGTTTGAATGTGTTCCGCTTATTGATCTTTCTTTGCAGATGCACCAAAACCGTTTCTAATCTATGATCCGATGGCTTCATTAGTGCTGTTAGCAAAGCTCACAGGGCACCAGTCAACGGTTTCAAGAAGTGTAATGTAATGTAATTGGACATTTATGTAGCACCGCGCAATGAGCAAACCAAATCAGAGGCGCTCTCTGTGCATATGGGGCATGGTGGCTCAGTGGTAAGTTCAGCGCCTTGTAACCGGAGGGTTGCAGGTTCGAATCCCACTCTAACCGCTGCGTATGGACCTTGGGCAGGTCCTTCACTCGCGATTGCTCGTGGCGCTTCGGCGTGAAAAACTCCGACACAGTATCAATGCTGTAGTCAGGAGCGCCTCTGAGTAGTAGTAGACTTGACGAGGCGCTATAGAAATATCCGAAATAAAAAAATATGATGTTAAATGTTAATGCAAACGAAAACATTGCACCAGTTATAGCAAGACAATGCACAGTAAGCTGGAAGAGTCAAGGGTGGTTACCTACCACTTCTTGTGGTGCACATCATGGGAAATTGTGTGTGTGTGGGAACTTTGATCCGAAATTGGATTCTGCTTTAATATGCAACAGATGCATTAATTTATCAGATACTATGCTGTGTTTAATAGAGCTTCCCTAATTAGTATTTTATGGATGGTCCTGTGTTATTGTGATCCAGCCATAAGCACATCACAATATCTCAGCTTTCAAATTAGTCACATCAACTTACTCACATTTCCGCTTATGGTTGTCAGCTCATCTGGTAAACAGATGGAGCAGGCAACAAGAGAGGGTTATGTCGCCCCTGGTTATTGGATGCCATTCAAGGTTAGTGCTCAGAGGGGTGGCAGTAAAATTAATTGGATGATCTCTAAGCTGAAGTGCTAAGATTACAATAGCAATCAAACAGTCATATATATAACCTCTCTTGGCAGGTGGCCTGGCTTGACAAAACAAAATAAGCTTATTAGCAGCCTGCCAGCTGACTGAATTTCATGTCCTATAGCCTTGCACAAACATTCCAAATGAAGAGTACTTGGGATACCTCTGACTCAACTGTGACAGAGCTGAGCTAGTGTTTCTCACCTTTGAATCACAGTAAAAGTTGCATTGCAAGAAAACCATGTCAGGGTCCTATGCAATGGTTGTTAACTAAATACCCCTATGAAATTTTGTCTATGTATATTCGTTTATTAGGCAGAACTGGTTGGCACACTGCAACCAGGAACAAGAGAATATATCCATTGTCTGCTGCACCAAAAAATTTTCAGAGGGGTTTACCGTGGTTAAGGACAAATATATTTGCTCACCTCTTTTAGATTACCTTTTTATGTACCTTGTTAATTGATTACGTATATCTTTCTGCTATATCTGGTTTTCATGACCTTTTTAGTGTTTCCGACTCATGGTGAAATTGATTATATTGGTTTGGGGATTTGATCGTGTAAACCCAGATTTGAACCTGCAAACCCATCTCATAAATAATAGCCTGTACCATTTAGCTCGTTAGTGTCTAGTATATAGATTCACATGTATGAAGAAGTGTGACTATTAATCGGAACTTACTAGACATTATTGAACTTTGCTGTATTGCCTGAGGTGACATGTGTTTGAGTACATTTTGTACAATATATTTTGTACAATATAAAGTTTTTGTATTTGCATGTAGTGTCTAAACAGTGTCATAGCATTGCAGTCTTCAACCCTGCTTTTGAGGTTTACTTACCCCAGTGTCCCAGGATAAAATAGGGCTGCTATGAAGCCTTGTGGTCAGGTCAGAGATCGATGAATTATGAATTATAGTTGGTTTGTTGCTATTAATTCCAGTTGTTTGTATTAAGTCCAGTGGATTGTTTTTGTTACGTTGAGTGGTTATTTAGGTAGTTCTGGGTTATTAGAATGTTGAAATATAACACATGGTGTGGCCTAGGGGTATTGGATTATGTTGCATAATAAATGTGACACTTGAAATTTTAATTGTAGTTAAACATATTTTCTGGCGGTGTGGTAGGTCAGGTGGTGAGCATGCTCGACTGTGTAGCCATGCAGAGGCAGCATGGCTTCACCACCAGCATTGTCTCATCCAGTTTGTTGGGGGTGGGGTCGTGCTCGATAGTGTAGTGGTTAGCATGCTGAACTGTCAGTCGAGAAGTCGGGGTTCAAATCCCCACCAGGGCAGAAATTTGGTTCGAGATTTCTGTTCCACATGCTCCCCCTAGCCAACTCAGCTATAATGAGTACACTGACCATACACTGTCGGTGGAAAGATGAGATGACGAGGGAGAGGACTGGCTGCCTTCATATGCCGAGGCTAAGAAAATGAAGTCGTTAACACTGCATACCCATGACTGCCTCAGGAATAACTTAAGAGACTCTCTTCTTCTTCTAAACTATCTATATGTAATTCGTATTGCTTGTGAAATGGCCTTGGGATTTGATTAAGGTCACTATGGATTTCCTCTTGTGTGATGTCAGAGTTGGGGTCACTGTATCATATCTTGTGACCTCAGGGTTAGAGTAGGGCAGGGTCAATTTTATCTCTCTGTAATCTCAGGAAGGAAAGTAGAGCTTTTGATTTGCTGAAGGCCATTTGACTCAGGTGTACCTCCAGGCACAGGTATGGACTCCCATATATTATACAGTGAGGTTAATACACAGTAGTCCATGGCAGAAGCCATTTTACGACTTGGCGTTAGCTGGGACACAGGCGGTTAAGCTCTAAGCATTTTAGCAGCTACTTGGAAAAGCCATCATTATAGAGCATGGTACCTGGAACGGAACAGACCGGAACACGTTGTGTAAATGTGTACACATGTATATGTGCATCATATGGTGAATTTAAGTATTCATATCTGTGTATATGCTTGCCCGACGCCCGTGATTGTCCTACATAATGGTACAAAGTGTATCTAGACTGTGCATTTGCTTAATTGGTATGTGTATGTGTGCCTATTTTACTGTGTACGTATATACCTATCAGTATATGTATGTGTGAATGTATATTCTGAATATCAGAGTTTGTTGCAGTGTGGTCACTACATTACTTTTATCGTCAACAGTATTTGACATTTAGCAAGCATTCTTTTATCAGATGACTATGAAATTAACGCTGCCAGCAGACTTTGATGTGTTTAGTATTTCTTAAATGCTTTGAGCATGTTGTGTTGAGTTCAGTGTTTAATGAAATGGTTAACCGAAGTCCTGGTGTTTTGCAGACGAAATTGTTTGACGTTGAGATGTGTGCAGCCTTTCATAATGCATAAGATCAACAATGTGATATCATGCTATCAGCAGCGAGTGAGTATACTGATCACTTACAGTAATTTATCATAGCTCATTAGTTACCTCTCAATTGGTGATGGTTTGTTCAACTATCATTCACTACCTGACCTTCATTTTGTGCCTTTAGAAGTGTCACACTTGGGTATAGATGTCTCTCTTTGATCACAACTATGCTTTGTGTTGATAGCGTTAGTTAATATATATCAGTCGGTCAATCATATAGTTATCATTACGCAGCTATTATATTTACTGTGTTATATATTAATATTTTACACAGCTATTGTTCTCCTAATAAGTAGCAGTGTGAAGTCCATAAACTGAGTAATTACATATTTGTGGTCAATTAATATAGGGATAATATGTGATGTTGTAGTGCATGTGTAGCTTCCAAACTGAGTGTTTGACAGTTTGACATTTGATTTGGATCATCAAACCTTCATTTGAAGTTTCTTTAATTTTAGCTTACATGAAAGTAAATAGATAACATTGTTTTTTTTAAATTTATCGTAATCTTGTCACGACTGTTGGGCGTGGAGAGTGTGACGTCTTAGCCAGGGCGTAGGTCGTCTGTGGTACTTCATCGATTTGCTCGATCCTTCTGCACTTAAGCCTGTCACAAACAGCAGGATGACATAACATGTGCATAATATTTGCTTTTGAACTTTCATCGACCAACCAAAGTCTCGTGACTACGGTACTAAACTGCACTGGCGGCCTTTGTGCTAAAATATCTTTTGAGAATCCATATTCAGTTGATATTCAATATTCGCTTATTCCTATAAAGTTGACAAAGATGCAACTTTTTACATGTTGAGGTGTGGATGGGGGGGGGGGGCTGCCGTTGACTTCTAGTAATTCTTAACATCAGTTTCAATCTTCATTGAGTTATTTTGCTAGGATGTTTGTGGAATATGTTCACCGATTAACTTTTCCGGTTTACGACAGTAGTAGTGCTGTATAAATTCTGCTGCGATACGCTTGAATCTGTCCGTTTATATCCTGAAGTGATACATAGAAATGAAAAGTCGTTAGTCACGAACTGAGCCATCTAAGTTTTGTATCCTGTAGAATTAAATTGGCTTGCAAGTCCTTGTGGAGAAGAAAGTGATCTGAATATTAAATGTGTGACAACAGATTAGAGTGTTTGCATTTGGAATGATGGTATCAACGTGCCGGCAATATGTTAACGTCTTTGTCGAGTCTTTATTAGAACTGTGTCAAGTTTTTATGTACGAATTTCCAGACCACTGAATTCACCAGAGCTGCCTGTGACATGGATCAATATGTCACGACTGACAATTGACTTTGTCTGTAGTCCGTGCTAGAAGTGGCTGGCATGTGTATTTTGCAGTGTGAAAACGGGGTGGCATTGAAACTGGTGCTTCCTTGTCGCCTTGCTTCTGTGAAGGTGTTTGCCTAGCCATGTCACCTGTAATGAAGGTTGTCTTATAGTGGGATTGCTGTAGATGTGCTTGCTGTTCAGCTGAAAGATTTTCTGTCTAGGATTCGTGATTTAGAAGAGCTTATATATGCAGGAATAAATTTTGAATGAACTATTGCTCTGGCGTTCTAAGGAGGCTATACCAACAGCTGTTTATACATTAGAGTGGTGCTGCTATGAGGAGTTAATTACACTGATTAATTAGGTAATTAGGTGTGTTTGATTAGTGTAGGAATACCATGCATGTGATTTAGCAGGTGCAAATTGTAACTACCATTCTCAATGTCTGTTGTTTATATATGCTGTATGCTGCTATCATACAGCTGTTTAACTCTTCTGTTTGAGCATAGTTCTAAGTAAGTAAGTAAGTAAGTAAGAAGCCTTTCTCTGTATCTGACTATTGCTTATGCAGTACATGGTATATAACATTTAAATACCATTTAAATACACGAGCAAATGTAATTGATGGGTAATTGGGTATACACAGCTAAATATAACTAAAAATACTTAGGTGCAAAGAACTGTTTTGGAGCATTTTGTTTCTAACTTTGAGTTACTGATAAGGGTTTCTTGCATAAATGGTGCTTCAAGTAGAGATGGCAAGACCTAAGAGCTAATTAGCTGGGAACGTTCAATTTCCTTGGTTAAAAAGCTGCTTCAGACTTTGTAGGTGATTGGTGCCTGGATATCTGACTTCCTCCAGCTGAATCCTGGGAAAATCCAGTTCATCTGGCTTGATAGCCGTTGGCAGATTTCCAGAATTGATTTGCAGTGTTTGCAGCAATGCTTCCCAGATGTCTCTTTGTTCACCGTTGTACATGATATTAGTGTGACCTTGTACCAGGAATTGACCTTTGCAGAGTATGTGAAGAATGTATGTCGAATGTTACTTCTATCATCTGCATCACATTCGCACCGTATGTCGCTCACTTACAGTTCGAGTTGCTGTGACCCTGATGCCTGTTTTCATATGAACCATGATTGACTGTGGTAATGCCATTTTTGCAGGCCTGACTTTTCTCGTGTTAATTAGCTACAGTCTGTAAATTCTGTGGCTTGGCTAATCGGTGGTACACCTAGCATCGGACAAATATCCAGTTACATACATGTGAGAGTTACTGCACCGGTTGCCTATGTGACAGTGCATTGAATGTAAGGTCTTGATGCTTATGGGTAACTGTGTAAAAGGTTTGTTCTCCTGCTTGTCATGATGACTTTGCATCTGATTCTCTTCCATCCTTGACCTCAGATTTTTTAACTCTGCTGCACAAGGTGACCTGGTTTCCCCACCAACTCGAATTTCTATGGCCCAGCATAGAAGGTTTGCTGTTGTTGATCGATGTTTCTGGAATACTTTTACCTATGTTGTCGGGTGTGGAGCTCGCCTGATTTGTTTTCTAAATCCGGATCTCAGAACTGTTGAAGTGGCACTATATAAATTTGCGATTAGTTACAATTCGCATACTCCGAGGCCCATTTCCCACACTCCATCTGAATAAATACAATTTACGCAACCGACCAAACAACTTCAATTTACTGGCCAAAGGTGATGGAAATTTCCATCCCGAGTTCTCTATATGAATGTGTACTAACTATTCTAACCGCTTAAATATTATATTTTCTAGACAAAAACAAACAATGACTAATGTTTGTGACTCAGGCTGTGTCTGTGTCAGCCAGTTGTATTTCAATAAACAAATATTGATTGATTGATTGACAATTACAACTGAGATTTAAGCCGGTGGTTTACTTGTGGTTTGTAGATCGGCAAATACGACAAGCAGGTTTGGGAGCAGACGATTGAGCAGGAAGTACTCAAAGTATGAGTTTACCTTATTCCATGCGCTGTGGAGTAGTTATAGTAGTCATTAACATATCTAATCACATTCTTGAAAACAATAGTTGGTTACGATACGCACTGGTGTGGCTATAAGTCTTATCAATGTCTAAAGCATACTAAAATATGTCCATGAATCAGGTGGGTTTGTCTTGATTACCATACTAGAAAAGATTACAGTGATGTCTAGCTGTGGGCTACAACATATGTGCCTTTTGTTACCTGGCTGTGTCAGTGTATGGTGTTTCTAGACATTTTGTATGGAGTGCTTTTACAGGCTCAGTAACTCTCTACTTCGGTGGTAAGTGTACTCGTAGACAGGTGCTTTATGGTTTGTGAACTAGGGGAAAAGTAACATCCAGACTGTGAAACGTATTATTTTACTGTTTTGGCTTAAGATATGGGTTTGGAAGTGCACTCTTGCATGCTGGTCTGCCATTTGATTTTGTATTTGTTGTTGATGCTCGTGAGTTGTTGCTGTCTAGCCTAATCACCATTATTATTATTATTATTATTATTATTATTAGTATTATTATTGTTATTATGAAGCAAATGATAATAATAATAATGATAATAATACTTAGTTCCCTCAGGGTCTTAGATATTACAAGTGTGAATTATTATTATTATTGTTATAGTGCAATACACAAGGTTAGTATTGCGGAATCATGTTCGCTGTGAGGTACAAAACAATTGTGAGTAATGTATGGGCTTGAGGTCTCCACACACTTACCTTCTGGGGGGGGGGAGGCTTGAGCATATATGCTAGAACTCCATGTTACAAGCTGCTGCTATGCCCTACAATTGATGAGTGGCACGTTTAATTGTTGGCTTTTGGGTTAACTTCCTGTTCTCCCAATACAGAATAATTACAACTGTTTCCTGAGCAGCGAGTTGTGTATGGGATAAATTATGTTCCAGTCGCAGACACTGATATTCACTGTATTGCTGAATCACGATGACTCGGCAATTACTGCAAAACCACTCTGTGTGTTTTTCTTCCGATTTCTAGTTTTTTCAGAATTAGGCAAACACACACGCACACACACACACACACCTACACACGCACACACACACACACACACCTACACACACGCACGCACACATGAAATTATTACTCCGTGGTGCTCACGTGTTGAGAGAAAAGTGGGTGATAAGCAGTGTGGAGAGTTGTTATAATTGAGGAGATTTTTATTTGCAGAGATTACGAAGTGTTCCACGTAAGACAGCCAAAGTAAATCCGGATCTCATTGACGTTGATTTATTCAGGGGTCAGTTTCTCAACCTAGATACCTACCTAACCTGCATAACACTACAGATCCTGATCAGTTTTAACTTAGTGACTGCTGCAGTTTCTTTCATATTTTTTTTAACAGTGATGTGTTTGTGTTTGAGCTAAAACATCATGCTGCAAGACAATACATGTGAGGACTGCAGCTGAGATGGCAGTTGTGTAATGCTACATGGTATTACCTTAGCTGACCACAATATTCAGGATCAATTTATATTTTGTATTGATTTCCACCAAATGAGTGTTAGAGTAAGAAGAGCAATCATCCCTGGGTGGCAACTTTGGATGTGAACTGTTAGCATTTTCATTTTCTTGGTCAATTGCCATTCCTATTGATTTACTCGGTTTTGTTGCCCAGTTCTCTCGATGCTATGGAAACAGTTATCATGAAATATTGTTCTGTCATGAAAAGGATTTGAACTCCTTATGCCTGTATTGACTGTCCAGCATACTGATCAGTTGAGTACTATCATTAGAATAACACCCTTTATACAAATTTTGATTTGTGTTTGCTGTCTGTGATTTATGCTGCGGCATTTAAGCTGGATTTAAAACAGTTTAAAAAACTGATGGAGGAAATATAATTAGCACTTGTTATCATCATAGATTCTTGTGTTTATTTATGGTTTGATTATAATTATAGTTTAACGATTATGTTATGTGACATTGCGTGAAAACGTTGATAATGTTGTCCAGTACATCGGTGCATTCTGAATCTGTTATTTCTGTTTCGTGTGTAGATTTTTAAGACAAATTGCTTTTGTAGGGTCGGCTTTTTCTGCCTCGAAGCCAAACCATGGATGGGTTGCTATCACGAGAATGGCGTTGCTGCGTACGCTGTTTCTGCCTCTCTACTTTCGCTGGTAAGTATCGGTTAAGTGCTAAATGGAGAATGGCATCCGTTCGATGTTCCATGGAACTATCGTACAAATTTAGAGCTTTGTAACGTGGTGGCTTTTAATGTACAGCCTGGTTTGAAATCCAATTCCTAGAAAAGTGGTATATGCTTGAAATGTAAGAAAATGCATTAAAAACGGATCGGAAAGTGCTAGTTTATTTAAAAGCATACATTAAAAGCTTTTTGTTAAATAGAAAACAGCAGAAGATGCTACTTAAGTAGAAAAAACGTTTTCATCTTGCATGACAGATTAGCAGAAAATTGATAGCGGCTGGCCAAAAACACTGGCCACACCTTATAGTTATTGTTCACTTGAGTTTTAGAAACTCTTGACGTATGTGTATGTGTATAATATACACTGTATATTTGTATGTGTATTTATCTCGAACTGGTGTAGTGCTTTTCAATTACTACGTGGAACTGCTGCCGATACTATCGTAAATGGTGCTAAAGTTCACTAAAAACAAAAAGTTCATTAGTAAGCAAACAGTGGTCAGCCAAATGAAAAAGGCACATGTAATCGGAGCCCAATGAATGCTTGCTGAATTTTTGGACTAGATCATTCCAGAATTTTTCTATGTGGTAACTGATAAGCTTTGCTGTTGCCATATTATGATTCGATACTTGACCTTTAATGTGTATGTGTTCTTTTTGCAACGTGGTTGTTTTTTGTTTGTTTTCCAGGTGGAAGAGCTGTGCAGGTGTCTGGCTCTTTGGTCTGCTCTGCCTTCTCTACATTTTCCAAGTCATAACGTTATGTGTATTCATAGGAAATTCAGAAGAAGATCGAAGTGTAGCGGTGAGAACCATTTTATTCTCTTCTCTGCTGGTAAAGCAGCTGAAACTTTAATATTAGAGTTTTGTCCTTTCTTACTGGTTCTGCTCAGCAGAAACATGTGTACAGCTTGGAGCTCTGAAAAATACTGTGGCCAGCAGATAAACATTGATTGATATTTAGTCATTTTGCCTACATCAGACAATTCTGTCAGATTGCCATCAATCTGGCTAATGTTGGTTCATGTTACAATTTATGATTATGATATGATTGAAATGTAATGTAATCCCAGAGTTATATAGTGCCTCGTCAAGACAGATTTATCAGAGTTGCTCTCAACTTTATGACAGAAATGGTAAGATCCAGAATGGCTGTCAAGCGCTTATCGAACAGAGGTAAAGTAAAACCAAGAAGCTCATGTCGTAAGATGCTAGGTAACCTAATCCAGAAAGTTGTATGTACATTTGTATCGAAATCTGGGAAAGAGAGAGAGATTTACCGAAAGTTTTAGAGAAAAACGTATATTACATCTTTGGGAACCATCTAGAAAAAACCACACTGGCTTTCTAACTAATCTTAAGGTGTTACCCATGGTGGGTGTAAAACCAAACAGTGGTGCAACCAAAGTTTAAAAGTACTGAATTGATCCTTTGTAAAACTGAAAGCAACTACATAATACAAAATCAAATTGAGCAGACATCTGATAAAAATTCTTGTAGCACAAGTATACTGAAAGAGTAGAACCTGTCCTGGAGACCACAGTAAGTGAGTAATTCTTCTGAAGATGAAAGAGCCAAAACAAAAATCGTATTACAGCGACAGAGGTTTGTAACAAAGAGCAACTGTATTGCAAGAACGGTGCAAGAGAGGTTGTCAGAAGAATGAATTACTTAGTTAAAATATTTATTTGTAATTATAAGTTACCTGGGTAATATTTTTTAAAGAAATCTTGTTGAATTTTAGTCGTTGTCACCAGCTCATGCGATCTGTCCATGTGTCATGATGTTCGTGTTGGCGTTGATTCACACGCAGATGATGTCAGCTGCCGAATCCAGTCCACAATATTCCCGGATTAGACCCAGTAACAAAAGGTAGGTCAGTGGATGAGGTTACATCTTAAAAGGACGGAAGGTCTTATTGATTGCTGAAATCTCTCTGATTGAATGAATTTGGATTTGTATGAAGCATGAGGATTGAGACTTGGCTTTGTTTCATTCCATTCCTTTCCTGCTTGCAGACTTCTCTGCCCTGCAATGCGTGGCGGTTCGGTTGTTCCACCGGCTCACACTTCTACGGTCTGACATAGTTTTGCTTTGCTCAGCCCATCCTCCTGTAACAAGCTGCCTAACGTCCTGCTACATGAGTTTATCAGCCTCTCTTTGCCTCTTTCCCATAAGGGGTCATCCATAAGGGATGTCCGCAAAATATGACCTACTTTGGACCCTCCCTTCCCCTTGTCCGCATTTGACCTTGCCCCTCCCCTTTTCCGACGTCTGCACCCCAAAGCCAATTTTTAGTGTCATCATCATTCTTTTTACAATTAGTCCACAGTTCCTGTGCACATATAAATGACAGTTTGGGTTTCATATCAGGATGTGCAGTAATAAAAAGCCTCTTTAAAGTCGCGGTTAAGGTTATACCGTGCATGAGGTTTAGACAATCACCTAACTGACCTTTACGTCTATCGGGAAAAGTTGAAACAAGGTGGTGTTTAAACACTATCAAATTTAAAGTTTAGATGCAGACATCTGCACTGGTCATAACCCCCACTCCTCTTGTCTACATTTGGATGACCCTCCCCCATTGCGGACGGATGACCCCTAAATGCTTGAAGACCACTTTGTTCAATTATAGTTTCATTGTGTTTGGTCGCAAGTGCCTCTGAGGAGTCGGTCTTGAAGTGGTGCCATATAAGTTTACAATTGCCATTACCGTGAGTGATTGGGATATTTGAAGACTGTTTATTGTTGTCAGCTTACGTGAGCTTTGATGAAGAGTTTCTGTGTACGTAGAATAAGTGTTTTGTTTACCTCGGAGTTATTTACTAAAACTAGGTCAGGTAGTCTTTGATAGAGTATATTATGAAGTGGTGTCATGCATACACCTGAGTTTGTTTACAAGATTAAAATCCTTGCAAAGCTAAAAGTAATAAAATTAAACTTGCATTTTTTCAATCAAACAAGATTAATTTTGCTCAACTGTACAGAGTTTTTGACGAGTCTGCACTGGGAAAAAGGTTTGTAAAGTGTAGTACACTGGAGAAAGCGAATGTACTCTTCCAGTTTCGTTGTTTGTGTAGCAAATGTTCAGTTCCGTGTTTGTGTAATCTTGTAGAGATGTATCAAAGAAGCCTTCAAAGGCATCTGCCAGCCGTCCAGCATCCGAGCGAGAGAGGGACAGTGGTGGATCGCATGACACGGGAATTGACCTCAACCCGGAAGATGTCCGAGTGTCTTCCGCTGGGTCACGGCGTCCACCAGAAAACAAGACCTTGAAGTTGCACAAGACAACAAAACCAGTGCCGGAAGATACTTCTCAGGATTGTCATGACAATGACAAAGTCCGCGATGAAGTTATTGCTGGCATCGAACTAACGTCGGATATTGCGTCAGCTTTCGAAAAGACGTGCGACTGGGTTCGGAAGCTCTCGCCGAGCCACTGCGAGGTTCCTCAAATGACTGATGACTTTGACTCTCTGAGCAGGGTTCACGTGGATGAGTTGCTCGTGAGCACGACTGATTTGCAGAGTCCAGCAGACAACCAGTCACTTGTCGCACCGGACTTGTGTGTTTCTGGCAATGACATTTCTGAGAATAAACAGTTTGTTGCTGAATGTGAACCCACAAACTCAGAGCCGTGTAATTTAAGAAGTTTCGAGGAGGAGATCCCTAAGCCCTCGTTTGGTATTAATTTATTAGAAGACGAAAACTGTCATGAATGCTTTGACGCCAACACGGCTTCAGCCTGCTATGCGGGCGGGTTTGGCAAGACCTCTCCCGAAACGGAGAGCGTTGCCAATAGCAACGGGTCGCTAAGCGATGCCGCCGAGTCTAGCCTCATATCATCGGTAAACGATATCAACTGGAGAGAGGATGGCGAAGTTAAAGCAAGTCGCTACCACATGCATCGACACTCGGCAGACAATCCTGCTGCTCTGAACCTTGGCGTGAGACATAGGAATACGGCCGCTGTTCAAGATTGTCAAACGCCTGATGACGATCAAATGCAGGGGAGTAGCAAGGTCAAAGGTCACGGTATCAAAGCAACGACCTCTAGATCGTTCGGTGCACCATTTTCCACGGGAAGGAATGGTGGAGGCATTTCAAAAGATTTCCTGCTGGGCGATAAAGCACCCGGGTGGAGATCCATATCGTTTGTCTCCTCTGAAGAAGAATTCGACAAGAGAGTGCGAGCTCCGCCTTTCAGACCGCCATCATCCCGTAAGATCTCACTCAACCAAACTGCAAAGGGCGGCGATAAGCCGTTTGGTCGAAGTGCATCAGAGATGTCGAAAGGTGGATCGATGAGGGGTGATAGCCGAACGCAGCCAAAGGTGAAGATCATAGACACGAGACAGTTGGAGAGTACTGGAATAAGCTCCTGCGAGTCAGACTGCGAAGATCGAGTTTGCAAGGGAAAGACCTCACCAAAGGTAGGTGCAAGATTCCTTTCAGCTTGTCAGTTGGTGTCTTTGATTCTAAAAACCTCATTCTCATGCTTATTATTGACATTATTTACTACTGCAGTTCTTTTGTTAGGCCCTTAAAATGAACCAGACAAATGCCTAGCTATAAGCATACATCCTTTATAAATAGTATAATCCAAAATGGGAGGCATTGGTTTATGAAACAGTTTAAAGTTTAAGACTTTGTATAAGGCACTGTTGTCTTCTATTGGTTGATTAATTTAGTTGCTAACTACATTGACTTGATCAATACTTTGGTGCCATGAACTATGTATGTGTATGAAGTGTATACATAAGTAGATTCTTGATTTGTCAGTGATTTTACCAGAGAAGGTCCTTCAACGCTTCTGCCTGTATGAATGAATACCATGCCAATTACGTCCTGTGTTTGCACTCTGTTGGCCTGCGATGGCAAAAACTTTCTGTAAATCTCTACAAAGATTTGCTGCACAGACAACTTGGACATAATTATTCTCCATGCCACTACCAGATATGGAGGGAAAATATAAGCACCTGTTGATTGTGATGTAGAAGTGAATGAAATGCGATACGCGTTTAACGCTTTAACGATGAGCTGTGTTGGTTTCCCAGCCACTTTTAGTCCACTCTCATTGTCAGAGTGTTAAATAACTTGGTGTGATAATTATCGATGAGTTGTTAATTATTTTGCTTAAGGCTACCACGTCGGAATGGGAGGATACGATTAACACGAATACAGAAATGACGTCGCCAACGGACACTTCGAGTGCTGCCAGTTCTGCCAGTGATCTGTCAGAGAAGGACATAATGGGGAGTGCCGCAGAAACGTCCGCTGGACAGGGCATCCAACATGTAGGTGGACGTTTGGGAATCTTGCGTCTTGAACTTGCTTTCTCTTGCATCATACCTCTCCTGTTCAATGTACTTACTGTTTTGGGTTGCGATACTCTAGTATTTAGCATGCTGGACTGTCAGCCCTGAAGTCAGGTGTTCTAATCCCTGCCAGGACCGAAAGATTTAAGTACCACACAATTGGTACTATGGTAGTGGTACTATTGGTGCAGTTCAGTCCAGACCTTTACTGTCAAAGCACACCTTATTAGTGTGGTTTTGTGTGGCCTGGATTGAGGACTATGCATTCATTTATTGGTGCACAAGTGTTGGTGTTGTTTCTGTTGCCTTACTCAAGTGGGTTACAATGCATCTGTGTACTCCAAAATATAAATTACTGTAGATGGTGTATTTACTCTGCCTTACCTTGACGGAGCGATGAAGTTAAGGTGCGCTTAGGTTCTGTGGGGTCAGTTTATTGTGTAAAAGGTAATTTATTTGAATTGCAGGAGAAAAGTTGTCTGTCCTTTTCATAGGGTTTATGGGTTTGAAAAATATTTCTTTACTGTTATTAGCTTGTTGTTTTATTTACTCGTCAGGCATCGTCTGTTATGAATAATCTCGCTTCAAACACGGACAGAGGTACGTTTAATTGGTGGTTCATTCTTCATCAGTAGTTGCCATGGTGACCTTGATGACTGATTGCTAATGATTTAGTCTTTCTTCTCTAACACTGCAAGATGTGATGTGGATTGTCATTATTGAGCCGTCCATTTGCTCGTATTAATCATGTCATCTTAGCATGTGTGTGTTTGTGTGTGTTGATGTTGTGGTTGTTTGGTGGTCATCTGGGACTGGGTCACAGTGCATCAGCCTTTGCCACTGAGTTCAGAGTATGAATCCTGCAACTGATATTGAAGATAAAAAAGTGAATTTTCATGATTAGTTGTGCATCAAACCGTATGATCCATCGTAAGACGTTTATGGCTGGCTGTTGTTGTTTGGTAATCACTTGCCTCTTGTATTTTAATGTATCTGTTGGTTAGTTCGTGTATCATTGTTGTACAAGAAATGCATCAATTGTTCTGTGGTTAGGAATTTGGATTATAGATCAATAATGGCCTTGTGTTGTACTAATTATAGTCTATGCTGTTTTATTCACATTGATCAAGTGGCGTGATTACACTGAAGATGATAGGTGCTTCTAAGAGGTTCTTCAAACATGCCGTGTATATTCCTAGATCCTTTGTGCCGGGGTCAGGCTGATTATTCATTTGGCTGACGTGTAAAATCAACTGACACCTGAAGTCGAAGAGTGAAGTGCTATATAAATTGTGTATTGCATTACATTATTTTTAGCATTGTTATATATTGCATTTGTTATGCATGCAATGTCAGTAAATCAGAGTTTGAGGCAGGCAGACAAATTGTGCGTTATGGACTTGCTCAAGGTCTGTACACGGTGACTGTCTGTGATGAAGCTCTAACCTGTACACTCTGTGTTTCAAGCCAAGCGCACTAACCATCTGGCTACCATGTACTACAGCTTCTTCTCTCCCTTCCGTCAGGCGTGCGCCGACGATGAGGCCTCAACGTGACGTCTCCAAACAGCTCTGTCCCTGATTTTTTCAACAGCATCCCTCATCTCCATGTTCTGTTAAGATGCGTCATCATTTGAGGTTTCTTGGTCCATTACCAGGTGGTGACCATTCCTCTCCTGGCAGGGTAAGGAGGCCGGTGGGTCATTTGTAGACCTCTTTCGCCCTGAGGTGTCCTTCCAACACCTGCCTCCTGCGTTGGCCAGCCGTTTTCTGGGTTCCTGGTGAGCCTGTCCACCTCGCGTAACGCCCTAGGTGGTTCTTCGGCCTAGGCCTTCACCACTGATGGCATAGCCTCACCAGGCAATCCCGTACTTGGCTGTTCACCCCCCCCCCCCCACAATGGTGAGGTGCAGGTAGGGCTTTGGGGGATGCACTACAGCACATGATTGTAATTGTAATCAAACATTTATATAGCGCCGCTCAAAGAGACACTGTATGTGCTAAATGCTGTTAAATGTTGTGATGAACTAGGATTACATCAGTTAGCAAAACAATGCACAGTGATGATTGTAATATTAATGATGTTGATAATGATGGTGATGGCTTCTGATGAAGATGGCTTTGATAGTGATAGCAGTCACTGATGACGATGATGATGGTTCTGATGATGCTGTATTTATCTGCAGTGAGTTGCATGATCTGGGAGCCAAACTCTGTGCACAAGGTCGACCTGACCGTGATGGACATCGGATGGACGATCATCCAGCGAGTGGACAAGATGAATGAGACGCTGGACTATCTCATCCTCGGCATCATCTTCTCGCTTCTACTCATGTTCACCCCGGTCATCTACCGCGGATACCACTCCAAGGACCAGCTGGAGAACCTCAACTACCTAAATGTCGATGACCTCTATGAGGCGGCAAAGATCGGCTTTGGCCAGAACTGGAGGCAAGGCTTGATAACTGTGCTCTTCTTTTGACTGACGAATGTTGACGTTTTGGCAGTTCAATGCAGTTCCTTATAAGTTCTGTTAAGATTGTGGTATGTTGTGTAGCCTGTTGTTTTTGAGTGAAAGTTGTTTGGTTGTTGCATTGTTTTTGTAGTGTTTGTGCTCCTCCTGGATGATCTTTCCACCCCTGAACCTTTCCATCAAGGTATATAGTCGACGTTAAACATGTGCCATTTACCTTGTCATACCTGGCACTTCCTTTTCTACAGAATAAAACAAAGAAGTTAGATTTTTTCCGTCGAGTCAGCGTTTTGTTTATTAGTTTTTGTTTATTAGTGCAAGCGCTTTTGCGAGGTCTGTCCCAGCTGCCACTGAGCAGTGTATGTTGATGTTGCCTTAGCTAAGAATATGTAGTCACGGTTACTCTCGAAAGGAGATGCTTTTGTCATCTTAGGCAGTTGATTGTATGATCCTGAATGTGTTGTATCTGTTATGGTTGTGTTTGCATTGTCCTAGATAGTTAAATGTGTTGCCATGGTTGTGTTGTGTTGTCCGAGATAGTGAAGCATGGAGTGGTGGTTGTTCTGCGTTAGAGTAAAAAGTGAGATAAGTTGTCGTGACTGTCCTTAGGGTTGCTGTGGTCATCATCAACGGAATGGTTCAGCGTCTCTGTCTCAGCATCCTCTTCTTCTTCCTGCTGTCTGTGTCGGAGCGAACGTTCAAACAGCGTCTCCTGTATGCCAAGAACTTCTGCTACCTGACATCATCAAGACGTGCCAAGAAGTACGATCTGCCTCATTTCCGCCTCAACAAAGTCCGCAACATCAAGACCTGGCTGTCGCTTCGCTGCTTCCTCAAGGTCTGGGCCAATTCTTTTACACGTTTCTGCTTTTTTTTATATTTTTATATTTTGTAATGTTTCTGCTGTGTACTCGTGCCTTAGGTCACACAGTCTTTGGGCTTTGTTTTGCATGGTGACCCGTCAAAAGAGCGCCCGACAAAAGAGCGCCGACAAAAGAGCGATGACAAAAGAGCGCCGACATAAGAGCACCGACAATTTATATCGAGGGTTCATAAACCGAAACTTGTATTAGCATTCAAGGAAAAGGAAGAGCTGAGAGATTATCAAATCACTTTAACATTTATCAATTATTGTTAACAATTGCGTTATATCAACTGGTATGGGAAATAAACAAGTATTTTATTTTATGTTACTTAGTTGAGCGCCGACATAACCATTAGATCGCGTGGATGACGCGTACAGAATCCTAGTATTCGGAACGAAAGAAAACATGATTTGCTCTGTAATCTTTTTCGTTGCATTCCGTGAATAAATTTTAATCTTTTTTAATGCATTCCCTCAAATACATTAAATTTGTATTATTAAACTTCGGTTCCAAGAGAAATGGTTCATCGACGAATGATTCACTGAAGTGGTTCACGACGAATTATTAATATTTTAAATAGTCATCGAGAATCCGGCTCCTAGTTAGACCCATATTTTCATCGATCTTCCAGCTTCTAGTTTGAGCTATATTTTCATCGGCCATCCAACTTCTAGTTTCAGCTCTTATACGTAGCTGAAACTAGAAGTTGGATTATCGATGAAAACATACTTCAAACTAGAAGCTGGATGAGTGATGAAAATATAGCTCACACTAAAAGCTAGAAGATCGTGAACCCTTCGTCAGTGAACCTTACACCTCTTGTCGGCGCTCTTGTGTCGGCGCTCTTTTGTCGGCGCTCTTTTGTCGGGCGCTCTTTTGATGGGGTGCCGTTTTGCATGTCTCTCTCTCCCTCTCTGTCTTCTTTTTGTCTGTCTCTGTGTCTGTCTGCTGTCTGTCTGTCTGTGCATCATTGTATGTCTTTCTGTACCCCGAATCTGTCTGTTTCTTTGTGTCTTTCGTTCCATCTCTGTCTTAATTTGGTTGTGGTTCATTTTGAAACTGTGTGAATAGGATGGAATGTGTTTCAGTTGCATATATGTATATATATTGCTTTTTTGTATTTGTTTTGCAGAAACGTGGTCCACAGCGAACAGTCGATAGCATCGTTTCGGCTGCTTTCCTCCTCTCTGTGATACTCTTGTCAATTTTGTGCATAGAGGTCAATCAGTTACTACTCCTAGTTTCCTACCACTGATAGCAGAAATCTGTTTGAATTTGTTATTATTCTCTTTATTTCTTATTGTTGCTTTATTGTCCTCTACATTTGAGTCGTGGACTTAAATCATTGCATTGACTTCCCATTCAAGATGGATATGTTTAAATTTTGGCTGGTAGTACGGTACTTAAAACATTGAGTTGTAGCCAGTCACAGTACTTAAAATCAATCGTTAGTCCACATTGACGAACTTGTAATTAACAAACGAGGTCATCTGATTGTGTTTCTCGAGTTGAACCGAAGATTTAGAACTGTTCTTTGTGAATGAAATATTTCATCTGCTGGACCTAAATTGTTGAATTCTCTACATCGTATGTAATGTCATTCTCCACTCAAGACTTACCTCTTTCTGCTTTCTTATCGACCATAGTAGTGAGGTGGCTTAGTGAAATTAACGTTACACGGCGGATAAAAGCACCAAATTTGGCAGGATGATCTGTCAGGGTCTACTATTTAATGTTAGAAGGGGAGCCCTCTGAAATTTTGAAACGTTCTTATGTAAAACGCAAAAATTCAAGATGGCGTCCAAGATGGCTGCCGGGAACTAAAATTGTCTGTATCTCAAGCACTATTCAACGTAGAAAGCTGCTATTGGTGTCAAATTGTAGGGTTTATTGCTCAGCGTTCAGTTAAACTAACTTCATTCACTTAATGTATCATTCCAAGATGGCGTCCAAGATGGCTGCCGGGAGCAAAAATTGTCTTTATCTCAAGCAATATTCAACCTAGAAAGCTGCTTTTAGTGTCAAATTGTAGGGTTTATTGCTCAGTGTTCAGTTAAACTAACTTCATTCACTTAATGTATCATTTCAAGATGGCGTTCAAGATGGCTGCCGGGAGCTAAAATTGTCTGTATCTCAAGCACTATTCAACCTAGAAAGCTGCTCTTGGTGTCAAGCCGTAGGGTTTATTGCCCAGCGTTCAGTTGAGTAGTAGTAGTCATAAGAAGAGGAGCTTACATGGGAAGATTATTTTTTTGAGGACACAGAACAAATGAACAATGAACTGATATGTCGCACATGGCAACTGTGGTATTGAGAAATATACCAGATGTAACAAAGTGGGAAATCCAATATGGCAGCCGGACACTGTCTTTTAAAGGGAAAAAGCTAAAGTTCCAATAAACATCCACCCTCTCATTCAAGAACTATCTATTTAGTACAGTTGCACTTTCACAGTGGGGAGCAATCCAGATTTGCTTTCCCACATTTGCAGTTGGAGCAGTCTCCTTTGCAGTTGCATTCGAACAATTCCCTGCATGATATGGAAACCTCTGGAATTGTCATCCATGTTGGTAACCATGACTCTGATACTTTGTTCCAAGCAAAATCCTGTGAAGATGGAACCACTTGTGTTTGTGTGCTGGTCGTCCAGATTCTTATTTGATAAACTACCCGTCGGATATGCTGAAGTATCGCATCCTTGGTGGGTGGTAGTTTGTCCATTGCTCTATTCTTCTGACAGAAGAGTTCCCTTCTTGTCTCGTTCACTGTGCTCAAATGACTGGTTTTGTCATACAGAATGACAGTAAGTCTTTCGCTTCTGAAATGGGTCAGCGTCGACATCCAGCCGCTGGAAAAGATGACTGGCCAGATATACAAATGTATCAGTGACGTCTTTATATGCCTGCCATGCCTACCAAAGCGACTTCTTGCTCTTACCTCTGAAGGCAGATGTTGTGTCGCATCCCGAAAATGCGTGAAACACAGGTAGTGCTCGAGACTGTTGCTCCCCCAGGCTTGCACAGATGGCGTTGATGTGGTCAAACCTGTAATGCTTGCCCATGCCAAAGGCCACCCAGATGTCGATCAAAGGTTGGGTCACCAGTAAATCATAGAATGTGCCAGCAAGGTTGACTACATCTGTGTCAACTGTGCGCACGTGGATAGTCTTTGCCCCTTGCTCCAGTGCATGCACTACGTGAACCACAATCCTGGTGTCCGCATCTTCGTGATTGCAGTTTTGCATGTGGGTGGTGGAACCAATGGATGTGACAGCTTTCCCTGCTGTGACAAAGACGGCTTTAGCTGGTGGCCAGTTAAACTCTACAACCTTTGAAGACAAAAAGGCAAACGACTCCTTCTTGTTTATCGAGTCGTGAAGGAAGTCCATCCAATTGCGTGGCAGTTTGGTATGACTAGACACTTTCCTGCGCACACCATCGCCTCTCTTTTCCCGGGTGGACTCCTTTAAACTGTCTGGGATGTACGTGTCCCAGACAACATCCAACCTTGAGGTATCCTGCAGTTGCTTCTCAAGGTATGGTAAAAAAAACACCCTGTCTGCATATTCATAAAAGGAGCCAATGCTGGTAGTGGGCAGGCAGTGGACGATGACGGCAATATCCAGGATTTTGCAGTCGCAGGTTGAAGGTGGCTCTGATTGCCCAGGCTGCTCAAGACATTGCAGCAGTTCAGACTTCGTGCTTGGTAAATGAAGCTTGCCAAAATCTGAGAGGAAAGGAGGGAAGGACTGTATCTGATGCGCGAAAAATTCCTCCCAAATCACCATCCTGGTTCTGCATAGATATACACAGCTGGCCAAAAAGTGCCACTTGGATCTTCTTTCCCTCCTTAGACGTTGCTTTTTGCCTAGGTCTCTTGAAGAGTGCAAGAGAATTACTCTTGATTAGGTCATGTATAGAGTGAGTTCGCACATCAAGCACATTCTTGACGAAGTCATGATACTGTTTCCTGCCTACGTCTTCCAAGGTGCGCACTGTAGTTACCATTGACTCGTCTGTGCAGTTGCGACTGTCAAGAGTTAGTAGATCTGCCAAAGTCTAAGAGGGAAGGAGGGAAGGACTGTATTTCATGCGCGAAAACTTCCTCCAAATCAACAGCCCGGTTTTTAAGGGAAATCATCCAAGAAGGGATTGCCCATCTGCCGGATGGTTTTAGATAAGCTGACAACCTGTTGCTGGAAGTTTTTTTGTGATGACAGACCCTGCTCATGATGCTGAAAGTTCCTGGGATTCTCTGTGTCATCACTCGGAAGGTATTCTTCCTCCGAACTGCTTCATCATTTTGGCCATCTCTGGCCCCGACAGCATCCATCGTCGGATATAGACAATTTTAGCCATCTTGGAATGATATATTAAGTGATTGAAGTTAGTTTAACTGAATGCTGAGCAATAAACCCTACAATTTGACACCAAAAGCAGCTTTCTAGGTTGAATAATGCTTGAGATATAGACAATTTTAGCTGCCGGCAGCCATCTTGGACGCCATCTTGAATTTTTGCGTTTTACATAAAAACGTTTCAAAATTTCAGAGGGCTCCCCTTCTAACATTAATTAGTAGACCCTGACAGATCATCCTGCCAAATTTGGTGCTTTTATCCGCAGTGTAACGTTAGCCTTGAAATTCGGCGCTAAGCCACCTCACTATAGTGTGTGACAGACATGGGCTGACCTGGGAATTGACTGAGGTTTGGTTTTGGTGTGCTATCGGTTGATTAGACACTGGTGATGTAGATGGGTTGCTAATAATAAATTAATGTAAATGGTATATTTTTAGCTCTTAAGATCCATATCCCAAGGATACTGTCAATGTTGCATCAGGAAGATGTTTCATCTGGCATTGTGTATCTCTAAAACCATCCTGAGCTGTTCTGTCATTAAAGTTCGGCATCACAGACTAAAAAAACGAGATTTTGGCAGACCCATAGGCAGAAACTAAGACAACATACGTTGACAGCGAGACACTGAAACAGAAATGAATTGGGCAATGCCATGAATGTTTGACTGAAGCACGAATAACCACTGGAATATTAATAACAGTAGCCTTTGTTCCTACAGACTGTAAAGAATGTAATAATGCTGTAATGTAATTGGGCAGTTGTGTAGCATCACATGAAGGAAACTCCTAGTATAGTATTCACAAGTGCTAAACCTGATCCAAGTGTTCGTTGCTTTTGGATGTATAAGTGACGGTGTGTGTGTGTTCTTTGCTTACAGCTTCTGCAGGGCTATGGGAACTTTCTTGACCACCTGAGCAATTGGGAGCTAGTCATCTGGTGCATGAGCATTGGTATCTACCTGCTCCGCTTCATCACCCTTGGAACTAAAATCAACAAGAAATATCGAAATTTCTCCGTTCTCATAACTGAACAGGTTGTTGATTCGTGTTGGATTTCTAAGTTTCTACGAAGGCGCAAATTTTAAGTGTTAGAATTTTGAGCAAACAATGTGCGTGAGTTGCCTTTCAAGGCACCTCTTTCAGCAGATCTGTCAAAGATTGCGAGCTTGGCTTCGCATGGCAAGATTTAGATGTCTGAGGAAGCTTCACAGGCATTGCCATCAATGGCCCATCATGTCACCTGTTTCCGCTAGTGATTACTTGTTTTGACTCTAAGCATGTTAGTTTAGTCCAGAAATCTCAAAGGAGAATTAATAAAATGCCAGTTCTCATAAATTCCGAGGTGCTCATCTGTGATTGGAAACTGCTGAGTATGATGTTACCTGTTTCTGCCATGTAACATTGTAAAGATTGTCAAATTACATATGCACAACTTTACAACAAGTGTAATTCACTATGGAACGGTGAATGCTGCAGAAAGTTTAAAATAACAATGTATTTTAGGTAAAAATAAGAGCTGCTTGAATAATTTATTCTTTATGCAATTGTTTATTTTACATCTATTTTTTTGGTGAATTTTTCAATTTTGATTGACATTGATGCATTTACTTGTTTTGCAAGTAAATGTTATTGTTATTTTTGCCAACTTCATTCATGTGTTTATAATTTAGTTGTTTATGTATTGATTTGTTATTTTTGCATTTATGTATTTACTTACGAATTCACGTATATTTACGTGTGTGCATTTATCTGTTTATCAATAAAGATCAATCTGTATCTGCACATGGAGCAGAAGCCTCACAAGAAAGAGGAACTGATGGTCGCCAACAGCGTTCTCAAGTTGGCTGAGGATCTACTTAAGGTCAGTGGAAATTTATTCTCCTGGAATCCAGTCTTGAAAGCTTCTGTAGCCAAACTGCTATAATGGACAAGTGCCAGATGGTGTCTGTTCGTTAAGTTGAGCCTACTGTGGCTTCAAATTAAGTCTGAGCTTTGTCTAAATGTTTTTATCATTCCAATTCTGTAGTTGTGAGACTCTAAAGCAAGTCGTGAATTCTTTTCATATCAATCTAAGACCTCAGAATCAATACCCAATTTATTTGCAATCGTAAAAGTTTTCATGCATGAATTTCGTTTTGTTCATGTTTTAAGGAAATCAATCTGGATTTTGTTTTCATTTCAATCATTTAACATTTGAGCATCTTTAATCTGCAACACGAGATGATGTGGTTGTTCCCCATCCTATGTGCTGTCAATGCAACTTGGTGGCTTTGCAGTGTTGGCCCCTGTAATCTGCAATGCAGGATGATGTGGTTGTTATCCGTTCTATATGCTGTCAGTGCAACTTGGTGGCTTCACAGTGGTTGACCCCTCACTGTGGGACAGGATGTCATGAAACCTGTAATATGAGCTTCATCTCCTTTCTGTACCTTTGTTGTTTGTAGACCATTCGTTTTTATCTTTGTCATGTGTTGGTAAGTTGTTAGCACGCCTGAGGAGCGTTCTTGAAGATGCGTGTGTAAATGTGCACTTTACAAATACGATTTAAGCAGACATTTAGAATCTCAAAGCAGAATAATATAAACAGAATTATTTCCAAGGATTTTTGACATTTAAGATTTAATCTGGATGTTGTGGACTTTAAGAGAGACTTGTTAAGACTCAAAATGGAATTCTTTAAATTGTAGGAACTTGAAAGTCCATTCAAAATATCTGGACTCTCTGCAAATCCGTTCCTTTACAATATAACAAAGGTAGTCGTGCTGTCAGCATTTTCGGCTGTCTTGACCGAACTGCTCGGCTTCAAGCTGAAACTCTACAAGATTAAAATTCGATCATGAAGGTGGCACTGACTTTAAAGCAAAGCTCGTCTCTAGTTCTTTTGAAACAGATGTCAAAGGGACTTTTGAGGCTGTGTCCAGGTGGATGCCACATGGGTTGCGAAAGGAAGATGTTTGCTTAGCATGAACTGTAAATAGGTCGGAAAGCGGAGGTGACAGATTTGGTTGTAGGTTGTTAAGTAGAGTGTCACTGCACTTTTGGTGATATTTTAGATTGTGGATCACTTCATTTCTCGAACTGTTTAATCATATCGTGGCTGTGGAGTAGACGTGAGCGTTTCTTGTGTGAATTGAAATTTGCGTCCTATCCAAGTGGTTTCGCCACTTGTATCCAAGTGGTTTCGCCACTTGTTTTTTCTGTATGCTTTGCACTGTTCTGAAGTTCAGTCCATCATATCTAAGATGACAGATACAGTTTTTAATTAGTTGCATGTGAAGAAAACAGGAGGAACTGACACTAATCGCTTCTTTAGTAGACCACTTATGAATATAGTAATTATTAACGATAAATTAATTAATTAACGAACTGTGCTGATGCACCACAACATCTAACCTGTATGTAAGAGTTTATAGTTTAGGTTCGTACGGGAACTTTTCTGTGTTAGACTGAAGTGTAGTTTGTCATTCCGAGTGGCTTGATTTCTGCCGCGCAAAATCAAGTCCTTTTATTCCGAAGACGTTTATATAGTCATTCGTGATCTCAGTATTTTGCTTACTAACTCACTAACTTACCGGGTTTTATTAGCAGAATTTCTGCTTTGAACTTTGAACTTTTTCATTGTTTTTCAGGAGCTGCTGTTGGTGTCAGTTTTAAAGCTAGAATTCTAGTTTTGGCAGTTAGTTGACTGACAGACTTTCATGACTGTTAAAAGCAGGACAGATTTTATTAGGCTTCAGTGGTTTGAAGTTTTTGGAGTCAAGCTTCCCTTGGTCTGACTCTGTTTCATGAAAATGCTTCTAAGTACTAAATTAAATTCTGATTACAGTATATACTAAGCTCGCTATCCCACATCTCTTGTAAAACTAAAATTCATGCCATGGAGATTTGTAAAGCGGATGGTGGGCATTTTACCAAGTGGTTTTTGGTACATGAGATTTGGTGTACGCTGATCAAAAGTGTAATCATGCTGCCAATTTTGCCAGCTAGATTCTAGTATGTAGTATAGTCTGGACTCCTTAACACTAAGTTGTCAGCCTTATGATATAGTGTGTTAACCAGACCATGCATAAAAAGCGATAATGGTGAAAGTCAATATTTTGTGCTCCACTACAGTTCTTGTATGGTCGATTAACAAATATGGTGTGTTAAGTTACTAGCTATGGGGACATAACACCTCTTCTCATTAAACAGTTTGTAAATCGGGAGCACGTAACCGAATACACAGTATATTTATTTTTTGGGGAACCAAGTACTCTGATATTTGTTGAGAAATTTAGCAGGAATGTCTGATCTTTTCTTGCAAATTCTATGAGCAATAGTGAATGAAAGGCTAGACATCTCTGGAGCCCAGCCAAATAGGTTCATACTGTAACATGCTATGAATGTTGCATGAAGTATTTCTAAGAGAAGTTTCCAGTTATGTCGGATGTCTTTCTGGTGTTGTACAGATGTGGATCGCTTTCACCCAGTGCTTGTGGTTTTCAATTAAACCTTTAATGATTCAGTCAAGTATAGGAATGGCTGTTAAATTTGCTCCCAAAATCCACTGGTAGACAGATACCGCCAACAGCCAAGGACATCTTGTGTCAAACAGGCCTAAAATATTTTTTATCATAATCTGTCAAACTGGAGTACTCTGTTGCCGATTGGCTTCCTTAACCAATTGTTTTTCAAATATATAAACGTAATTGAAATTTAACCGGATTAAAAATTGAATTCGCTGTAATTGTACAAAATTTGTGTTTTCCTCGTAATTTAGTATCAAGAAATGCACAGCTTGTAAACTTTGTAAAAAAAATTCAGTGTACATGTAAAATTGTGTATTATTTCTGAATGTTTTGGTTGTCTGCTGGATACGTATTTAAATTTTTGGACTGTGTAAAATTCTGCATTTGCGTTATTGTGTACCTGTTGCGGCTGCGTTTGATTTCCCAGTGTTTCCTTTTGGATCTCTGTCATGTTTCCACTGAAAGCACATGAATTTGGCTAATTTAATAAACTAAGTTTACTTCAAAAGAATTCCAGTTATCTTTCTGTTGTAGTCACCGGTTATTGGGCTTTGAAATTCGAGATGATGTTG
The DNA here is from genome assembly GCA_963556255.1 of Allolobophora icterica. Lineage (NCBI taxonomy): Eukaryota > Metazoa > Annelida > Clitellata > Crassiclitellata > Lumbricidae > Allolobophora > Allolobophora icterica. The sequence continues at coordinate 13,136,363 of OY744616.1, forward strand.
TGAAGTGTGCAAAGCAACTATGGAAAATCTTTTAGATTCCCTTAAGTTCTCCAGAATTAGCAGACACAGTTGATTGCACCATTTCAATTTATTGCATCATAAGTGAGACATGTGAATACCTCCATGAGTCCATGTACCATTTTCAAACACTGTAATTAACAAGTAGTTTTAGTAATTAAAATTCTGTTGTTTCAACGACTTTTTGAGTTTTTGCGCTTCTCAGATTTTGCTTTTACCTGTTGGATTGTGATACTTGTCATAGTGTTAAAATTTGAACAAATCGTCTTCATTTCTACAAGTGTGTGTGTATTCTGTTGACTTTTCGACTGACTACAAATACACTTAATCGTTTACTTTGTGCCTACAAAACTGTTTGCAAATGGTCCATGCTATTAATATTAACATCTTTGGATTTAGTTTATGTTGTACTATCTCAACTTTTATCATGGGATAAAAAATGAACTAGTTAAATTAAGCGACTTCTGATAAATATACGAAAAGTCTGTTGTGAATTTGGTAGGTGTGATGGGTGAACGAAATTGCCGAGGACTTGTACCTTTGTTGTTAAATCTGCCGCTTGGCTATGGAGATAACGTACATGAGCAGGATATTCTGAAGTGATCACTTAGGCTTGTAATTGTAATTTCGACAATTTATATATCATTGTAAGTACATGTAGATTTGAGCCTGCCCAGAAAGTCATTATTTATATATATAATATATTCGTGTTTATTGACAAGCTCGCTGACAAACTGCAGTAAGTGACAATGAAACATACGACAGTACAATTATCAACATCTTCTACAGCACACATCTTGGCAGGCTGGTAAGCGCCCGTTCATTTTAATTTAGTGACTTTGAGCAAGTAGTAAGAGGACAATTCTTTGCACCATCAACGGATGCCTTGTCAATTGACAACAGGAATATCAAGTTCTTGCAGAAAATAATTTTTAAAATATAACTATGAATGCATTGCCAAGATTCTCAAATTGCCCTTACGATGCTGAACTAAGAATTGGAAAGCCAAAACTCAGTGCACCACCATTGTCAAGTTTCCTGTTTTCGATCTTACTTCTCTGTATCGCTAGACTTGTCGCGTCCGATTTTGTCTGAACCATTGTAGCCTAATTGTCAAAGTAGAAATATTCCTATTGGCATATTCACAATGCTTTAATATGAGCTATTTTGTTGCCTATTTCACACAGTAAACTTCACTTTTGAAATCTAGCAGAACACTATACAAGAACCCAGCCTTTGTCTTCAACACTTTAACGACAAGCTGCATTGGTTCCCAGTCGCTTTTAGTACACTCTCGTAACAAAGTCTCATTGTTAAAGTAGTAATAGATTCTAAGGTGGCAGAGTTGAATTGTAGTGAATCATAAAATATCATTTTAAACTTTTCCACACACTAGTCTTAAACTGAAAACCTGTACTATCCAGTTAGCAAATTCCCTTAACTGTTTCCATGGCTTGCTTTTCCTGGATTCTTACCAGACTAGCCCGAGATATCAGCATGCGTTTTGATGTTGATTGGAAGCAACCATCACTTGATATCTTGTGAATTGTTAGGTTTGTGATTTTGAATAAAACAAGTCCTAGTCTCTTGGTACTAAGTGGTGTGGCCTAATTTCACACCTTTTAAAAATTGTTCGTCAAGTGGACAACTTGTTTCTATTTATCAGGTTGCTGTCATCATTTTCAGGAAATAGAGCAAAATATCCTAAACCTGCACCTCCAGGACTGTTGTAAAAATCACAAACTTCTGAGCATCTGTTTACATACTTATTTCAACCACTGCTTAAGGTTGCAATCCGTAGACCAGAATGTCAGATGTGGGTGAATGTTTGCTAGTAACTCAGTTGGGGTTACACAAAGACAGAGTCAAAAAAGTGATGTAACTGTCGTTAAGAATTTGGAAAGTCCATTGTTTTCGTGGTACATGTATGTAATTGGTTATCTGATCTTGCTTTGCGAAAACTAAGACCAAAAGTCGGCGAGTCGCAACATACAAGTTTAAAATACCACAACATTTTCATCAAGATAAATATTTACTCAAATGTCAAAGTACATATTTTAATTTTTAAATACATATGTACAAAGTACTACAAACACATTAAGGGTTTATTATTAAATACAAAACAATACAGTGAATGGAGAATTTAATCTGCACATTATGTAAAACTATACATTTTTCGCGTTTATCAAGGGTGCTCGATGATGTCATGATTGTGCTTTTGGTGAAAATCTTGCAGTAACCTGGTACTGCCTCCAGGACATACCAGCAGTACTGTAATACTAATAAGTAGGCCTAACAAATGTCAACAAAGGAACTGTTTCTTGAAACTGCAGGGTATACATGCAACCTATAGTTAGCCTACTTAGTTTTCTCATTAACCTTGCAGAAAAATAGTACATCAATAAACGAAAATATAAAACTGAATTACTTCATTTAAAATTATAATATACTTTGTAAATATTCTTATGTAATAACATATATTCTTAGGTAATAACAATACATGTAGTAATCTAAAAACTTCTATAGCATCGGACGATGACCAACAGCAACACAAGCTCTGTCATCTTTACAGATTTTGTATACATTTTTTCACACATTTTAATGATCTCTTAAACTTTGATGACCTTTTTCAGTTTACTGATTACTTTTTCGTAATTTTTTACTTTTCTTAGGTTTTTTACTGGACAACTGTATAGAAAAACTTAAGGCTAAGATGGGGGCCATGGCCCGAGATTAGCACCTCCCCTCCCTTGATAGGTTTCCATCAATTCCAGAAAGAAGTCAGATAGGGCCTATCGGACCCATTAGCGGTTCCACAGAACATTCAATGTCAGGCTACATGCCATGGGCTCATTTAAACCATTAAGGAAGAATTCCCATACCCTATATATTGCACCCTGGAATAGGACAGACCATAGTTCTGTTTGACCCACTGCTGCATTCATTCAAAATGACTAGAATAGTATGAGCCGTCTAGTAATGTGTAATGTTGGCGACGGACCAGAAATCTAAGCAAATAGTTTTTCAACTTCTGTTCGGTGATCGCAAGCAAGTTTGACTCGTTCACATCCAGTCCACGCGGATGCAGAATTCCATTTTCGGTGGTCAACAAATCTCGAACAAATCTTCCCTCGGAGCTGTACAACTTCACTCGACTGCTGTCCCAGTCGGCGACAATGATATTCGACTGTCCATCAGCGCACACCCCTCTAGGATCTACGATCTTTCCTTTATCATCCCTTTGTTCAATCCTTTGCAACAACCGCCCTGATTCGTCAAAGATCTTAACGTTTCGATCAAATGCATCCGACACAATGATCCTTCGATGCTGATCAAGTGCAACATAGGCAGGACATGAAAATGAGTTGTCGCTGCCACCTGTTTTAAACTGACGCACTTTTTCGCCACTCTCCTCATGAATGTTCATCGTTCCCAGCGACCAATCACAAATGTAGTACCTTCCACGCTGGTCAACCGCAACTCCAGTTGGCCATTCAAACAATGCAGACTTCCAGCAAAACAGCTCCTCTCCGCTAGTCGCAAAAACTCTAACCGTCCTGACATTGTGGTCTGTGAACACGATATTTCCCTCGGTGTTCGTGGTCACCCCAAATGGAAGAACACGACCATCGCCTATCTTTCGCAGCAAGCGTCCTTTACCACTGAAAACCTGCAGACGGCTGCTTGGCCAGAAACTTTCCGCCACTACGATATTTTCGTCCGCGAATGTTACATCGTACGGTTGATAAAGAAATGATGGATTGTGATCAGCACAGTTTGTGACCTTCCAGACTAGTTGCATGCTGCGCGAACAGTCCCCACTTAGGAAACCCGAAGTGGCACCCGTGCTTTGCATATGAGGTTGGTTTCCCTGCGGATGTGGATTTTTCCGAGCCTCCATCTTGACATCTGTAACATCCAGAGTATGTTTTTTTTCAAATAATGACTACATAGTCACATTTTTTTCTCGCAACGTCACTTAACGTAGCAAAATAAAATCTTCAGCTGCATAGCGCGCAAACTCACAGACATAATTTTTTATTGTTTTAGATTACACGCTCATCCAAAGACTTGAAGCTATTTTTAGAAACGATATAGTGCTTTGCGGCAATGGTGGCCACGTTTTCCCGTTGCTACTTGTTCAAAAACGGCTTCTTTGTATATAGAAGGAACTCTGATAAAGCCAGTATTTCAGGCATTTTGTTCAGAGACTTCAGAGAATACAGTTAAATAAAGTTACAGTTAATAGGGTAGGTAAGCTATACAAGCTTTTATTGCCTACATCGTTTCATCCAACTGTTTACCTAATGCTTGAAAGTGTTCAAGCTTGGTGCATATCATACTATTTCCTGTGGAAGCCGTATCCGAATTGATTTTATTTGCAACCTAGTTCAACCTACGCCTTTTAAAATAAAACTTTCATTCTATTAAAAGTAGGCCTACGAATTTTTATGCCGCAGGTGTTTCATGCACAAGTTGTTGAGTATGAAACCCAAATCTTAATTTAGTTCTTAATTTAGTAAGCCTGAACAATAAGTCCACGTCTGCAAACAGTCATAGGCGTAAACTTGTCAAAAATATTGGGGGGCCCACTGCCTTTCCCTTCCCTACCCCTCCCTATCCCTCCCGTCTTCTCCCCTGCCCTTCCGAGGCGCCGGCAGCCAGGGGTTTTCCTGCAGTTTAGGGCATGCGGTGACAGTGCAATTGTATGGTTTGCATCACATTCTAGAGTAAAAACAATTGTAATAAAATGTAATCAGTAACTTCTATTGCACCGGTCTCAAATGCACAAGGCATCAACCGATGGCACACCAAAACCAGGCCGTAATCAGTTCACAGTTAATCGTAAGTGTTAACATAATCCAATATGGCCATTATTCGGATCACAGACCCGCCTTTACTTATCTGCCCACCTACTGCAAGATCGCTATATATTCCTGGCTCCCGTGGGTTGCAGTCAGCCACTGATATAACTGATAGCAGATCAGATTCAGCGACAAAGAATGGATAGCGCAGATCAGAACGCTGTTCGTCAGACGTGTGGTTGTGGATGGGATTGTGTCGTTGAGGGACTGGGGCCATGGGGTATTGTGAAAAATACACCAGATAAATTGAAAAACAAAATCGACAATTGGCTAGATTTGAATTTTTAACAAATCATCTGTAGGCTAATCCTCTGCTTTCCAACAGTATATAAGCTTATCACATCACGACTAATTAAATCTATTGGGATCAAAATAACTTTCCACGAAATTGGGCCTTGAATGTATAATTTCTGAGACATCGGTAGCTTGTCTAGTCAAAATGCTATTGATAATTGATTTTTGACTAACTTATCCCCTTCATGTAAATTTGTACCTTACCGTCTTGCCTGCCACAAGATTATGTTATGCACTATAGATGTAACCCGTGAAAAATCATGGTATGTAAATTTAGTTTAGAAACTTTAATGTGCTTGAGAGTAAAAAATGTAAGAGACAGACAGACAGACAGACAGACAGACAGACAGACAGACAGACAGACAGACAGACAGACAGACAGACAGACAGACAGACAGACAGACAGAGACAGAGAGACCCAGACAGGTGGCGGGGGAGGGCTTCGCCCGTTTTAGTCTATATCCGAAAGTGACGCGACATCAGAAATTATTATAGTTTGATATTGTTACCTGAAGTATTGGCGCCAGCGGACGGTTGTCGATTCACACTACCACTGAATGAGAGCAGAGACTGCTTGAGTTTCTTTACTGGTGGTCCGCTTGACATATTTTGGTTTTACAAAGTGTAGACTGTTATTTTATTCAAATAAGAAATAATTGATATAATCCGTCTGCACTTGACCACTTCCAGAAGTTCTGTTCTGAATTAATAAAAGTCGTTGTTTTGTTTTAAAAAAAACGAATAGCCTAACTGTATTCTGAACAAGAAGGACTAATTTAAATTCACGTGAGGCCGAGTAACACGAAGAATGCAGACTGCAGTCGTGTATACTGTAGACAGTGCAGAGGGAAAGACTGCAGTATACAGAGACAGAGCGAGAGAAAACAAGAGAGAGAAGAGAGAGAGAGAGAGAGAGAGAGAGAGAGAGGAGATGAGAGAGAGAGAGAGAGAGAGAGAGAGAGAGAGAGAGAGAGAGAGAGAGAGAGAGAGAGAGAGAGAGAGAGAGAGAGAGAGAGAGAGAGAGAGAGAGAGAGAGAGAGAGAGAGAGAGAGAGAGAGAGAGAGAGAGAGAGAAGGGGAGAATCTGGCTCATGTGCAGCCTTGTTCTACTGCATGAGAGTCGATCGGGGTCAAATAAGGTGATACCCCGACGCATCAGGGTGGCCTAGACCATGAACATCTGGATATTATTAATATCTAGATGTCCATGCCTAGACAGACAACGCACATACGTACGTCTGTGGCCTTGAATATCATGTATCATCGGTCATATATGCAGGCTAGTACAGACTGCAGAGAGGCTGAGATCTATTCAGAAAAAACAAGAATTTTACACCACTGCACTGTGCATGTAATTGCAAGTTGTAACATATTGTAGTTTATGCGAAAAAATGTGACTACTGTCAGAATATTGGGGGCTCAATGGCTGGGCAAGCCTAGCGCCTCAATTATTGGGGGGCTCGAGCCTAGCGGCCTATAGGAGTTTACGCCTATGCAAACAGTCCGAGTAGACGACCCAATAAGTACACTGTACATGCTAGTTAGAGATAATTCAGATAAACCTAATGAGTCGCATGCACTCCGGCCACCGCTAAGGGCGCCGCTGTAGCTCTATCCTCTGCATAGTCTAATACACTACAAGAGACAGCAACCACTGGCTTAGACCTAGGGCATACACATGGAACCTATCTTGGCTATCAATACAGAAGATAGGACCCTATAACCCAATGACTGTAAGCGTTTTATCGCAATCAAAATCGTGTTGGGACTGTTGTAATAATCATAATAATCAACATTTTATTTTAGTAAAATACGCGCAAAATCCAGAGGGAGCAATGCTCCCTTGCTCCCCCTGCGGACGCCCATGAGCCTAACAATAACAGCAGTAACAGTAGGCTCTGGCGACCGTGGTGCCACCTGGCGACCACTCGCCCTGTTGTACGCAGGTGGTTGACGGGAAGCCGGGCGCTTTTCGCCCGAGGTGAGATCAATCGATAGTCTACCGCCGCTTTCCGGCAAGTCGGACACTTCGCCTTACCCTCGGGCTCAACTCAGTATCACCGAGATCATTCTCGTTTGCAAAACCTCCTCTAGAGGTCGTAAGGAGTCCAAGCATGTTTCTAGTTCTTCCTCCTCTACAACAGGATTGCTTGACGGGAAATCGGTCAGTTAAGCCATTCTGCCCCCTCTCCATTTGACTATTCTCAGCCCTTGCTCGTTATGGCGCTCTATAAATTATCTTACTAAGACGCATAATTTATCAACGTCAGCCATGTTTTTCAAGTAGGCTACTTTACAGTTAAGGAAATAAATATTAATATTCAGGTGAACAGAACAAAACAATATCTGTGGCTTTCGCAGCCTCTCAAGTCCAAAACGCTGGTATACTCACAGTTCGGCATTCACTTATCTAAACACCTATTTACAACTAATACAGAATTCAACACTGGCCAACGGATAATCTCTCCTTATCAATTTCTAGCGCTACAGCAAATTCGATTCACACAATCATTCAAAAACCCTCCGTAATTTTTTTGTACGAAATACCAACTTGACGTCTAGGCTTACTTTACCAGTCTGTCACGACAGAAACCCTTGAATCAAATCGACAAATTTTGTTCTTTCCTTCGTCAGAAACACACGACACAATTCTTCGGTAAGTTCCTAATTCGCAAACTAAAGAACTGGCTGCACCTTCGTCCGCTAATATAATTAATCAAAATGTATATTCTGCTGAACGATATAGGCCTATAGTGTCTTATTCAACCAGCAGAGATTTCCTTCTAATCTCGCACGAAAACTGTCAACTCTCAACAGAAATTTCCATGTCTTCTTTCGTCATCCTTCTACTGTCAATCGTCCCTTTATATAAGGAAGCTTTCGCGCCCTTTTGGACCAATCAGAGCATTTTACAGTGTTTCACGCTTATAACATATGCTATAGCTTGGCGCGCCTAAATAATTCAGAGGGCTAAATTTTCCACTAGCCCGCCAAAATTCACGCGCCCAGTCTCACGATATTTTCCACTATCAATCCGAATTATCCAATAACGCCTGCACAGCTCAGGTAAACAAATGACGGCATGTCTAAATATAAACGGTACGCCTATGACCTAGTTCGTCACAGGGCTAACAGCAGTTTCCGCTAATAACAGGTATATCCAATTAAATACCGGATTTTCCGATTTTTCGGCATTAAAGTGAAATGCTTGCTTCCTCGTGCCGCGTGAGCACTTTAAGTTATTAGTCGAGGAAAACCGTTGGTTCCACAATTCGTCAAGGCTGTTGCTGTGATCAGAGGCGTCTATTCCCCCCCCCCCTAAGTCATTGGAGCAACGTCCCTTCCCCCCTCTTCTTACCCTCCCCGTTCCTTCCCCCCCCTAAAATGGTGGCAAACACACTGACAGATCTCCTCCCCCCCCTATTTCTTGGATGGAGCATTTGCTCCAAGGTTTCTATGGTGTAGACGCCCCTGGCTGTGATGCGCATATTCCGTTGGTGTCATCATGTGCGGAAACTGCCAAGCGACCACATCTGTTGTAGCATTCCTCTGCATGCGCTTTAGTTCTGCTTTCGAACATTTGTTTAAATCAGCTGTACAGGCGCTATTGGATTGATATCGGAAAAATAATGATGATGATGATGATGATGATGATGATGATGATGATGATGATGATGATGATGATGATGATGATGATGATGATGATGATGATGACGACGACGACGACGACGAAAACGACGACGACGACGATGATGTTGATAGTGGTAGTAGTAGTAAAAGTAAGTAAGTAAGTATGTCCTTTATTAGACCACCTGCAAACGCACTGTGGTTTATACAAACAGGTTATACAGACAGGTGGAAGAAACTAAATTATAACATCAGGTAAGCAAGACTATTAGAAACTGTCAAAACTGTCAAAACTGTACTAGTAGTAGTAGTAGTAGTAGTAGTAGTAGTAGTAGTAGTAGTAGTAGTAGTAGTAGTAGTAGTAGTAGTAGTAGTAGTAGTAGTAGTAGTAGTAGTAGTATAGTAGTAGTAGTAGTAGTAGTAGTAGTAGTAGTAGTAGTAGTAGTAGTAGTAGTAGTAGTAGTAGTAGTAGTAGTTGTAGTAGTAGTAGTGGTAGTAGTGGTAGTAGTAGTAGTGGTAGTAGTGGTAGTAGTGGTAGTAGTAGTAGTAGTAGTAGTAGTAGTAGTAGTAGTAGTAGTAGTAGTAGTAGTAGTAGTAGTAGTAGTAGTAGTAGTAGTAGTAGTAGTAGTAGTACTGTAGTAGTAATAGTAATAGTAGTAGTAGTAGTAGTAGTAGTAGTAGTAGTAGTAGTAGTAGTAGTAGTAGTAGTAGTAGTAGTAGTAGTAGTAGTAGTAGTAGTAGTAGTAGTAGTAGTAGTAGGAATCAGAATAATAATAATAATAATAATAATAATAATAATAATAATAATAATAATAATAATAATAATAATAATAATAATAATAATAATAATAATAATAATAATAATAATAATAATAATAATAATAATAATAATATCAAGGAACCACCTGGACTGTCGAGGACGGACGGGAGACGACCGGACGGACTTACGCTGATACCATGGCGCAGAGGCCGAAGTCTTGTATGGGACGTCACCGTAACTGACACTGTGACGCCCTCTTACCTTCATGCAACGTCCGCGACATCAGGAGCAGCAGCGGAACTAGCGACCACGAGAAAGAACAACAAGTACAGCCAGATCCGCGCAGACCACTTTTTTGTCCCTCTGGCTTTCGAGACCTTAGGCCCTATCAATGACGACGGAATGGCCCTTATAAAAGACTTGGGGAGATACTTAGCTGTAACCACCGGAGACCCTAGGGAGACTTGTTATCTACTCCAGCGGTTGTCAATCACCATACAACGCTTCAATGCTGTTGCCTTCATAGGAACTTTCATGCGGCCAGAACTTGTCGAGTGATGTTTTGTTTGTTTGATAAACAAATGTACAAATAAAAAAAAATAAAAAATAAAAAAAATAAAAATAAAATAAAATAAAAATAATAATAATAATAATAATAATAATAATAATAATAATAATAATAATAATAATAATAATAATAATAATAATAATAATAATAATAATAATAATAATAATAATAAGTCCCCAAGGGACTTAATTTTAAGTCCCCAAGGGATCATATGTACCTTGGGGCAAAAAAAAAAAAATAATAATAATAATATTATTATTATTATCGTCGGGGATGACGACCATAATAATAATAATAATATTATTATTATCGTCGGGGATGACGACCATGTGCTTAACTAGTCTATTAGTAGACAGTCTCTTAGGGCCTGAGGGATCTTAAATACCTCGGGCAAACAAACAAAACAAAATAATAATAATAATAATAATAATAATAATAATAATAATAATAATAATAATAATAATAATAATAATAATAATAATAATAATAATAATAATAATAATAATAATAATAATAATAATAATAATAATAATAATAATAATAATAATATAGCGCCGTAATTCGGCCGAGGCCGAAGGAAAGGGCGCTGACCATGAGTTAAAACAATCAGGGACAGTCATACTTAAGATAGGTCCAGGGCTGTAGTGGTAAAATTAGAGGTGAGTATATATATACGCTACCGGTTAATTAGCCGAGACTAATTACAGGTGAGTATACGCTAACGGTTAATTTTCCGAAACTAATTAGAGGTGAGTACAAATATTTATGTGAGGTGAGTATACGGTCTCTAAAGGTGAGTACACGCTGTATACCCGCGTATACCCTCGACTACAGCCCAGGGATAGGGCCTTACTCTGAAAAGATAGGTCTTCAGCTGCGATATTAAATGTTTCCATTCAGTAAGGCGAATTTGTTTACATTATGGTAGCCTAGCTACACATGCAGGCTGCGACTGGCGATTGGTAGCCTTCCTCGATCATTAGTTCCGTGCTGTCTCAGCCTACATTGGCCGATGACAAAGAGAAGAAATTTCCATGGTGTAGCAACAGTATCATGTATGCATTTTTGATTTTTTTCAACAAAGGAATTAATTTTGATTCGAGTATGACTTGCAAGACTGCTATAGCGTTGAAATCAGTTGCTTTCCAATTTCGTTGACATCAGTTTGCAAAATACGGATAAAATGTTCACCCCCCTTTTTTCTACAATTTCCACACTGGCCTTTTATATAAATGCAGTACACATCTCTACCATTGCAACAGCTGCAACGTGCACCTTTGTGGCTTTGAGTAGTTTATAACAGCCTCTTTCCGGGCACAGGTCGATGCGTTTGGAGTGAATCGAGCTGAACGGTCTAGGCCGGAATTTTGAAACACAATGAATGTTTAAATATCTCGATGACTGAAGAAGTTCATAAGAAATGAAAGGAGTTATTATAGAGGCTGATTAAACACGATCGCCTTCCTAATCAACTTTTGAATCAGCGCCAGAATCGTATTTATAATACGTGTTTACAATAGGCCCTACATCCATGGGCGGCGATCATGGAGGGGGTGGACGGGGGACATGTCCCCACCTTTAAGAGTGGGGGGGGGGCACGCCATACATTTGTCCCCCAGATTTTGAAGAAACACCAAAAAGGCGAAGAAATGTATATGCGCGCGAGGGTTTTGACTGTGTTTTTGAAGAGATGAGGTAAAAAAGAAATTTTTTAGGAGAAGTGTCCCCGGAAATTTTGAGAAAGTAAGAAGAAATTCTTTTAAAAGGGCGCAAAATAAAAAAAATTGTAAGAATTTCGGAAAAAGTGGAGAAAAATGAAAGTGGGGAAAAAGTTAAAGAAGCGGGGGAAAAGGTTATAATACCACACTGGACTGACTGGAGGGAGACTGTAAGAAAAAGTTGTAAAAGAGGTGAAGGACTAAAAAAAGGTCATCAACTTTTTTCGGAGATGAAAGCGATATTTTTCTGAGATGAATTGGTAGAAAAAAAATTGGGGGGACAAGATTTTAAAAAAAGGTCGTCGACGAGATCGTGGCCGACTTTGTCCCCCCCCCCCCCACGTCTCAGACAAGATCGCCGCCACTGCCTACATCAATGGTCGCTATTGTTTCTGCTGCTGTTGCTGCCTTTGCAGGTGTCTCTACACTGGTCGTCTGCAGTCCTTGCTCTGCAACAGGTGACTTTACGAGCGCATATGCATGAAAGCGTTGCCATAGCTACCAGGCATCATCCGCCGCTTCAACTGGGAAAGATGACAATGGCTTCAACACCTGCGGCGATAATTCGGCGGTGATGGGTTTCCATACGCAGCAACAGGAGCGAGACGCTTGCGTGCATATATATATATATATATATATATATATATATATATATATATATATATATATATACATACATATATATACATATATATACATATATATACATATATATAATATACATATAATTATGCGTTTGTGTAGGTGCGTGAGTGTGTATGTGTTTGTGTGAGTAGGCTACTGTGTATATATATATATATATATATATACATATATAAATATATATGCGTGTTGAGTTTTGATAATACAAAGCACAAAACTGCAAGTCATTCATGTCATGCCCAGCGCCAGCAATACTGAAGTTAATGCATGTACACGACTGTCTGCAGAAGAAGTTGCTTCGGAAGGTATTAGCCTATTATATATGTGTGTGTGTGTGTGTGTGTGTGTGTGTGTGTGTGTGTGTGTGTGTGTGTGTGTGTGTGTGTGTGTGTGTGTGTAGGTGTGTGTGTGTGTGTGTGTGTGTGTGTGTGTGTGTGTGTGTGTGTGTGTGTGTGTGTGTGTGTGTGTGTGTGTGTGTGTAGGTGTGTGTGTGTGTGTGTGTGTGTGTGTGTGTGTGTGTGTGTGTGTGTAGGTGTGTGTGTAGGTGTGTGTGTAGTTGTGTGTGTTGGTGTGTGTGTGTGTGTGTGTGTAGGTGTGTAGGTGTGCGTATGTTATATATCGTATGAAATGCATAACTAGTGTCAATACAATCTTTTATCAAGCCTATTTTTGACATAAACGAAAGCAACATCTTGCATCCATGGTTAAATTAGGAGACTTAACTTACATAGTGTAAAGTAATGTTATATATATGCGCAAAGAAGAAGAAGAGCAGTATACCTTAAGCTAGCTCTGGGCAGCCAAGGGTATGAAGTGTTTGCAATTTCATTTTTCTTAGCCTCTTGTATATGAAGGCGGGTGGCCAGTCCTCTCCCTCGCCATCTCACCTTTCCAAAAACGCGTCATCAGTTCCATTTAAAGAAGAAGGAGGAGGAGCAGGAGGAGGAAGAAGAGGAGGAGCAGGAAGAGGAGGAGGAGGATCAGAAAGAAGAAGTTTCAACCGATAACGCGCCAAATGCCAGATTGTCGTAATCAGTAAAATGATACGCCTTGCGAGAATAGCATTGACATCGATCTTACGGTACATAATGTACAGCAGAGAGGAAAAGGCTGACCTGGACAACCAGTTTAATTATTTCATGAGATAGAAATGCCAACCGCACTGCGATGCATAGCAGACCAACAGTACCGATTACACTAATTACACTGATTACGCGTTCTTCAGTCTATGATAAAAGAATTACCTATAAGAATAATTACAACATTCACCTGTGATCATTGACGACTCAATTAATTGTCATTTTTTCACCTATAGGCATTCAAACTACCCTAGAATTTACGCCGCGGTACACGATAAAAAAATTTCACTTCTTTCACTTCCTACCCCTGTCCCCTTCCCCTTCCATACCTTCTGTCTTAACTTCTCGGCTCTGTCCCCCTTTTCCCTGCCCTCTCCTCGTTTATGACCCTCAGTTGTTTGTGACCCCTTAATTGTTAAGTTGTGATAATATAAAGCACAGAACTGCAAGTCACTCATATCATGCCCAACGCCGGCAATACTGCAAATTATACGCGACTGTCAAGAAATTACATCGGAAGGTATTAGCCCATTATCAAGATCAGTGAACGGTTGCAATTCTACACACTTTCTTTTAACAGACGCTCGAGTCATTAGATCCATGGTCGAGTGACGCCAGCATGGGTGAGGGGAGGGGGGACGGCAGAGTCGCATGGAAATTGACAAGCTACACTATTGTTGGTATGAGAAAGTTCGAGATTACCTCAAGAGAGAGTCACAATTCAGTCTTTTAGATGCACTGACCCAAGTAGGTTGAACGTCTAGCTCTGTGCTCGGGTAATGTCACTAATAACTGTATTAAGTAACTTTTATTACGCCAACAGTGTTTTAGTTGTCAAAATGAGCTGGGAGTCGAACATTTTACAGATTACCAACGTACACGAACGCAGGTCAAAATCTATAGTGTCGTTAATATGTTGCACACGAAGCAACTGACAACTCATGAGATGTTATAGTCTTCTGACTCTCAGACATCTTTTCAGTTACCTAACTGGGCAGCCTAGAAGATGAGCACTGCGTGTGTGCCGACGCAATTATTATCAGGTCGATATCCAGAAGATCAGTCCCATACAACTGACTTCTTCTTCGGTTCTCTGCCCTTATATAGGCAGGTTCATAATTATGTCCAACGGCGCCATTCCTCTTGATGTTGAGCTTCGCTTTCATCTGTCTGTAGCCGTCCCTCTTTATCGTCCAGTCTAGGAACATCGTTTTGGCCTTCCTCTTGTCTTTTCCCCTTCATCCTACCCTCGATGATATTTCTCAGCAGAGAATCCCCTCTCATTACAACTTACTAGTGCACCTAATAACTCTAGATCTATTCTGTTTGATTATCGATAGACCATAGTCACCGCCTTCTAAATCATTACGTTGGTCAGCGTCGTACTGACCGATGACAGGGAGTTTCTTGCGACGAATCTGGCTCCGACGCTACTCAAGACACTCGGAACGGACATAGAGCGACTGCTGCCTGCTGAGGAGCAACCGGGGCGGCAGACCGACTCACTGCAGCCTCCAGTCATGCATGACTGGTCGCACGACGCAGACCTCACGTACACGGATGTCACTTCGGGCGAGACGCTGCTGCAACAACTGTTAACCGGCTTCTTTCCTTCCGAGTCCGCACTGTTCATCGATGTCTCGTTGATTTGAACCTCTCCAGTGCTCGCGCACTT
The DNA here is from genome assembly GCA_963556255.1 of Allolobophora icterica. NCBI lineage: Eukaryota > Metazoa > Annelida > Clitellata > Crassiclitellata > Lumbricidae > Allolobophora > Allolobophora icterica. The sequence goes on from OY744616.1 coordinate 13,151,608, forward strand.
GGTAATTCCCGGCGCCGCAGCTGACTTAGTAGCTCTGAAGCTTCTGGAAAAGAAATTGCCGCCAATCGCAGCCTCTGCGTCTCCAGGTCTGTCGCCGGGAGAGGGGTCCGCGGGCAGCGGTTCCTCCGAGACGTACCCTGCCTTTCGATCGAGATGTAGGATCTTGGCGACGTTTGGGTTACGCACGGCATAGATGAAGGGATTGACAGCGCCGCTGGCCCACGATATGAGCTGCGCTGTCATCGTCCACGCGGGCTCGGTCATTTCGACGCGGTTCATCGCTGGCGAGATGGCGCCAGTGTAGCCGACGACGCTGTACGGCAACCGACAGATGGCGAAGACGATCACCATGACGACGACGGTCTTTGCCGTCTGTATTTCGCCGCTGAAGCGCAGCTGAGTGACGTGCATCGAAGGCGGGCAGACCTCGACGTCGTTACGGCGAATGGTCCTGGCGAGGCTGAGGACGCAGTAGAACATGAAGACGACGGGACCGGTGAAGAATACCGTCTGGTAGACAGCGTCGTAGACACGGTGATCGACGGGTAACGATCCCCACGTGCACCGATAAAACAATTCCTGCGTCGTTGTGGTCTTCCCGTCCACTAGAACTCCCCAGGGGCAGACGAGCGCTGCGGACGCGATGCAGGAGATACCTACGACGGCGAGAGTCCTTCGCAGGACGAACTTAGTCCGAATGAGACGGACGACGGCCTGGTGTCGGTCGACGGTCAACAGCAAAGTCATTGCTCCGGTGATGAGTCCGAGCAGCCGCGAGAGGAGGACGTTAGCCGTGCACCCCGTCTCGCCAAAGACCCACCGCTCCGTTACCAGGGAAACGAATAACATCGGGACGCAGGTGAAGGCGAGAAGAAGGTCGCTGAGCGATAGAACGGTGATGAAGACGTTCGTAGCCGCTCGCCACTTCAGGTGTTGGCCGATGATGTAGAGGACGGTGAAATTCCCGGTCGACGAGAGGAGGAACAGGAGGGAGAGGCAGACGATGAAGATCCGCGAGAATCGGCGATCAGACGACGGCCAAGGGGAATCGGAAGGAGTCACCGTTTCCGGTGTACGAAGGTCGGAGGAAGTGACGCTGGCTGGAGCCCCCGTTGTGCCGTTCGTCCAGACGACGGTGTATTCCTCCAAGTCGGATCTTGTGATTGCGGCCATTCGCATGTCACGTGATTCATCTAACATGTCAATCTGTCCCCGCCATCAAAACCTCTGTCAAATTTAGAATGAAGCCAGAGTTAGAAGCGCGACTGGATTATCTAGCTTTTAGTAGTGCTATATTATGTGCTTTGATGCGTATATATCATAGGCTACATACATGCATTCCATACTATATAACAATACTTTCAGGACCGCCTGTAAAGAAGGAGTTAACGGGTTCAAACTCTCCCGAAGCTTAATCGCTTATAGTCTTATATCTTCCAACACGATTTTGAATGTTAAAAACACAGTAAACACTACAATTATTTAGGTAGGCTAAGTCAGCTCTTCTATGCAAAAAACGTCATTTTGTTCACCTCAACAAAAATTTGACCCCTAGAAAAATTCCTGCGGACGCCCATGTACATATTACATTTGGGGTCTTCTCTCTCACTGCAGGCTGCCAATTTAAAATCGCATTTGTCCATATATATGGGATATACAGGTAGGATATACGTACTGCGTGGCCTATATCCGAGACACATTATGTCCTCAGGTATTCAGTATATCATTTTATAAATCCATGAATACGTAGGCGTTATCGATAAAATATATAAAAACTATAGCCGATTCTAGTGCAGACGATAGAGATCGATATCGATTGATTTTGACCATTGTACTGGTTGACTTCCACTCATATTGACCATTGTACTGGTTGACCTCCACTCTTAAACGTGCCCACAGCAAGTCAGTTAAATGCTAATATCAACGGAATTCCCTCGGAATAACTTAGCACGCAATAACCCGACGCCGTTCTCAAAGCTTCTGAACCTGTAATTAAGTAGTATAGATCTGTATCAATGAGTTTATTATAATATACCTCAATGATCTGTATACTTTTCACCTCGTATGTCTTGAAAGCAGTTCTAAATTCAACGTGTAGACCTATTTGATAAAACCGTTATGTAAATATAGCCTACATAAATGTAAATCTTCGAAGTTTCTCAGCGCCACACAAAAGCCGCGTCAGAGAGACCAGCTTATAACCGGTGCTATATCAAATCAAGTCCGCAATAGACAGGTTGTTTGTTTGTTCCGGTGCCAAGTCAGAATCCTAGGAGGTCAAACCGAGAAGACAGCATGTGCTTTGTAATAATCGGTGATGATGGTGGCTGTGTAGGAAGAGGTCTACTATATCAACAGTAAACGAAGACTTACAATTCTGTGGAAGAACACGTACGTCGACGAAAGGTTTCTCGTCAAACTCTGTGGACTGAATGCGACGTGAGTTCTAATGAAACCAAAGAAACTGAAGTTAATGTCCTTTACAGATTCGCACTTGCATTAGTGTTGAATAATCGAAAATCCGTGTGTATACGCTGTTCGACATGACGGCTTGATATGACGCTTAATGTGGCTGCAGCCGCAGTGCACCTGTGACAGACAATATAATCAAAAGCCACGAAGTCTCAGTGCCGATCGTCAGCAGAGTCTGTGATCCACGCCTGCATGCAACGCCTGTCTACTGACGTCTTATATATAGACGCAGACAATTGCATTGTTTGTCCGTCAAGGGACACTTTCTGTGTGTCTCTTAGTAGCCGACTGCACGCAGGAGAGTCTTAAGGCTGAGCTGTTAAATATAAGGATGCAATGACGGACGAACGGACGGAAGGACGACAGGACGGGTGGAGGTAAGGACGTATGGGCGGAAGGATGAAAGGACTATGGGCGGGCGGACGGATGGACGAAAGGACGTATGGGCGGAAGGACGAAAGGACTATGGGCGGAAGGACGGATGGGCGGACGAAAGGACGTATGGCGGAAGGACGGATGGACGAAAGGACGTATGGGCGGAAGGACGAAAGGACTATGGGCGGAAGGACCGATGGGCGGACGGAAGGATGGACGGACGAACGGACGGAAGAACAAAAGGACGGATGGAGGTAAGGACGTATGGGCGGAAGGACGAAAGGACGGATGGGCGGACGGAAGGATGGACGGACGAAAGAACGGATGGACGAACGGACGGAAGAACAAAAGGACGGATGGAGGTAAGGACGTATGGGCGGAAGGACGAAAGGACGGATGGGCGGAAGGAAGGGTGGGCGGACGGAAGGACGGACGGACGGATGAACAGAAGGACAGATGGACGAAAGGACATATGAGTGAAAGGGCGGATGGTCGGACGAAGGACGGATGAATGGAAGGACGGATGGATGGAAAGATGGACGGATATATAGACGAAAGGACGGATGAACGAAAGGACATATGGACGAAAGTACGGATGGTCGGACGGAAGGACGGATGGAAGGACGGGGAAGGACGGATGGAAGGACAGGGAAGGACGGACGGGGAAGGACGGATGGATGGACTGATGGAAAGACGGACAGACTGCTAGAGAGACGGATTAATCAATCACGCACATACAACCAACAACACATACTGTATATACGTATATTTATACTTATACAATGTACATAGACCCTGTCTAATACATCCGATATAAAATCCGTTAAGTATACATGTACACATGCAGAGCCAATACGACATGTATAGAAATAATTAGAGGGTATGCAGTCGTATAATGATATTAATACGAGTTGTAAAAATATACCTTATACCTGGGATCAGAGGGGTAACTGCTCTGCCCGTCCATAGTGTATACGCACGCGTCTAACACTGCTTCTCGTAATATGCGACATCTTGTTAAAGCTAATGTTATTCCGTCTGGCGAAGCTGGCTGATGATGATGCTGCCGCTGCATGCAGCTTCATGATGCGGCATCTGATTTCTTGCTGCTGCTGTTCCTTCCGATGATGACTGCACACATTAACAGCAGCGGCAGCAGCGGCAGCAGCAGCAGCAGCAGCAGCAGCAGACTTGGTGATTGAATTACTCCGCGATGGATATACATATTAAATCAGTGGCTGTCGACAGGATGTGGTCGATGCATAGACACATTGGTAACGAGATATTTAACCGTAATAAGAGTCAATTGTTAATCTGTTTCCATACCTGTCCGCTGGGCTCCAGCACTGTCCATACGATGAAGGTGTCACAATGGACTGTCACTCGATATCAAGCTGCATCCATCGCGTAGTTCTACGCTAACTGATCACGTTTTGCTGTTTAGTATACTCTTGCACGTCGTGCCTGCAGGTATAGACAGCAGCCGTGTCATTCTGCACCCGTGGCAGATATAAAAACAAAACATGGAGTGCACCTAAGCCATATGCCTTTGTAGACTAACTATTATCGAAGCTAAGGGATGCTAAGCCTGCGTCTCTCGCGTATAGAAGCAGATTGTGAAGGACCCATACAGCAAAGAGGCTGTATCTAGGCCTACGTAGCACGCGAGTCTTCTTGAGTGACTATTAATGCGCGTGTTATTGGCAAAGTATAAGTAACTTTGTATTGTGACGGTGGTGTTCAGTAGCCACAATCAATCAATCAATCAATCAATAAATCAATCAATCAATCAATCAATAAATCAATAAATCAATCAATCAATAAATAAATAAATCAATCAATCAATCAATCTATCAATCAATCAGGGGAAGGCAATGGCAAACCACCTCTGTTAACATGCCAAGAAAATCGTCATGAGACACACCAAACCACGCCGATGGTCGCTGATGGTGGGACTCCCAGGCCGGAGCGCGACTCAAGGGCTACTGAGGAAGTAGCAAGACGGCAAAGGAGACTGTGTGTCATGACGATCGCTAGGGCTCCTAGAGCCGACAGCACAAGAAGATCAATCAATCAATCAATCAATCAATCAATCAATCAATCAATCAATCAATCAATCAATCAATCAATCAATCAATCAATCAATCAATCAATCAATCAATCCAATCAATCAATCAATCAATCAATCAATCAATCAATCAATCAATCACTCACTCAATCAATCAATCACTCAATCAATCAATCAATCAATCTATCTATCTATCTATCGATCAAACAAACAATCACGCAATCAATCAATCAATCACTCAAGTAGGGGCGTCTACCCCCCCCCCCCCGAAGTCATTGGAGCAACTTCCCCTTTCATCCCTCCTCTTTTCCCTCCCCCCCCCCATAATAATAATGATGGCACATACACTGACAGATCTCTCTCCCTCCTATTTTTTGGATGGAGCATTTGCTCCAAGGTTTCTATGGAGTAGACGCCCCTGCACTCAATCAATAGGCCCTATTCGTTTATTGAGAAAGGAGACAGAGTTGGCACAGACGCAGCCCTTTACATCTTATAGAAGCCAGATGAAAGAGTTATTACTATAAGGGGGTGGGAGGGAGAGGGCTTGCGTATATTTGAGAGGAGAGGAGACTATTAGAATATATTCTTAGAGGGAATTCGAGAGAAAAAATTGCGGTCGTCCTTTAAGGGGAGGTGTACGCTTGAGCCTTGAGGGCGGAGCCGCGGGGACGGAGATCGTAGTTGTTAAGTCGAGGGACCGGGCGGTGGAAGAGGACATCGAGGAGGGAGAGGGAGGGGAGAAGGGAGGGGATAGGGAAGAGGGAGGGAGCACATGGGCGTCCGCAGGAATTTTTTAGGGGGCGCAAACTTTGTTTAGGACGGGGGGACCAAAATGACGCTTTTGCATAGAAAAAATTTGCATAGAAACAAAAAAAATAAATGATGATCAAGGACTTAACCTAAATAATAAAGTGTCTCTTCGCATTGCAAATTGTGTTGGGACTGGTGTAATAATCATAATAATCCAAAAAGATTTTATTTTTTATAAAATATTTGCAAAATCAAGAGGGGGCAAATGCGCGCCCTTGGGCCCCCTCCGAACGCCCATGAGGGAGCATCGAGGCGACTGTTCACCACGACTTTGGGAGCAAAGTTACACCCTTGTTTACTGATGCATGTTTGATGCTTCTGTGCGTAGACTAAGTTTAAGAGAAGCCAGTTTACACAATAGCAGTTCATTTGTGTATCGTGCGTGGGCGTTGTAATTGAGTCAGGTGCGACAGTAAACAAAGAAATTAATCCAGTTCTTAATTTAGCTTATAGCGACAATAGGACCATCATTCATCTCACCGTAATTACATGTAAAATGTGGGCTATACAGCGTGAGAATAAGAAATTAGAAAGCTGTTTTCAAAAGCAGAACAGATACATTATGTCTGATATAACGAGAAGGCTGATTAAAACCCATCCCCTCATGTAGCTAAACCATGCAGGTCCATGTAGGCCTATCCGTCAATTAATTGTTAGCTCTATGATCTAGCACCTATTTACTAAGCAATATAAGCCCAGCATATATACCCACTTATCATTGCATATGCTGTGTGTGTGTGTGTGTGTGTGTGTGTGTGTGTGTGTGTGTGTGTGTGTGTGTGTGTGTGTGTGTGTGTGTGTGTGTGTGTGTGTGTGTGTGTGTGTGTGTGTGTGTGTGCGCGTGTGCGTGCGTGCTTATGACCAGAACAGTTTAGTCACGTCTGATGCTTATGTGCACAATTTGTTGCTCCTATTAGTACTTCAGCTTAAACTGCGACTGAAAACTCCGTTTAGGGGCCTAATTTTTAAAATATTTTTTCGAAGTCATGTTTCATCGTAGGCCTAGTTGACTGTTGGGCATTGCGGAATCTTGACGTAGCCTGTTATGGAAGTTCATTAACTTCATTTTAAAAATAATCAATAAATTATAGCCCATCGATTTCCGATCCTCTTCTCAGGCTCGCATTATGGGGGTGCTAAGGGTGCTGCATCACCCGGGTCCGCATAATTCCCCGGACATTATAGGCCTATACTATAGACAGTGTTTAATCTAGTCCCCGCTTCTGGGAGGGGAAACAAGGTTTCTGGGGGACCAACGAATTAACACAAGATTTTTTCTGTAATTTCATCCATCTTGAAACAGTTTCAGACTTTTCCTTAATTTCATCTTCCAAAAAGAAATTCAGCTCTCTGGGGCGGGGGGGGTAAAAACATGTATACAAACAGCTCTCTGGGGGATTTTCCCTCCCCTATAGGTCTCTGCATTGTAATATTGCTGGCCTCTGGGGGGAACATCAATCCTGGGGGGAATTCCCCCAAAGAGGCTAGATTAAACAGTAAACACGTACTATGGAGTAGGCCCTATTAATGTATTTTAGTATAGGCCTACTTGGGTTCGAGTATAACTATATAACGTAGGCCTATTGTGGCATTGAGAACTTTCAAAGATTTACATTAGGTCTACAACTCTACATCATATTACATGAGGATGCAACAAAGAGAAGATGTAGCGCTGTGTCACTTGGTCATAAAAGAGTTTATGCATCTTTTATTTTAGCTTAATTCACCACCTCAGTTTTTTTACTTTGTACCGAGTTTCAAATTTATTCCCATGACTTGCATCCCATTCCATCCCAATGATATCCCATCCTAGCTCCTATCTTGTCAGTTAATTTCACCTCTCCTCCGCTTACACTGTCCTCCGCTGCTTCCACTCGCGATTGAAAACCGAACTCTTCAAGCTAATTTGTCCTGATTTTATTACTGCGCGCGCCACCACACGACAACCATCATCATCGATGACCAGCGTAGCATTATGCTGGCTCCTTGACTTGACCTCCCGGAGTTTGACCTGGCAGCCTGACGCGGCTTTTGTGTGGAAGCTAAGATATTTCGAAGATTTACACTTACATTCGCACTACTTACATTATAGGCTTTGAAGAAAAAAATAAAACCTGTAGCGTATAAAATGAAAGCGCCAGAAAAACTTCACTTGTGGGTTTAGGTTTATCGTGTATTTTTTTTGACACATGGTTGTGTCGTGAAAGGAACACACATACCGCTAAAATTTGCATTTAGCGCCTCGTGTCCGTCAAATAGTTGTTTGTGATTGGTCGATTTCGCATCATTTGAAAAACAAATTCTTTGTAGTCTTCCGCCATCGCAGGTTTATGTTCAATCTCAATCAACTAAAACTTTTTAATCAACAATCATTACTCAGTATTTGCGGTAGTTATGCAGAGTGTATTATGTTTACCCCAATTATTTCATTTCCACTGCGTAGTGTAGAAGAGTGAATTGCGTGACTATATTTTGTGGCGGAATAATCGGGCGAGATTCGGTTTAAAAGTTGCGCGTTTTTACAGGGAGATGAAGTACGAGGTTTTTTTTAAAATTGGTTAAGTTTTTTCTTAACTCGGTTTACAGTTTTAATTATCTTGGATTTTAATGTTCACGGTCGACACCATCTAGTTGAGGTAATTTGTAACTGTTTACTGCGTGCAGTGGATGGGTGTGTGTGTTGTGTTTTACTCTTTCATATCGAGTAGGACCCTAGATCGAAATTCAAATATATCACGGATCCATTTATAGAAGCCACGAACCGCATAATACTAGAAAAGGCTCTCGATGTTAGTAGTTATGGATATTTGATCGTGAGAATGGAACATTGGGTCTGTGATCGTGTCGGACGCTATTAAATAGAAATTAAGAATGACGAATTGGAGATTTGCAATGCATCATTTTAATCGATAAAGTAGGCTGTATCGTGCCATACTGTATATTTTAACACATGACCGTGCCTGAGAAAACGTGATCTACCCAAAACCTCATTCGTCAAAAGTGACGAAAAAGCAAACCCGACTCAATTTCCGGAAAAAATTTCTACCTAGCGTTTGATATTCCGAACACTAGCATGGACTTGTCGACCAATCTTCAGCATGGTATATTTAGGAAAATATCCTAAAAGTTAGATTTGCACAAGTAATTTTGTTCTAACTTACAGTGTAGATATTGGGGAGCCGTTAATAGATACTGCATAAGCACATCTTTGAGCCGTAAATTTGTTCTATTTTGTCTGTAATATTAACCAAATTCTATCTATTACAAGTCTGTGTTTTTATGAAATGTAGGTGCTAAAATGCCATTGTTTGGCAAAATTGTCGTAATCAGGCGAGATGGTGTTGATGGTGCACAGTTCCCTTTGACTACGGCAACATGCATATTTGGCCGGTAAGGTTTTTTAAAGTACTCTTGAGTGTTTCCTGGAAAACAGTGCCTTATTAGCTGAGCTGAAATCAGTTTTGTCAAAGCCTGAACATCAATTTCCAACAACGAATTCTCTTCAGAGAAGAAGAGTGCTCAGTCCCTTAAGCTAGCTAGCCATGTACTGTTAGCGACTTCATAATCTTAGCCTCGGTATATGAGGGCGGGACGGCGAGTGGTCATTCCCCTCTCTCTCTCTGTCTCATCTTCCCACCGACAGTGTATGGTCAGTGTATTCATTTTAACTGAGTTTGCTAGGGGGCATGTGTGTAGCAGAAAGCTCGAACCAAATTTCTGCCCTGACGGGGTGCTCGATAGTGTATCCTTGTGCATTAACTGTGTCTAACTGTAAGAAGTAACTTCTTTAGACAGTGTCTGAATTGTAATTAGTAACTTGTATAACACATAGAAGTTCCTAATTACTATGATGACCTCTGGGATCACACTTCAGAGTACTGAAGTTGATAGAAGTGTGTAATAAGCAAATGATTACCTTTCCATACACTGCTACATATTATGTACTGCTTGCTGAAAGGCCAAGTATTCTGTTTTTGTCACTTCGTGTTGGGTGCATGATGGTTGCTAATTCAGGAATTTAAGTAACAACAGTAAAAGGCTAGATAATTTTGTTTTATTATTATTACATGTACTGTGGTTGAAATTTAAATTGTTGATTGAGTTGCTTTAATTAAATATAACTAAAAATACTGGTTCACATTAGAATTGCCTTCTGATTGGCTTTCTGAAGAAACAGTGCCAGACAATAAATTTGGAGAATTATTCAGTGAATGAACTGTGTATTTTAGAAACGCAGATTGTGACATTCGCGTTCAGTTGCCAAACGTGGCTAAAGAACACTGTCGCATTGAAGTTGACGCAGATGGCAACGTTAGTACAACTGATTTTATTGGTTTTGCCAATTGCCAGTTTAAGATATTTAGGTTTTTAAATGTCGTAATAACGAATCTTTTTAGTTCTGGCAATGTAGAGTGAAATAATTTATAATTTACTTTATGTATTGTTAAAATGGGTGTGAAGGATCTTTCATAAGAACTGGAAGCAGACCCTTAGCCAGCCACCCATCCACCAGTCCTTAGGACGGGTGAAAATTATTTTGGACGGGTATAAATTGTGCATGATTCTCCTCACCACCATCCAGCTTCTTCTCAAGAACCACTACAAGTGTTCAGATAAGAGTGAAGGAGGAGCAGGGATTGATATTATTCTCTGTTAACAGCATAGGGGCCCTGCACTCGGACTCCACGGCGGCAGCACTTAGGGCGGTTGCGACTTTGTACGCTCACGGCATTGGGCGGTCACGACTTCAAATACTTTTGGACGGGCAACTCTGGATTTCTGGCTAAGGGCCTGACTGGAAGTGGCGATTCTAACTGCATTTTCCTGTGTATTGTAAGATTTTATTTAGTAGATGTTCTGTTACAGTGTTTGTTCAGAGTTTATTTGAGTACTGTATCTTTCTTAGTTTAACCAATTCAAGTGTTGACATTTCCTTAAATATTTCTTTACTGTTTTAGATTTTTCTTGTCAATCTGTGTCCGGTGTATCCAACACTTCTGAACAAGAAAGCAGTCACGGAACGTGTGCAAGTTCAGCACATGGATGTCTTTACGGTGACGGACAGATCCTTCCGAGTGGAATTACCTCCAGGTTCACCACTTCGCAAGAGCCGTCCATCCACCGATTCTGTTTCACCGATTCAGGTATTTTGGTGATGTTCAGTAAAAGTTTGATATGGGATGTGGAAGTAAAACCCTTATTGTTTTCAGATCACGGCATCTGATACTGTTTATGAATATGATCGTTACTGCGTAGACTTTGCTATAATACAGTCTGGGACATTTTCCCCAAGTTTTTTAAATTAAATTGTGTGCTAAATTGTAAGCTCAGTGTGATATTTTATTTAATGTGGTACAATTTAACAAGCTCCAGTGCATTAAATTAATTTCTAATTTAACTTTGAATCTTTGATCTTAGCTTCATATTCAGTTGCTTGAAATGGTCATATATGAAAATGTTTTGGTCTTTATTCTATGAGCTTGAAAATCTGTAAAATTTGCCTTTGAAGGTGGTAATTTAATGTTACTTTTGAAAGAGCTGTATTACAGCTGTAGGACAATTCTCCAGGAGCCATGTAAGTATAATGCAAAATACGTGGAAAATTATGGAATTTTTTAAGCGTTTGTTCAGTAGTTACTTGTTTTGCTTTTTATTGATGGGATTTTAACCTGATGAGCGGAATGCATGGGATGAATTTGGAACATTTGCATATGTCACCGAGCAGTTTAATTTGGCACTATTAACACTTTAGCGACGAGAGTGTACTAAAAGTGACTGGGAAACCAACGCAGCTCGTCGTTAAAGTGTTAAGCATGGAATAAGTCTACACTGCGCTGATGCCGTGACCAGAAATGAGGTTTGTATCTTGCCAGTTTGTGGACCAGCGAGAGAGAGACAGACAGACAGACAGACAGACAGACGTAAGCACCTCCCCACATTGTGTGTCAATATCCCCTGTGCCATAGATGAATCAGACTGCATTACCGGGAGTGGTACTGACTTGCAAGATTTGGAACAACTTAAAAATCTGTTGCTCTACCATGGTTCGTTTGTTTTATCAACAGTCGACTGGGCCTGTGAAATCAGAAAACGTTATGGAGCTTTGGACAGAGCAGCTAAGCACTTTGATGGTGAAAGATGAACCACTGCTAAGCATTTCAACCAACACTGAGCAAAGTGCAGCAGAGAAAGAAAGTAGTCCCAGGAAAATGGGCATTAGGTATACCCCCAAGGGTAAAACACCAACTGCAAAGGCCAGAACTCCAAGTTACTCAGTGCACACTCCATTTCAGAAAGGCAAAGCAGCGAGTCCCGCTTTGAGGTCGTCTGCAAATGCCAAGGCCAAAACACCAACTGGTGTAAAACGAGGAACTCACACTCCTTCAGCTGGTCAGAGAAGTGCAACTTCCAGGACTGGTAACACTAGCACTGTGACACCTAGATCAAAGACACCAGTGTTCAGCAGTTCCTTGGCCAAGAGTAACAGCGCGTTGTTAGCCGACGAAATAGCTGAGCTGAAGTTGGCTTTGACAAAGCATAAAGATCAATCTCCAGCACGGACTTCTGTTCTGAAAACTCCAGTTGGAGCTGCACGCTTTCATAGTGCTACAGTGAAGGCAAAAACTCCAGCAGCAGGTGACAAAATAAAGACACCTTCTGTGACTCCAAGAGTCCGGAGTAACATTGCACCGACCCCAAAATCAAAGACTCTGATTTCAGCTTCCATTTTAAAGACTCCAGTGGTGACTCCAGCTGCAAAAACTCCAGTCAGTATGAAATCAAAGGGTCTGGCAACCAAGACATCAAGTGTCCACAGGGTTAAAAAGATTATGACCCCATCACCAAGAGCTAAAGCGCAGAAACGGCGTTCTTCCAGCATCCCAAGCCCTGCAATTGAGATCATTAAGAGGCCTCCGTTGCGAAATACTGTGCCACAAACTGACAGTCTAGATGCATCAGAAGAGGCTGTGGACTCTACCCTGGACAATTCATTGGAAGACAAAAAAACTTCAAATGAATCTGCATGTGTTGCTGGTGAGAAATCACATAGTCGAAATTTGTCTCCTGCTCAAACGTCGGGTCATCTAAAGACTGGAAGTCCAAAGATTAGTTCTCCAACTGGACCTTCAACTCGTCGAAAGTCACTGAGTCCAGTTACTCGGTCTGGCAGTTCTTTGACACGTAGTAAATCACATAGTCCGCGTCGGGGTCCAGCTAAGTCCTCACCTGAGAAAATGTTGCAGAGTACTGAAATCCTGACAAAGAAGCGGCGTTCGTCCAGCTCATCAAATGCTGGAGATAATAAGGTTGCAAAAGACTCTCAACCACATCACATTTCATCACCTGCTAACAATCTCATCCCATCACAAGATCTTGTGGAGGCTGTTGATTCCATTCTGGAGATTGCTCTTACGGACAAGGCTTCGGATGAAGCTGCATCTTCTGATGGAAAGTCACACACTCCAAAATTGACTCCTGCTGAAGGTCGTGCGCGTAGAAAGTCACGAAGTTCAAAGGTCGGTTCTCCAGGTGAACCTCCAGCACGTGTGAAATCACAAAGCCCAAATGTTGAAGCTCACATTACAAAGACCACAAGGTCTCCTGGCAGTTCTTTGACACGTATTAAATCACAGAGTCCACATAGGGGCCCAGAAAAGTGTCATAGTCCATTCAGAGGTTCGGCAGAGAAACTGTCAGAGGGTGTTGAAACCCCAGTGCTGCACCGGCGATCTTCCACCAGACCAAGCACTGGGGCGAAACAGTCTCAGCTGCGTGGAAAATCCCACAGTCCACTCAGGAGTTCAGCTGAGTCGTCAGCAGAGAATCTGTCACAGGGAGTTGAAACCCCAGTGTTGGCACGGCGATCTTCCAGCAGACCAAGTGTTGGGGCAAAACAGTCTCCGTTGCATGAAGTTTTGTCTCAAGCCAGTGGTCCAAATGTGCCACAAGTTCAAATGGAGGCTTTGCACTCAACTTCATTTGCGGATACTGCTTCAGATGAAATCTTTTCTCCCACCGATAAGAAGTTAAAAAGTCCAAAGTTGTCACCTGCTGAAGTTCGCAATCGTAGAAAGTTGGAAAGTTCTCTGACAACGTCTCCTGGTTCTTTGACACGTAGTAAACCACAAAGCCCTCTCGGGAGTTCAACTGAATTGTCAGCTCAGAAAAAGTCGCAGAGTTCACAAATGTCTCCAGTTGATGAAGACAAAACTAAAAGAAAATTACAAAGTGCACTCCAGTCTCCAACTGAAGTTTCTCACAGGATGTCACGACGTCTAACAACCTCCTCAACTCGGAGCAAATCACAGAGTCCGCTCAGGTCTCCAACAGAACCTTCAAATGGTTCTCCACCTGACTCTGTAACCGACAGTAAATCACAGAGTCCAAAAGGGTTCCCAGGCGAAACTTCTGCTCGCAGAAAGTCGCACTATCCTGAGGCTTCCAGCCCATCAAAGAATCAGGACAGCAGTCCTGCAGTCACAGATGAATGTTTTTTGGAGTCATACAAGCAGCAGTATGAAACTTCTGCGCGCAGAAAGTCCCAATATCCCGAGGCTTCCAGCCCACCACAGAATCAAGACAGCACTCCTGCAGTCACAGATGAATGTTTCTTAGAGTCATACGATCAGCAGTTCAGCCCTTTGATTCTTGAGATGGATGACCTGGATGAAAATAAAGACAGTCCTAAAAAGGTAGGTGCTGTAGACTTTGTTTATCATAACCTTTGCGAGATAGTGTGTCATCAAACAGTTTATGCAAACACTTTGATGTGCACTTTATCGTCATTTGATTCTCCATGCACTGTAATCAACCATCATCAGTAAGAATATCAGATGACTTTCTGATATGTTGCCGTGGTTATTCTGGTATCATCTTATCTTATATGATTGTTTATAAAGCGCCTCTCACTATTATAGACTATTCAGAGGCGCTCCCAGCGTGACAGCCCCGAGGGAAAAGAAAGGTCTTTAGTCAGGTCCTTAGGCATGCTTAGTCCTTAGGCATGCTAGCTGACTGGTAAGGTAAATGATGGGTTTTAAGTAAGGGTTGATTATTTCTTGTGCATCTTTTACAGTTAAGGAATATCAGGCTTGTTAGAAGTGTTTCAGGACATTGGAGCTGAATGCAGATACAACAGCGGTAGCAAACAGACTACCTACATTATGCTGAATCAGTTTTGTCATACATCCGAATCTCAGCTGACCTCTGAGATTAATGTATAATATCACTGGTTGAGTTTGGTTTACCTTTCAAAAAGTGCTGGATTCAGTTCCTGTTCTGCACTCAAAAAGTTAACTCTGTACTGTCAATAATCCTTTAACATTGGTTATCAATTGTTTGCTAAGTAAAGTGAAAATTTGTTTTCTTGATGTTGTGCAGATTACCTCCATCAGTAGTCCAGCGCCAAAAGGAAGTAGCGACCCAGGCTCACTGAAGTCAGCTGTTGGGCGTTTGCGCCGCAAGTCGCAACCTCTCCTTGAAGAGTCAGAGGATGAGATTTTCAGCACCAAGTCAGCAGGAAAAGAAATTGGTAAAGACTGATTTTACTGCTTTAAAATGCTATGTGATCGTAGAATTCTGTTGTGTGCTGTTGTAGTAGACAGTATTGATCAAGACTTGCTATATGTTGCTGTTTGCTTACCAGGATCTCGTAATTATTTAATTTTCAGTTTTTAGAACAAATGACTTTCGTTGTGCATTTCGTCATCTCCGTAGTTGCTGTGTTTCAAAGTTCATAGTACTCCTGAATACTTGTTAATGTTTTGTCAGTCACAGTAGCGTTCTGTTCTAAAGCATGAAGCAGCGTTTTTTCGGCTGCCTGTTTTCTTGTTTTTGTAGTGTGATGTTATGTGTTTTAGATACAACTTTAGAAGAATTTGACCAGACTTTTGGGGAACAGAGTTTTGTGTCACCATCTCAGGGAGTCAAACGACGTGGTAGTCCATTGAAAGGGCTTCCTTCCAAGAAGCGATGTGTGTCCTTTGGGCCAGATATGAGCCCAGAGCTGTTCGACCGAAGTCTTCCGGTGGCAACTCCCCTGAAGCGAGGTGCCACTCCACGGAGAACATCCACTTCCGTGGATCAGGTGGACATCCATTCAAAGCCTCTTCTGAAAAACCGTCGGTCCGTGCTTTCGACGGCTGCGGCCACTCTTCTAGAGGAGCCACTGGAAGCAAGGTCTGGAAAGTCTCCAAAAGACTTGAAGGTTATGGAAAAGCTTTCCAAAGGAGTCAGGCAGAATCCTGTACTAGAAAGTATGACTTTTGCTGCAACAGATTTGGAACCTTCTCAGCCAGTAATTACACCACTCAGGCGTCAGGCTAAACCACGCCGTGCCTCTGTTGTCGAAGAAGTTGTCTACCCGAAGTCCCTTCGAAAAAGCCGTCGTGCCACCCTTGCAACTCCTGGGGTGATTCCAGAGGCCCCATTGGAAGAAAATCCTGAAAAGTCACCGAAGAGTTCAAAGGTTCAAGCAAAGGAGGGTGCTGTGGTGGTGGTGGATGTGGCGCCTAGTGTGGATGCAGAAGTTTTGGCAGCTTCAGCAATACAAACGCCAATTTCATCCGTGGTCTCGCCGGTTATGGTTGGGTCACAGACTGGCTCACAGAACCGTAAAATCTTTACTTCAGGAACAGGCACAAAAAGGTTGTCAAGGGCACTGAAGACACCACCAGCTGCCGAAGTCGCAACCTCAAATGAGAACTCCCCGGCAGTGAAGACACCAGCCAGGAAAGAAAAGACACCAAAACTTCGCCAAAGCCTGCCACCAAGAAGTTCTCATCCATTGACCAATATGCAGAACTCAAGTATACTTCATCAGGAAATCGACCCATTTGCATTTGAGTCGAGTCCAGAATCAAGTCCGGCTAAGGTAACTCCAAAACCAACGGGCCAGAGCAAGAAGGTTGAGGTCAGTGCTGCAGTTTCAGAAGATTTGGCCACAAGGTTTGTGTTAGAGTCTGGGAAAAAGAAATTACTATCCAAGTCTCAGGAAGATATCACCACACCTAATGTGTTAGAGTCTGGAAAAAAGAAATTACTATCCAAGTCTCAGGAAGATATCACCACACCTACTGTGTTAGAGTCTGGAAAAAAGAAATTACTATCCAAGTCTCAGGAAGATATCACCACACCTAAAGTCTCACTTGGTTTAACTGAGGCTAGATCGGTGACCTCTCTTGTCAAGAGTTCAAGATCTGTTGGAAGGAACTCGGCGAAGGATGTCGGTCTAGAACAGGAACACGAGTTGTCAGAAACTCCCACAACGATCGTTATGGAAGAACTGAGATCAGCTGGAAGGCGCTCTTCAAAGGCTAAGCATGTAACTGAAGCAGTTTATGAAACTCCAGTTGAAACTACACCGAATATCCCCAGGTCGATTGGAAGGCGGTCCTCAAAGCCTATTACTGAAGCAGTTGA
The DNA here is from genome assembly GCA_963556255.1 of Allolobophora icterica. NCBI lineage: Eukaryota > Metazoa > Annelida > Clitellata > Crassiclitellata > Lumbricidae > Allolobophora > Allolobophora icterica. Next base: position 13,168,757 of record OY744616.1, read on the forward strand.
TGAAACTCCAGCTGAAACTACACCGAATATCCCCAGGTCGACTGGAAGGCGGTCCTCAAAGCCTAAGCCTGTTACTGAAGCAGTTGATGAAACTCCAGCCGAAACTACACCAAATATCCCCAGGTCGACTGGAAGGCGGTCTTCAAAGCCTATTACTGAAGCAGTTGATGAAACTCCAGCTGAAACTACACCGAATATCCCCAGGTCGACTGGAAGGTGGTCTTCAAGGTTCCTTGAAGAAGAGCAGATTACTGAGCTGACACCTGTAGTGGACAAGTCGTCTAGCAGACGTTCAACAAGTTCTTCCAAGTTTTCTTCAGTCAAGACTGATGGGAAAGCCAGATCTGAGCAGGTCTTTGCATCAGAAGGAAAAAGGAGCAAATCTTGTGACAGTGCAGCAAAGAAGACCCCACGCAGCACAGGCAAGAGAGGACAGGTCACGTCTGAAGAAAATTCGAAAACTCCAGATGCCAAGATGATTGGTATATCATCTACTGGAAGTCCAGCTCTGCCAGCAGGTGATGGTATACCACCCCCAATAGAGCATATTACTGAGCTGACACCTGTAGTGGACAAGTCATCTAGCAGACGATCGGCAGGTTCTTCCAAGATTTCTTCAGCCAAGACTTATGGGAAAGCCACATCTGAGCAGGTCTTTGCATCAGAAGAAAAAAGGAGCAGATCTTGTGACAGTGCATCAAAGAAGACCCCACGCAGCACAGGCAAGAGAGGACAGGTCAAGTCTGAGGAAAATTCAAAAACTCCAGATGCCAAGATGATTGGTATATCATCTACTGGAAGTCCGGCTCTGCCAGCAGGTGATGGTATACCACCCCCAATAGAGCATATTACTGAGCTGACACCTGTAGTGGACAAGTCATCTAGCAGACGATCGGCAGGTTCTTCCAAGATTTCTTCAGCCAAGACTTATGGGAAAGCCACATCTGAGCAGGTCTTTGCATCAGAAGAAAAAAGGAGCAGATCTTGTGACAGTGCATCAAAGAAGACCCCACGCAGCACAGGCAAGAGAGGACAGGTCAAGTCTGAGGAAAATTCAAAAACTCCAGATGCCAAGATGATTGGTATATCATCTACTGGAAGTCCGGCTCTGCCAGCAGGTGATGGTATACCACCCCCAATAGAGCATATTACTGAGCTGACACCTGTAGTGGACAAGTCATCTAGCAGACGATCGGCAGGTTCTTCCAAGATTTCTTCAGCCAAGACTTATGGGAAAGCCACATCTGAGCAGGTCTTTGCATCAGAAGAAAAAAGGAGCAGATCTTGTGACAGTGCATCAAAGAAGACCCCTCGCAGCACAGGCAAGAGAGGACAAATCAAGTCTGAGGAAAATTTGAAAACTCCAGATGCCATAATGATAGGTAAATCATCTACCGGAAGTCCGGCTCTGCCAGCAGGTGATGGTATACCAACCCCAATACGACTTTCTGGAAGGAAGTCCTCCTCACCATTCAAACGTCCGTTTGGTTCTGAGCCGAGGAAGTTGCGCTTGAGTCAGATTGGCGAGCTGTTCAGACTGTCACCTGAGGACGCTAGAAGAGTGGGACGTGCCAGAAACATGGCTGGGCAGATGGTTTCAGAAAGAAACATTGATCTATCTTCACTCAGCCCTTTAAAGTTTTATAAGTCGCCTGCAGTCGAGGCTTTGGCTGGAAAATGGTCGAAGGTTACCCCAGGTCGAGCGGTGGCATTACGTGCTGTCTATGGAAAGTCAGCGGTCCTTCCGTTAGCTGAATTGCGGGTGTCGAGAAAGGCATCTGAAATTACAAGTGCAGACAGATCAGAAAAGGCTAAAGTGGCTGATGAAACTACTAAATCATTACCAGCTGAAAAGAGTTCTAGCAGCAAAGTCACGAAAAGAAAGAAGTCGACGATTCAAGTTGTCGCCAAGAAGAACATGGAAAAGAAAACTGGTTTTGCTGTTAAGAAGAAACAGACCAAAGTGCTCTTGCTGAAAAGGGTATAGTTTGCATTACTAGAATAAATTAACATGATGTTTTATTATATAGTACTTTGTTAATAGTAAGTGTGGGTTGTAGTATATTTCTGGTCAATTTAGTTTTCTTGTTAACTTAGTTGGCTACTTTGTTAATTCCTTAGTTTGGGGTTAAAGTGATGATACAAGTATTTTTGCTCTTTGACTGATGTGGCGGTAAAACGAATATACCCATTTTAACATTTCATTAGAAATAAGATTTAAAATAGTGAAGTGGCAACTAGACTGGAGCAAAGTTATACTAGCGAATTTATATCACTTCCATTTGGATTTCTGCTTGGAATGAATAGTGACTCTGATTTAAATGGCAAATTTGGTGCTGCTTAACACTTCAACAATGAGCTTTCACTGAAGTGCTTGGAAAACTAATCCCTGTCACCATTGAAGGGTTAAGGAAACTTTATTAGAATTTGTAGGGATTATTACTCTGCGTTGCAAGCAGTGATTCCAAAACCACTGCTTAGAGACATCTGCATTGCATAACTTTATATTAGTTTGAAAGATTGTGCCTTTGTGTTAAAGTTCTGGAAGATTATGTATTTGTGATGTTTCTAACTTGTAGCATGTTTAATTACAAGGTAGCAATGCATTTGGCATCTTATTCACTGGGATATTTCTTTTGAATACGGTTTTGGGTTGTAGTTAGTACACTGGACTATGATTTCAATGATGCAAGTTTAAACTGTGGCAGAACCTTAGACTTAAGTTCTTCTGAGTAGTTTTGTTTATGTTCGAGACATTACAGTGCTGCATAAATTGTCCATGATACAGTTGACCTAATTTCTAATGCATGAAAGACCTGTTTGAAAAATAATAGTGCACTTTGATGTTAATCACTAGAATTACAAATATTAAGTAATTTTGAAATGTTTATAAAAACTGTTATACTAGTTAAATATATTGCGTTAGTGTAATTTAATTGTATTTGCAATTTATGGAAACTGTATGTCATTTGCAGGTTGGAAGACGATCCGTAGGTCAAGTTGTAAAGAGGTTTCTTCCTGCTAGACAGAGAAATCAGCGGGCAAAGTCAGACAATGCTCAGATGGGCCGGAATTCCCTGCCGAACATTGCAGAAAATGATGTTTTGGAGGTTGGTTGAAACTCTTATACTTTGGAGCATAACTTAAGGACTGTGTTATTGAGATCTGTAATTTGCACAATTGCAGTTATGTTGCTATCACGTTTGACACTTTAACGATGAGGTGCATTGTTTTCCCAGTCGATTTTAGTACACGCTTGTCGAAAAAGTGTTAATTTACAGCAATTCTTTATGCGATCATAATGCAAAACGTCCAACTTGCAGGCATGTAATAAGTTGATTGTTATCTGTGGCTGTGCCTTTAAGTTTTGAGTGCACTTTTGCTTCTTTAACTGCAGGTATGCCATAGCTTAACGATTTTTATGTGGGAATGTATCATGAAGGTGCAGGAACCCTAAAAAGCTTATGATGTCAGTACAGCCTAATGTCTTATTGGTTGCATCCCCAGATTCAGCCAGGTTTCTGTTTATATGTAGGATGTTCTGCACTTGCTCCCATTCCCACTGCCGATTGCCTACAGGGTCTCTGCACAGGTCAGGCATTGTGTGGAGGGACTTGACCCCTTATAACAATAGGAGCTTTGTTCGCCCTACTTGGGGGGTCTTGCGGCAATCTGCTCTTCGCTCGGCTGACCAGGCCGAGCTCTTGGTCCTGCTACACATGGGCAGCCATTATACAGCGCCGTTCTTTTTCCGTTGCTGGCCCTGCAACCTGGAATGGCCTCCCTGATGTGCTCCACCTGATCCCTATGACTAACCCTACCTTGTTCCTTACTAACTTTACTAATGCCATCATGATTAACATTTCTTTGCTTAAATGGTCATTAAAATGCATTACAGTTAAGGTCATTAGCTTAAAATGTGCTTTTGAAACTTCACATATTGTTTAGATTAAACTGAGAAACTTTTCTCTAGAATTAAATTGAATAGTAACGTTCTGGTTGAAGTAGAGATATATGTCCAATCAATGACTTGCTAACTAAGTTGTAATTTGGTTGCAGGTCTCGTCTGAAAAAGCTCAAACCTTGGCTGAATCATCAAAGTCCCCATCATCTTATTCTGTCCTGTTAACTCCAAATGGACCAGGTGAAATGTCCGTCTCACCTTGGTCATCATCACCTGTGCTGGCATCGAGTAGAAGACACAGGTCAGGTGATAGAATGGCCATCGCTGATGATACCTCAAAAGGTCAGAGTTCTCCATCTTTTGCTGGACTGAAGAGACTTCTGGCTTCACCAGGAGAAGGAAATTCACCAAATGTTAGTGGAAAGAACTCGCCTGTTAAGACGTCTCAGGTGGAATCTTCTCCTCAGCTTATTGGTGTTAAACAACTGGCAAAGTCACCTAAATCTGAGAATTCACCTCAGTTGAGTGGTGTAAGGAAGTTGGTGAAGACACCAAAAGTCCAAAAATCTCCTAAGCTGATTGGAGTTAGAAACCTGGTAAAAACACCTAAAACACAGAATTCACCTAAGTTGAGTGGTGTGAAGATACTGGTGAAGACTCCTAAAGTCCAGAAATCTCCTCAGCTGAGTGGTGTGAGGAAGTTGGTAAAAACACCAAAAGTTCACAAATCTCCTAAGTTGATTGGAGTTAGGAATCTGGTAAAAACACCTAAAACGCAGAAGTCACCAAAGTTGATTGGTGTGAAAAATTTGGTAAAGACACCAAAAGTCCAGAAATCTCCTCAGCTGATTGGAATTAGAAATCTGGTAAAAACACCTAAAGTGCAGAAGTCGCCTAAGTTGAGTGGTCTGAGGATGTTGGTGAAGACACCAAAAGGCCAGAAATCTCCTCAGCTGAATGGCGTGAAGAAGTTGGTAAAGACACCAAAAGTCCAGAAATCTCCTCAGCTGAGTGGGGTGAGAAATCTTATGCGGACACCAAAAGTCCAGGAATCGCCTGACTTGACTGGAGTAAAGGCATTATTTAAATCTCCTATGCAACTGAGAACACCGCAATTGGATGGGCTGAAAGACTTGATATCCACTCCTAGAGTTCTCAGCTCTCCAGAGTTAAGTGGACTGAATGAATTGGTGCAAAGCCCAGCAACACGGAGTTCACTTCAGCCGAGTAGTATCCATAAGACAGTAAAGACTCCCAAAACACAGCAATCAGCTAAACGTGAAAGTATACGGAAATCACTGAAGACACCAACGCATGAGCGTTCGCCGAGACTTGGTGGTGTTAAGGCATTGGCTAAGACACCAAAGATACGGCCAACACCAAAACTCAGTGGACTGAGGAACCTGGTGCGCACACCGAAGGAGAGTTTGTCGCCAGAGTTGGAAGGAGTTCGGGAACTCTTTCAAATTCCATCTGAGCAGCTGTCTGCCAGGGAGACTCGGGTTAAGAGCCCAGTCAAGAGTCCAGAGGTCACCAAGTCTTCTCAGTTTGTGGCAAAACTAAGTTCACCAAAAGCATCTGCTGTGAAGCAAAGCGCACGAAAAGCCAAAAGCACAGACAAGTCACTCAAATCCTCTGTCACTCCAGTTGTGACTGAACTGAAAGAACCTCAGGAGTTTGCTCTGGAAGATGTTACTCCAGTCAGGTCAGTGGGACGTTCCCAAAAACTCTCCAGTCGAGGCAAAAGCACAGACAAGTCGCTTAAATCCTCTGTCACTCCAATCGTTACTGAACTAAAAGAACCTCAGGAGATTGCTCCTTTGGAAGATGTTACTCCAGTCAGGCCACTGGGACGTACCCGAACACTGGCCAGTCAAGCCAAAAGCACAGACAAGTCACTGAAATCCTCTGTCACTCCAATTGTTACTGAACCGAAAGAACCTCGGGAGTTTGCTCCTTTGGAAGATGTTACTCCAGTCAGGCCAATGGGACGTTCCCGAAAACAGGCCAGTCAAGCCAAAAGCACAGACAAGTCGCCTAAATCCTCAGTCACTCCGATCGTTACTGAACTGAAAGAACCTCAGGAGATTGCTCCTCTGCAAGATGTTACTCCAGTCAGGCCAGTGATACGTCCCCGAAAACTGGCCACTCGAGCAGGTGTGGAAAAGGTCAAGGACATTCCACAGCTGTCTGTGGAGAATGTTCATAATGATGAGAATGTTGGTAAAGAAGAAAAAGCTGTTGCTGCTAAGACACGTAAGAGAAAGATTGCAGAGTCTGATGAGAAGCCAACTGCCCAGAAACGACGTGTAGCAGTAGAGATGGAGGACAGCACAAAAAATGATGGCAAGGAATTGCATAGTGCTGTCAAGAAAGGAAGAGGTTCAAAGAAGGTTGCTGCAGAAACATCAACAGGGCCTGCTGAGGTTGAAGTCGCTGCATCTGTGTCAAACACTCGAGGTCGCTTGCAGAACGAAAAAGGCGAGGAGAGCTCTGCACTGCAAGGTGAGAAACTTCAAGTTGTGTCAGCAGCACCCAGTCCAAAGCTGGCTGGAAGCAGAAATTCAAGGTCTCAGAGGGCTAAGACCGTGCAGGTTGAACAGGTGACTGTACCTGCTACAGTTGAGGAAACTGTAAAACTTGGTGCCAGACGACAGGCCAGATCGTCGAAGAAGGATTTACCAGAAGAACTTGCTGTTCCGAGCGAAGACAAAACCAAGGGTAAGACCAGAGTGAAAGGAAAAGGCAATGCCACACAAGCTGAGACGGAAGTCTTTGCGCAAGAGACTGAGGCAGAAAATGGAGAAGTGTTGATTACTCCAGCAGTGGAAAAGTCTGAAGGCAGACAGCGAGGTAGAGCGAAGAAGGATGCAATCAAAGAAGTTGCGCAAGCTGAAGCTGTTGTGAAGAAGGCTGAGAGAAAGACCAGCGCTAGAGGAAAGGCCGTCGCAACAGAAGTGGAGGTGGCCTCTCAGCAGGTAACCGTGGAAGAGAATGTGAAGTCTCCAGTTGCAGTAAAAGTTGGTAACAGACAACGGGGCAGAGCACAGGTTGATGCTATGGAAGAATTGAATGTGCAGAGCAAAGCGATTGTGATCGTACCTGAAAGAAAGAGCAGAGCTACTAAAGCACAGAGCAAGACTAAACAGACTGATGTTGAAGTAAATGTGGAGCCTTCAGTTCACGAAACAGCAAAGTTGGGTGGCAGACGACAGGTTAGATCGTTGAAGAAGGACACAAGTGAAGAGGCTGACACTCAGACTGAAAGTGTTGTGAATAAAACTGGCAGTAAGGTGGGCAGTAGAGGAAAAGCCAAGACACAGTTGACTGAAGCAGTGGAAGAAAACCTGGAAAAAACAGTTCGACCCAATGTCAGGACCAAGAAACAGACGGCCAAGGAAGATACGGTTGAGAGCAGTGCTGTTGCTGTTGATGATAATGCTGATAAAGCAGTTGAAGTGAAGCGACCAGTTAGAGGAAGAAAGATGAAATCAGATGGAGAGAAAGCTGAAGGAAAGGGAAGAACCGTTGCAGCTGAAGAAACAGACAACCAGACAACTGGTCTGCAGCTGAAGAAGACTGAAAATGCTGTTGTTGCGCCTGGAAAACGTGGTAGGAAAGGTGCAGTTGTTGAACCTGTGAGTTCTACTGCAGAGGTTGTCACTGAAGTTGTACAGAGCTATAAGATCGAAAATGCTGTTGTTGCATCTGGAAAACGTGGTAGGAAGGGTGCAGTTGTTGAACCCGTGACCTCTGCTGCAGTGGTTGTCGCTGAAGTCGTACAGAGCTCACGAAAGCGCAAAGCAAAAACTGTTGAAGAGATTGCTCCAACTGAAACTAAGAAAGCCCGGATGCATGTAGAAGCTCTCGAGACAGCAAAGGAAGTTTCACCCAAACCCTTGAAAAGAGGCTCAAAGAAGGCATCTACTGGAGCTGCAAACAACAAAGGTGGCAAGGTGCATGCAAATGAGAATCTTATACCTGCTGATAGTGAGCCAACAGAAATACCTGCTCGAAGCCGGAACAAGAGGAAAACTGAAATTGCCCAAGTCTCTTCAACCACAGATGAAGAGATCAAAGCAAATAGTGTGGGAAAGAAGCGAGGTAAAAGTTCTTTGAACAAAGCAGAGTTAGCAGAAAGCAGTGAAGCGCCAAAGAGCAAAAATACGGTGACCTCACAGCGACAGAAGACAATCAAACAAATATCCAATGAAGTTGATCATGCAGCTGATTCTCAGCCAAAGGGTCGGGGACGAAAAGTCAAGTTTGATGTTCCTCCAACAACGGCTGTCGATTCTTTTGAGAAGGTAGCACAATCAGCTGCTCGTGGACGTAGTGGTGCATCCAAAAGAGGATCTGAGAACAAGACAGCAAGCAAAGAATCACATGCTACAGTGCCAAAGGCACGCGTTTCAAGAAGCACCAGCGCGTTAAAGGACACCGCTACTCTTCCAGCAAAACGAGCATCAAGAAAATAGACAATGATAATTTCTGACTGCACGAATGCTAGCACTTAACTGTGTACAGATTGTTTAAAATGGATTTTTGTTTCTAACGAACTACGTGTAATTTTCACATATAACTCGAATTAGTTCAAGACTGGATTCTCAAGGTGTACTTTTGGCAGCATATTTAGACATGTTCAGTTGTTCTATTTCTGTAGTTTATCCTCAATTGTCATTTTTTTTATTAAGACTGGGTCTATAAATGCAAGATGCACCAGAACGAAAATGCTGGATTTTCTAAGCTTGACGTGAATGTGGCTCTCTGATTGCTTCGTATAAGAATTCATGTTATTGGCATGAGTTGGCTGGCTGGTGTGTGTTGTTTTTGATGGAAAGTAAGATAACGTTTGTTCCGTTTTTGCACATTTGCCAAGATGCAAACCATTTTGAGAAAGACTATTTTTATACAACCAGTACTGGAAGCCAGAACAAAGTACACTTAGAAATTGTTTTGCTGTAACAATTTGGGAGCCATTTGTGTTATGATAAAGTCTCTTCTAAAGGTGAACTAAATTTGGAATCCACATTTCTGACTGCTACTTACATAATATTATGTTGTAATTTGTGTTCTAATGGAATGTGTTTAATGACACTGGTATGCACCAGAACCTAGTTATAATTAAGGCTGTCTTTGGGAGCAGTTCCTAGAAATGTCTAATGAATGATGTGTTAAAAAAAATTCTAAAGCTGAACTAAAAACTGAGCTATGTACCCAACCACTTTTGTTTTACATATAATTCATGTTATAATAAAGCATGTTATAAGGAGGCTCTGGTGTAACTTAGTGTGCGTTTGTCAAGTCAATTCTTTGATGAAATTGTCAAAAATTTAGCTTTATAGTCATCAGTGTCTAGCACCAGACATTTGTTTATTATGTAACCAAAATTAAATTAGGACTTTATAACTTGGAAATTATCATCTCCCTCATGTAATGTAATGTAACAAAACATTTATAGAGCGCTTCTTAAGAACTTCTCAGAGGTGCTCATATGCCTTCTGAAGAGAGTCTGGTGCTAGTAGTAATACCAGTGAAAAGATCTACATGTACAGATCAAACGTTCATGCATGCAGCATAGTAACTAAGCAAAGCAGTGATTTGAGAGATGTAATACGAATGTTTTGAATGACTGGACGCTCTGAACCCATGCCTCCTAATAACCCAAATTTTACTTCTAGATTGTGCTACTCCAATATTTATGATTGGAGCGCCTGGAGTAAAAAAGTAAAAATTGATAAGAAATTTGTGTGGTAGTGCCGTACTATAAAAAAATGGACAGTTAAGTGTAGTCTCATTAGTCAGCAGAGTTGTGCAAAATTGTTACAAAAGTTTTGGAGGATTTGGGATAGTTGTTAAAGTCTTACAAAACCCCAACCTATCCCTGTCCCTTAGTATGAGGCCGTATTCTTAAGTGCCTTAAATTACTATACAACTCGAGTATAATTTGATGACTTCTTTATAAAGTACAGAAGTGCAGGTGTGCTAGGTAGAATGTCATCATCATCTCCAAACTTCTAAAGCGCCACTCGAAGGGCCAAGCCCAGGGCAGCAGCCTATTCACAAGTGAATGTTGAAACAAGGTGGTGTTTAAAAACTATCAAAAGAATTTTTATGCAGACGTCTGCACTTGTCATAACCTCCTCCCCTTGTCCGCATTTGGATGACCTATACCCCTAAGCCGCCGCCGTTAGCCGCCGAGCCGAAAAAATTTATGCAAGCCGGTAAACCGCCGGAAATTTTGCGGCTTAGCCGAAAAACCGCCGAGAGTTATTTCACGGCTAGCCGCCGGAAAATGTTCGGCTACAACATGCACAGACATGTGTTTATAAAATTTGCTCGCTGGGTTGCTAATTTGTAGGCTATTTAGTGTTCTGTTTTGTAGGCCTATGACTTTATGTGTGCCACTCATCATTGGTCATTTGTTCATGGTATTGTCTTACAGATGTTCTATTGTCTAAGCAATTGCCTTACTGGAACTCAGAACTCTCTATAGTCGATACACTTTTTGTACGAACTATGTGTTTCAAGCCGTAATTTTTTTTGGCCGGATGCATTTGTAGCCGAAAAAGGTAGTTTACGCACTTTTACGGCTAGCCGAAAAACCAGCCGTAAATTTGCTGAAGCCAGCCGTTAGCCAGAAAAATTACGGCTTAGGGGTATAGGATGACCCCCCGCCCCTTCATTGCGGACGTCCTTTATGGATAACCGCTATATGGTGGAACACATTGGCAGGGGTGAGTTAATCTCGGGGATGGAAAAGTACAATTCAAACGGCAGTGAGTAGAGCGCATGGTATTATTCTACAATTACTACATAGCACTAGGTCGTGGAGGATTCCGTATATTGGGCCTACTAATGGGGAAATTGTTTTGGTGACAAGATCATTGACATCTTCGCATTATGCCGTCAGTCGTATGCCATGAAGTATGTACGTTAAATGAAATAGCTGTATAAAATGCTTCCAAACCCGCCATTGTCCACTCGGCGTTCAGAAGTTAACCCCACAAAAGTTGGACTCGCTACTTGACACTACTACAGTTTGGAAGAAGGCATAGACATGATAGACTTATAGGCAAGGACTTTATTATATGCCTATTAACGTGCATAGGTCGTGAATAGGTTGTTGCCCTGCGCTAGGCCTTCGAGTGGCGCTTTAGAAGTTTGGAGATTACGATTACTTTAAGAGTTTCAGACAGTTGATACTAAAGTACTGGTCAGTGTGTTCTGGCCTCTAATTTTTGTCTTATCGCTTCGCTGCCTTAAACTCTGCTTACTATACCTTGTGCATCATGTTGTAAGCAATGAGGTATATTATTCACCAAGGACTCTATATAGAATCCTTGATTATTCACTTCAATGGTTGTAAGACGAGTATCTAATCGGCAAAGTCCACCTTTGGGTAGACTTAAACCAAAGACAACAGCGGGATGTCAAAAACTCGAAATTTAGGACCAGCCTTCGTTGGACTTTGCTACCTATGACGATGAGCGATTATATCGTTTGAAAGTTGTTGACCGTTTGACTAGTGAGATTCGCATGTGTGCTTTTAGTGGGCGTGTACAAGTAAATTCGGTGAGTTGTAGATTTTTGCATTAACATTATTTTAAGTTTGTAATTATTCGAAATTGCGTTAAATGCTGTAAGTGAAAGAATTATGGGTAATTGAGAAGACTGAGTGCCTCCTATAAAAACAATATGGTTGCCACTGACTTCGCTCCAATAGAGCGCCGCTGCCTACCAGCCACATCCCACAATGCAATGCGCTAAGTAAGTAAGTTGAACACTTGAAGTCAAATGAAAATGAACTTTAATTAGATTGAAAATTAAAATATATGCATACATCTTAAGAAATGGTTTAATCCGTTATTTTATATATATAAAAATGCTACCTACCAGGAACATCCCACAATGCAATGTGCTAAGTAAGTAAGTAAAACGAACACTTATATTACAAACACAACTGAATGATTTTGTTTATATCTAATGGATAAAACCATTTCTTAAGATGTATGATATATATTAATTTTCAATAAAATTAAACTTCGTTTTACTTCAAGTGTGCATTTGACTGCAAGTGTTCGTTTTACTTACTTACTTAGCGCATTGCATTGTGCGATGTGGCTGGTAGGCAGCGGCGCTCTACTGGAGCGAAGTCGGTGGCAACCATATTGTTTATATAGGGAGGTACTCAGTCTTCGCAATTACCGATCCATCAAGCCCAGACTAGGTTAAATGTAAATGTCTACATAGCGACTGTACAGCCTCAATCGTGCTCATTTTTTAATGAATTGATCAGTGAGATACTTCACCACCGCTGCTCGTTTGAATGGGTGCCACAGTTACATAACCATACATGACTGTGCTTTAATTATTACCAAACAGTTGAGCATTCTTATCACAATAGTTTATGGTGTACTGTTAACAGATGTTACTTTAAGGCTTTAAGTTCAGCTGAAAGGCTGCTATAGTACCTTCACTGGAATTCTGTTAAAATTTGCCCCCACCACTTAGTTGTAGGCAATACCATCAGTTTTCTTACCCAGGCTATACTATCAAACACAGTTTTCGTACAGCAGATGATAATGTGGCCAGGCTGCTAGTATACATTTAGTAAATAATAGGCTTTCAGCAATATCGCCAGACACCCGTACCTGATTACGTACCCTTTAATGGTGCCGAACTAGCTGTTAACACAGTCTTTGGTTACTAATAAATGTTGTCTGTTACCTCACAGTTGCTGTCTATGAGTGACCACATTACTTTGATGAAGGTGTACTTAGAGAACTGAATGTATCATGTTGTTGCAGAGTGTGCAACAGATCAGAAGAGATGGCAGGTAAACCAACTAGATGGGGCATCGTCAGTGCTGGGAAGATATCGACTGACTTCTGCATTGCTCTTAGGACTCTTCCACGGCCCGAACACGAGATAGTGGCGGTGGCTGCTCGCAGATTGGAAGATGCAGAGTCTTTTGCCAAAAGACATGGCGTCAAGAAAGCCTATGGTTCGTATGAGAGCCTTGCGGCTGACCCTGATGTGGAGATTGCCTACATTGGTTCTATACACCCAAAGCACTGCGAGCAGTCTCTGATGATGCTTGGAGCAGGCAAGCATGTGCTTTGTGAGAAGCCAATGGGAATGTCGGCAGACGAGACAAAGAAAGTGTTAAAACTGGCCAAAGAGAAGAAGCTTTTCTTTGCAGAAGGATTTTGGTCAAGGTATTTTCCAGCTTATGACCAACTCAGACAGGAGCTGGCAGCAAGTCCCATCGGTGACATCCGTTTGGTCAGCATTCACTTTGGATTTCCTCTCGAGGATGTGGAGAGGGCTACGAAGAAAGAGCTTGGTGGTGGAGCAATACTGGATATTGGCTGTTATGGAATCCAACTAGCAAACCTCATCTTTAAGAAGGAACGCCCTGAGAAGATAATTGCCAATGGAGTGCTGTTCTCAACTGGGGTGGATCGGTCTGTGAGTACAACCCTCGTTTATAAGGGTGGCCGTATGGTACAGATTCTCATAGCTGGAGACTGCCTACTGTCAAATACAGCACTGATTTATGGTACCACTGGAACTATAACCATGCCCAATTTCTGGTGTCCAACAGAGCTCAAAACCCCGAAGGAAACTTTCAAGTACCCACTCCCCGAACCTCCTGAGAAAACAATCTTCACGAATTCAGTTGGATTTGTGCATCAGATCAACAACGTTCGCAAGGCACTTCTTGAAGGAAAAACTGAGGCTTCACAAATTGATCATGAAGACAGTCTACTGATTGCTGAAATACAGGATGAAATTATGCGTCACGTTGGTGTCGTCTATGACTAAAGGCATTGTCAAACAAATGTCAAAGAACTAAAAGGCTCCAGTAATTACAGTGCACTGTCCAGAACAATTTTATGCACATTAGATATGCTGCTGAACAGGTAAAAGGAGTGGGTTCAACTTAAACTTTAAAGTATTCCATGCATTATGGATTTTATATACATAATTTGTAACATTTCAGAGAGCTATTTAATTTCTTATTTTTAATGCTAACTGCACAGGTCGATTTGTTACATGAATTTAGCCAGCCACATTATTATGCAAATTTATTTTAATTGTTAACTGGTATGTGATGTATGTGCTACCATGAGTCATTAGCTTAGAATTAGATCAATGCTTCCTAAACTGGGTGCCGCGGCACCCAAGGGTGCTATGAACCTGCTGTAGGAGTGCCGTGGCTGGATAATATTTGTCCGCTCCCTTCTGTCAAAAAATGTGAAGAACTACTGATCATTACTACTGAGACTATAACTTTTTGTAGAAATAGTCGTAGGCCTAACACTGCAGTTGAATACAGCGAATGTTGCTTGCCGATAGAATTAAGAACTAACTGGAAGAAAAATTTTAAAAAATGAAATCAAGGTCAGGTGCCATTGACTGAATGACTTTTAGTCAGTGATGGGCAATAGTTAACTAAAAAGTTGCCAACTTTTAGTTTAACTAAAAAAATTTAGTTAAGGAAGAAGTTTAACTAAAAAAATAGTTTAGTTAAAACCATAGTTTAACTAAAAAAATTTTAGTTGCTAACTAAAAAGTTTAACTTAAAAAATCATCAATATGCAACTATTTTTCCACGGTGAACATTGAACACTCGGCCAAAAAACATTTTTACACTGCATGGTTTTAGCATTAACAGCCTGTGTTTTCAAATTCATACACTACTTAACAGTACACATGTAACTGTATGCCAGAAAAGCACACATTGCATAGTTTGAAGGTGAAATTGTCATTGACGCTCTGCATTATTACAGTTCACTTAACGTCTTTTATTGTGAAAATGTTTGTCGTAAAAAGTTGGAAAAGTTTTACTACGATTTTTTAGTTTAGTTAACTAATTTCCAAAATCAGTGGCCAACTTTAGTTAAACTATTTTTTTCCAGATGTTACTAAGTTTGGTACGCATTAGGATATTGTTACTTTAAGGTGTTCCCAATATCTATTTTCATGTGGAATGTTTCCATTTATATACCGCATTTTTTGCAGAATCTAACAAAAGCAGTTCTGAAACGTGCTGTCATCTTTGTAGCTTGTTGGAGCTTTCACTTTATAGATGACAGATGATGAAATTTAAATGACCGCCCCAGCAAAAGCAAATCGTCCACAAAAATGACCTACGTTCGTCAAGTCAATTCTTTGATGAAATTGTCAAAAATTTTGTTTTATAGTCATCAGTGGTGTAGCCTGAGAGAGAGAGAGAGAGAGAGAGAGAGAGAGAGAGAGAGAGAGAGAGAGAGAGAGAGAGAGAGAGAGAGAGAGAGAGAGAGAGAGAGAGAGAGAGAGAGAGAGAGAGAGAGAGAGAGAGAGAGAGAGAGAGAGAGAGAGAGAGAGAGAGAGAGAGAGTCTGATGCTAGTAGCAATACCAGTGAAAAGATCTACACATACAGAGTGATTTACAGACCAATCATTCATTTGGGAAACTAATAGACCACAACACTGAGCATGCAGCATGTGATATGTAGAATGTCATTGTAATCTCCAAACTTCTAAAGTGCCACTCGAAGGCCTAGCCCAGGGCAGCAGCCTACTCACGAGCGAAGGTTGAAACAAGGTAGTGTTTAAAAAACTGTCAAAAGAATTTTGATGCGGACGTCTGCACGCCATAATCTCCCCTTGTCCGCATTTGGATGACCCTCCCGCCCCCTCATTGCGGACGTCCTTTCTGGATGACCGCCAAGGATTCTATATTTAGAGGATTGGTTACTCGTGAAAACAACGTTGTACTTCCGGCAGCGGGGAGATCGTGGCGACATCTGTCGTCGCGGGTGTACGGGTCTCGAGAGAGGTAAAGAAGTTTACAGACGCGATGTGATGTTCAGCTATTAATTGCACGAATTCTAGAAAGAAGAATCCCGGATTATCTTTTTTTCAGTTTCCAAAGAACCAAGAAAGGTAAATGATAATAAGTCTATAGATATTGTTTTTAATTACTGTAATTTAAGTAGTCTAAATTGTGGAAACATGCGTTGGGCATTGCGAAGCTATAGGCCCATGTTTAGGCCTACCTGCAGTCAATGGCATCTGACATTAATTCGCAAAAAAGAAACCTGCGTTGTGTTTGCCTTAACTTTCCCAGTAACAAGTTAAAGTAAATGATTAGTAATTTATAAGTAAAAGTTTTAATAAATTTCAGGTAATGTGAACCTTAGAAATATGCACTTTTTGCGTCGTATGATAAGGCCTATGGCACATCTGACATCTTCAAACCACAAAGCAATCGTACAATCAATGTAGTGAAACATTTTGTGGATAACATATTGGGTTGATTTTTACTCTGGTAATGAAATATTTTGCGTTACTTGTCTGTAAGAAAGTTTACTTTGCGATACGTGTTTGGCAGATGCAGGCGGTGGGTGTCAAGATCTAATCAAACGAACTGCATGCTGCGTATCTATCTGTAAGCTGTGGACTGTGCGCCGACCATTTTGAGGAGAGCCATTTCATGGGCTTTTGGATTTCATCATCATCATCATCATCATCATTGTCGTTATCGTTGGTGACTGTTATACCGTCTTAAATACTTAGTGAAGAATATTTATAAACATTTAAAAAAACAGTGCTTGATTCAAATTTATTACATGTTTGTTACATCTGTCTGCACAGGTAGGCCTACACTTAGCATTGGCTCTGAACAGTATTCTGTACAAATTTATAACTCAGTTAGTGAAAGCTTTAATTATGAAAACTTTTGTTCCTAATGACTTGTGTGTTTTGCAATGATCTGAAATAGTAATAAGTATTGTGTCTATAGGCCTTTTGTATTAAATGTTCTTAGTTGAATAAAGAAACTAGGCTAAGCACAAAAGGCCTGTAGTTATGTGTTGCAAAGAATTTAACAATTTAATCAAGAATTGCAAAAAAGTCGAACTTGTAACTTTATATTAAGTAGTAGAATTCTAAAATAATGGCGTAAAGTAATGCAAATCTTCCAGATCACTATAAAGACCAACATTTCAGTCGATGGAGTGACACTTAATGAACAGTTATCAACAGATCAGTCATTGCTTCACAATCTCAGAAACTGTCATATAAAGACACTGTTTAAGATGCTGGCAAAGTGCAAGAAGTTGAGCAATGCTGAGCATGGTTAGTACTTTGATGGTATCCATTCACAGAATACTATGCTGTATTGGCGAACTCGGCTCTCCATCCACCTGAGTCAGTCAATTAATAACTAAGTGCTTTGGGGATGGTCAAAAAATTTAAATGTAGGGAGCCTATACCATGTTTCTGGATTGCAGTCATAAATACTTCAACCCCAATACTAAGGTTTTTTTTAGAAACGGCCATAAAGACAAGCAATAATGAAGTTAATTTTACCTAAATATATGTTGACAAAACTGTCAAGAGATTGTGCATTCTTCAGTGGTCAGTAAAACTGTACCATGCAATCATCCAGAGACTGCAAGAACATTTGCTAAATCCCCCTTGTGGAGGACTGTGGTACACGCTGTTGACTCCCAACGTGGACTGCAGCTGGTTTGGTTATATCCAAAGCCTTTAGATCAGAATCAGACTGGGAGCAGAGTTAATAACTGACTAGGCTAGGCCTAAGCCCTGGCTAACCCGTTGGGAAACTTACCATCAGATTGTGTAACCGTAGGCCTAATCAACATTCGACACACACACACACGTCTAAAGAATTGAGAGTCCAATTGTGGCATGTTTGCGTACTGCAAAAGTTCTGCAAAATTAGCTTTAAAATTGAATAAAATGTTATATATCGATGGCTGGAAGCACAAAGGTGCTAAGCGCACTTTTCTTAATTCTAAGAAAACTGAAGTTGAAGTTTTGTTATGTGTTGCTAAAATTCATTATTCAAAATAATTCGATTTGCAATGACTTTTCCAAAAGAAGAGCTTATTGCAGTGTTACAAGTATTTTTATTTTTGCACAAATAATTCTGTTTGTAAAAAAAAAATGACTTTGTAAAATTACTGTAAGGAAATATATGCACTTAGGACTTTTGTGCGCTGATGCTGGGACACCTGAAATACTAATTCATGTCAACTGTTTTGACAATTGTTTTAGAAGACCCTTAATAAATACTGTTCTAACTAGCCTTTAAGCATTTGTTAATTTATTAAGCACCACATGATTATATTATTTAATTTTAAAATGTCTTTTAAGCAAAAAAACTCCTAATAATATCAGGAAAATAACCAAAAATAATTTAATTCAAGTATGAGCGACTCTTACGCCGAGTTTTCCTTCAAATTAATGTGATAATCATAGCTGTCATACTTATCATTATAATTAACATCCAATAAAGATTTAAGAAAAAAATATTATAATGAAAATCAAGAAGCACCAAAATGCATCTTCCTCCATAATTTATCCACATTTCACACGTTGAAGAAGTAAAACAATAAAATGCAACAGTAATTATAAAATAATGCTCTGCATTCAAGCCATTAGTTTCAGATAAGAAAAGAATAACATTAAGTTTGAATTCAGTCTTCTTCCTCGTCAGCACAGGGCTCCGGAAGACAGTCTCGAGCTCTAGCATTTGAAGGCAAGTCATTGTAGAAAACCGCATGCTCTGCCGGAATTACTCTGCTCTTCAGTAGCGCAAGGAGGTCAGCTTTTTTGGCCGTCGAGATTGGGATTCGAGAGAGATAGGCTGGTGTAAGGTCCCCTATCAGTGTGTTTGGCCTGCCGCGTTTGCTGGATATGTTGAGGCGAAGGAAATTCTCATCACTAATCTGGTATTTGTACTCAATGACAAATGGGTGAAGTTTACTGAAGCGCAGCCACTTAACACGTAGCCAATTCACCGTATCCCCCTCCATATTCTTGCTGCGATTTAGTAGAAGAGTAGAAGCCAGCATCTTCAAGTCACTGAAGTCTGTGTGCATCATTCGCTGAACGATAAATGGAGG
Organism: Allolobophora icterica; assembly: GCA_963556255.1. Taxonomy (NCBI): domain Eukaryota; kingdom Metazoa; phylum Annelida; class Clitellata; order Crassiclitellata; family Lumbricidae; genus Allolobophora; species Allolobophora icterica. Next base: position 13,187,588 of record OY744616.1, read on the forward strand.
AGCTTTCTTTCGTGCACCGGCTATCGCCACTTCCCAATCACGAGTTGTATAAATTTTGAGATGCTTTGTAGCTCGCTCAATCAGGGAGTGCATTAGATCTACATCTAAATACGAGTGGCCACTCTCCATATACTTTAGATCAACAGTTTGTAGAGAAGGCAATGTTCTAATGGCGTACAACATGACTGCACAGATAAACTGGTTGCGATTTTGTCCACCGCAAGTATCTGAGAATGATGTGACGTGCGTGACGGTTGCTGGAAGTTTTCGCAAGTAATCCAGAAGGGCGGACCCTATATCATTTGCTCCCCTACCACCTTCTGTCTCGTCCCATATGTAATTGAATCCTTGTTGGGATGCCGATTCCAGTATCGTAAAGTTGTACACAGCAAGCTTCCTTCTATAATATATTTGTGAATCACCTGCATGTGGAGTAGAGAGAACTGCTTCAAGATCAAATGTTATGGCTCGATACGATTGGTCACTGCAAGCTTTTACTTTATCGCGACTCTTCTCCTCCATAGACTCTTTTTCTCGCCTTTTATGTGCTTCCCATGCATCATGCAAGTTCGTCTTCTCTGTATCCACAGCATTTCTGTAGCTATTACAAGTGGAGCACTGATCTTTCTTAGGAATAAAGAAGCCAAGATTAAATTGGGTATTGAAGACTCTTCGATAGATTTCTTGCTTAACAGGTGCTACTCCAAGCCTTTGACAGTAATCCTCACTGTACAAACGGTAAAGCTGTTGAATATTAAGATCAGGTGCCAAATACCGTTTACGTGAGTCTTTGCGAGTGTAATGCGATTCAACCTGCGGAAAGCTGTTTATGTGATCGACGATCTTCTGGATATTCTCATCTGAAGTTTTATTTGCAGGAACCTTTCCTTTCCGACCATCTTTTCCAACAAATAAACCAGTATCTGATTTACCTTTTAAAGCCCTGTTAACAATCTTGATTGAAATAGCAAGAGTACTGCAAAAGAAGTTTCTACAGACACGCATTCGATCATCATCGGACATCAAATAATACTCTCGACTTTTCTTGCGCTTTGTGCTTACAGCCTCTCCAGTTGCAGCATCTATGCTACGCCTGCGGACAGCAACTTCAGTGACTGCGCTGCAGAGGAACTGAGACTTGCACTGAATGTCTTGCAACGAGTAATACTCGTTGCATAATTGCACTTGCTTATCTTCCGAAATCATGACCCCACACTTAAAACGACATCCTTCTTCGCAACCCCCACATGGTTTTTTTCCCGCCACTAGTTTCCCTTTCCTCGAAACATACTCCTTTCCATTAGCTCGAGATAGCTGCCTAACATTTCGTTTCCAACCTTGTGTATTTCGTTTACGCTTTCGTGAACGCTCCTCCATATCTGATGGTGGTAGGCAAGGTGTAGATGCATCGTCGCTGAGAGGAAGACTTCCTGAGGGACCAGGCTCTTCGTTAGAGAGAGAAGTTGAACGAGTAGACACTGTAACTTCTGTTGGATGTGGAGGATTAACTACATCAACTGTTGTTGGAAGCACTGAATCAGGTGACATCTGTTGAGAAGAAATAACCCCGACTGGAACTTGCAAAGGTTGCAAGATTGATGGCCTACATGACATGTAAAATAAAAATAAATGCCAATTAAACACTCATTTTTAATAATTTAATAATCTTCCTTTATTGAAGTTCACATTCACAGAATGCATTGCGATTACAATGAAACATTCATAATCATAGTACACTGTAGTAACTGATGACAAGTTTAACAGAAGTTTAATTTAACTTTTGTATTTTCATCATAAGAGTAGTTTAAGTAAATTAATTCATCAATTATAATGGCAGAAATACAAGAAAATGACTACTCCATAGAGACAATGACTATTAGACCTACATCTTAAAATAATAATTGAAACCACATTTGAAATGATAGTACAAAGAACTACCTTAGGCGAGTAATGATGATAACTTTACGGGTACGAGTTCTTTCCATCGGAGTGGCCATACTTGCAACATGAAGGTTGAAAGGCTCGGACGTCAGCAGGTGTGAATGGTCGAGCACTTCTACTGCAGAAACCTCTCTGCAAAAAGGCTCCAAGACTAGAGGAAGTGTAGGATCAAGCCCTTCAACTGTCATAGCAGGTGTACGATTAAGCGGAGAAGAAACCTCGAGGTCCAGAGGAAGCATAGTTGCAGGCAAATCAGTTGCCAGCGGGTGTGAATGGTCGAGCACTTCTACTGCAGAAACCTCTCTGCAAAAAGGCTCCAAGACTAGAGGAAGTGTAGGATCAAGCCCTTCAACTGTCATAGCAGGTGTACGATTAAGCGGAGAAGAAACCTCGAGGTCCAGAGGAAGCATAGTTGCAGGCAAATCAGTTGCCAGCGGGTGTGAATGGTCGAGCACTTCTACTGCAGAAACCTCTCTGCAAAAAGGCTCCAAGACTAGAGGAAGTGTAGGATCAAGCCCTTCAACTGTCATAGCAGGTGTACGATTAAGCGGAGAAGAAATCTCGAGGTCCAGAGGAAGCATAGTTGCAGGCAAATCAGTTGCCAGATGTTCAGTAGATGTTCCTAAGACAGACAAAATGCATACCCAAGTTAAACAATGTAAAGAAACACGGAGGGATGCATCGCTGGTTTTAATATTCACTATGGCAAGCAATACCGGTCTATGCGTCTGCAGGTGTGTTCTGGTGGTCACGATCCCACCTGTAGTTGCTTAATAATACCGATGAGACGTCCATGACATTGCCTTTCGATGCAGCCCAAACCTTACTGCATAATACCGCATAATTTTTACAATTTTACCACATAAGCCGATTTCGAGCTTTAAATCACTTAATTTCCCAAACATCAACATTTATTTTCCATAATTTTACAGCATTTTCTAAGGTTCCTATTCATAAGCTTACCATCATCACTGGATTCCTCGATTGAATCATTAAGGTCCATGATCATCTGAAGCGCTTTTGCAGAACTGAAACGATGCACTCGTTTATGCATTTCAATAATAAAGATTTCGAGATATTGTTTCTGTTATTTTTAATGTAACTTTTATTATTTTTGTAACGGGGACGACGATAAACAGTAATGGCGAATGGCGTGGAAGTCAACAACAAAGACAAGGCGTTAAAAAAAGAGGGTGCACATAGGTATTAAGTGCGCTTGAGCTATTTGCGCTCTATGGATTTCAGCCAATGAGACTTAGCCCAATTGTGTTTTTGGTGCCAAGTGATCCAAATTAACATCGTAAACGTTAGTACCTTTGTGCTCCGATGTATATTTCTTCCAGGCATATTATGCACTACTTTTTTGAAAAACCCAAAAAAGTGCGCTTAGCACCTTTGTGCTTCCAGCCATCGATATGTTGTAATAGACAATACAGCACATATTAAATATAATTCCTCTGCACAGGCAATTGTTTATTAATTAATAAATAATTATTCGTCGATTTTCTTCGCAGAAAGCGCATTGCATTTGCTATCTAAACACGAAGTTCTACGCCTTTGTCGCTGGAGGCGCCACGCTCCATGGACCAATAACTTGTCCAACGGCCTTACATAAGGAGTTTCCAGTCCTTTGTATAATATGGTGAAACACATTGGCCGGGGTGAGTTAATCTCGTGGATGGGAAAGTACAATTCAAACAGCATCAAGTAGAGTAATAGCATAGTTTCACATGGTAATGAGTTTACAGATTATTATATTACATAGCACTTGGTCGTGGAGGATTCCATATATTAGGCCAACTAACGGGGAAATTGTTTTGCGACAAGATCATTATCGTCTTCGCATTATGCCGTCAGTTATGTTGTATGTCATGACTCATGAGGCATGTACGTTATATGAAGTAGTATACCGATAAAATGCTTCCAACCCGCCATTGTCCACTCGGCGTTCCAGAAGTTAAACCCACAAAAGTTGGACTCGCTATAATTGCACTACTTGACCCTCCTACAATTTGGAACATAAACTTATAGGCAAGGACATTTTATAATAGACCTAAACATGCATAGGCCTAGTTCGTGAATAGGTTGGTGCCCTGCGCTTGGCCTTCGAGACTCGAGTGGCGCTTTAGAAGTTTGGAGATCACGATTACTTTCAGACAATTGATACTAAAGTACTGGTCAGCTAAGAATAGGTATAGGTGCTGGTCAGTGTACGCTTTATCTATTCTGTGGTTATGGCCTCTAATTTTCGTCTTATTGCTGCCTTAAACTCTGCTTACTATACCTTGTGCATCATGTTGTAAGCAATGAGGTATAATCAAATGGGGTATCTGTGGTATAATATTATTATATTCACTTCAATGGTTGTAAGCGTTGTAAATCGAGTACTATCTAGGCGGCAAAGTCCAACTTGTTTGGGTAGACTGAAACCAAAGACAACAGCGGGATGTCAAAAACTCGAAATTAGAACCAGCCTTCGTTGGACTTTGCTACATACCGTACATACGACGATGAGCTATTCACTGTTTGAAAGTTGACTGTTTGACGAGTGTGATTCGCATGTGTGCTTTTAGTGGGCGTGTGACTCAAGTAAATTCGGTGAGTTGTAGATTTTTGAATTAACATTATTTTAAGTTTGTAATTATTCGAAATTGCGTTAAATGCTGTAAGTAAAAGAATTATGAATAAGAGACTAGACTGGTCTGAAACTGGTAGCCCCATAGGCGTAGACATACGCTGTCTACTGCAGGACAGATCCAGACTAGGTTAAATGTAAATGTATACATAGCGACCGTACAGCCTCGATCCTGCTAATTTTGTAATGAATTGATCAGTGAGATACTTCACCACCGCTGCCCGTTTGAATGGGTGCCACGGTTACACGAACTATGCATGACATTGACTGTGCTTTAATTATTACCAAACAGTTGAGCATTCTTGTCACCAGTGGCGGCGCCAGCTATACAGTTTCAGCAGGTCGCGTCAGGATCATGGCAACAATTCAGCAGGTCGAAGAAATTAATGTTTGAGTTTGACGCGGCAAGCAGCGTAACCTCAATATAAGCAGCATAGCTTAGATATATAAAAAAGAAAATTATTACTGGACGCCAATAGCCCAATTGTTGTAGCATATTCAAATTTGAAACAATTAAGTAATTAAAACGTTATAGTTACTTTACTAATCTTTAAAGGTCAAGTGTAAAATAGGCAGGTCGTAAGGCAGGTCAAGAGTAAAATAGGCAGGTCCAATGACCTGCCGCGACCCATGGTAGCACTGCCACTGCTTGTCACATTAGTTTATGGTGTTAACAGATGTTAATTTAAGGCTATAAGTTCAGCTGAAAGGCTGGTACAGTACCTTCACTGGAATTCAGTTAAAATTTGCCCCCACCACATAGTTGCAAGCAATACCAGCAGTTGTCCTACCGTAGCTATACTATCAAAAGCGTTGTCTTCTTACAGCATACTAATGTGGCCAAACTTCTACTATACACATAGTAATTAATAGGCTTTCAGCATTATAGCCAGACACCCATACCTAATTACGTACCCCTTAATGGTGCCGAACTAGCTATTAACACAGTCTGTGTTACTAGTGAATGTTCTCTGTTACCTTGCAGTTGCTGTGTGTTAGTGGCCACATTACTTTGATGAAGGTGTACTTAAAGAGAACTGAATGTATCATGTTGTTGCAGAGTGTGCAACAGATCAGGAGAGATGGCAGGTAAACCTACCAGATGGGGCATCGTCAGTGCTGGAAAGATATCAACTGACTTCTGCATTGCTCTTAGGACTCTTCCACGGTCCGAACACGAGATAGTGGCGGTGGCCGCTCGCAGATTGGAAGATGCAGAGTCTTTTGCCAAAAGACATGGCATCAAGAAAGCCTATGGTTCGTACGAGAGCCTTGCGGCTGACCCTGATGTGGAGATTGCCTACATTGGTTCAATACACCCAAAGCACTGCGAGCAGTCTCTGATGATGCTTGGAGCAGGCAAGCATGTGCTTTGTGAGAAGCCAATGGGAATGTCGGCAGACGAGACAAAGAAAGTGTTAAAACTGGCCAAAGAGAAGAAGCTTTTCTTTGCAGAAGGATTTTGGTCAAGGTATTTTCCAGCTTATGACCAACTCAGACAGGAGCTGGCAGCAAGTCCCATCGGTGACATCCGTTTGGTCAGCATTCACTTTGGATTTCCTCTCGAGGATGTGGAGAGGGCTACGAAGAAAGAGCTTGGTGGTGGAGCAATACTGGATATTGGCTGTTATGGAATCCAACTAGCAAACCTCATCTTTAAGAAGGAACGCCCTGAGAAGATAATTGCCAATGGAGTGCTGTTCTCATCTGGGGTGGATCGGTCTGTGAGTACAACCCTCGTTTATAAGGGTGGCCGTATGGTACAGATTCTGATAGCTGCAGATAGCCTACTGTCAAATACAGCACTGATTTATGGTACCACTGGAACTATAACCATGCCCAATTCCTGGTGTCCAACAGAGCTCAGAACTCCAAAGGAAACTTTCAAGTACCCACTCCCCGAACCTCCTGAGAAAACGTACTTCCCGAATACGGTTGGATTTGTGCATCAGATCAACAACGTTCGCAAGGCACTTCTTGAAGGAAAAACTGAGGCTTCACAAATTGATCATGAAGACAGTTTGTTGATTGCTGAAATACAGGATGAAATATTGCGTCAAGTTGGTGTCGTCTATGACTAAAGGCATTGTCAAACAAATGTCAAAGAACTAAAAGGCTCCAGTAATTACAGTGCACTGTCCAGAACAATTTTATGCACATTAGATATGCTGCTGAACAGGTAAAAGGAGTGGGTTCAACTTAAACTTTAAAGTATTGCATGCATTATGGATTTTATATACATAATTTGTAACATTTCAGAGAGCTATTTAATTTCTTATTTTTAATGCTAACTGCACAGGTCGATTTGTTACATGAATTTAGCCAGCCACATTATTATGCAAATTTATTTTAATTGTTAACTGGTATGTGATGTATGTGCTACCATGAGTCATTAGCTTAGATCAATGCTTCCTAAACTGGGTGCCGCGGCACCCAAGGGTGCTATGAACCTGCTGTAGGAGTGCCGTGGCTGGATAATATTTATGTCCGCTCCCTTCTGTAAAAAAATGTGAAGAACTACTGATTATTACTACTGAGACTATAACTATTTTTTAAACTTAACTAGTGTAGAAATAGTCATTACACTGCAGTTGAATACAACAAATGTTGCTTGCCATTAGAATTAGGAACTAAATGGAAGAAAAATAAATTAAATCAAGGTCGGGTGCCATTGACTGAATGACTTTTAGTAAGGGTTCCTTGCTTTGAAAAAGGTTGGGAACCACTGTATTAGATAAGAAGTTATTTGGAATTACGCACAGTTTGACAATGCAACGCGTGTAGATGAGATGGGACCAAGATCCAAAGCTGATGCTTGGTACTGTGTTTGAGCATTCATGGGCATGTCAAGCTATTCTCCACTTCTTTGTTGCTTTCAGATTTGTACTTGTTTGTTGAAGCTACATGTATTTCACATTTTATTTGTTCTTAAGGGCATTTGCTATTTCCCAGTCCATTTGTACTTCAGGTGCTCTTGGTGTTTATAATAGTCCATTTGTACTTCAGGTGCTCTTGGTGTTTCCCAGTCCATTTGTACTTCAGGTGCTCTTGGTGTTTCCCAGTCCATTTGTACTTCAGGTGCTCTTGGTGTTTCCCAGTCCATTTGTACTTCAGGTGCTCTTGCTGTTTCCCAGTCCATTTGAACTTCAGGTGCTCTTGCTGTTTCCCAGTCCATTTGTACTTCAGGTGCTCTTGCTGTTTCCCAGTCCATTTGAACTTCAGGTGCTCTTGCTGTTTCCCAGTCCATTTGAACTTCAGGTGCTCTTGCTGTTTCCCAGTCCATTTGTACTTCAGGTGCTGTTGCTGTTTCCCAGTCCATTTGAACTTCAGGTGCTGTTGCTGTTTCCCAGTCCATTTGTACTTCAGGTGCTGTTGCTGTTTCCCAGTCCATTTGAACTTCAGGTGCTCTTGCTGTTTCCCAGTCCATTTGTACTTCAGGTGCTCTTGCTGTTTTCATAGTTCTGTGCTTGGTACTTCCAGATGTTACTAAGTTTGGTACGCATTAGGATGGTTCAATCTATTGTTACGTTAAGGTGTGCCCAATATCCATTTTCATGTGGAATGTTTCCATTTATATAGCGCATTTTTGCAGAATCTTTAACAAAAGCCGTTCTGAAATGTGCTGTCAACTTTGGAGCTCGTTGGCTCATTCACTTTATAGATGACAGATGACAAACATTTTGAAATAACTGCTCCAGCGAAAGCAAACAGGGGTCGTCCATAAAGGTCGTCCAAAAAAATTACACACGTGGGGCCCTCCCGTCCTTTGTTCGCATTTATCAGACTTTGACATTACCCTCCCTATTCTCTGTGCAGATATCGTCACTCCAGCGGAGTACTAGGCTTTCCTGTTGACCTGTCCGGGCTAACTGTGCTACGGGTAGGGTACGTTGATACTGCCGCGTCCGGCACAGGGACTTGTTAAATCCTAAGTGATACAGACGCTGTCGGACTGAAGTTCGTGTGAAAGGTACAGACTAATGCCAGTATGCTTACTACATTTGGACAGGAACGACTGTGTTTGGCATGGCCCTTCCTCCACCTTCTCCTTCACAACCTCCTTCACTTCCTCCAACTTCTCCACCTCCGTTCTTCACCTCCTCCTTCACCATCTTCTCCCCTCCACCTCCAACATCATCTCATCTCCTCACCTCCTTCACCTACTCCGTCTCCCTCTCCTCCACGCCTTTTTCCTTCTCCACATACTCTAACGATTCGGGTTGGAGGCTACTGATCGGACTTAGGTGATGATAAACCTTGGATAAATTGTTTGCGTATTGTTCTTTCCAGTGTGGGAATTGTAGAAAAAAGACTGGGGGAGGGGGTTGAACAGTTTATCCGTATTTTGCAAATTGATGTCAACGAAATTTAAAAGCAGCTGATTTCAACGCTAGCAGTTTTGCAAGTCAGACTCGAATCAAAATAAGTTCCTTTGTTGAGAAAATTCACAAATGTATACACGATAAGGCCTACATCATGGAAATGTCTTCTTTGTCAGAGTCTCGGAGTAAAATAAAGCTAAATCACACTAGTACAACTGAGGGGGTTGGAAATGGCCCCACTGGGGAGTGCAATGAAGACAACTGGGGCTCCTATGAAAGACTATAGGGTTGAACTTCCCAACCCTCCGACAATTCGCACCCTGATTCTCTCGCCCCTCAGATTCATATTTTCTGACCTTTTGCGCATAATAAGTATATAGGCGAATGAAATAAATAATTGACCAAACAACCAAATGTACTAACAGTAAGGTTCAGTTCTGGATAACCTCAGTTGTTTAATCAGAGTTGATTCTTATGATACGTGCACGAACAGTCGCAGTTCGTGTCGCAATCGCACTCCTTAAATAGATTACTCTGAACCTTCGTCGTCCGAATGTTCGGAGGATAGCATCGTGTGCGGAGGGATTAGTACCAGACGACAGCAGGAGGAGTGTCTTATGGCTTCGGGGTTACAAGACGACGGCCAACAGACCGTCAACACCCGGCGAAGACTTAGCGACCAGAAGAAGTCAATCCCGTTACGCGCTTGATCTCTGGTAAACGCATCTGTAGACTATACAGACATAGCTACAGTGGCCAGTAAGAGAGAAATTGTCTAGTACTATAGCACACTGTATAGCCGCACACCGCACAGTCATAGGCGTAATTTGTGGGGGTACGAAGGTCACCCATACCCCACTTTTCGAACTGGAGGGTACCGTACCCCACACTTTTTGAACAATGCCAATCAATATTTTATTGCTGTACCTTCCCAGAGATCGCAGTCTCCGCATAATAGGCCTACGAGTCCAAATTTTAAAGTTCGTTCACTTCATCAAATGCAGCAATGGCATTGTGTCTTCTAATTAGCTGGACAAATTTACTTAAAAATGTATGTAAACATGTAAACGTGTATGTTAGAAATTGGTGCCCCCCACTTTTTAGACCAAAGTTACGCCCCTGAGCACAGTCTTCACAGTGAACGTCAGCGCTCTTGAGCAAGCTGTGATCTACATCTAGAAACTTTCGTCTGATTAACAATTAAGTCCTAAGATAGTGTGTTTTCTAACAAAAAGTGTGCAGTTGACATTGAATGAATCGTGCATAGTATCAATTTTTCATTCACTCACTCATTCATTCATTCATTCATATCGGACATTTATAAAAAAAAAATATAGCGCCTCTTCAAGGAGAACTACTCGGAGGCGCTCCCGACTCCAGCACGGCTGAATAGAACGGTCTTAAGGCGAGGAAAGAACGTGGAAGAAAAGGTTCTGGAGAGCAAGCGGAGCGCTAGGCTATTCAAGGTTAGACGGCCCACCACCTAGAAAGCACGATGCTGCCTGGTAGATGTAGAGGCAAAAGGAACAGAGAACAGCTGTGACGAGCGAAGGGATCGAGAGCCCCGCGTGCTGAGAACGGGGCGACAGAGCGAACGGAACAAGGCCCAGCAAGCAGCGCCAGACTGGGGCAGCCAACCTATACGTGATACGCTGCTCAAGAGGGAGCCAGTGGAGCACATTACGCATGGCCAATATTGGATATATGGCCGAAGAGGAGGACAGCGGAGCGTAGGACCCGATCCAAGCACCTCAGACGGCTAACAGGGCGACCAGAATTCTTGAGAGATTAGCTTAAGTCAAGCACACGTGACTGCATTCTAATACCTGATTGAAGCTGATAGTTTTGGCCTACTTATCAATTCAAGTACAGTTCGAGAGTTTGACGAAGAGCGTGCAGTTGACATTTCTGAGTATTCGATTCATTGATTCAGCCGTCATCGACTGTCCGTCAGAACAGAATTGTCTGCTCGACAGTCGACATTAGTCCTGTTGCTGAAGGACGGTCCTGGGCAACACCAGTGTCTGCTGTTAGCAGAAATTAGTTTGAAGAAAAATTCTAGATTGTCTTTTCGATAACTTTCCTTCCTGCTTGTAAACTACGCCATAGCCCACAGTTTCGTTTATAGGATTATCGATTCCGTTGAAATTGTTTAGCCGGGGGTCTAATACAACACTGCACTCATATGGACACAGATGAAACGTACAAATAAATCCACACACATAATATATATATATATATATATATATATTGCTTTGGTGTGGGTATACTGCTTTGGTGTGGGTATACTGCTTGCGCTGCATTTACAGAGTTGAAGACAACACTGAACCCAATACTGAGTCATAGTCAGTCGACCATTATTATTCTTCAAGGGGACTGATAGTAATCATGATGACCTTCATTAGCTTGGATCAATTAGGCGTAGTCGTAGTAGTTTTTTAAATCCCATGAGTGAACCCAACTGTTGAAGAGGTGGAGCCTTGGAGGGAGACGACCGTTATTAGCCAGTCCTCTCCTCCCACGCCTTAGCCGCTAGCCCAGAGTCCTCAGGACCCTAGCCCAGAGTCCCCTCCTCCCACGCCTCAGCCGCTAGCCCAGAGTCCTCAGGATCCTAGCCCAGAGTCCACTCCTCCCACGCCTTAGCCGCTAGCCCAGAGTCCCCTTCTCTCACGACTTAGCCGCTAACCCAGAGTCCCCTTCTCTCACGACTTAGCCGCTAACACAGAGTTCCCTTCTTCCAGGCTTTAGTCGCTAGCCCAGAGTCCTCCGGGACCCTAGCCTAGAGTCCCCTCTCTCCCCACGGTCCCCCTTGAGGAATATAAATAGAAGCAGAAATGTGCCTGACACACACACGCACCAAGAGAGGGTCTGAGAGTCAGTATTGGGAGGAGCGGGTGTGAAGTGATAGAGAAGCTTGTCTATCACTTCACACCCTTTTGTTGACTGACGATGTGATTAGTTCGTTCTCTTAAAATCGTTGAAGTGAATAAACTACGTGATGTCGACTGGTGTGCTAAGCCCTCTGATAGATCACGTAGGCCGGACCGACGCAACTATGGAATAGCAGCAGGCTTCGAGGCAGGAAAGATAGACAGTCTGGGTAAAAAGAGGATCCGCCACGCGAAGTCGCCGCCTCCTCGGGTTCATAACTTCATACAAGGAGGGAGACCAGAATTACACTTTCGTTGGCTTTCCTCAGCTGCCTGGTCTTCAGATATATTCCGCAGCTAGGGCCTAAAATTTAATTTGTATCTGCAGAAAAATTCAATTGTAACTTTTGGATGCGAATCCGTCGGTTGGCATCGGTGTTTGCGGAGGCCCCTCCGGTGATCCTTCTAGATAATACTATCTGAGCACTGATTACTTACAGGTCAACTTTCTGTCTTGGATGAACTTCAGAATCTAGGCTGCCATTCCAGACTAGCGTGGGCGATGCTTTCCTAAGGTACTTCCCACAGAAGCTTAATTAAAATATCTCGATTACTAACTAACTATGCTTCGATTCGTCGACATTGTTCCCTCAATCTCATATCTGTCAAGAGCTTTTTCCAATCCACCACTTATGCTGTTTGCTCAGCTCGTTCACACGGCTAAATGCTATCGAAGAGTTTGTTTCGTGCCGAGCGAGATTTGGAACACGATCATCACGCCTGCCATACAGCAGGATATATCGGGGCAGCAACTAACCTGCAGGCGACATCAACAGAGGCTTCCCTAACGCCTACACGGTCCATCAGACCGTATGACCAATCACATATCAGCCGACGCTAATCATTATAATAATATTCAGCATAACATATATATATATATATATATATATATATATATATATATATATATATATATATATATATATATATATATATATAGGGTGGTCCACGCATCCCTTTTGGGTCTCTCCGCCTCGTAACCCATACGGTATATGTATATGTGTATATATATATATATATATATATATATATCCATATACACACATATATATATACACTTGCAGGGAGAGTTCATCACCAGCCATGGACGTTTCCCTGGCTTCCGAAATTATCCAGGTCTTGCGTATGATAGGCTGAAGGTCATGGCTGATAGCGGCAGTCTCCAATATGACGAAACCTTCCGCGGAACCGTGTTCAGACAGCATAATCAGTGAGGCTGAAGTCAGACATTTTTTACTGTATAATTTCAACAGAGTGGCTGCAGAGTAGCAGTGGGTGCTCCTTTATTGTCAGAAAACATACGCTGTAATCTTTGTCCACATTAGGCCTACATGTAGGCCGATATGTATACATGAATACATACACACATACATCACATACGTACGCATACATACATACATACATACATCGGGACTACATACACACATACATCACATACGTACGCATACATACATACATACATACATACATACATACATACATACATACATACATGTCATACATACATACATACATACATACATACATACATACATACATACATACATACATACATACATACATACATACATACATTCATACATTCATACATGCATATATGCATTCATACATACATGGTACATGCATGCATATATACATACATACATTCATTCATTCATTCATTCATACCTACATTATATATATACATAGGCTACATACATGGTAGGTTTCGTCATATTGGAGTCTGCCGCTATACATACATGCATACATGCCTACATATATGCATACATACATGCGTATACAACTATACATACATACAAGGTATTAGAACTTAAAGGAGTGAGTTATATTCTAATTTCGCTGCCACACGGACAAGACGAGTCTCTCATCACGACAACATGGAACAATCTATGTTAACTTCGGGGTAAAATAAGTTATGAAGTGCTAGCGCATATACATGTATAGCGACTTCGTTTTCCCAGTCTTGACCATCTATTATCTCCGACACGTGTTCACCGCTCGTGAATAAGTTGGAGCCCTGCGCTATAGCTATCACGTGACGCCTAAGAAATCTTATATGTAGGCCTACCCTGGCATAGACAGTTTCGCAAGGTCAGTGACAATGGAATTCTTCATAGGCGAAGTTTGTGAGGGATAGGAGGGGTACCCGTACCCCGACTTTTTGAACTCTGGGGTATCATACTCCCCACTTTTTTGAAAAATGCCAATCAATATTAATTTCTATTAGGTCTATTGTGCCTTCCCAGAGGTCGCAGTCTCCGCCTTGCTTCGTGTATGTAGGAAATTGGTACCCCTCACTTTTTAGACCAAAGTTACGCCCCTGGAATTCTTCATATTCTTGACGCTTCTGCATGAAGCCGTTATTATGTCAGAGAGAGTTACGTCATAGATTTACGACGACATCTGATACCGTCTAACAGAGTTGTATTAAATCTCGAGGTTTACTTAGGTCCAATATATCCTGACTTTATGTCCGTTTCGTGAATACTGAAATAGGAAAATCATTATCGCTAGTGCCTTTGCATGTCTTCGTATAGCCCGCACCGTTGTATTAACCCTAAACTACTTGTAAGAGTGCCCGTGCAACACATAATTGAAGTCCAGATTTTTCGTGACTATGTGTCAATGTGTGTGTAGGCCTATTTTTGACTTAGACCCACCCACCTCATTTTCAAAGACTTTACGAGTAACACAGCTGTGCACGTATTTATATAGCTCAATAACAACGAACAACAAAAAGTACATAATCTCCGGTCTTGTTTTTGAATTGAAAAACAGCTAAGGCATTCATCACAAGCGACTGCAATTTTGGAAGAAATCTGCGTATACGCGAAATTGAAACACAAAGTTTTATCGTTTTTACAGCACATGGTTGCATGTCTTGGACGATATGCCGCAGAGACCTTCTCACCGCAAGGTCTGAGGTTCGAAGCCTCACACGACGTCTAAAGACCCAGGCAATATGTTATAGGACTATATATACTAACAGCACAGATTGCCAGGTGCGTCTACACCATAGAATCTTGGAGCAAATGCTCCATCCAAGAAATAAGGGGGGGGTCTATCAGTGTGTGCCATCATTAGCCGGGGGAAGGAAGAGGAAGGGGTAAGAGGAGGGTAGGGAGGGGAAGTTGTTCCAATGACCTTGGAGGGCATAGACGCCCTGCAGATCGCTGTTAGTCAGTGCATTAGTTGTCGGGGGGGGGGGGTGAGGAGGGGGTTAAGGTTCAACCTCTAGCTCTTCTTCTAACCCCCTCCGTTAAGTAATTGAAAAGATTTTGGTGTCAGGGAACTAAACTATCTTTTGAGTCGCCATTTGTTTTGTATGCAACTTATGATATCAGCAATTTTAGATTTTGACCTGCGATCGTGTACTTTGGTACAGAGCTATGTGCAGGTGATGCAAGGCATCCGGGCCCCAGTGTTTAATCTAGTCCCCCTCATCTGGGAGGGGAAACAAGGTTTCTGGGGGAGCAAAGAATTTACACACGATTTTTTCATCCATCTTGAAAAAGTTTCAGACTTTTCCTAATTTCATCTTCAAAAAAGTTGATGACCTTTTTTAGTCCTTCGTCCGATTTTTTAATTTGTCTACAACAATTACTCTTCTCAAAAAAGGTTGATGACCTTCTTTTCGGAATTCATCTCTCTGGGGGGGAACCATGTCTCCACATGTATCGTGGGGGGATTTTCCTCCCCTAAAGGTCTTCACATTGTAATATTGCTGGCCTCTGGGGAGGGAAACATAGATCCTGGTGGGACATTCCCCCCCCCCAAGACGTCTAGATTAAACACTGTCGGGGCCCACGACCTCCAGGGCCCACAGAGACACCAGGCAATTTTTATAACCACAGTTGAAAATTTCATTTTACAATTAATCCAATTCACATTGCTGCTTATTTGGTGACAGATCTAGTACAAGTAGTTGTGATGTTCGAATGTTTCGACAATTGTCGACACACTTGCATTACTTTCTTACTTTACTGCTTTAGCATAGTCAGCTTCCAGCCACGTACGTACTGAACTCCTGTTACCTTGTCTCGAATCACGACGGTTACAATGCATAACGTCTTTAGAGTTTATGTCAGTGAACTGAATAACTAATTTTGCAGCTGCCAACAAACGTTCTGAACTCCTTTTACGTCTCGAGTCAAGACGGTCACATTGCATAATCTGTTCAGAGTTTATCTGAATGAACGGAATAACTAATTTTTGTCATTGATTGTCGATTTAAATCTGTATAATAGCGAAATATCACGCAATTTTATGAATGTAACCTAAGACCTTGGTTTCGACATTAGGCCTAAGTGGCGGATGGCATACACATGGGTCCATGACAATATTGGTAAGAACGTAAGGCTGTAGGCCTTACAAGGCCAAACAGGGCCCATGCGGGACCCTTACACCCAGGCCCATGATAATTAGCTACGCCACTGCTTTGGTAATCTGTAAACATGTCTACCCCCAGCTCTTTTTTTACAACCAAAACACAGCTGTTACTCTATCTTTTTCTCTTGGGGTCTCTCGCACTGGGAGCGCTTCTGAATGGCCCTCCCGCTAGAAGCGCTTTATAAATATCCAAATACAATACAATACAATACAAATACAATAGGCCTTCGATTTAAAACAATTAAAAGGTGACAGGTACCTATTGTTACGCAATATGCAGGGAACAAAAATTGACCACTGCAAAATAATATATCAAGACTTGTATACAGGGCGTCTGAGAAGGAAAGCTTTTTGTTTTCGTATAATTTCAACTTATATATAGGCCTACAACGGAACAACTTCGCCCCATACCACTTTGCTGCGGCCTGGGGCGAAACCCCAGACGCTGGAGATGTTTCCATTTGTAACTTTTTGTATGTTAAAAATTCAAGAAGTTCTGAATTTCCCAGTTCCTCAGGTCCCCTACCTTGACCCCAACTTCGTAGCTCTGGCGATGCCCCTTTTTATATAACACCATTTGTCTACCTCTTTGAAGCGCTTCTCGTAATTAAACTACGAGCTTAACTTGAGTCAGAGGTGTAACTTTGGTGTAAAATTGGAGGGTACCAATGTCTTACATACACGAAGCAAGGCGGAGACTGCGATCTCTGGGAAGGCACAAAAAATAAAATATTTATTGGCATTGTTCACAAAGTGGGGGTACGGTACCCCAGTCCAAAAAATGGAGGTGCGCCCGCTACGGGTACCCCTCGTACCCCCACAAATTACGCGTATGACTTAATTGAGCTTTAAGTACGCATGTCTGATGAAGTGATACGGATCGCGATTGCAATGCGACTCGGAACGACCACATTTGTGTCATTGTGGCGAGAGGGAGTCGACGCCTGAATGATGACTCCACCGTCTGGTCGCAGAAAAGACGCTGGCAGACCACAACAACCTATACATATGCCAATATAGTTCAGAAAGTTCATCTAATGCCTGCTGTCTTGGCTACTAGTAGACGCCATCCACAGTCCAATGCAGTTCAGAAGGTTCAATGAGTCATTTGATCTAATGCTTGGTCTCCTTATACACCAAAATTATGAATTTAAAAAAATTATGAATTAATCAAAATTATGAATTAATCAAAATTATGAATTAAAAAATTAAATTCATAATTTTGGTGTATAAGGAGACCAAGCAGTAGATCAAATGACTGTTGGTGACTCAGAAGCAATCAGCTTTCTCTTATAGATATAATGTGTCATATTAAATCGAAGCGTCTGTTATTAAATAATCTTTATGTACCCATGTTGTGAGATGACGTGTTTACGTACAGTTTACTACCGCGAACTTTAATCTGCGAATTGATTTCGGTGAAGCCATAACTTCAGTCTGAGAAGCAGTTCGTCCAGACTTCCTCGACACCTGTCAGCAGACGATAAACTGCTGATAAACTGTTGGGTGCGTCCTATGTAGGCCTATACCTCTTCTCAGTGAACACTGTATACAGGAAACGAGAGAATACGCATCACCCGACTGGTCACAGATACGGTGAGGATTGTAGCGGGACGCCCTCTAGCGGGTGCGCGCTGCCGTGGGTCTATGTAGGAGGAGGGGATCAGATCACCTTGCAGCCCAGCCTTACTACCATAATATATGGGTCGTTTGGCCTGCAGGCGTTCACTGTGCCTTACCACAGGTGATTGGCTACGCAATTCTCTTTCTTCCTCCAGTCCGGGGTTCAATTCCGAATCTGGGTCTACCAGGATGTCCCGAAGGTGTCCTGCGGTTCCCGGGTGGGGAACGGTTGCCGTCCCTGACGACGCACCAGGGCTCGTTTTTGACCCATCGGCTGAATAGAGTATGGTCTCTGCGGAATCATTAAACAATCTCACTGCTCTGGGGTTAATTTCATCCTCTTCTTCTTCTTCTTCTTCTTCTTCTTGCACTGGGGTTCGAACCTCCCTTGACCTTACTGGTTCGATACCACTGCGTCTTGCCTCTTCTACCATCATCATCAATAGCTCCGGGTGTGTTTGAAAGAAACCTGACAAGAATGGGGGGTAATCTGATAACAAACTTTGCAAGTCTTCTGGATTCAAATCCATATCTGCATTCTCCATTGCTCCGGGACCAGAATATATGATGACCGATTTACACAGTGCTCTCTTAAAATGCCAAAAAGAGTCAACACCTTGTAGTTTAAAGGTCAATTGTGATTTCAACTTTATTACTAATTAAAACAATTAAACTGTATCACAACAGACAGATTTTCCAAAATAATATACTTATGCTTACATTGACTGAACACCTGAATCAATTTATTTCTACTACACGCTCTCCGTAAGAAGAACTCTCTTCATCAGACAAGGGGGTCTCTGCTTAACCACTAGGCAACTAAACCAGACAAACATTCCAGAAAGTAAGCTACCATACAAGGACTTAAATCACTAATCCAAGAATAACCTCCAGGTAGCAATTCCGTACAATGAAATCGATATTATATTTCGATTTCAAACAAGTTAGTTTCATAATTTGGTTAAATGAAATTATAAAGAAAACCCATGTGACACATCCACGTTAAAAGTGAACTCCACTGGCTTCCGAACGATCGACCAAATTCGATGTAATTTCTCAAAATTTAGAAATATCTCTTCTTCCGATGCTTCGGAAACTTCCAACTTTCCCTCGAATTGAATTTGGAACCGAAATCAATACTTTTACGGCATCAAACTTCAACATTTTAATCTGACAGAAAACAGAGATCAACCGACCGCTTCCCGAACTTTCTCTCGACTGCCAAAACACAGTAAGTCACATGACTTCCGTTACTAAAAATAGCCACTACCCACAGATAGTGTTTCCAAATCTAGGTCAAATTGGCATGTAGCCACCTATCGAAGAGCAAGTTAAGCACACACGGTAGTGTGTAGTATTAATAAGATATTAAAATTTAGACGTAGAATCAGACAAATCTACTTAATATGTGCTTAAACGAATATAAAACATGCTATGGCAACCTGTGGTTCGCCACACCCCCACCAGCCTTCCTTGAAATATCTCCATACCAATGGAGATATTTCGGAGATTACGTCTCCACAGCCCCCAGCTGCTAGTCACCAAGGCTCCATTCACAAGAAAAGAAATACTTAGCATACATGTACACACATAAAATTCTCAAAGTTAACATTCTCTCTACTGTGCCCTAAAATGTCTTGATTAAGAGTGTCACCAATTACATCTCCAGAGAAAGTCTCTCTGCTAATCATAGAGTCACTCTAAAAGTACACAATAATTAAACCTTATTGCAAATGCTAAGCTTCACTCAGCAAATACACAAGCATATTAACACATTGACCGCCACCTACGAGTTATCTCGTAGTAAAAATACGTCATTTATACGCCACCTTCGGCGGTCAATGTGTTAAACAACATCACGATACAGAGTAACTCCTAAGTTAGTTTATCTATTACTGTAGTGGGGTGTAATCATTTACCAAACAGTATAATCATAACCTAGTAAAATCATTTACCAGAGTGGTGTTAATCTTAGTATGACACGCAACTCTAATTTAAATAAGACATTGCCAAAGTGGGATCCTATAACTATCTTCAACCACTATGGAAATGGTCTACACAAGGCAACTGTAAAATCTTCATTTATCAACAAAGGCTAGTCTGACCTTGACATGAATCTATTTTTAGGCCTACCAGGTATTCCCTATGTGAACGTCATACCCAGGAGGACACCACCAAGAGAACACTCACAATTATAAAACTTTACATAAACAAGGTAGTTTATCACTCAATCTATGGTGATAACATTCGGATACCATGAAACTCTGCATCAGTTTATCATCTCAAGCACATTATAGGCCCAATAACCAAAGGCCTTCATAATTACTCAGATTACAGCAGAATCTTGACAAATGACATACTACTATAACCAAAAGTGGGGTTAGCATACTAACATTCATGCCAATCACACAATTCACCCTTACCATACCTGTCAAACATCTAAGTCTACCGTACAGCATAGCCTTCTCATAACCCCATTACCTCAAAACTCATAAACAAATTGCAACCTGACTACTACCTAGGCCTGCCATATAATCACAAGACAAATCGCCTTATCAAAGCAAAACCTAAAGCATATACAATACATTTATCTTCAGGCAACTGGTTCATACCCCTGATAATCGACAACTACTCCAGTTAACGAAGATAGTTCTCGTCAACCCAAAACATTACATATAAAAACAGTCAATTAAAATTATCTTATATCTAATATTTACATCACATCTAAAACTCAAAACGTAGAAAAGTATTACTCTTTACTTTTCAGTTCTCATCAAAAGTAAACTCGAGACAAGAGCTTTTGACTCTTCAGGCACCATAAAAAAAACCTTCGCAATCAAGCGGCCAAAAAGCACACTTAAATTGTGGACTATCACCTAAATCCTTATACAGTGCTTTCAATCTTAGCAGGAACTTTATTCCAGCTACATAATACAATTCCTTTAATTCTGGACAGGCTAAAATTCAGTCTTTCACTGAACATTAAAAATAAATTCCCTAAAAATCAGACTTATATGTACAATGATCCTTACACATTTAAAGTCTTGTAGGCCTTATCCTACACACAATCAACTATGCAATTGAATATTTACAGACAATCAATCAATGTCATTAAGATCCATTAGCAAGCAGTTTATTGAACAAATACATAACTGCCTTACACATCAGTCAGGTAAGTTAGATCTGCACAGTTCAACACATAGGTCACTTACACCATTCACCTCTTATGCAGGTCAGGCCTCATGGAAATGAAAACAGTTCCCATAAACCTTATCCTCTTTACCTTACTCCATGGCTACCTGCTCAACTCTATCCTCCACCTTCCAACAATTCACGGATACAATTCATTTGCAACACCTGTTCTAGGCTGCTAGAAGATCATCATCATCACCTCTAGTCGGCAGTCCACAGCTCCAGCGAGTGTATCAGGCCTACTTACGGCATACGACTTCGCCTCTGGGATCCGAACTATACTCATAGAGCTACAGGCCACAGATCAAGGCACGTCATCTAAACTAGACGCCCTAAATCTTCTTCACGGCCACACAAAATCCAAATTTACACAGACAGCCTTGTGTAAGTGTTTCAAAAAAATACAAACTCCACACACCCACACACTCCTACAGCAACCCTCAAACGTCAATCATCGCACCATTTCTCCTTATAGCAGAAACACATTCTACAACTCCTTACCCTACCTCTTAATATCACCTGAACTTTCATGTTTCATAAGATCTTCCCAGAAAATCAATAATCAATAAGAAGATTCAATAGTCTATACCAACATCCAAAATTCCTACTTAACTCCAGAACTACAAACAGCTAAATTAATCAATCATTCTCAGCTGCAAAGTACTGACTTATCTACAGTATTCAGTTAAACTAGAGAAATTCAATTCTCTTGATCGAGCATCTTCATCAAGAAGCTCAACGTTATCAATACAATAAAACAACTATTTACAAATGCACCAAAACCTAAACCAAGATAGGTATTGAATTTTTACCTTCTCTGAGTTCATCAAAAGGTTACTCAAAACAAGATTTACTTAATCTCTTCAAGCATCAAATTCCCGCCATTACGCGGTCCAAGGTCATTTACCCAGATATCAAAACAAAAACATACCTCATCACAATTTAAAGAAAATATGGCCACTGGCCAAATCTCAATACTGGTCGCCATTACGCGACGCAAACCCCACCCACGGGACATAGATGTGGGTCCCAGTTGCACTGGTTTTTGGACACACCTTCTCCCAGATAATGTAAGGCATAGGAAAATGGTTGAACCGAAGAAGACAGGCCACGACCACAGTACAGGAAACCAGGCAAAGAACGCTTCCGCTTCCGCCCAACGCATGAACCGATTGGCGTACAGTCCCAGAAGTCTTTGCAACGAAAACAACTCTGCTAACTTTTCATCGATGACGGGAAGCAAAGCCAACGGTTGGCGACGTAGAGGCTGACGTACTGGCGGTTCATTTCCGGTTTCAATCTCGTGCTGGATGACGTCGGTGAAACCCAAGTCCCACTCATGTAGAGAAAATGCCTTTCGATTGTCCAGAATGAGTGTCTCAAGTCGGTTCTTCACATCGGCCGGTACGTCCTCAGCCACATCTGTCCATAGTGGCGCAAGCACCGCTTCAACATCTGTTTCCGACATCTCTGCAGGAACCTCTTTCACAGAGGCACATCCGGGTGCGCTGCTCTCCGTCTTGATGTCTTCAATGACCGTGACCTCTTCAGCTGAGCACTGTAGACCTCTTTTGATGTGGATTTCTTGTTTAGTCGGATTCATAACCCGAACAGTCAAGTCCAAGGCACGCTCCGGCAGCAGAGTTCCGGCTACAATCAGTCCAGAGTCCATGACTTGAGGTTGCGTTGCCCATTGTGCTCGTTTCTCTTTCAAGTTCGGAAGAACGGCATAAGCTTCGATGTCCATTTCGGATAAGGCCGGCACCTTTACATCAAGTGCCATAACAATTCGGCGGCACTTTCCAGTTACAGGACGGTTGAGCAACTGGCATTTATACCCCTCGATTTCGACCCATCGTTCGGTAAAGTTCCATTGAGTCGCATGTTTTTCCATCCATGCTAGCCCAAGAATTACCTCTGAAATTTGCTCAGACACCAGGCACGGTACCTCAAACCGAGAGACAGGGGTTTGACACCGAAGGATCGTCTCTCCTAACAACTTTATTTGCGTCCCGTTAGCAGCTTTAAGACTTTGTTGTGAGCCGACAATATCTTTAGCTCGTACCATCGATGCCGGGGCCAATGACATCTCACTTCCGGTGTCGATCAAAACCATCGTAGGCTTTCCATTCACTCGGAGGCGTACATAGGCACAAGAACTTCCCTCAACATGACGGACATTGCTAGGTTCAGGATCTGGTTGACGGGATTCTTCATTCACTTCCGGTGGAATCTGTTGACGGTACGGACAATTGCGGGCATAATGTCCAGGCTGATTGCATTCAAAGCAGCGATCATACGAACGTCTGTCATTCTGGTTTCCTCGACGTTGCCCTCCACCCGTTCGGCCTGAACGTTCTCCACTGGTCCAGGATGTCGGCAAGGCCATTCCGGTCGACGTCCGGTCTTTCGCCATGGCCGTAAGCTGATACTGTATCGAAGCCAAAGCTTTCTCCATCTGTTCCAACCGACGGGCCGTATCTGACGGAGCTTCCTTATCTCTCACAGCGTGGACCCGTCCGTGGCGACGTTCCGTAGTCTCACTGTTATCTTCGTCTGCCTTGCGATAACCGTCTAGACGCAAGGCTAGCTTGAACGCTTTGTCCAAACTCTCTGGTTCACGTTCACGCACTTTGAGAGCTAAAGACTTGTCTTTCAATGCGTCCAGAAAAGCACGAACTGCAATTGTCTCCGTATGAGCGGAAGTTGGTCCAGGGTAGGCAAGCGTTAACAACCGACGAATGTCTTGGACCAATGTACTTAAGTCCTCACCATCCTTCTGCCTCCTGGTTCCCAGCTGCGTCTGGTACAGAGAAGCCTGATCAGCGCTTCCGTATCGAGAACGTAGACGCTGAACCAAATCTTTCCAATTCAACACGGCTTCAGCTTCAAAGTCCCAAAGTATTTGATTTGCTGGTTCTGTCAATGAACACATCAATTGGCTAAGACGTTCTTCGTCCGTCCATCCGTTGTTTTTGGCACAGACCTCGAATTTGCGTAAATATGCTTCCACCGAGGATTTTCCCGAGTAGTAACCTAATTTAATCCACTGCCGAGACTTCTCTGGCAAGGGAGTGGCAGACACCGGTTTGACTGACGGCTCTGTTGCACTAGCGGTAGCATCAGATGAAGTGGATGACGACGTGAACCCTTTTGTATTGGCAGCAACAGGTTCAGTCTTTGACGTTGCTTGAGTTTCATTTCTGACCGACTTTTGTGCCACGAGTGAAGTCGGTGCTCTTATTGTAACCAAGCCATCTTTCATTTCTCCAAGGAATTGGCGAAACATGGAGTGATATTCATCCTCAACCGTTGCTTTAGAATTGGAAGCAATGGATTCAGTTTTTACCTCTACTTGAGTGTCGTTGCTGGCCGACTTCGGTGTCACTGCTGACGTTGGAGGCGTCGTTTTAGCGACAGCATCCTTCATTGCCGTTGACCGAATCTCTTCTTCGACGAATTGACCAAGCATGGAACGGAATTCATCCTGAGCCATTAGTTTAGAGTCAGAAGTTTTTAGCATTGCATGTTTTTCGCCATTGGAAGACGTTTGGGTCGCAACTGACGTCACAGGCATTGTCGTGCCGATGGCGTTATTAGTTGGCGTGGACTGTTTCTTTTGGTTTTCAAGACGACAGAGTACAGCCTCGACCAGCGTTTCCACAGTAACTGAGTCAGGCTCCGACCGACGAGGGATCCATGAACTGGCACTGTGACGAAGCTGAGTCGTTCGTGGTTGTTTATCCAGCAATGGGCGACATGTCCACCCTGCTGTATCATGCATCACGTCAAGGTCGTCCTCTCGGTAGTTCGGCTCAGCAGCAGACGTATCCTCATACGTCCACGCTCTTTGACTCGGATGTTGCAGGGTCACTTCAGGGACGCAGACCTTCGCTGGTATGCGAAGACGGCGTTCCACTGGCGGCCATAACGGAACATTGACGGGATAGGCCGGCATCGCCGATGCGACACAGGCGGGATCTCGGAAACAGGCTTGCGACGACGTAGTGAGCACACCGCCGGACAGAAAACGGCCATCGCCGCCATCTGTCGGTGTACTTTGGACTTTAACAGCGACGTCAGAAGGCAGAGGAATCGGCTGATACCTCCGCGACCAAGACAAAGTAGGCGCAGAACGTTGTGCGGATGTTGACGACAACAACGTGGCACGTTGGGGCGGAAGCGTAGGTGCAGAGTGAGTATCAGACAAGACATACGCAGGCTCTGTTGTGAAAGGAATGACGTACTGTGGCTGTCTTACTCTTTGCGTGACGGCGTTGTGTGCGTCGTGACGAAGCGGTGGGAGTGACAGTGGTGCGAAAGGCGTGTCCCGTCGACCTACGACGACGTCAGCGCAACTGAGACTCACATCTGGGTCGAAGGCAGCGTAGGAAGTGCGTTGTGATGGTGCCACTTCCATCGCTCGAGCCCGACCCTCTGCTGCGTTGTCATCGAGATGAAAATTTTGTTCCAAATCTGAAACTAAAACCTCAAAATTAGTACGAAATTGCTCCATGTTTCTATCTATATTACTTCTATCACCAACACCAAGCTTTCTCTCTACACTAAACGGTTGTTTCACCTCTGTAATATCATAATCCATTTTACCAGGCCTCGGTAAAGCATAGAATTCAATATCAGCTTGGTTTCTATCATCCTCCAGATCAAGAACATCCATAAAATCCCTCACCTCACTCCTACTGTCACTTCCGGTGTTACTAAGCAAATTTGCTACAGCACCATTTGCGAGTAAAGACCCGTCACTTCTGGTACCAATTGTAGCGGGACGCCCTCTAGCGGGTGCGCGCTGCCGTGGGTCTATGTAGGAGGAGGGGATCAGATCACCTTGCAGCCCAGCCTTACTACCATAATATATGGGTCGTTTGGCCTGCAGGCGTTCACTGTGCCTTACCACAGGTGATTGGCTACGCAATTCTCTTTCTTCCTCCAGTCCGGGGTTCAATTCCGAATCTGGGTCTACCAGGATGTCCCGAAGGTGTCCTGCGGTTCCCGGGTGGGGAACGGTTGCCGTCCCTGACGACGCACCAGGGCTCGTTTTTGACCCATCGGCTGAATAGAGTATGGTCTCTGCGGAATCATTAAACAATCTCACTGCTCTGGGGTTAATTTCATCCTCTTCTTCTTCTTCTTCTTCTTCTTCTTGCACTGGGGTTCGAACCTCCCTTGACCTTACTGGTTCGATACCACTGCGTCTTGCCTCTTCTACCATCATCATCAATAGCTCCGGGTGTGTTTGAAAGAAACCTGACAAGAATGGGGGGTAATCTGATAACAAACTTTGCAAGTCTTCTGGATTCAAATCCATATCTGCATTCTCCATTGCTCCGGGACCAGAATATATGATGACCGATTTACACAGTGCTCTCTTAAAATGCCAAAAAGAGTCAACACCTTGTAGTTTAAAGGTCAATTGTGATTTCAACTTTATTACTAATTAAAACAATTAAACTGTATCACAACAGACAGATTTTCCAAAATAATATACTTATGCTTACATTGACTGAACACCTGAATCAATTTATTTCTACTACACGCTCTCCGTAAGAAGAACTCTCTTCATCAGACAAGGGGGTCTCTGCTTAACCACTAGGCAACTAAACCAGACAAACATTCCAGCAAGTAAGCTACCATACAAGGACTTAAATCACTAATCCAAGAATAACCTCCAGGTAGCAATTCCGTACAATGAAATCGATATTATATTTCGATTTCAAACAAGTTAGTTTCATAATTTGGTTAAATGAAATTATAAAGAAAACCCATGTGACACATCCACGTTAAAAGTGAACTCCACTGGCTTCCGAACGATCGACCAAATTCGATGTAATTTCTCAAAATTTAGAAATATCTCTTCTTCCGATGCTTCGGAAACTTCCAACTTTCCCTCGAATTGAATTTGGAACCGAAATCAATACTTTTACGGCATCAAACTTCAACATTTTAATCTGACAGAAAACAGAGATCAACCGACCGCTTCCCGAACTTTCTCTCGACTGCCAAAACACAGTAAGTCACATGACTTCCGTTACTAAAAATAGCCACTACCCACAGATAGTGTTTCCAAATCTAGGTCAAATTGGCATGTAGCCACCTATCGAAGAGCAAGTTAAGCACACACGGTAGTGTGTAGTATTAATAAGATATTAAAATTTAGACGTAGAATCAGACAAATCTACTTAATATGTGCTTAAACGAATATAAAACATGCTATGGCAACCTGTGGTTCGCCACAGGATAATATTGTATTCTGAGAATTCCGTGGGGTTGATGATGATGATGTTGGGGGAATGACGTCGCATCAGACAGAGGAGGAGAAGGAGGAGGAGAAGGAGGAAGAGGAGGAAGAGGAGGGAGAGATGTTTGCCGTGTGATGTATTGGCCACTAACGAAATCATGATTTGCTCATGCAGATGAGCGATGGACGGCAGCAATTCCTCTGCATGCGTGTGTGCGCGTGTGCGTGTGGGTTGGTGTCAATACACGTTGAAGCCAACCCTATAAATACAGCCATGCGTCCGAGAAGTTTGCGATTTCGCAAAGAACAGTCGTGAGGTGTGTCGCTCGTTCTCGGAACTTCGGCTTCTGAATGTGAGACTGAGCGCGCAACCCATGTGGATTTCTTTAAGTGCTCAGCGCAACATTTAAGAGCAGTGCAGCGGAAAAGCAGACTAGTCCCTGCGATATCTCTATGCCGCCATTTTTGGGTAGAATTGGAGCGAGTCTAGAGCGATTCAAACCGTGCAGAATAAAATATAACGAATTCTGTGATTAGATTAACTGATTTTTGGTGTATTTGCAGGCGTTGTATTGACGAGATCAACTTAGGCAGCACGGTACCTTCATGTTGCAGTGAGAATTGAAAACGATAAAATTGACCGAATAGACTCCTTATTGAGCAATATAAATAGTCCTCGGTGTATAGCTGTGTTACTCGTAAAACCTTAGAAATGAGATTGTTGGACCTGAGTAAATAGACTGATGACCTTTCTTAAGAAATTGATATTCCAGATAAAGCGAGAAATTATAGGCCTAGGGACCTGCTGAGGAACATCTTGAGAACGTTATCGTACCAGAAGGAGGGGGCATTGAAAGTGCTCATAAGCGATGGAAAGGATCCGAAGGATGTCGAACGGTTCGAGGACTGCCTGGTTCTTTCTGATCATCGTCGTTTCAGTCGTCATGGATTATCCTACGTACGGCGGATTAAGAAGTAAGTCGTTATTTTTGCAAATTGCGGTTAATAAATGGAGATTTTTTTAGTTACGACTCTGCGCTAGATGTGCTTATTAGTGCAGTCTACGTAAAATCGCAGGTATATCCTGTGAACACTGAAACAAAGTAATTTCTTTGGAGAATCTCGTAACATGTGTTGTATGTATACACATGTGGAAATTTGTATAGCGCTCGTGCTAAGCAGGTGCTCTGCGCTTGGCCTTCGAGTGGCGCTTTAGAAGTTTGGAGATTACGATTGCGATACAAACTCCCACGTGCGTCTCTGCCCATAGCATGCGCAGAATGGACCATCTGCGTGCAAGGTTGTGTACGTGCACTCTGCAATTCGCATAAAATCTGCGTATGTTGTAAACCTACAGCTTAGCGTTTGTTGTTTAAGACATAAAGCGTCTGCGATAGGTCTAGAAGAGGCACGTTGATGCTTATTCGAGATGCCTCCTTGTAGCTTTTTTACGGCTATGAATCGAACTACCGCTGCGTGCAATTCTATAGCGCAATTTTTTGCCGCTTATAACAATGAGGCGTTATATAAATAAAAGTAAATGGTTAGTTTAGGACATAGGCAGGGTTTCCGTTAGAGTTCAACGTACCGTACTTACGTCCTCACCTAGACTTTTGGACGTAACTCATTTCTAACGGCGATCACGCAGGGCGTAGGCCTATATGACGTTACGTAACAGAAAACACAATCACACACTTTATTGGCAAATATTTAAGACAGCATTTTCACGTTCAAACTAATGTTTATGTACGACAAAAACAATAGCAATTCCGCCTAAACAAGCCGCCTAACACGAGGAAACGTAACGTGGGCGTATACGTACATGTACGTCGACTATTGTTTATTGTAGGCCTAAGTTTACTCGGCTTAGTGCTTGGCGTATAAACGTCCGACAATAAAAAAAATGGACGTATGCAACTGACCACTGGGATATTACTTCCGTCTAGCCCGAAAATTTTGGACGTTTTGGACGATTATGGGTAGGGACAAAACTGTCTTGTCTGTGCCACTCTCTCTGTCTGCCTATATATCCAGGGCTGTAGTCGAGGGTATACGCGGGTATACAGCGTATACTTACCTCTAGAGAAATTTGAGAGCGTATACTCAGGGCTGTAGAGGAGGGTATACGCGGGGTATACAGCGCATACTTACCTCTGGGAACGAAAATTTTTCAAAAAAGAGAGGTTTTTAAAGGTTTTTAGGGCGAATGACTAAAAAAAGTCATCAACT
Organism: Allolobophora icterica; assembly: GCA_963556255.1. NCBI lineage: Eukaryota > Metazoa > Annelida > Clitellata > Crassiclitellata > Lumbricidae > Allolobophora > Allolobophora icterica. The sequence continues at coordinate 13,217,105 of OY744616.1, forward strand.
TTTTCAGAGACGAAATCGTAAAAAGTCAGAAAATTTGAAGGGAATTTGTGAAATTCAGAAATTTTTCTGAGACGAATTCCTAAAAACAGGTCTTCAAATTTTTTTTACGCCGCTGGTCACCGGTAGCGTATATACTCACCTCAAATTTTACCACTACAGCCCTGTATATATCTGTCCGTCTGTATGTACAGTTGTACACGTGTCTGTATGTCTGTCTGTCAATCTGCCTGTCTATATGATTGTCTGTCCGCCTAACTGTCAGTTCGTTGAACTGTAATAGTCTGCGCGTGGACTTGTTTCAACTTGTCTCTGTTCTAGGGGCGTAACCTAACTTTGGTCTTAAAAGTGTTGGGGGGGGGGGGGTACCAGTTTCTTACATACACGAAGCAAGGATGAGACTGCGATCTCTGGGAAGGCACAATAATAAAAATATTGATTGGCATTGTTCACAAAGTGGGGGGTACGGTATCCCCAGTCAAAAAATGGGGGTACGAGTACCCCTCATACTCCCCACAAACTACGCCTATGTTCTGTTCTATATAACGCACTGCTTGGAGACATGTCGACTTATCTCTCATAATAAGTCCTACTTTCATCTATGGACGTTGGGTTCTGCGCCATTAGATCCGGACCTCAGAGGCCTACAAAGGGCGACTTGGCTAATACGGCTGAGATTTCGCCAGGGAATAGTATACGTAGCGAGACACTATATGGATCATGCACGAATCCGGAGAGAGTATAAGCTGCATAGGAATCAAAGGATACTGGTCTTAACTGCTGTTACGCTATGCGGCGCTGAATAAGTCAGCCAAATTCAGTCCGAGTTGCTTCAGTGAACATTGAATTTCGACCTGCCAACGACCTACGTTTCCAATAACACAACGAGGAGTGATCGAAGAGACTTAGCTGATTTATGGCTAAAGCTCATCATCGTCGTCGTCGTCGTCATCATCATCATCTTCATCATCATCATCATCATCGTCATCGTTGTCGTCGTCATCATCGTCATCATGTTAGCGCGACCATCATCATCGTCGTCGTCGTTATCATCATTATCATCAGTTCCTGATGCCAGCCATTTGGCGGCGATGGGTACGAATAAATGATCTCCATTGTCCTCGGTCATTTGTCAAGTCCATTGCTCCTCTAGTGTTAGCCTAAGTGATG
>OY744616.1:13223271-13268271 GCA_963556255.1 Allolobophora icterica
CACCACTGCATCCGTTGCATGGGTGTCCGAAGGGGGCAAGGGGCATTTGCTCCCTGGATTTTGCGAATATTTTACAAAAAGTAAATCTTTTGATTATTATGATTAGGAATACAACAGTCCCAAGTTCCCAACTCGATTTTCAATGCGAAAAGGCACTTAATTATTTATTTTTAAAGTTGTCACGTGTTCTGTGTTCATGAATAGCCAAGGAAAAAACGTCATTTTGCTCCCCCTACAAAAATTTAGTCCCCTACAAAAATCCCCCACAAAAATTCCATGATCCGTTGTAAGATAGGAGGAAGAAAAGCAATCCATTGAGCTAACCCCAGAGGCAGCTATGAGTGCGGAGTGTTAGCGGCTTAATTTTTCTTTGCCGCGTTTTTATCAAGCAGATGGAATGCAGTTATTTCCCTTGCTGCCCGATGTCCCCACTGACAGGTGCGGTCAACGTACTCATTATAGTCGAGCTTGCAAGGGTGGCAAGGGCGCAGAAATCTGGAAAGAGGTTCTGACCTGACCAGGATAGAAACTGTGACCTCTGGGAAATCTATACAACTATCTATCCATCTATCCATCTATCCATCCATCCATCCATCCATCCATCCATCCATCCATCCATCCATCCATCCATCCATCCATCCATCCATCCATCCATCCATCCATCCATCCATCCATCCATCCATCCATCCATCCATCCATCCATCCATCCATCCATCCATCCATCCATCCATCCATCCATCCATCCATCCATCCATCCATCCATCCATCCATCCATCCATCCATCCATCCATCCATCCATCCATCCATCCATCCATCCATCCATCCATCCATCCATCCATCCATCCATCCATCCATCCATCCATCCATCCATCCATCCATCCATCCATCCATCCATCCATCCATCCATCCATCTATCTATGTAATCGTTAGACGACTTTATATACATGAGAGTTTTAACTGTCTGATCAGTCCATGCCATAGTTTCATATGTCGCCAGTGATGCACATTCTGAGCCGCAATTTCAATTGTGAACTTGTGAAGGAGCGTTGAGTCGAAATCAATGTTTCTGTTGGCGACAACTTCATCCTGTAGCGCATGCGCAGACGCTATACTTTTTCCGATAGTTTAGAAATAATTTATAAGTTGAAATCAGTTCTTATGATTAATATATTGGTCTGCATTCTTTGTTTTCAGCTTCATCCGAGGGTAAGCAGTGAGTGCATCGATCAACTCATCAGTTATTCTAATATCTAAAAGTTAATCTATTTGCTCGATATTTGAGTAGCGCTTTTTATACGAAGTCGAATTAAGTTAAAGTGCACTTAGGCCTCTATAGGTGGCTTACAGTATACTTAGTTTTTCTTACACGATATATATAGCCTATAAAGGCACTATATAATGTATATCTTATAGTTCATATCAGTACATGCATGGCTACTGATCTCGGTTCTCCATTGCTGGCTGTAGATGTCTGATCAGCATGCAGTTCGCCATGATCTCTTTACGTCATTTGCTGTCTTAGCCTACATGAAAGCCATACAGATGTAGTGCCTCCCCTGCATATTTAGACTATATATGTAGAAATAGCCTCTATATATGTACAGGTGGTTGCTTGAAATTTGTAGGCCTGCAATTTATTCACAGCAGTCACAAGCATAAAAGACGCCCCCAGGATTAGGTCAATATCCATAGGCCCTATACAGAGTTGGGTTAAAACGATCAGCCCTTTCTTGAAGCAATTTAAGCCGGATGTCCAGCGATCCGATTCGATTTTCCCCGTCGGACCGGTATACGTACGGCAGCCTTTAATGTATCAAAGACGTAATTAGATATATATTATACGAAGTTCACGTTGATTAGTCTCTGCGAATTTGCAATTGGCGTGATTACGTGGCATTTAGGCCTTGTTTCTGGTGTGTTTGTGTATATATATATATATAGTTACTGAGAAGTAAATTAACTGCCTTTGTGTTCATTTCTGTCTGTTTGCTTTCTTTGCTGTTCCTTCAACTGAAGAACTGTAACACGAAACGGGTAAGTGTTCAGCCGATCAGAACTTCTTTATTATCGCCCACGCTGATCGCGCATGCGTGGCTTCTGTAGCAACCTATGAAACGAAGTACATTAGTGTTCTAAACTGAAATAATTATATGTTCGGTCACTGTCTTTGTATATGTCTGTGCCTGTGTCTCTACACACGTCTCTGTGCTCTAATTCCTCCTCCTCGTTCTTCTTCCTCCTCCTCCTCCTCCTCCTCCTCTTCCTCCACTTCCTCCTCGTCCTCGTCGTCCTCGTCCTCCTTCTAATTATGAATATCAGAATATCAGTATTATTATATACTACACAAGGTAAGTATAATCCCTCAGGAGTAAATAATATGCTAGGAGCTGTTCATTATTATCATTCTGTGCCTTGTAACCGGAGGGTCGCAGGTTCGAATCTACATCAAGCCACTGCTTAGCGATCTTTGACAAGTTGCTCACCCGCAGTTGTCTGTGAGGAAGGCAACGGGAAACCACCTCATTCATCTCAACCGAGCCATATCCATCACAGCACCACGCCTCTGGAATGATCTCCCCCCTGAATTCCGCAGTTTCTCAGTGCATCCATCATCACTGCAACCCGTCCTTCATCCTCCTCCTCTTGTTCCTCTATCTATCACCCCCGGGCTTTCCACTCAAAACTGAAGTCTCACCTTTTCAAATACTCTCGCCGTAAACGACACCCGCCTTGACAGCTGCTCTGTTTCTCCTGATCTGGTACTCTGAAAATCGGACTTGGACCTCTTTTGGACTACTCTCTGGAAACCCCCTTTGATTTGGTTTGGCCTCCTGGAAATCGGGCTTGGACCTCTTTTGGAATACTCTCTGGAAACCCCTCTGATCTGACGTAGCGCTCGTGAATAGGCTGGTGTCCTGCGCTTGGCCTTCGAGAGGCGCTAAGTTTGGAGATTACGATTACGATTACGATCCCCAGGTGGTATAAACCCAATGGACCTGCCCTCGGACAGAGAACTCGTCATCAACATTATAATAATAATTATTATTATTCACTTTCTTCTTTTTCACCATCATCATCATTGTCGTCGTCGTATATCATCATCATCATTCTTCCTCTTCTTGTTTTCTTCTGCTTCTGCTTCTTTCTCGTACAGTCATACAATCCATAGCAACGACTCTCTCTCTCTCTCTCTCTCTCTCTCTCTCTCTCTCTCTCTCTCTCTCTCTCTCTCTCTCTCTCTCTCTCTCTCTCTCTCTCTCTCTCTCTCTCTCTGTGTCTGTCTGTCTGTCTGTGTCTTTCTTTCCGATGGTTCGGCCTACTACCATCCATTGTGGAACACAGACGACGTTCAGTCAAGCGCATCGCGGTCACGGTAGATCGACAAACGAGATCTTGTCTTAACGGATGAATGTCTTACTTCCATGACGATCAACTCCTCCGACAGGAAATCGATGTTTTCAGTCTATGATCAATGTGTAGTTTCGTCATCACATATTTACGCATGTAGCCTACATTTGATTGCATGTACAGTGTACAGTGTTCACGCATGTATGTATGAATCGAAGCCACAGAAAGTAATTAGGATGTTCGAGTCATTCCAACGAGATACTTGCAAGAAATCAGGTGCAAAAGTAGAACGCCGTTATTATTAATATTATTATTACTACTACTACTGCTACTGCTACTACTACTACTACTACTACTACTACTACTATTACTACTACTACTACTACTACTACTACTACTACTACTACTACTACTACTACTACTACTACTACTACTACTACTACTACTACTACTACTACTACTACTACTACTACTATTATTAGTTTTTTTATTTGCCCTGAGGTACTTATATAGTTCCCCCAGGGTCTTAGATATTACAAGTGTGATGGATCTGGTCCATCTGGAACGGCTATATCTCTTCGATCGCGGCCAGAAATTTGAAAAAAAGAACCGATTATTATTATTATTATTATTATTATTATTATTGTTATTATTATTATTATTGCTGTTGTTGTTGTGGTTGTTGTTATTGTTGTTGTTGCTGTTTTTATTACTATTATTATGCATTTATTAAGCGCCACTACCTAAAGACCAAGCATCGATCTATGGGTTGAGTAATTGTAAGTGAAGTATATTTCCTCAAGGTCCCTACACAGTAACCGTCTTAGTTGAAGATCGAACCCGTACTCTCCGTGTTACAAGGCGAGCGCTCTAACCAATCGGCTATCGTGTCCTACGTTAGGATAATTGCCACCTAGTCAATAGTAGTAAAGGCTTCTGGCAGGGCTGTAGTCGAGGGTATACGCGGGTATACAGCGTATACTCTCCTCTAGAGAAATTTGAGAGCGTATACTCAGCGCTCGAGACGAGGGTATACGCGGGTATACAGCGTATAGGCCTACTTAGTACTTACCTCTGAGCAATGAAATTTTGAGAAAAAGAGGGGTTTTGAAAGGTTTTAGGGCGAATGACTAAAAAAAAGGTCATCAACTTTTTCAGAGACGAAATCGTGAAAAGTCTGAAAATTTTCAGAGAATTGGTCTGAAATTTTTCTGAGACGAATTCCTAAAAAAAGTTTTCACATTTTTTGGGGTCACACCAGCCCTAATGACGCCGCTGCTCACCGGTAGCGTATACTCACCTCAAATTTTACCACTACAGCCCTGGCTTCTGGCAACCCAGGCATGGGCGCCCGCAGAAATTTTTGCAAGGGGGGCACAACCATGTAGTAAAAAATTTTTTTTAGGGAAGCAGAAAGACTGTTGGCATGCCCATATTTCCATGTGGGACCCATGAGGGCCCATATCGGAATATGGACGAATGTTAATGGGCATACTTGTAAGAAGTCGTAATCATAAACTTCAAATTTCTAGAGAGCTTTTATATAGCTAAACGGAAGGAACCAGCTTATTCACGAGTGCTGAAATAACGGATTTAAAGATATATTTGTGTAAAAGTTTAAACCAACAGTGCAACATAATAATAGTAGACAATAATTCACAAAAATTTATACTGTTTTCATCATGCATCATCATCAGTTCCTGACACCAGCCATTTAGCGGCGATGGGTACGAATAAATGATCTCCATTGTCCTCGGTCATTTGTCAAGTCTAATGCCCCCCTCAATGTTAGTCCAAGTGATGTTATGTCCTCAGTTATATTATCTATCCATTATGTATAATGTTTTAGAATAAAAACGTATTTATGAACTGTTATGGAGAAACTGAATGCTGACTGCTCAAGGACACATGCACATACAAGGAAAATGAAGCCATCGATTATCACTGCCGAATATGTCCACCATGTTCTTCATAAAATAATTCTTTTCTGCACTTGTTTATTTTACTCTTTATATTCCATATGGTCCCTCTTTTCCTTTCTATACCATATTTCACAAGCGGTTGAAGACCAATCTATTGAATTGTGGTCTTGTTTAGTTGGTTCGGGAGCACCTGTGATGAGTTTTCTTGAATTTATAGGTGAGCACTTACAATTACAATTAGGCCTACTTATATACTCATCATCACTTACTATTACAATTACGTATACTCGTCACACACAACATGGGTCCTACATAGTCCATAATTGGCTCCAGGGACGTATCGAGCGTTGGGCTTGGGGGGCTTAAGCCCCCCCCAAACGAAGTTGAAGCCCCCGCCAAACAAGTCAAGCCGTTGTATGCTTACGGCTAAAATTCGTATGAACACTGTATAAATGTTGCCATGTTCAAGGCTTAAGCCCCCCCCCCCAAACGAAAAATCCTAGTTACGTGCCTGATTGGCTCTATATATATAGTTGCAACCAGGAATAGGTTAGAACTGTAAACGTGAGCGTAGGCTCGTTTCAAAAATCGATTCATTTAGATACGTCCCTTCCTTATTCAACATTGGCACAGAAAGTAGATTTATTCATTTCCAGTTAGGCTATCTTTTGATCTCGGCCATTGCAATTAATTTCTTGACATTCTGCCGATATTATTTAAGCAATTGTCTGAAAATTCGAATTCTTTCTGTGAATTTCTGACACAAAGACTAAATTAAAACAAAATTTTCTCGAGTTTTTAAAAACTATATTTCAGAAGTGAATATAGGATATGCATTATTCAAAATTGTAACTCACCACTAGGCCTACAAACGTTGCTGTTGCCGGTAGCCTAAATGTACTAGTAAATCACAAAGCATGCAGTGTGTCCATAAATGTTGTCTATGAACTCTCCAGCTTAAACATGCATAGGCCCTACCTTTGTACACTCCCCATAACCCATGGACCCTGATATTTCGGTCTTCACCCCGTAACCCCTTTAGGACCAGATGTGGAATTAACTTTCCCCGTAGCTCCGCAGCAGCTGTCGCCCTACTGGTCGACTCTGCCCAGCTGTAACTGTAGGGAGCAGCTATGCTGGTGATTCATATACCAGGGTTTATACCTCGGGTTCTCAGGTCAGCAGTGTCAACCGGCCGTCACTACACGCTATAATTAATCAATGTCATGTTGTTTAACTTATGATCCGATGTCTTTACTTCACTGTAGGCCTACCTTTGTATAAGTCACCAGGCAAGCAAACGAAATGTCAGAATAACTAAATTTAATTATTTAAAATTAATAATATTTTTAATTTTACATATTTTGATTCAAAATCCAGGGGGGGCAAGTGCCCCCCCTTGCCCCAACGTGCGGGCGCCCATGAACCCAGGTATAGATCTGGTCTGGACGCTTCTTGTTCGCTTAGACTTAGGCGTTGTCACGGAAGATGGAGATGTAAGTCCTAACTGCTGATTTTGACCTTACCTACCTATCGCTTTTGCTTTGACTGAGCACCTGTGACTGTGAACAATCTGGTTCCCGCGACTTCGTTTTTTGACGCTGTAGAAATCTCAGGATTACGATATACTATTCCAATCACATACGACCCATATTCTCCCAGAAAGACGCACCAATTCTATTGTCGAAAGAATTATAGCCTACCGATTCATGTTAATATAGGCCTATATTACAGATAATTACTTCTGCCAGAGTACGCCTATTGGCATAGCCTGAAAGAATGAAATTTCGCCACGCATGCGTGATCAGCGGACGTTGATGTTTTATTGAGTTGGACGAGTATTCCAGGAGACCGAGGTGCTCCAGCCGAATATACTGGAAACGTCGTTCACGGACCAAAGCGAGCCGTGCCAACGCACTCCAAATCGTCGCTTAACATCCGAACCTTTCGTGTCGAGGGAGAGGGTGGCAGGAGGCAGACGGACCGGCAGAAAGACGCAGAGACGGACAGACAGGTCTGCAGAGGAAGACGGAGTAAACGAGATCAGTTGACGACAAAGAAATTGGAAAATGTCGTGTGTGATTCGCCATCAGGATAAGATTATGTTTGCCGGAGTATTTATTTAGTCGACTTGTACTGCAGATCTCGGTCAATAGACCACAGGCCAACGTTCGCCCTTTCACCTCCGTCGCTGGCGTTGAAACCGCCGTGCGTCCTGTTAAGTTGGAAATTCGTTCCTGAAACACGCAACCTAAATGGAAAGGTCGTACTTGGGCCCGACTGATGCGTATCGCATTCGTGGTTGAGGCGAATAGGCCCCACTAATCCATCCATTCGAAACTCTAATTACCACGCAAGCAGGTTGTTTGGCCATTTTTGTAGGGTACGGCGAAAGTAGAAAGATAGGCCTGTAGGCCTAAATGACAAAAGTAACGCAGTTGTTTCTACACTCTCTAGGCCTACAGAAGCATCCAGACCTCTGCCTTCCAAGCTTTATCGTCCTCAACGAAACCCGCCTGAGCAGCTCCCCTTCTTCGTCTCTGGTAACCAGCAGTCTTGTTGTCAAGACCTTAAACCTCAAGACCAAGACCAAGACCTTGAACCTCAAGACCAAGACCAAGACCAAGACCTTGAACCTCAAGACCAAGACCAAGACCAAGACCAAGACCTTGAACCTCAAGACCAAGACCAAGACCAAGACCTTGAACCTCAAGACCAAGACCGAGACCAAGACCCAAAAAAATCACAGTCGTATCCAGACTTCTATTCCTTACTAAAAATTGTCCAGTCGGACTATATACTCGTTATTTTAATGAAAACATTAGTTTTTTCTTTTATTCAAGCAAAACAACTCTAAATGTAGACTGCAGAGAATTTCGAATTCGTATTTACAAAAGTCCTTCATGCGAAATGTTATTCCAAATGCCTGTTGAATTTTATAAAAACCAATTTGTTCAGAATTTTCTGACCAAGACGTGACCTGTGGGGCCTCATAAAAATTCTGCCATGTGAAAAAACACGGTCTACAAGTGCTGAAATAGCTAGCACACAAAGCAGATTTTCAAGAACCGGGTGTAAATGCACAAATTAATCATGAGTCTGTTTTGAAATCATTCCATGGTAAATAACCGGAAGTCAAAATAATTGTCCAAAACAACAGTGAAGCCTCATTCACACCGTGTAAATACTAAAGCAATAACTGTATGAGTAATTATTGGATACATTTTTAAAATTATTGCCGTTTGTTAAAATTAATGACTGTTCATATTGACAAAAGTCTTGGTCTTGGTCTTGCAAAACCAAGACCAAGACCTTGAACCTCAAGACCAAGACCAAGACCGAGACCTTGAACCTCAAGACCAAGACCAAGACCGAGACCTTGAACCTCAAGACCAAGACCAAGACCAAGACTTTTAAAAACGAACTCGAGTGCACTCGAGACCAAGACCTTGGTCTCGAGGACAACAAGACTGGTAACCAGACCCTGATCTTCCCTTGACATCTCTGGACAACCCCTCTGACACGACGTAGCGCTTGTGAATAAGCTGGTGCCCTGCGCTTGGCTTTATAGTGGCGCTTCAGAAATTTCAAGTTTACGATTACAAAGCAATTCAGCGACAGGGCACATTTTCAGGGCATATTTTCAGGACACCTTTTCAAGGCAATTAGCCCGATTAGCCTCTTGGCCTCGCAGAGCCATGACGCGGTCCTGTTCGCCGTCAGAACGTGCGATGTGTCCAAACAGCCGGAGACCTCGTATAGTTTAGATCATATCCCACACAACTGGCCTGTAATCTATACATGTAGTTAGACAAATTACTCTCTGATCTTTCGTACATTTTTAAACTTTCGCTAAATCTTTGTTTCAGACGGTTAAACGAAACAATGACATCTCGCACACGGTAGGCCTTCATGAGTTCTTTTCCTTTATCATCATTACTTATCATCATTCAGTATTATCATTACTTACTTTTGTTTAATGTAAATACAAACACATACATACACAGGGCCACATACACATACACAGTGTTTACATAGAGCCTACATATATGCACAATATATATACGCTATAGAAGTCATTAGCTTAGCCAGGGGCGTAACTTTGGTCTAAGAAGTGAGGGGGGGTACCATATTCTTACATACACGAAGAAAGTCGAAGACTGCGATTTCTGAGAAGGCACAATAATAAATATTGAATGGCATTGCTCAAAATGTGGGGGGTACGGTACCCCCCAGTCCAAAAAGTGGGGGGTACGGGTACCCCTCGTACCCCCCACAAATTACGCCTATGAGCTTAGCATAGGTTAGATTAGGCAAACTTAGATTAGACGAGATCCGAATAGATTTTCTTTCTCTACATTTTCCTCTCTAATTTTATTAAATTTCCCTTTATTTCCTCCTCCTCTTCCTCCCGTCATCATCATCCTCATCATCATCATCACCACCATCATCATCATCATCGTCGTCGTCATCATTATCTTTCCTCTTGCCATCTTCATTTTCTGCAAAATTATTGCTGTTGCATCTATTTCTCTATTGGTTGTTCCTGAAGCTTATCCTCTTCTGCCCCCATTCTCCTCCTGTTGCTGCTCTTCCACATTTCTACGACATCCATTAGGTGCAATTTTCCGCCTCAACAGTCACCGAAATTGGTCGCTAGCGCTAACAAACATACACACACACAGGAGAGAGAGAGAGAGAGAGAGAGAGAGAGAGAGAGAGAGAGAGAGAGAGAGAGAGAGAGAGAGAGAGAGAGAGAGAGACAGAGACAGAGACAGAGACAGAGACAGAGACAGAGACAGAGACAGAGACAGAGAGAGACAGAGAGAGACTGACAGACAGACAGACAGACAGACAGACAGACACACAGACGGAGAGACAGACAGACAGACATACAGAGACAGAGAAAGAGACAGAGCGAGTTCGCCCTAAGGTTAAAGGCAGTTTGTCGCTAAGCACAACCGTGTCTCACTTTTGCTTCAGGAAAACGACCGCCGGGAGAGATCTCCACTCTACCCCTCCGCATCCTCTTCGATCGACGGAGGAGGAGGACTGAGAGAAACATTGACAATGATTCTCAGTCGGAAACAGTGGAACGACTCCTCATCCTCATCCTCCGCAGCCAGTCGTTCTTTTAGCGACATCGAACGACCGCTTGACGAACTCTATCGCAGCTTACTAACCTCAGAAGACTTTTAAACTATACACACAGGACTATGCATTGCTTATATTATAGTCTACAAATACTACATACATCCATATGTATAGACTTGCTGTTGTATACCGTAATCCAGTATCACTGCATTATATATGTATGCACTATGCATATATAAAAGTCTTGATCATGATCTTAAACTCCAGATTTCCTCAGCATCATAAAAAGCTAAGCTACCTGCTTATCCACAGGGGATAGTAAAGAAACAGAAACGATAAGGTGTGGTAATCGAGGTTCGGCTCCAATTCAAAATTGAAAACATTCATTGGAGTAGCTTTAAGTCTCGGGTTAGATCTCGACTGGGCCTTCTGTGCCTTTACCAGTTAGTTAGTTAGTTAGTTATTCCGGATATTTCTATAGCGCCTCTCGAAGTCAACTACTACTCAGAGGCGCTCCCGACTACAGCATTTGATACTGTGCCGGAATTTTCACGCCGAAGCGCCACGAGCAATCGCGAGTGAAGGACTTGCCCAAGGTCCGTACGCAACGGCTAGAGTGGGATTCGAACCTGCAACCCTCTGGTCACAAGGCGCCGAACTTACCACTGAGCCACCACGCCCCACAGTTCATTAACATATATTACCATAATTATTATTATATACTAAATGTTTCCAAAGTGCAAAATTTCAAGTTTTCATGTGGTAGGTTAGGAAAGGTAACAGACTAAAACTGACATAAGTCATTTGAGTTTGGATCCTATCAGTACGGAAGAGGGTAAGGAAGAAGCCTACTTCTTTGCAGAATACTTACTTACTTACTTATGTCACTATAATAAGATATCTATTTGCAACATTTACATAACATTTGTAACATATGACGCAGAGGGAAGAGGCCGAAAAAACTAATTATTTGTGTCATGTCAGTTGAGTTGTAAAATCCATTCCACCACCTTCCAATTCCTCTCAAGTCAAAGCAAAGATTTAACAACAGGTTATTATTATATTCATATTTGGACGTACTAGTTATGGCTCTAGCCAGAGTTCTCTGGAGTTTCAACATGTAGAACTCTGTGATATCAACAAGAAGTTACAGTAATCAATATGACTGGAGACCAATGTGTTTGCACAGATATCTTGCAGGACATGGAAACATAATGCCTAAATCTGCATATTTCATCAATGTACAAACATGATAACTTAAATATACCACTTATGTAGTCACCGAGTAGTCGTTGAGAGAATTAGTTGAATCAAAACAACACCCAAGTTACGAGCTGCATCAGCCAACTCGACAAGTGAGCCACTCAGTTTCAAAGACTTAAATCATTCAAATTTCTTCAGTAGCTATGCCCAGTAGTAGTAGCTCAGTTTTTGATGGGTCAAGCAGAAGTTTATTGGCATCGAAGACTGCACCTCCTCAAAGGCTGTGGACAACAGCTGCACAGACGAGTCACAAGACAAACAGTAGAATTGGGTATCCTACGCACAGGAATGATATGGCAGTAAATGATTGTCGAGCAGTGTTCCCAGAGGGATCGTGTATAATGGAAACAAAAGAGGACCAAGCACGAACCCTGCGGAACATCACATGTCAACAAGGCACAGATGAATAATTAAGCGTTAACCATTTAAATAAATTGATTGTGTGCATTGACTAAGATAATCAGGAAACCAAATTCAATGGATGCATGCAACTAGACAATTTATATAGTGCCTTTAAATACCTCACAATACTCACGAGGTATCAATACACGTGGTATCAACAACGGCACTCCAAACACAAATCAAAAATCCAGCTGAAGTTCAGTCGGTTCCATGAGTATGATAGGGGCAGAATACATGGTAAGATCCAGGTAAGGTTCAACAAGTCCTAGAGGCCAAAGACCAGTTCCTCCTGACCGGACTTAAGAACCTCAGAATTCTCTTCCTCTCCAAGGTCATCGAGGTCAGGAACGCTGTCCGAAGACTTTTCCGCCGTCTTCTTCACAAAACGTCCTCCATCTGCCAATGCAAAACGCAGTCAGATAAGACAGTCAATAATAATAATAATAATAATAATAATAATAATAATAATAATAATAATAATAATAATAATAATAATGAATGAATGAATGAATGAATGAATGAATGAATAATAATACGAGAGTTACATGCCGGATGTCAATACATGAAGCAGAGGCAATGTATGTAAACTAACATAATGTAACTAAATCTAAGGCAATTTTGTGTGAAATGGATTTAAATGAGGCATTCAATCTCATCTAAGAAGATGGTTATAAAGGTAAAATGAAAAGTCTGATGGCGTGATATGCCTGTCCACAGATATGGTACCCCAAGGCAGACTGCACACACTGCATCTACTACCATCTACAAGGATGTAATACTTTCGTTCGAAATGACATCTAACATCAAATAGGCTAGCACAGTTTTGGTTTGCCCTTTGAGCGGCGCTATATAAATGCCCAAATACATACCCACATACGTACAAGTGTCTAGATACATGCATATGCCCACACACATATGTATCATTCGTTTAAAGTAGAATTTAGATTAGATGGGAGGAGAGAAGACATTGCATACGTTATATGGCATCAGTAATATTACCATTCACATCTTGATTATAAAAAATCTAATCAGGTGAGACAGCAATATGACTTTCAATCATAAAAAGTCATTAAGTCAAAATTTTGCAAGATCACTGAATAAGTAAGAGTAAAATGACCAATTCAATTATCACTATAAAGTCATTAAGTTAACAAAATGCAAGATCGCTGTATTGGCAAAGCACAGTCAAACTCATAGTGGAAGGTACAGGATGTTCTTTCCTTCTCTTCCATTCCTGAGCTGGTAACGGGTAAATCCCATGATCCTGGACTTAACCGTTTAATACTTCCCATTTACTTCTGAAAAGGGTAGTCAGCAGCTACCAAAAATTGGTCATTACCTGATTTAATCTTCCATTACTGAAGAATAAATGAATAATAACTTACTGTTTAATTCGGGCAGATTGTCTGGTTTTGGCACAGAGAAGGACGTGGTGTCGCCACTTGCCAGATGCGGTCGTTTTCTTTCTGTGTTGTCACTTGCATAGAACGAATCACTGTCTGCATCCGCTGCAGGACCTTTGCTGTTCTTATTCTTCCCACTGACGGATTTCTCTCCTGCATAAATGCTTTCATCTCCAAAGTCCTCCTTAGAACGGTTTCCGACAGTTCGGGCTTTCTCAGATGATCGGTGGTGTTTTTCTGACAGCAGATATTAATACCAAGTATAAATATTAATATCAACCATAAATAAATATTAATATCTAGTATAATTAAATACTAACATCAAGCATAAATATTAATGTAAGTTTAAATATTAATATCAAGCATATATAAATATTAATAAAAAAATTAAGCATATATTAATATCATGTGCAAATATTAATTTTCCTAAATCCTCTGCACCCAAACTACCCAGGATTCTTATAGATGTCAGAAGGTCAATAGAGAATCCGAAAGTTATCATTAAATATTACTAACTTGTAACATCTCTCATTGCTCTGGTGTCTAATACACTAAGCATCAACCAATGGTGCACCAAAAACCAAACCTTAAAGGCAAAGTTTTTGATGTTTTGGGCAAAACTTCAACCTGTCTGTCAGTCCACAAAGTTTGGAGACAAATGTCAATGGATTCCTAAATCCACTACTAATATTTTATTTGCAGTGGTTTGGGAGCATTGCAACTCTATTCACCCGAGGTCACATAAAGATTAACTTCCTTGGCATAGAAGCAAATTCTTCTACCATCCACTAACCTTACACTTCTACATAGACCTGAGGTCTTGCCACTAATCTTAAGACTTCTCCACCTCACATGTAGCCCCTCCACTAACCTTATACTTCTACATAGACCTGAGGTCTTGCCACTAATCTTAAGACTTCTCCACCTCACATGTAGCCCCTCCACTAACCTTACACTTCTACATAGACCTGAGGTCTTGCCACTAATCTTAAGACTTCTCCACCTCACATGTAGCCCCTCCACTAACCTTGGACTTCTCCATTTACCTGTGGCCCCTCCACTAACCTGTGACTCTTGTACTAACCTCCCTTGGTTCCTCCTTCAGAAAGCTGTGCTCCTTTGCTCAGTCGATCGCAGAAAACAGAGATGTGCTTCTTGACCTTTTCCGTGTCCTGGTGCAGAGCCAGTGGACTTGGATTGACCATGATGTCCTTGGCATTCTTGGACAAAACCGTCCGAAGGAGATGAGTGACGGACGCATCCACTATCTCTTCCCAACCCTGTAAAAACAATACAAACATCCTGCATTGTCTCAACATAATACACTACAGCACTTTTGCTTTTGCAATACAATGCTTTTGTGAGGTACTTATATTAAGTATGCAAGTATGTATGTAAGTACATAAGTATCTGGCTACTTGTAAAACACCCTTTAAGAATCTAACATGGGCACTGAACATCGCAATCTACCAGAGCTAAAGTTATGCATCTAAGTGTCTTGATACATAAAAACATACATACTTACATACTACTAACAATTCAGTATTGCAATAGTACTTCATTGAGGAAAATGAGTGCCCAGAGCAGAATGGTTCTCAAATGCTGATGCGACAGAGGTAAAGAAAGACCAAGTTCATGTCATAGGTCGTTACGCAAACTTTTCCAGAACGACGGACTAACCACAGTGAAGCCTGCACTCTGTACAGTGGAAGTTTGGGTCAGTTGGACAACCAGGTCGCCTTCAACAACTATCCTCCTATGCCACACCCAGGTCACGTTTGGTTGTAATGCAACATGTTGGTCTATTCAGTAAGTATACTGGGTTCATAATTATAATCAAAAGGTTGCAGGTTTGCAACTAAATAAACTGATTCTGTGTAGCGAGACTAGCAACCCTGTACAAGCTCTTTGCCCAAACGTGCTCCTGTCACCTAAAAGAATAGTTTGGTACCAGTATGAACAGCAAGTCCTGCAATATAATGGTCACGAGTCCACATCCTTGTGATTCGCACATTGCTGGTTGAAAAGCCAAAGACTGGGAAATGAGTGCCTAACCTATATTCCACTAGTGAGATGAAATCTTTACTTAATGTTTGAACATATCAGCTTTTTTCACACACTAGGACACTTGTGAGCATTTATCACACTCCAAGACAGGTGTGAGCATATCATCAATCAAACCTGAGCAGAATTATCATCCACAATTGGTGTCAGACATGACTCCAAGATGGAAAAGTCCTCTGGCGTCATTCCTGAACTTCTAAGTTTGATCAGCAGACAGATCAGCCGAGTGGCACAGGACAACTCCGATGACGTCACTTCCTGTTGCAGTCGGTTTTCTTCAACAGTATCTGCTAATGACAAAACCTATAAACAAGAACAACAGGACCTCTGTAAAGTAACTTAATCATATATCTATTTACAGTGTGTATACAAGTAGTAGTTTTCAAAAAAAGGATGCCACATAAATTACTACAATGCTGATTAACTGTTTATACTAATTTTCATTCACTTGGGCAGACAAACAATATCACAATAGGAGCTTTTGAATAAATCAGACTACTGTTAGTATTTTTAGCACAAGCAGAAACAACACCTTAGAAGAATTCCTGCAAAACGTATGTTCAATTGTAAAATACGATATTTTAAAAATCAGAAGTTGTCCTGGAATCTACCAGGAAAGGTATGTTACTTTATTACTGTATTTTACTATTACAACAATTACTAACTACACAAGGACACCACAACAAAATATGTCACCACAGTGTCTATTAGTTACTTGATTGACAACATATACATGTAAATACAAATTATTTTTTTTTACATGAATAACCAAATGTATTTCTAATAACCTTGCATTCAAATCACAGCCCAAGACCCATCTTTTAAACTAACATACGACTCTCATTCATTTTTTAGTTCATGTACAATGCCTTTGTCTCCGGTGTCGGCTGTGATACAGCACTACATAAATCATTTTATTATTATTACCATTATTATTAATATCATCATCATTATTATCATCATTATTGTTAAACTAAGATTATATTTTGAAAAAAGAAGAAAGAAGACAGATGCAAAACCTGTTTGTATGTGCTTTCGAGCAGAAAGTCGAGTCCGTTAAGTGGAGCTGGTGTTTTGTCCTTGTAGAGCATTAGCAGTCGCTTCTGAACTGCACGATACTGTGACGCTCGCTCCTCAAGAATCTTTGCCAGCGTACTGTGCTTGCTGCGGAGCTAGTAACAGAACATGAAACTTATGGGCACGAGATTAAAAACTGTCTTTGAATTAAGTCCCAATTGCTGAGCTAATTCCTAAAGTTCAATTCAGTTAAGACTCCAAAGTGCTTCTTGTGAAGTTGTTTTTGGGAATGTAGCAAGACTGATGTGGACCCCAGGAAAGTGGACCTGGACCTCCTTTGGACTACTCTTTGGAACCCCCTCTGACTTGATGCAGCACTCGAGAATAAGCTGTTGCTCTGCGCTCGGCTTTTGAGTGGCGCTTCAGAAGTTTGGAGATTACGATTACTAGGTATGTGGTATGACTTCCAACCTGAATTACAGTGTAATAACAGTGTAAGAAGAGACTAGTGAGATATCTGTGTTCTAACTTACACATTAAGTACTTTAATGTCAACATAGCACACTGTAAGATGGACAGTTCTATGTATTTGTATCTTCTTCACTTTTCCAGAGCCTTAAAAATGAGCAATATATAAACAATGCACCATTTGTAAGGTACTTTAGATGGCCAAACCCACGACACAAACTGATGAGTTTCCAACTAAAAAGTTCTGTATGTTAGCACATTCCACAAAGTACCTCAAAGTGCTTGTCAATGACTTCAAAGTATTCTTGGAGCGGCAACTGACTTTCGTACGACACTGACAAGTCAGAAGCGCGGCCCATCTTGAAGTGACCCGAAAGCCGACTTGTAAAATCACTCAGCACATGCCACATGTAGGCAAACTCGTCACACTGGATGCGGTAGCGCTCTGCAATATTGAGAAAATGCTGCACACTTCATTTGGCATCATCAATAAGTGCAAACGTTTAGATTAATCTAAACTTCCAAGTAATATGGCACAGTGGCAGATAATAATAATAATAATAATAATATTCATGTTTATTGACAAGCTCAGTGACAAACCGCAGTACGTAACATTGAAACATAGGACAGTACAATTATCAAGGTCTTATAGAACACACGTCTTGGTAGCCCATTAGGCGCTTGCTCATTTTACAGCCACCCCCTATGGAGTGGAAGGCTGAGTCGACCTTTAGGGAGCTTATGGACACTGAACGGCATCTATCAAGATCTTATATCCCCCATCCAGATTGCTCATGTATTTGCCTCTCACTTATCGGACTTCTCTGGCTGGCTCTACATGTGTGTGAGAGTCACCTGTGGTGACTTTTCCAGTTATCTATAAGTTATTTGCTCATTGATGAACTTTCTGTTCTTAATGAACTTTTAACACCACATTAGTGTAGGGCTCTTGCACAGGTGCTATATAAATTATCAAAATGAATGAATGAACTAACGTAGGCAGTGATGTACGTAAAAGGCACTGTATTAAGTATCTCGATACATAAATACACTTCTCCATCCAAGTTTACAACCCCTATGTGCAAGTCACACTTGAAACTGATGACAGTTCATGAATTCGACAAACTGACATTTTCTTAATTGCTTTCACATTATGCTGCATTTCTTATTATCACTTTGCCCCCCAACTTCAAATCCTCGATCCATGCCTGATAATTACTAGTTAACACGTATCCCAGTGGGGATGGTTTTAAAGCGAGGAGGAAGTTCCTCTTTCAATATAAGTCTCACTTCACCTGAAATTAACACAGATGGTACAAAGGCTTACGTGAACTCTTTGAGGCTAACACAGTAACAACTGGATCTAAGCCATAGTACTTGAAGGCGACTGCATTGCTCGAGCTCTCTGTACTACCACTGAGCATGTCTACAATTAATAACACACAAAACAACTATCAGAAACACAGCAATGTCTGAACCTAGTAGCCAATGTTTCCTCACTAATTCGCTAAAGTTCAACTTCAAGCCCTATCCGATGAGACTAGCAGTTTCCATGCATGTTGATCCAACTCTATGGAATTTACTACCATTGTCTTTGCATGATCCTTCTCTTAATCTTATCGTATTCTGTGAACAACTGAAAATTCAAGGTTCTCCAACTAACCCTTCTTTTTACGTGAACCTACTAGTGTGACATAAATGTCTGATCAATGGTAATATTATTAACAATAATTGATAATACCATTAGTGTTATCAGACATTAACAAATAAATTTAATGGAATTCAACACAGAATTTACACATCAACCCTTCAAGTTAGGTACTTAACCCAACCTACCAAAACAGAAGCCCACATTTTTAGCAGATGTCACTAGTGTCTGCCTCTAATAACAGAAAGACCTTTCTTGAGGGATTGTATCACAACAAAGAAGGCATGAGGCTGAATGAACAGCAGCAGTGTGAGGTATAAAGACCTGCATGTTTCTGGCCTAAGCCTGTACAGAATTTTGTGAATATACATTACTGAGAGGCTTGCTTACCGGAGAAGATGTCAATCAGACTAACAGGTGGTTTGTTTGTGTCAATAGTCAGTTTGTATGATGCATTCTTTACTGGTAAGCACGGCCTAAGCACAAGGAGTAGAGGCAAGCGCCCAGCAGAATGCACCACCCTTGGCGCACCTGCAACAAAAACAACCAATCGACTACATCACCATATAAGCCAATAACGTTGCATCCGTTTACATATGTATGTATATACGAACGTATGTAAGTATGTATATATGTATTATGTATGTATATATGTATGTGTGTATATAATTGTAACTAGTAACTTCCATAGCGCCAGTTCCTAATGCACAAGGCATCAACCGATAACACACCAAGACCAAGCCGTAATCAGGTCAATATCCAGAAGATCAGTTCGTAAGTGTGTATGATGTAAATACACATGATTTATGTATGTCTGATGTATTCAAGCATGTAAGTGTGCATGTATTTATGTATGTAAGTACGCATGTACGTATATATGCATGTATGTATGTACGTATGTATGATGTAAATACATTATGATTTATATATGTCAGAGGTATGCATGTATGTATGTAAAGCTTTCATTAGGTATTTGTTTCATGGCCAACCTGAACTGCTGTAGTAGACTGCAGATGCATCGAGACGTAGGTCCGTTGGCAGAATTCGATATTTCATGTAGATGGTCAGCTGTTTCTCCACAGGTCGACCTGGTTCTGAAGATCGCACAAAAGCCAACCAGAGCACATTGAACTAACAAACAAGAATTTCAACATTTAAGGTCCGGAGACTCTGGCCTATTTTAAAACTTTAGCATCATTTACATTAGCAAAGAGCATCTTAAGAGGTTCATCTAAAAGTGCTACAGAAAGTTGAAATATAAAAAAAAATTCCTACAGACTGGGATTATGTACAGTGCACTGTACAGTACTATACAGTACATAATTCCAACTTAGAGCATCAGTATTAATTTAGTGATTTATTGCTACAAAAATTTTACAATAAATAATTTTCAAACAAAACCTGATTAATGAGTGAAGCCTATTGCTGAAATATGTTGTTTTGCTTGCAACAATGACTTTGTCAAAGCACTGATAAGTGGTAAGCATGTACCTGGTGATTTAAGGACCTTACAAAAGTGCAGCTGTGAAATGTGCTGCTTGACCTTATTGCTCCAATATGCCAACAAAAGTTATGAAATGTTACTTATATGAACACAGACTTACCCACACTGGAGATGCTCATAAAAGACTCACTGGCCACCAAAGGGCGAACAACTTTTATGCTCAGCTTAACGTCATGCAGATGTGTCTTTGCTTGTAGGGAAACCTACCAAAAGTGGTAACACGTAAAACTAAAGGACCACCCACATTTAATGACCACTGTCACTCTATGTCTATCAAAGTAAACTAAGGTAAGGTAAGGTCAAGTAACATAATTTAGGGTAAGGTATTGCCAGCTTAGGAGAGGCAAAGTATGGTTAGAGACGACAGTGTAAGGCTACTTAAGGTAAGGTAAGGTTATGGAAGGTAAGGTTAAACAAGGAGAGATAAGGCTTACTAATGCAATATAAAATTATGGAAGGTAACAAAATTATAAAAGGCATGTAGAATTATGAAAGATAATATAAGGTTAAGGAAAGGTAAGGTTATGGAATAAAAAAGTAACATAAGGTCATGGGAGGCAAGGTAACGAAAAGTCAAAGAAGGTAATGTAATGTAAGGCTCCTTCAATATTCTTGCTTCTAATACTGATTCCTGTACTCCTTGCTTTCTTCCAGACTGATCCATCTTTCTAAAAATCTTCTCCAGCACATTTCTAGCACATTAACTGACACAGATTAACAAGTGCTTTCAACCTGAAAATGTGCTTGCCCTCTCGCCTGCCAATAAGCTATTTCACAAGCTGTTCATCTATATCGCACAAGCTTACATTACATGTATATTACAAGATTAGGTACCACAATCACTGCTGCCAACAGTCTTACACCTGATATGATATAGCAATGTTGAATAAGCTGGTCTCCCTGATGCAGCTTTTGCGTAGCACAGAGAAATTTTGGACAGTTACGTTAGATTACATTACATTGCAGTCATCTTCACAGTCACACTAATGCGTACGTTGGAGGAAGTTTTGGTTGAAATACGATCTCAATCACTTACGGTGACAGTAACTGATGGAACTTGTAAAGAATCTTCGACTTCTGTGTCGCGAGCCAACTGAAACAGAGCATCACTAAAAATTTAGAAAATTGTTCAGTGCTGTGAAACCATGATGTCTGCAACCAAGTACATAATTACTTCAACAGCTAAAGATTTAACTCAGCAGGCAAATAGTAAGAGCATGTAAATCATCAGTAAAGGTGCATCTGCATCCGTCATTCTCATAGTAATAATTTATTGTTAATTATGTGTCTAAGGCAAAGCTAATTAACATAAATAGTAAAATATACATCACTGTGGCCCAACTTTTGATATCACGTGCTGAGAAACACGGATCCAAAGATTAGATCAGCTGTAGAACGCAAGCTCAGTGTAATACAAGCTTAATACTATTATTATTATTATTATTATTATTATTATTATATTACATTTATTAAGTGCTACCATCTAATGACCAAGCATCAATCGATAGCACTGATCAAGGGCTTGCTCAAGGTTCCTACACAGTAACTGTTTTAGGGAAGGCTCGAACCCTTACTCTCCACATTACAAGGCAAGCGCTCTAACCAAAAGGCAATGCGGTAACAGGTGGACTAGAGCATATCTTACATTTACAAAGCATAAATTCTAGACAACTAGAAAAAAGTAGTCTACTAAGAAATCACTCGCCAAATCATTAACAGAATTGAATATAGATTAATTCTACTAACCGATGGCTGGTCAAAGCTCGATGGAATAAAAATCGATAACTTGAGATCTTCCTGAGGACTAACAGCAGACGGCGCCGGAAGGGCTACAGTAAGAAACAACAAACAGATAGTTGCTCAACCATTTTCATATTAATTAATAACAAAATAACTTTTTTACAATCAGTATGGTAGTAAATAATAACAAATAACTTTTTAAAATCTGTAGGGTATTAAATAGTAAAATACTAATCAATAATTAAATAATAATAATCAGTAATTAAACAATACATAAAAAATCATTAGTTTCTTCCTTTCACACAATGCAGTGATTGATTCAATTTTCTATAGTCCTTCAAGAGGCACCACTTTCAACGAATCACCTCTGTGACAATTCATATCTTACAACACTTAAACACTATAAAATAAGATGCAACAAAGACAAAGATAGTGTAAAAATTACATTGACTACAGTGATAATGGAGATGACAATGAAGATACTGATGTTGATAATGACAACAATGGCAACGAAATAAAAGTCAAAAGCAAAGCCAATCACACTGACGTCTACCACCCAAAAGCAGTAGCTAGAAATCCTATGACTATGAATTTCTATCTAACGTTGTTGGCTACCTGACTTATTCTGTTGTTCCTTGATGGCCATCTGCAACTGCTTCATCTCATGTTCTGCCGACGCATAGTCCATCTCTCGAAGGTCAGACGTTGGCCGAGCAAACATCGAAGGATCCGTCCCTAGGTAGCAGCACTGCAAGTGACCTTCCTCATCAATTGCTACAATTGCACCTTTCGAATCTCTAAAACATCATCGTGCTGTAACTGTACTCATGAAATCTGTATCTACATTGATCTGATTCAATCGAATGTAACAACTTCTGTAATAGCACTTTCTAATACAAAAAGTATGAGTCACTAGTGTAGAATTTCTAAGAATTGACTTTATATATTGACTCAAGGAATCTATGCATGTGAGAGTGGAAGCTCATGCAAATAACTGTACATTTAATTGCATTCTTATCCAGAGATGTCGCCCTGATTGAATTTTACACAGAATATTAATAAATATGATGTTTTATTATCAACAGACATTTTAATTCCACAAGCATAATTATGCATCGAATCTTCTTTAGAAATAGAATATATTGCAACGCATTTGTTGTGTAAACATACTGCAGTATTTTCCTGTCCACTAGAGGGCTTCGCTAAGACTAGTCACACGACATTAAATACAGACTGTACACAGTGTACAGTCCTGTGTATTAATGATCATTGATACTGACTTAAGGTTCATCTGTTTCAAATTGCTAACTCATTATAACCTGACTTTTGTTTTCTCTGACATGCCCCATACTCACTGGAAATTGGCCACTTTGACCTGTACAGGAATCATCGGCATCTGAGCTGCCCATTTCAGACACGTACTCTGATAAACATGGAGAGTTTTTACGTGTGTACAGATTAAACAGTTCACTGTATCATTCTTGCCTGTAACACAAGATAACACATGACAACACAAGATAACACATGATAACAGAAACAACACAAAATCAATTTCGAATCTTTAATCCAATTCAATGTAATTCTTAAGAAAATATTATGCAACCCATTACACAAAAATAAATAATTACACAAAAATAAATAATTACACAAATTAGCTTCACAATGAAATGATCATTAGATGACATTCAAATAAGAAAAATCCACTACTTCATTGCCATTTGAATTCCATAATCAATATTAATATTTAATATTGATAGGAATATATTTCATACAAAAAGAAGAGAATGTTCAGTAAACCAAGTATCTGAATGGTAAATCTACTGTCAAAGAAATATTCAGCTTTCCGATTTAAGATTTTAAAACTTCAATTTATAGCACAAAATTCTTAAAAGTGTCTAGGAATGTTGCTTGGAATTCCAATCATATAATTTACTACTTCACTAAGTATTAGTATTGTTATTATTGTTATTACTACACATTTGACAAGCCAGTCATCAAAATCAACCACACCCAAAGTCGCTTACCGGCACCAAAAGGTACGAAACAGCTTGGGTTGAAGTCAAACTTTACCAGGTAACTCAGCTGACCACTGTCTGTAAGTGCATAGAGATTGCGTTCGCCTGAAAATAAGCATACAACCTAATGACAATCACTAAAATAACAGACTGTAAGTGTCCCTAAATCTTTACTAAAGCACATCACCACATAATGCCTAGACCTGATTACGGTTTGGTGTGCCATCGGCTGAAGCCTTGTGCATCAGACATTGGAGCAACTGAAGTAACAAATTTTCCATCAGCTGGAGAAGTCATCACTCTATTCATTTGTAGTTTTGAGAACATTATTCTTTTTACAGACTTACTGAATGCTCACCTATCTTTTATAATACTCAGGGCCACATTAAGGCTAGTGCAGGCCCGGGTGCTGTGATTGCCTATATAGTCATCAGCGTGGGACCCAATTACAAGTACAATAAAATGTTTTAATGTACTTCCGAAAATGCGGGCCCTTTAAAACTGCAGGCCCGGGTGCTGCAGCACCCGTAGCACCCCCTTAATATGGGTCTGATAATACTAATATAAATAATAGTAATAATAAGTAAGCAAGTCTGGCAACATAAATATAACACAAGGACTTCCTCAGGTGGGCATAAGAGGACATCCCCACATGAGAGTCATAATAAGTTAGTCACCTGACTGCAATCATTAAGAACAAGGGATGTTTATGTCGATCTTGCGTTCAGGAATAAATTAAATACAAAACTTAAGTCATAAAATAAGTCTAAAAGACTCTTACCTAAGACAAAAATTGTTAACGCTGAGTTTGGAAAATTGGTCACAACAAGATCAAGTGCAGTTTCGTTGACAATGAAGGTCCAGTCTGCCTGAAAGTCAAGCATTTCTTATCACACTAACTTACATAAATTCACATAAAACACAAAATTTACATAATCTTACATAAGGTCTTTAATAACATCTCAAAAGTGCCAAGTAGCTGATTATGTATTGGACTGACATGGAAATGATGCACGCAAGCATAGTGTTGGCAACATTGAACACAGTTAGCAGTTGGATGGGTGACTGAATGTCAAGTTATATGGGTCAACTCAGTAACACTGCGACACCTTTTTTAGCCTTGTGACAGAATTTTCAATGAAGATTGTAAGTGCAGTTTCGTTTACATTGTAATTGTAATCCTGTCTGATCCTTCACAAATGGATGCTGCACCAGTTAAGGTCCAGGTAAAGGCCAGCATGAAAGAAACAAATTTATTACATTTTAACTGAATTCAACTGCTATACATGAAGGAAAGACAGCTGCCTGTGTTATAATGTCAAACACAGTAATGGTAGCTGTATCAAAACACAGTACTAACCAAAACCCGCCTTCCAGTTGTGATGTTCTGGGTTTCCTGTGTTGACTTGTCATCAGTTGCTGTGGCTAGAACTTGGAATCTGATGAAATCAAACAGCAGATGAATGATAAATTAAGTAATCAATGAAGACTGTCAAACATGTTATCAATACAATCAGTTTGCACAAAAGCTGGCATGTGTAACATTCTTCCCTACAATGTTCAACAGCACAAAATTATATTAGCCATACTGTGTCCACACTCATCTCTGACAGGTCAATGACTGTGAACACATACGTGCAAGGATTCACAATAAAACTTCATACAATACAGAACATGTAAGTTTTGGGAAGGTTAAGCACTTACATACACGGCAGCATCTTTATAACATGTATCATTAAAAAAATGGGAACTCATGGAACTGGAACATGCTTATAACATGCATCATTAAAACAGGAACTCATGGACATGGATTTCAAATTTTTCGTAAGTGCTCTGAATATCATAAGATTTGCGAAAGGAATCACTTAGAAGGCCTGACAGAAATAGGTGCATGTGTAATGTATTTTAACTCGTAATGTGCAAGATGACTTCCAACACATTCAACTGCTCTCTTTCATACAGCTCACTCCTCCCCAGAAAAGACAGTTTCCAGATTTAAAGAACTTCTGGATAACTCAATTAAGCAAGATGAGTACCCTTATCTATTATCTAAAAACATGATGTTCTCACTTACTTGTAGCATTCCACTTGTTGACTGGATGACACAGTAATAAAGCAATCTGTGCGACCAAGGTATTTAATTGGTCCAGGGAGCAGAGCGTTTGGCAGAAATCGACAAAATGCAAATGACTCCTGTTCAAAGACTGAAATGGCGCCATCCATTGATTGAATGCACGTAAAGTCTCGGCCTGTGTGAATGAAACAAAAAGAATTATAATCTTCAAGCTGCAGTTGAGGGCAACGACATCAAAGCAATGCCATAAAATACCTTTTAAAGACTACTTTTAATCAAACTCTGCATGCCTTTCAGAGATTTAATCAGGGCTCTCTTGAAATGTTCAGACACTTAATTACAAACAATGATCAAAGACTGCAATTGATCACTTAAAGAAAAAACTAAATGTCATTAAGAACAGAATTTCAACAGTAGGTAAAACAATGCACAGACAACTACAAGAATCACTAGTATGCATGTGTTTATGTATACATGTATAATATGCGTAATATATGTATGTATGTATGTATGTATGTATGCATGTATCTATGTATGTATCTATGTATGTATTGATGTATGTGTGTATATATGTATGTATATATGTATCACACACTTAATACAGCGCATTTTAATAAGCTCACAAAAGCCCTGTTCCTATGGTTATTTTACAGATCTTAAATATTGGGGGGGGGGGGAACATGCACATACATGGAACCCAGGCAACGGATCCCCATCCTTAGTTGACAGCATCATGTTTGGAGTCCATGGACCAAGCTGCATCAATAGTGTTATGACAGGCTGTAGCATCCAT
The DNA here is from genome assembly GCA_963556255.1 of Allolobophora icterica. Classification (NCBI taxonomy): domain Eukaryota; kingdom Metazoa; phylum Annelida; class Clitellata; order Crassiclitellata; family Lumbricidae; genus Allolobophora; species Allolobophora icterica. The sequence goes on from OY744616.1 coordinate 13,250,027, forward strand.
GACACATGATATCACTACACCTAGCTGTTCTTCTCTGGTAGAAGGAGGTGCACTTCTGGCTATCTCTTGAGCTGCAGATTGCACACTGTGTGGTAGATCAAAGCTCCACCAGTGATGCACTACATAGTTAAGCACCCATATCCACAGTAGGAGATGCATTGGAACTTTAATATCATGAGTGCCTTGCATACAAATCCCAGCACATCAACTGAAATTTCTGAAATTCATTGTCAAGCCATGTGACATTTTAAGAAAACGTTGTCCAGCTATGCAAATGCAGTTGCTTTCTTTGTGTGTGCTTCAGACTAAAGACACTTCAACAACTAGAACATGGTGCCGTCAAGGGCTTATACTGATACAGGCTTAGTGATAAATGCACAAATACCTTAACCTTTATTTTTATTTTTTTTTATTATTTCTATTACCTATTCTCTTGTACCTGGTTGTGGTGTGCCTACCAGTTTTGCCTAATAAACGAATATTCACACACCACAGATTATAAACAATTAGCTTCAGTAGTGCCTAGGCTATATACATTTCAACTGACATAACTTTGGAAAGCATACCCTTGATGCCACCAAATGGTCCATAGCAGAAGTTGTAGGCGGTTCTCTGCAGTATGTGTTCATAGATGCGACCCAGTTGATATTGTTTCCCATGGTCTGTAATTCCTGGCTGGGCTGGAAGTGAAAACACATTCTAAAGATCAAGCTAAGCAAACAAACGTCTTTATCAAATCCTGCACAGCACATTCACACTAAAAACACTACATAGGCATCCAATTACAATATCAAACACAAGTCTTACGATATAAGATTCCGATTTTCACAAGATAGCATCTATATCCGCCTCTAGAGTCACTGATTTGCTCACAGATCAGACAAACAAAATTATGCACCAGTTATTCAAGTTAATAATCTGTTCAAAACTACTGTAACAGCTTTTAGCAAATGTTCCTACATTTTGAAATTTACTGGCAGGTAATCACTTTTATACAAAAAAATTTAGCTGCCACTAAAATATGTCTTCATGCCCACAAGCTTTAAAAAACAGCATATATACTATCTAGCTATCTTCGATATTCTGAAGTCTGATTCATGACCATCATTGACTGTGGGTGTGATAATCAAAGTCTGCCATATGTCTTTGTGCCAGCAACTAAGACTAAAATGGGTAACAGTGCCTTTCACATGCATGGAACAGCCTTCCAGTACATCCTCACGAAGCTGAAAGTGTGAGACTTTCATACAATTAATTCATACCATATCACAATGACAACTAACATTGTAAAGTACCATAAAAGTAACTTGTTTCTTAGTACACTATATAAATTGTCGTTATTACAATACAATTATATGTACAATCACAATTACAAAATCAACTGGTCAATGACTTGGTCACTTACTGGTCAAAGTGTAGACAGCAAACTTTCTAGGATGCAAGACAGCAAGGTGGATGCCATCAGAACCACTGTTTCAGCAAACCAAATTATTTCTGTTATAAAAATTTGTTATGTCATGCTTACTCATTCTCCATACATTGGAATGAGTGTTATAAAGATAAATGGAGGTGGTTAGTTGGAATTCAGAAGAATGATGTTAATTCTTAAAAAGAATCTGTCCAACACTACTGTAACAGCTTTCAGATTTGATACAAAGCATAAAGTACCACATTAGTTAGCACTGATGCACACACAATTTTAAAGTGAAGCTACTATGTGAGGTAACTAAGGGAAGTCACATGAGAAAAACCTACGATCAATCTACGGTAACTACCATTGTTCTACATGTTCTATAAACACAAGTTAGTTCTTGTGATTGAAGGATTTTTCACTCTTTTATACAACACAGACAGAGGAGCTGTAATAGGACAAGGTGCATGGATAAAAAAAACTGGGTTTAAGTTGCTCTTAAATCTAATTTCAAAATGATTTACATTACACTACATTACATTGATATATATCGATAGGTATATAACACTCACGACACAAATCGACCGGCTTCCAGCTGTAGAATCGGCAGAGACAGTTGGATCTCACAGACAACATCATCGGGATTGTTACCACTGCTTTCGTTTTCAGACTTAGACGTCGACATTGGTTGATAGATTCGCACATAGCCATGGTAACTTCCAACGATTACTTTATCTTCAAAAAGGACCAAAAACAACAAGTATTTCTATTAGAATTATTATATTAAAAACAGTTCATCGGTACCTAAACAATCACTGATTTCCAGGCAATAAATATTTTATGCATTTATTTGCATTACTGTTTCATGGGATTGCCTCAATCCAAAGGTGAAGGGTGAAGTGCAGCATCACTTGTAAATCTTTAGTTGGTAGCAAAATATAAAAGATAATCTCCAAAAGATAATCTCTTGGAGTACAGTCCTGTGTAACAAGCCTGAACAGTATTTTCGTTTAAATTAAAGTTAAGATCCACAGGATCACATACGAGTGTACGAGAGTCTAGTGGTTACCGTGCTGACTTATCAAATGAGAGGTCAGAGGTTCAAATCCCAGACAGTGCAGAAATTTGTTTCACCTGCACTCCCTAGCCAACTCAGCTGTAATGATTAAACACCCAGTGCACTCTTAGTGGAGGGATCAGGTAGTGAGGGAGAGGGCTGGCCATCCACCCTCAAGTGTCGCGGCAAAGCTAAAATGCAGTCGCTTCACACCCATGGCTGCCTCTCTTCGCTAGCTTAAGCAACTGCTCTTCTTCTTTTCTTCCACTGGATTAACAGCACTGGTTTCAAACGCTGAGATTTATTATAGCTGCATAACGGTAGTTCATTGTAGCCCACGATATACTATAAGTGTGCATGTTGGCATTCCTAGGTAATTCCCAGCAGGTGCATCCACATAATGGGGTGGATACCATCAGTCGGTAACTAAATCCTGTCAGGGACCCTGTTTCTCATAGCATAACGAAGCCTCCTGTCCAATGTTACTGGTACAGACTTCAATGGCCAAAGGAGTGAAGAACATGTATAGAGGCAACTGTCCAGAGGCTGGACAAGGGCATGGCTAGTCAGTAACAGTTATGCAGTGGTCTGACTACCTTGCATACACTTGGCAAGTTACCAAGAAAACTTTTTCCATGTCAAAAAGAGTTTTTGCATGGCTAGGAGCTTGATGGAAGTATTTCTAATGAAGGGTAAGTTGTTCTCACTCAAACACTGGCAAAATAAAAAACCCACTCATTATATAAAAGCAATGTTTCATATTCACTGATATCTATGCTGACTAGAGTGCTGTGAACAATGTGGCATCCAAGGTGTAACTTTACTGGACGCTGAAGAAATTGGAGATCACGGCGCTGACTCTGGATTGGCAGTTCGCCACTTAAAAGCTAATCTACCAAGCTGATCTACATGCCTTGAAGGGAATAGAATCCCAAATCCAGACTGGCAGTCCAACATACAAACCATCACACAAATGTTAAGCAATATGGCAGCAAAAGATAAAAATATAATAATGAGATCTTACCAGAGCCCTTGTTGTCAATGTCAGCAACACAGAGACAGCCAGCATCAAACTCTTCACTCTGACCAACCAGAGTCGACCAATATTCCCTTGTCTTAAATAAAGACATGTTGATACCGCAAACAAAGTCTTCCTAGTCCTGCTCTACTGAAACAAAAGCAGAGACATCTTATAACAAAGATAAACACAGTATGCATTCAATACATGCCACTCGGTTCAGGCACAATTTCCAAATGCATCTACAAGCAATTATACAAATACCTCTTTTACATTACATTACAAACGAATCTGTCACTTTGCATAACATTTTAGAAAGATCAGCTGTTCGCAATTTAGTTTCTTGCACATTTGTGTGCGAATTTGAAAGCATAGTTACTGCAGACTAGAAGTTACAAGCTCAGTTTACACGAAGTTCTTGAGAAAAATAATAAGCGTTTATTGCACTCAAATATATATAATGCCATAATACCCAGAAGTATCCAACCGCGCTAAGTAAAAACGATAAAAACGACAGATTTTGACTTAGGTCATAAAACCAAATTATACCCGTCTTAACTTTCTTTTACAAAAAATCATTTGATCCGACCATTGTGCCAAGAACAGCCATTTTTCGCACAAAAGATACTATTCTTTGATCTTTGTTTTCACAGAACCTAAATTAATTTAGCCGGCAAACTATTTTAACAGACAGCTTGCGATGGAGGAGGCTAGTTTTCGGGCATCTGGATACCGTCGCGAGGGACGCTTCGGCCAGAGCTAAGCTGACTAGAAGCTACCGACCAGTGTTCAAAATGTTCCCCAAAATCAGTTGACGTATTCTTTCTACCAAGCTAATCATTAACGCATCAGTAATAACTGGAATAAAATATGTGCTATATGAATACAAACTGACAAAGTTTACAGCAGCTGACGGGAATGTTGACGACCAAAATATGTGCGCATGCGCGTGAAATATGTTGCACAAACTTAAAAATAAAGCCCAGCGATAGCTTCATTTTATTTTGACAATGTCAAAGATGCGGCGATTCTTCTTGAAATCTGTGGACATTGTTATTTTTACTCTAAAAAAGACTGCTTAAGAAAACATGCGATTCCACGCTGGAGATGCCGAGGACAGAAACAGCAATCTATAAACTATAAACATCATAAACATTAAACTTCTCTCTGGCAACCGAACTCTGGTCTCCACTGGGCATTTTTCTCAATCAATCAATCAATCAATCAGTTTATTGATCCACAAAGCAAACGTGACAATATACAAGAAAATATAATTTAAATAGCCACTATGATGCTGAAAAGGTTTGAAACATTAAGATATTCATGGGTTTAGAAGGCTATATCATGCTGTGAGTGGTCAATAGGAAGCCCTAAAAGGACCAGGGTCCCGCTAGTAAGGGCCCCCATTTACTTAACAAAACTCGACAACGGCCATGTACACATGAGCCTTTGAGACCTATTTAGAGACAACGAATTTGCAAAAGGTGGGCAACTAGTTAACAGAATAGTAAGACTTAGTGGCAAAAAAAAGGAAAAAGGAAAAACAACAACAAAAACAACAACAAAAAAAACAACAAAGTAAAATAAATCAGATGGGAGGGGGTCGCAGCAGGCTGTCACTGGGCAATCTGTCTAATAAGTAGGTGTGAACGAAGGCCTTTTTTAAAAACATAGTAACTTGGAATGTGTCGTAAATCAGAGGGGAGACTATTCCATAGTTTTGGTCCTAGATAGGTTATTGAGAATTTCCGTATGTTAGTACGTGCAAATTCAATCTGGTAAGTGTTGGATTTATTCCTGGACAACCCTTCTGATACGGCGGAGCGCTCGTGAATAAGCTGATGCTCTGCGGTTAGTTTAGAGTAGTGTTTTAGAAATTTGGAGTTTACGATCATGATCATGCCTATTTAATTTCTATTCTTCTTTCATTCTCTTGTCTCCATGTTTGCCCTTGACACATTCATCTGAATATAATAAGGATAATAAACATTACTATTTTAAACCAAGTTTCGTCTTGATATTTAAGTTTACCAATATAATACGACATCTCTTAGGTATTCAGTCGTACGTTCGGCAACACTAGTATAGGTAATAGATAAATGACCTTCGTCGCTTACTTTAGAAACGCGCCATATGCAGACGCGCCAGCATTATAATGGAATTGCAACAACTCCAGGAATCTGGCAACAATTCAAGGTCCTTGGCAACAACTAAATCTACCATTAAAATATTAACTAATACGAATTACTGGCATTTTATGTTTACAAATTTTCAACAAAGCCATATATGTCTCTGATTTGATTAAGGTTCCAGAGTTACAACTAGGTTTCTATCAAAAAAACAAAAAACATACTATGTATTTTACATCCTTGATCTTACCACATTGGGTGTTCTTTTCTTGCTTCAGGTGGCGCGCACCGGTCGTTTGCACGAACGGGTTGCCATGGAAACGGCGTGAACGCGCACTGACTGAGTGGTGGCTCACTTTTGTGTCTGCGAGTCTAAGTCAGCCAACAGCTAAATACAATAGGTCTATGTGATTTATCTACCAGATTTACGGTTGCGGCAGGTCTTCAATAATTTATTGAGAACGTTACACACGGTTTAACGATGCACGTTAGTATGTATGACCGTCTAAGACATATGACATTCGGGAGTGCAGAAAAGAGAAGTGCTTAAGGTTCACTGCGCAGTATGAACGAATTGTAAAAACAGTTGGTTCGGATAATTATGTTCTTCGCCGATCTGTTTTAGTATTTCACAAACTGCATCAAATAAGAGCTTTACAAATTAAAAAGCTAAACTGTGTGCCTGTTGTAGGCCTATAAGTGAACTTTGTAACCGTTAGTGAAGGTGTTTGAGGTTTACATTTAGGTGACCAGGCTAGAACTATTGTGTATATAATTATACCGACTGTTTTGCGAGTTAGCAAAGAACGGCGCTATAGAAATTCGTAGAAAAGGCAAGATGGCGGAAGAGGGGAAACGTCCGGAATTGAGCAGACAGCGAAGCGTTAAGTTTACTCTCGCAGGGGCAAGTCAGGGACCTTCATTCGAATCATCAGTGACATCAGATGATGACCTGGACATTTCGAAGTCGAGTAACTCGTTTTCCTCGAGGTTTCGGGTGATGAAGGTAGAGGGTTCGACGTCGGCAGAGCGCAGACCGAGTTGCGGAGGTCGTAAAGGGTCGGATGATGGGTCGGTAGGGGGTGGGGCCAGGCGCCCTAGCAACTTCGAGACGTACAGTGAGACCCACAGGACCTTTGGGCGTAACACCCTCGAGAGCTTGCCACACATCGACCACTACCGCAATCTGTTTACCCACACCGGAGCAATGCGTCAGAGGCCGACTCTCAGGGAACTCCACGAACAGGTATTTACTAAACTGGTTCCATAGACATTCGTATTGTTGCTCACTTATTAGCCCATTGCGGATCTGCACAGTAGTGGTTGAGAGGAAGTTTTGGCGTCAGTGGCCAGGGTTCGAATCCTGAGTGACAGCCAAAACCAGGGCTGATTAACATTTTGTAGGCCTGGTTCCAAAATTGTATAGTAAGTCCCTAGTATATGTTCAACCAAAAAGTGTTGACGAAATTTAAATTATAAAACAGATATTTGTGAATTTAAAACTGTTTACGACATGCTTTCGTAAAAGAAAAACTGGCAACAATATCCTGAAATTCTAGCCGTTGTACGATTTCACACTCAATGTTCATAAGTGTTAAATTTGTCAGTCTATCTTGTCCCAACATAGATCTTAAAGCATTTTTTATGGTAGGCCTCTTATTTGTGAAATGTTTAGTAGGCCTGGGTCCGTGGACCCACTGGAACCGTGGCTAATCCAGGCCTGGCCAAAACTGGTGTTGATTCTTGCAGTCAAGTTTTCAGTGACTTGCCAGGGTAGCAGCTGTCAGGTCTCCAAATGATCATTTTTAAACCCTGTTTGCTGTTTGGTTATAACTATTTATGCAAGTTCTTGTAGGCCCTATGCATCTTGCATTATGTGTGTAACCTTGTCACTGCATGGTTGCATGTCTCCTGCACATTTGAAAATGGCTTTGTGCCCAATTTTCCAGTTACCTTGGTCACAGTGTCTGAAATAAATGGATGAGTCAGGCTACATATTCTGTGGCATAGCATAGCACACTATTGTAATGTTTGATCATCACTGATTGCAGGAGAATTCTGTTTGCACCTGTGTCTATAGCTTGCTGTCTTAAATCTCCTCTTCATAGTCTGTCATAGTGGAGTACTGATTAGGATATTCTGTAAGAGATACTTGTAAATTCACTAAATTCAGTTGTTAAATTGTGCAAACCCTCCTTGGCCATGATCTTAGATACCTGGAAGTTGAAATTCTTGCCAAGACTGATAATTTTTTCTAATACCACTCGACTGCACACTTTGAGTGGAAAAGTCATGCACCGAGACTAAGAAAATGAAGTTGCTTGCCTTTAACCAGCAGTTAGATTTTAAAACTGTTTTGTACCTTTCAGGACGTTCTAAGATTCTAATATTCTACTTAGCTATCAGGACCACAATGTACAGACTCCCATGTTAAGAACACTGACGGCTTTCCACTGTACTGAACAAAAACTGCTCTAAGCAAAAATTGATCTTATTCTTTTCTCCAGGCTAGTGTTCAATCTGTTCTATTGTACACGGTTGTGGTGTGTCAACCAGTATATGATCGATAATAAAAACGAATATGATGATGATCTGAGAAAAAACTGCCTTGAGAAAAATTGCCTGAGCAGAAATGGTGATGTTGTCAATCTTGTTTGAGTGAATAGCATTTTTTGCAGATACTGACTTTGATTTATGAGCAAGTGGCTGCATTGATATAAAATTCACTGAGCTAAACGTCCACCTGTCACCTATACATAGAATTACATTATGTCTTATGCTGATTTGATCACCAATAACAGAAAATAGACCTATCAGCAAGGGTTAGGGTGTGTTACTGTTTTGATCAAGGACAGTATGGAGACAGTGCTCAAGGCAAATCATCTGGAGAAACTACGTATATAGGGAAGATTTGTGGTGCTTCAATCCAGTACTAAGCATATATAAACTTTTTCCATAGCTGAGGACATGGAGCTTGTCTAGGATGAGCCAACAAGTGCATCCTAGTGACAATGTGAGATTGATTGTGTACCCTTTTACAAGATGCGGACAAAAAATTTCATATCTGTATTGCTGAGTCTGTTGTCTTCATGGCTTATATGAAGATGTCGTTAAACATCATCGCTGATTTGTTTTCACGAATCTGTTGTGGTGTAAATGACGAAATCAGCACTATTGCTATTACTTGGTTGTGCTGACAAACAGCACTTCCCATGACATCCATTTTCAAGACATTAATCTCGCGTCTGTTAGTTCTAATCCATAGTTCTCCGATAATCACGTCATATTGTCTGCTTTTCATTTGAGCGTGTTTGGCAGATCTGTCGGAAGTTTGCTGACCCTCAAATCAGCAGGCAATCGTTAGGACAGAATCCAGTGCATGCCCGAACAAGTTCAGTTATTGTACTATGGGTTTATGTGGCTGGTTTCTGCTCAGGCTCTTCCCTGAACTGCCTCTTGTATTTGTCCATTTGGCTTTGTCAGATGTTGGTTAATTAATATTTTAGTTGAACAGCGTCGGGCGAAATCAAGGTATGACATGGCATGTGTACTGCCATATCACATGTAGCATCAAGTACTTTATGTGAACCAAAGGGCTTTGGGCTGAATTAATTTTCTCCATGTGCTGTCTACCTTTGCTTTTGATAGTCAATTCGCATGTTGGCAAGTTCTTAAAGGTATTGTTATGTCATGGTTTCTAAGAAGCAGCGCCTCTCTTGTGTCCCTAACGTCTTCATGACTTCTGTGAGAAACATCCTGGGTAAGGTCTAGGTATGTCTGGCTGTGTAGAAAATTTGTATTGTATTGTATTGTATCTAGAAATTTATAAAGCGCCTCTCACCTGTAGAATAACTATTCAGAGGCACTCTCAGCACAGAAGCCCCAGGGAAACAGAAATGCCTTTAGGGAACGCCAGACCGATGAGGAAAAGCCAATCATTAGTTTGGCCCTGAGCAGAGAGGGAAGGTCATTCCAGATCATGGGACCCACTACAGCAAACGTCCCGTACTGGGCCAAGGCAGTTTTAGCCTTGGGAACAAAAAGAATGAAATGCATCTGTTTCAGACTTCAGTTACAGAAGCTTGTTCGCTTTTATGCTTTGTTCTATTTTTTATCATAATTTTACTTATTTAGAGTCCTACTTTTCTGATGAGTTTCTGATGTAAATGCAGAATAATAGGAAATGGCCGAGAATACTATATCTGTCGAAACACTATAGTAATCTCTAGAGTTGTTCGTATCACGATACAGTTTCGCTATTGCTTGGTATCGCCAGTACTTTGTCAGTATCACTGCGATTTTTGCGTTAGTTTTATTTTGGTGGTATCGCTTGTGTAACGTCGATAGTTTTTAGCACTTATAGTCTTCGATACTTGATACCAATACTTCTTTCCTGCAATGTACGGTTTCCTGTTCGTTTTCTATGAATAGCTCTGACTGACAAAGCACAGAGTGCTGTTACCAGGAAACCTAGTTCATGGCAGATCGCTTTCTCCTAAAGGTTTCGAATGTCTGTTACTGGAAATGAAGGCATTGACCGAAAGCATGTCCTTGCATGATCGATGATAACACTGGCTGGTTTAGTTTATTAATATGTTTGAATTCATGAGCCCTTCGATATTGTTCATGAAGTTAGTTAGATATTGAGAGTGGGTGCATTGAGGAGAATCAAATGTCTGCGCAGAAGGTTCAAAGGCGTCTTCAAATACATCGGCTGAAGAGAATCCGAGTGAAAGTTCCCCTTATCCACGCATGTAAAGTTCAGAAGGAGTATCAAGCAAACATTTCTCTGCCACAGCTAAACATGGCAAAATTTAAAGAACAAAATTCTAAGGTTAGTATTGGTTTTTCATACTAAATGTTTATGACATCATTTGTAAAGTCAAATGTTGTATAGGCTGTCTGCAATTTAGCACTGAGTTCCTGCATCAGCCTTAAGTTCCTTAGTTTCACTTTCGATGCCATGACAAAGCATTGTGCTCAGTGTCAATTGGTGTGTGAATACTTATGAAAAGTATTTAGAATACCATTTTAAATTCCTTCACTGCTTTCAGAAGTATTTAGTGTTATTGTTCCATACTGTCGATGTAGTATGCCAGTTCAACCAAGTGACTTTCGTAAATAATATTTATACACGTATTGCTGTCTTTTAGGAAAAGCAAATTGGTCTCATGGCAACGTTTGAGAAGAAATGTCTGATGGATCGCAAGTCTACAAAGAAAAGAACTCTGGGATCACATGACCCAATATTTCTGTGATCACTGACACGTGATAAAGCGAACGAAAATTATGCACTGTCATGCTGACACAATGGCTTTGTGAAACTCTGACTTAGATTAAAAAATCGTACACCTTGATCTGACTTGCACATAAAATATCTCTAGAGTCATTACATAAGACAGTTGTGATAAAGTAGGTACAGGTTATGCACCCAATTGCTGAGGATTAGATATTTTGCAAGGGGGAAGCCTTTAAAAACTCTGTCACAGTAAACTGCCAATGCTTACTGTGACTCTTTACTGTGGCTCTTTAAAGCAGCTTAAACCACAATAATTGTATGGATCATTAGTTCAAGGTCTGCATGCTGCAACTGAGCATAGGTTTGGCCAAATCTCTTCCAATCTGTGCAGTTCTGTAAACAGCCTATATTTGGTATGATATTCTTAGATCTGGATATGTGGCATGCAGGGTGCACCGTGGTAACTAAGGCATTTCGAAATTAAAGCTGCAAGGTATGCAAGTCTTTTTTGGAGCTGTCGACAGGTACCATGCCAGATCAGTTGAGTATGTTGGGAATTAAGCCAAAGCAGGATCAACGATATCCGTGCACAAAGCTGCTTAGGTGTCTTAACCATCTTCTCAGCTAAGGAGATTACCTGAAATTACATGAGGAATACATGAAAATATGAACTTGTTTCCTCTGTACTTAAATCATTGCACTGGCTTCCTGCACTGGAGAGGAGCTCTTTTAAATTGGTGTTTGTGGTTTTTAAAACACAGAACTCTGGCTAAATCCACAGTATTTAAAATCAGTCCTTATTCCTGTCTCATCACTGTTCATCAAGGTTATATGAATGCCTATCTTTAGTTGTAACTAAAGCCAGAGGTGGTGATCTTGTCTGACAGGTGGGGGGACATGGGAGACTTTTGAACTGATGCTGAGGCAAAAAAAATGTTCACTCTCAATTGTGTGAAAAAATTTGTTGACCTTCATTTTGGTGTTTCTTCAAAATGCGGGGGGACAACAGTATACAGTGTCCCCCTACTGTTTAAGGTGGGATCTTGTCCCCCTCGACCTCCCGTGATCGCCGCCCATACCTAAAGCTGAAACTGTGCTTCATGAGCAGGCTTTTTCAGATGCTGGACCTAAATTTTGGATTTCCCTCCCTGTTTCTGCTCGATATGCTTAGTCGCTTGTGTCATTTCATGTTCAACTGAAAACTTATCTGTTTAGACTCTTCTTAATGGGTTGATATTCTGGATGCTGACCCGATTATGGTTTGAATTTGGTGTGCTATAGAAGTTACTAATTAATAATAATAATAATAATAATAATAATAATAATAATAATAATAATAATAATAATAATAATAATAATAATACATGTACCTCTGCAGGTTGACCATGAATATATGCCTTTTTATTGGCAGCATGCACTGCAGGTGAGCAGCAACTTCCAGGTAGTTGTTTAATTATCATGTGGCTTTGGATGGGACATCAAGCAATGTTTATGTCAACCTGTGCCTCATGGTTTACATGCCGTTTACAAAGCTTCTGCGGACCTCTAGGAGTTGGGACATCAAGCAACGACGTCAACCTGTGCCTCATGCTTTACCTGCCATTTACAAAGCTACCTGTAGTAGTTTTGTAAGCTTTGCGGGTCATGGATTCCTTGATTCTTTTGATGAACCTCCTCAGATCCATCTGATTCTGTACCTTTTGCATGCACCTTGAGAGTGCAGCGTTTTGCCTCTTGAGTGATTCTGTGATTTACCTGTATTGGCATTACTCAAGATTTGTGTCTGCTTATGGGCACGGACACTGCACGCAATGTATATCAACCTTTTGCAACTGGTCTTCTGGCCAGTGGCGTGCAGAGGTTCTTTGATGCCCGGGGCCAACCCCTTCATTGGATGCCCCTAAATTGTTCTTTCCCTAATTCATTCCCCCTCCCCTCCCACTGCTCTCCCTTTCCCCCAGGAAATTTTAGAGAATTGCACATTGCCGTATGGTACTTTTTGCCTATTTTGACGATCGGAAACCGAATTGTAGACTTTGTATTTTATGCTTAGGAAGTTAGGCTACTATTACTAATCATAGTATAGCCTCTATGGAAAACATGACATAAAAACTTGTGCACTCATGTCTTACTTCGCGATGTATTGTAAACATAAATATTTGAATGGCGATTTATTGGCGGCCGGTTATAGGCCCTATTAGTAACTTGACTGGGCCAACGCCAACCGTTGGATGCCCCCTCCCGGCTGGATGCCCGGGGCCGTCGCCCCCTCCGCACCCCCCTCTGCACGCCACTGCTTCTGGCTATGGTTGAGTAGATAGGTATCCTAGAGATTTACTTACAGCTGTTGCTGAATAAATGAATCAATATCATGTGAATGATTGAAATAGTGAATTACTTTCCACATGCTATGAATGAATGAATGAATGAATGAATGAATGAATAGGTGAGTGAATGAATTAATGAGCGAATGAATGAATAAATGAATGAATGGACGGACGGATTAATGAATAGACAAATGGATGAATGGACAAATGAATGAATGAATTACCATTGAAATGCAGTGAATGAATGAAAGAATGAATGAATCAACAAATAAATGAATGAATGAGTGAGTGAATGAAATAACCAACAAATGCATGAACAATCAAACTGAGTGAATTAATGAATTATTAAATGAATGGCTATTCAAATGTTTCAACTGAATGAGTGATTAAACAGGAGAATGCTGATACTTGAAAAGCCAGGTAGAAGTACTTAATTCGGAACATTTTATGCTGTGTCAGTTACAGTTGGTTTAGAACCATGGTCCTGCTGGCAAAGAGAGTGCTGTTGCCATTAAATGCAAAATACGAATATGACTGCATTGATATTGCCATGACAGCGCATTGATGGCAATGAGCAATTGTGCATTGTGATTTGCTCAAGGTCCCTATGCACAGTAACCATGTCGGAGGAGGCTCGAACCCGTACCCAGTCGAGCGCCCTAACCATATGGCCACCTGCCCCAGTATGCCACTCTGCCCCAATGCCTCTCTGCTACCACCAAGGTAGCGCAAAGGTAAAGCACATATCACATGCACCGTACAAACGGAATTACTAGCTGGGGATTGAAGTATCGATGCAAATCAATACACCTTTAGTCAAAGACTCAGGTAAACATCATCCCAGAGGAAGCAGGTGTGCTGTCTCCGAATCCAATATGAGCGAGGCGCCTCTGAGTCCGCGTATCAGGTGAAAAAAGACGCTTCAAGAGGAAGGCATTGTGGAATTTTCCGCTTTGCACCTTCAGTGCGTGACATGTGATACCACGTGTCAAATTTCCAAACTTAGTAATTAATTTTGCACAGTGGATACAAATAATTATATTCACTAAGTATGCTAGGAAACAGGAATTTACTGAATAGATAATACAAATAGTAAAAATTAAAAAGTTAATAAATTGTAAAAATAAATAAGAGGTTCTTAGAAGATGTTAAGTAAGTGTTCAGTAATAAAAATGTGAAGTGAAGTTACTACAGTAGCTTTAATTCATGTACATATATCAGGTTTTGTACCGTTATATGTATTCATGTAAATACCAATGTGGCCTTGTTTTAATATGGATGCATCTAGAGACTGTATACTCACCTCACAAAATATTTATATTTATTTATATTGAAATACTGTAGCGTATACTCACAAAATACTGTAGCGTATACTCACCTCTAATTTGCTTGGGAAAACTAACCAGTCGCGTTCACTCACCTCGAACTTTACCACTACAGCCCTGATGATATCACCAATATGAGCAAAATGTCCAAATTCTAGTAATATATTGTGTACATGCAACAGGTTTGCAATTTGAAATCCAAGCATTTCTTTTGCCCATAGATACGTCTCGTAGGGAATGGTTGGAGGCAGGGGAGGACCAAAGCAGCCTGGTTTGGGCCAGATTGACTGCAGATTAGCGTTGACTGTACTGGATTGCCTAGAAACAGGGCATGCTGCTTGCCCAGTGTTTAAGTTGAATATTGCTTCAAGCTATCATACACACAGACCCTTTTCTGACTCTCTGCACTAACCCTGAACACTTTCCAAACTTGATTTAGTCTGCAGTTTTAACTTTAATAATTATACGGTAATGATAAAAGAGTGAGAGACTTACCAGTGTGCTATTTCTAAAGTGTCATCATCATCATCATCTTCATCATCATCATCATCATCGTCGTCGTCGTCGTCATCATTAACATTAGCATCATCATTATCACTTATTTTTCCAAGTCACAATGATCATCTCACAATGCTTGCGAAATGAGGGAAACTGAGCGCCAGGGAGAGGAACAAATGACCCTGACATTGATTGTAATTGCAATTTTAATTGGAAATTTAAATCATAATTATAGTAAACTCCAAATTTCTAAACTGCTACTCTAAAGCTAAGCACAGAGCACTAGGTTACGAGCTCTGCGATAAATAAGGCCAGTTCAAGAGAGACATGTCACAAGACCCTAGCATTGATTGTAATTGTAATTGTAATTGCAAATTTATATAGAGCCACTTCCAGAGAGAGACATGTCACATGACTCTGTCATTAAGTATAATTGCATATTTATATAGGGCCACTTCAAAAAAGACTCATCATTATGTTTATTGGACTGTCCAGAAACTAGATTCTTGCTTCTGGCTGTTAGTTTTTACGGTGCAACTGGAATTGCGAAAGCTATGTCGGTGTTGGAAAGTTGTTTTTTGTTCCGTTTCGTAAATCGACTTCCTTAGATCTGACGTCTGCAAACCAGAATGGTTACGCCTTTCCGGTTAAGCGTGTGACTTGCATCGTATGCTGCGTTTCCTTAGATCAGAAAGTTTATCCGATTTGCCAGCGCTGGCCTTTCAACATCAGTTGGTGCTGTTGTGTGACAGCATGAATTATAAATTAATTAATTCAATAATGTTTTGTTAGGCAATATTCACCAACAGAATAGCTAAAAGATGACAGACAGTTAGACAAACAAGCAGACAGACAGACAGAATGACAGACAGTTACTATTCTCATTGACTGCTATTCCAAGTCACGCCCTTATCCACAGACTGTTGTGCAACCAGGTGTGTGGCTGTTATAGAAGCATGTAATAAATGAGAAATTGCTTTACCTGCCTTATTTTACTTCAAGGTACCTTTGATTACCTTAAACTTACCTTTTATTTATGCCATGCCTTCATCCACCTGTTATACAACCAGGTGCATGGCTGTTATAGAAGCCTGATTGCCTTACCTACCTTATAGTAAGTACTTCAACGTACCTTTGATTACCTTACCATACCATACCTTAACTTACCTTACCTTGGCAACTCTTGAGAGGCAAAACCCTAATGGCCAGTTAAATTAGTTGTATTAGTTGCACTGGGATTTGGAAACCAACCAAAAGGAAATTTTCCACTAAAACTTAGAAGCTGATATTGCAATTTCTTCCATTCCTGAAACCAAAACGGTAACTCCATCTCTGGTTTCATGTTCCATATGCTCTGAAGTGTGGTAAACGTGTTCTGTGTGCACGGAACAGTTGTGGGTGCTCAAAAAGGAGTAATTCGGTTACTTCCAAATCCAGGCTTAATGAGAAAACTTTTTCTTTTAGTTTTTATGAACTTCTACCTGGAAGGCTATTATTGGACATATCAAAGTACAGAATTCTGTTCTGCAGTACCTTTCTTAAGGGGCTGATCTTCTGGATATTGGCCTCATTATGGCTTGGTTTTGGTGCATAATCCGTAATTGAGGTTATACATCGGCGCCATAGAAGTAACTCATTACAGTTATTCACTTCTAGTAGAGTAGAAAAGGTTACATGAGATTTAAATATGATAGGTGTACTTGATTGGTTGTATTAGAATGGATTGGGCGGTATTGAGTTAAAATAGATTGGGCTGTATTGTGTTAGATTGGATTGGGCTCTAATAATAATAATAATAATAATAATGATAATAATAATAATAAAATAATATTAATATTAAAATAATAATAATAATAAAATAATAATAATAATAATATTCTTTATTATTTCAAACTGACAGACGCAGTAAGATTACACTGAAACATGAAAGTATAATCAAGATCTTAATTTAACACACGGTTTGGCAGCCATGCAAGGTGCCGCTTTAGAGCGGGGTTACGGGAATCGATCCGCGAACCTAATGCTGTCCTGGCCATGAGTGTAACTCTTTCCCCCCTCCCATTACTGCATTGGAGTAGAGAGAGTATTTGCAATACCTGTGTGGTAAGTAAAGATAGAATTGTTTCTCCTATGCCAGCTGGGTATTGTGAAAACTTTATTCCGCACACCTAAACCTTGGCACACCTGTCCTCATCATTGGTCTACCTGTTCAGGTAGAATTCGCTTAGTTTCTACCCTTCCATCAAAATGGACATTAGCCGACCTTACCTGGCTAATTAATATTGACCAACCCTCTTTCCTTTATTGCAGGCCATGTCAACCACCAGCTCCACTGCAGCTGATGCTGTTTATGCATGCACTTAAAACGTTGGATGAGAGAGCTTCGAAGGAGAGAGTGCAGAGCATCTGAAATAAGCCGACATGTTGGAAAACGAACATATGCATGCGGCAATTGGCACTTCTTCTCAGCAGCATAAATATAGACTGATTACATCGTAGTGCTGGAGACCTGCTGCTTGGAACAAGTGCTGAGCTTGCACTTTGTCCTGGCTTTCGAGAATCTGTGGACCGTGGTCGCGAAATTATGGTTCTTGGAAAGGAAATGAATCGCTCACCTGGAGTTATTTACAGTCATCAATTTCAGTTCTGTCCAATTGTCTTCAGTTTTAAAGCTTAGGCTGTTTACACCCATTAGGGCAGTGGCTTAGGCGTAATTTGTGGCGGTATGAGGGGTACCTGTCCCCTGCACTTTTTGGACTGGGGGTACATAATATTGATTGAACAGTGCCAATCAATATTATTGTGCCTTTCCAGACATCACACTGTCCGTCTTGCTTCGTGTATGTAAGAAATTGGTACCCCACACTTTGTTAGACCAAAGTTATGCCTCTAGGCAGTGGCAACTTATCTTGCATCTATATATTTGTGTATGTATGTACATACAAATGTACATGTGCAAATTGCGCATGTGTATATATGTATGTATGTGTTTGTATATATGCAACATGATATGTATATAATATTGTGTTGTGTACAGACAGTACAAACATATGTGTATAATTGTATAATTATATATATATATATATATATATATATATATATATATATATAAATTGAGTTTTGATGAATGTCTATTTGGTTATTTTTATTCTTGGTTGTTGATCATTTCGTTGTTCTTGGAATACCTTTCTGCTGTATTGACGGAAGATAGTTTAGAGTTCTGGTGAAAGCAGATACTACT